>CM077084.1:50386019-50986019 GCA_039513925.1 Platanthera zijinensis | reverse complement strand
TTTCACATCCTTTTTATCCACTTGTATTAAGTCATGGTTATGGTGTAAGAATGAACAGAATGATAAGCTCAGAGGTAACATGCATGAACATAAACAAAAAGCCAAAAGAAAACTAGTTGCCAAGTTTAGTTTAACAACATTTTCAATGTAATATCCAAGTTCAAACACTTTAATAGATAATAATTCCAATCACAATATGCATAGAATAAATTTGTTGTCTAGTTAACAAAATGACAATAAAATAATATCACACAAAGAACAGGTCATAGATGAAAACATGAGTCGTATCAGTAGTGCATATAAAAACCAGTTAACGAAATGGTAACCAGTATCAAAATATTAAAAGTTTCAAATATCAAGCATCCAAAATAATTATCACAGAACATAATGATCCTAGGTAATATTTGCCCTCATATCAAACATCTAAAACAATTATCGCGGAACAAATATCACAGAACATAATGAATCCAAAACAATTATCACAAAGAGTTGTGATTTATTGAGAGAGAAATGACGACTGTGTAACTATCGTTGTTGAAGCCTTCCAATGATTTGCTTCCATGGTGCGGGCTTCGCGCCTTCAAGATCAGTGGGATGGTGAAGAGATTGGAGTTTTTTACATAAAGGTGATGTGCTTCCACTCTTCCTGATGCACTAATATCACCGCTCTTACCGGTTGCAAGGTGCTCGATGGTTGCCGTCTAATCACTCTCGTGATGTCGCCGGTCGCCGTGTGTTTTTCACCCACTCCGGATCGCTGCTCGCGATTTCGCCGGGATTCGCCGCACTTGATCTCTCCTGGGGTTCGCCGCACATGATCTCGTCGGGAGCTCATCAAGCTCCCTCTCCGCTCTGTCACTTACCCTATTGTGCGATATGTAAAAAGATCGGGGATGGAGGGAGTTAAAACATGGACAACAGTTTAGTTAAACAAGGACGGATAACCTCGGATATTCAACTCTTCTCTTTTGGAGAACCAACCAACATAGCTAGAGACATGCCGGTTCAATTGAACCGACAATCTAAGGTGAAATCCATAGGCGTAGACATCAATAAAAAAGTCATGACATATTTAACTGAACTAGCAGAATTATTGCAACATAAATGATGCTGCCCGATTTCCTGATTAAGCCTCGTTTTTTACGATTTTTTCCTTTATTACTTTATATATATATATATATATATATATATATATATATATATATATATATATATATATATTACTCATTTATTTAACTAATTAAATGGCTACATACAAACATAAGTTTAATGCCAATTTAAATATAAATATTTTTATAAATAATCTAAGAATTGGGCTGCCATCCAATAAACGTCTAATTTATTATAGGACTAAAAGTGGATAGGAAAATTAAAACATAATATACAATAAACGAAAGATAACTACTTGATTTATTGTCTCTCCAACATGACTTATTCAGAAAATTTTAAATTTTAAATTATTGGACGACAAAAAGAAAAATGAACAAATAATTATTCTAATATCCATGTCAGTAGAGGGTACCGATACGGCGATAAGGCAATTATCCCTTTACATAAATAATAATGCATGCACCTCACAGGTAGAGGAAACAAAAAGTAAGAAGAGGAGGTGCAGTGCTCCTCACTCATCTCACCAAAATATATATCCTTGTCCAATAAGGTATCATCGCTAGTAGGAATGTTGCAAGGAGAGAAAAGAATGAACGAAACTTCCCCTATGAAGGAGGAATAAACCTCCTCACATAAGGAGATATTTTTCTCATTGACTTGAACAAAATGGTTCATACACTCTTGGAGTACCCATGACAAATCAACACTCACAAACTCAGACAATGGAAAGGGGTTAAGAAATAAAATAGAGGAAAGACATAAATGATTTCTAATCATAAGAGTGATCCCTGTTTCACTCCCAGCAGGCTCGGAAGTTTGATCGATGTCGGTATCGTAGCAAGGGGGACCTAAAAACTCAAGGACCTCGGTGGTGAGTTGGACCTCCTCATCCAATGAAGAAGTGCAAACCTCCTTATAAAAAATAATATCTTCTTCGTCTCACATTGGCGCGTCATCATGCTCCAAAGAATCATTCCCTCATCGAAGAGAACAATATCTTCATCCCACTTTGACGCAGCCTCAAGTTCTAGATCATCACCCTGCACAATATCTTCAACGGGATCGACAAAAATAAGTGTAGAAATTTTTTACAAAGAAAATGAAGGAACAATATTAATATCTAATTCAGAAAATATATTCCCAGGTTCCGCCATAGGTGAATCACAAATAGGTGATGAATGTGTATGGGGAGGTAGCTCCTCCACGTCATCGAGTTCTGGAGAAGGAATGCAGAGTTCTGGACAGAGAGGTCCTAAAGTTCTTCAGAAATGCAGAGTTAAGGAATAAAGGTTATCTAAGCAAAAGCAATGTTCAAAATTTTGTGTTAAGGATGAAGCCCAGTTTCCTTAACCAATTTATGTGATTGCCTGAAGTTGTAGAAGATGGTGTGCTGGATGACAGTGATTACATAATGGCTCTTTCCTTCTGTGATTTGGATAAAAAATCTACTTCAATCAGACGCAAAGAGATGAATGATGAGGGGAAACTGCTTATAGACATTCTCGGAAAGGTTCTTCTTTGCAAGACAGGTTCTCACGACTATGTCTCAGGGGACATGTTTTGTTTGATCATAGCAATTATCTGTAGGAAAAGAGTTGACTGGGGCAGTGTTGTTTGACAAAATCAAGGCTGGTGTGCAGACACCCAACTCTGGAAGGATTATCTCTCTTTATCTTGATCAGTTAGATGGAAATCAACTCGATATGTCTTCTGGTATGGCCATTCATCACCTTAAGAAGTTAGACACATCAATTTTTGCTAGATGGGAATGGAAAATTCCCAGGTTGGGGGCAGAGAGAGAAATGGGTGAATGTTCCAGCTTGCAGGAAAGACCTAACCCTACAGCCGTAGAGAAAGATGTGCCTTCATTCCCCCATGAAGCTATTGAGAATATTGGTGTAGTTGCTATGGGGGAGAACATTGAAGAAATAACTGATGAGATTGCTGAAATACCTGCTGTTCAACACGGATCCCTTGCTGAAGAGGAAGTCCTGGTTGAGAAAGAACTTCCAGCAAAGGTTGAGGGTGAGCTATTAGTACAGAGCTCTCTCCAAGAAGACCTCAGTACAGTAAGAGCTTCCGATGAGGGGGGAGGTTGCTGTAGAGCTTGTTATCCAAGAGAAGATGGAGCCATATCATGCACTGGCTCTGGTAAAAGGAAAAGAAATTACTGTGGAGCCCAAGTTTGTGGTGATCAAATTCGAACCATCTCTACAGCCAGTCTCCCCCAGTACAAACTTTAAATCAAATTCTTTCGAATTTAAGGAGACCAGATCTCAAGGTGAGAGTGCCTCTCCTTCAGATGATTCTCTGTTAAACTCAATAGAAGCCCTGCTAGTGTAGCAAAAATACCACTTTGAATTTTTGTTAAAACAAGTTTTTCACAATGTGGGTCAAGTGAAAAAAGATCTGAATAATGGACTTGTTTAGGTAAATCACAATATAGACCAGCTGAAGGCTTTTTTTACTGGTTGGCCGACTCAAGGTGGGAAAGTTATAGACCACACAATCTTGGGCATTGATCATGTCTACAACGAGGTTGCTCACCTATTTAAAGGACATGATGATATGATACACTCTCATGATGCGAGCATGCATTATATTGACAAGAAAATGAGAGAGTACAAGGAGAAAATTATCCAAACCCTTACTGAAGAAGTCAAAAAGGGGGAGAAAAAGTTAAAGAGAAAATTGGATGTGTTGAATAGAGATATCTACAACCAAATGAACAATGTTAATGTTTACTATTATGAGAATATCAAGTGGATGCATGAAGAGTTGATAGGAAGAGTTCCAACTCCACCTTTCGTAGGTGAAGAGCAACCTGTTGTGGGTGCAGAGCATCATAAGCAACATTTTGAAGGTGGAGAGTATGCACTCCTGATGAATACAATCAAGTGTGGCCTGATTCACCTGAGGTGGGAATTATTGGAGAATCTTCCAAACCACCTCTTTAAAATAGAAGAAGATATGGAGAAGGTCCTTCAGCAAGTAGATTAGACTCAAGTCAAGTAAGAGAGTTTGTTGAATCTTGGAGTCAAATCTCCAAAGGGATCATCTTGGATACTTACAGATTAATGGATCTTTTAAATAAGAATCACAGGAATTATTACAGCAAGGAAGAGTAGGATAAGCAGGAAATTTCAAATGTAAAGAGGAGGATCCACTTCAGAAAATATAAAATATCAGATCCTACTGCTCCTCCCCCTCCACCAAGATACTATCCCAAGCCAGATGCTTATTTTGATAGGTAGTATGAGAAAAATAAGGGGCAATCTTAGATTTGTTATCTCTCTTATTCTAATGTGTAGTGAGAATTGTGAATGCCCATAAGAAACACTAATATAAATGTTAATGTTTTGTTGATCTAATTTTGACTTCATTTCATTATAACTGTTCTGTGTTTTTTTTCTCTATACTTTATTATCTGTGTAATTTAGTTTAGTATATAGGATTCTGACTTCTTCAAATAGGAGGAGATTATTGGGTATTGTATTCACAATAGCCCTGATTTTAAGAAGTTTCCCTTAAATTAAGATGAATTGAGGGTGTATTTGATGTTGTATTTTAGTTATGATTGTTGCATGACATTTCAATTGTTAAGTAAAAACTACAAATCATTATCAGATTACAATGGGTCACCAAAACACATGTCTATGCAATGTAATTTCTCATTATATAGAACATCATGTTGACAATGTGTGATCTATCAAATGGAGTGTACTTCATCTTATAGTGCAATAGAAGGATCAACAGTTGTTGTTTTTATTCATTTAAGATCCTCACAATTTTCTCTAAGTATATTCGTCGAGTAAACGCGTGAGTACTCGTCATATTCGTTGAGTCTTCGCGTGCGCACTTGAGAAATTCATCGAACGTACTCGAGAGTTCTTAAGAGTTCTCGAAGACCTGGTTTCATATTTTGGCTAAGTTAAAAGTAGTTATATTCATGTGAGCACTCGACTAATTCGTCGAGAGTACTCGAGTAGGCTTGATCAATTCGTCGAGTACTTCTGATAGTTCTCGTGATTTTTGCTTCAAGTCTTTTTCGTGAAGTTCAATCAGTTCAGCAAGTCACATTTGTCGAGTAGACTCTGCTAATTCGTCGTAGCATCTAATGATGTCACATGAAGTCTCGACGATGGACTTGGACAGTTTTCATTTTTGATCCAGACTGGCTTTCAGATTTAGACCTAACGCCATATACAATACATGTGGTCAGTTTCTTTAAGTTCTGATTATAGCCGTTAGAGAGGAATCAACAAGTCACATGAAGTTTCACTTGAAGTCCTATGAAATACTTCAGCTCTCTCATACTGTTTATTTCAAAATTCCTTTGCATAAGTTTTGAGAACTTCTTGTAGAGGTTGTCGTTAGTAGAGCAAATATGATGTCATTGACATAGATTTGTACTAGCAAAATCTTGTCTTTTATTTCCCTAAGAAATAATGTCTTATCTATCTTTCCTCTTGTGAACTTGTTCTCAAGAAGAAAGCTAGACAGCGTCTCATACTAAGCTCAAGGATCTTGTTTCAAACCATATAAAGCTTTAAATAAAAGATAAACATGCTCAGGATGGTTAGAATCAACGAAACCTAGAGGTTGTTCCACATACACTTCTTACTTTATGTCACTATTAAGGAAGACCAACTTCACGTCAATCAGATAGACAGTGAAGCCCTTAAGTGTTGCATATGCTAGGAACAACCTGATTGCCTCCAGCCTTGTCACTGGAGCATACGTCTGATCGAAGTCGATCCCTTCTTCTTGTTTGTGTACCTTGGCGACGAGTCTGACTTTGTTCTTTATGATTGTTCAATCTTCGTCAATCTTGTTCCGGTAAACCCACTTTGTTCCGATAACATTCTTACCTTTGGGTCTTGGAACATTCTTACCTTGTATACATTTATATACATATATATATACATATATGTATATATACATACATATATGTATATATACATACATATATATATATATACATATATATATATGTATATATACATATATATATGTATATATATATATATATATGTATATATACATATATATATGTATATATATATATATATATGTATATATATATATATATATATATATATATATATACATACGAGTGACAGGCACGGGCCTCCGGCCCGATGGCCACGCGCCATAGTACCCGGTCGGCGATGGCGGACTTCGCACCCACCCTGGCTATTTTTTATATGCAAAATAAAATGTTGTTTATAAAATGATACAGGCGGGTGAACAGTTGCGGGCGAACTGTTCACCCGCCTGTCTTTTATAAAATTTTATTAATATTTATAATAAAATTATATACAGGCGGGTGAACTGTGGCGGAGCACTGTTCACCCGCCTGTTTAGTCACACACTGCCTGTAAAAAAAAATTCTGGTTTAAATATAGTTCGGTGGTCCATGTTGTTGAAGTCATTACTTTAGCGGGCTGGCGGGCTTGCAAGCTTTCGTGGGTTATCGTCTTTGCGTGCTGGCCGGCCCGCAAGTGGATTTTGACTAAATTAACCCAATTTTGAAATTATTTTGAATATGTTTAGGACTGTCCTAGAGAAGGTTTAGGCCTATAAAAAGTCTGGAGAGAGGGTTGAGTTAGATCGGACGGCAGCCGATTTATCATGTCAGGGATCGACGACGATTAGAATTTTGAACTCATGGTCTTGATATTTCTATTATAGTAATAAAAATATATATAGTCAAGGACGTTATTTTCCAAAAACCATAATCAATATTGCTCTAATTTTTAGGAATTAAGAATACGCACTCATGAAAAACACGACGGCAACAACTTTCTCGATCAACGATTCCTCCTCCAAGAAAAGCTTTGATTGATTTCTTGTTCTCAGATTCTCTAGAATACTTCCAGAGATCATTCAAGCAAGTCGTCGTCTTTCTTCAAGATTCAAGTTAAAGCTTTCACTCAAGGAAGAAGGGTTGATTTTAGATCTGAAGAAATTATAAAATCTTTTTATACCTTGTAGGAAGTAGTTTGCTTCCGAGATTAGTAGATCCTATTTGAGAGGATTGAGTGTAAGAGACGTTGCTCTCCGAGTTTGTAGGAGTGGGAGACTCCGAGTTGTAAGATTATTATTAATTTGAGTTTGGTGAAGTAGCTGAGTCTAGCCCGAAGTGCTAGATAGGCGAGGCTGGATAGTGGACGTACCAATTCTGGGGAACCATTCTAAATTCTTGTGTTTGTATTGTGTTTGCTCTCTTGTTTCGTGTGCTTAATTTTTATTAAATTTTTTATTCCGCTGTAAGCTGCAGGGCTCACCTATTCACCCACTCTTGGTGAGTTGACAACTAGATACTTTTAGTACACATCTCTTCCACTATTTTTTTTTCATTTTCATTCAATATACCTGCATAAGTATGTGCCTCAAGAACAAAAACGTGGTTATATTTTGTACATTTAACTTCTAATTTTCATTCATCAACACATGCATCTTTTTGACCATATAATGAGAATGAACTTCCACAACATTTCAAGCTATTTTTCCATAAATTCCACTCGCTCTAATTTTTTGAACACGATGGAACCTAATCTATCACAGCCTAGAAAAACTCCTGGTTTAAGCTTTCTAACAAGTTTACCAGCTCTTTGAACTATAACCAGAAAACCCAATCCTTTGGCGACATTTTGAGCCCATTCAATCAAATACTCTTTACTGAGGAAAGTGGTGTCAATAGTAAAATGCATCCTGATATTTATGTCACTGTTTTGACTTGAGACATTCACTGCAAACAATGTATTTTCCTAATTTGTTTTATCATATAAGAACAACAAACAAATTCAAAACAATGCACACCAGAATTAAAGGACAAATCCACAAAATATTAAAATAGAAAAGGCCCATAAAACAAAACAAACAACAATGTCATTTTACAAACGGTGGAGGAAGACTAAATGAGATGTTGGTGGTTGTCGATTTCTTGCCTCTTTGAGACTAGGACTTCTCCAAACGAACAAAGCCTAATAAGAAAACGAAGAGATGATCGAGACAATGCAAAATGGGAAATGGAAATAAAAAATGAGGAATAGAGAAAGGAAATGACAAAAATGATATAGAAGTGGTTGTCGTGGGCTCCCAAGTAATTTTCGAAACTGTAAATGACAAAGAAAAATGGCAAAGATACCTAGCCGAGCAAAGAGAAAGCTGCGGAGTTCCGACATCGACTATTTATCGAGGATTTTCCCGTATTTCGACGGGGCTAGAGATGCAGGTCGCTGAACGAGAAGAATACTGGGGGAATCGACCGCTAGGGGAGGATTTCAGGTTGGCGATAGGGACTTGGGAAGATGGCAGACGAAACAACGAACCCTAAATCATGAATTGAGACTAAGGAAGGCGACAGGCGAAACAACGATCGGGGTGGGTAGTACTTAGGGTTTTTTGTAATGAAGATAGGAATTTTGATTGTTTTATTTTGATTGAATGATGTGTCCATAGTCAAAAAGTCGTGTCCATAACACCGCTAAACAACACTGCTTTAAGTGATTTTTTAGAGTTATTACGTCCAACTCAACACTTCTGGTATACCGGATTAAACTCTACTGTTTTAGCCCATGGAGCTGTCGAGCGCGCAAACAGTCACATAATAAATAATGAATTGCACAAAAAAATCTTAACGTGGAAAAATCGCTCAACTGGGTAAAAACCACGTGACCGATTCGGTGTCAGTCAAACTTCACTACCGACGACAGTTTACAGATTATTAGTGGAATCGAGGGCGGTAAGTCGCTCCTCGTTACAGCTTGACGTTGAGAGAGAAATAGAGAATACAAATGTGTTTGGTGGGGGACAGACCACCTCAACTTAAGCTCAGTTTCTACTACTTTGAGTTGGAGACGGATGTTCATGGACGATGTCTGGCTGTTGAACACCGCGGCTAGGTGCGTAGAGATGCGTTGGTGTGTGTGTTTTCAGAATTTTGCGCATGTAGGAGACTTCTTGGAGTGGCTGGTGAAACACCTTCTTCTTTAGAGCGTTGAGCACTTATATGAATTCTTGGGTGGCTCGACGGGAGGATGTGGCTCGTAGGAGAATTTCGGCAGAGCTCCTGTCTGAGGAAGAAGAAAGTTGGGAGGAGAAAATGTTACAAATGAGAGAGGTTAGGAGACCTTTTTATAGGTCTCGGGTGGTGGTTACGGTAGTCATGCGGCTATTCGCACACCGTAACCACCCAAATTACTGTGTGCAAACCATATTTAGAATAGTTTTAAATACGTATTATTTCTATAATATTTCTTATGTACACACCGTAATTAAATAAATAAAATCCAACACTAACAATGATGGTTACACGAGTGGTTAAGTGAGTGGTTACTCACATAACAGACGGAAGCGTTCGCGATAGAATGATTGGACGGTGGATAAGGATAGTCATCCACGTGCGACAACTTCTTGGCGGCGGGTGGCCGCCACAGGAGGAAGAGGAGTCGCAGCCGGCAGAACGGCCGGACGCAGGCGAGCAAGGAGGGCGGTCGGGCTTAGCGCCGGCCGCACCTTGCGGCCGCGGCGCGGGCGGTCGGCCCTTGCATCAACGGACATTCGAGACCGTTGGATTCGCTTCTTGTGATTAACCGCAGAGCAAGAATCAGCTTCACTGTGCCTTGGCCCCAGGTGTTTTAAAAAGCCCTAAAAAATAAAATTAAACCAGTGTTAACAGTCAGTCATACATGTAATGCTAAAAACAATTGCCAAAAAACAATTCACAATGAGAAACTGATTTTAATAGCTTTTATGGAGCTGGTAGACTTATTATTTCAATTCAAAAAAATCCATACGGAGCTGCGGAGAATGAATTAATGGCGAGCAAGCTGCAGATCGAAACCGTGGCGGATAAAGTGGATATAGATGAACTTTGGAGGGCGTTGACCAAAGATAAAATCGAAGTGCTAAAAAAAGCTTCTCCAGATCTGATTACACAAGTTCAGATTCTCCAAGGAGACGGAATCGCCCTCGGCTCTCTTATCTGTTTCTTATGGCACCGGTGAGCTGCCCTCATCCCATCCGCCCCCATAATTACTCTTTATTATTATTATTATTTTCAATTTTCAATTTCCTACGCCTTATAATCTTAATCCAAATCTTTAATTTTCCTAAAACAATTTCTAATTAAATTAGTTCCCCCTGGGAAATTAATCAGGGAGGAGGGAGGGAGAGAGAGAGAAATTTTGGATTAATTTGGAGACGAGAAGAAGCTGAGGAAGACGATGTGGTAGAAGAGAGATGGTCGAGAGGAGCGTGATCTTTCAGAAATTTTCCTATAAATTTCAGACAAGCCAAAAGCTGAGAGAGGCATCTAGGGAATAATTTAGGAGTAGTTTTTAGGCAGATTTTGTAGCTATTTTTCAGCTTTTATGCATTTTTTTTTATTGTAATTTCTATTTTATAGATTAGCTTTGTTCTTGTCTCTCTTATGTAGTTTTAACATCATGTCAAGTAGCTAATCTTTAATTAATGTTTGATCATGATGAATTTTGAAATTAAATAAATCTCTTTTTTTCAAGCTCTCCCTATTTTCCGCTTTGATTTATCTTTGTTTTCGATTGTAAATCCGTATCTCAGATTTACCGAGAGGTTGTGGGTACGAGTAGATCACTCAAAGGTAGAAGGATTCGCATTCACTCCTCGAGAGAGGATGGCATGGATCTTCCGGATTGCAGTCAAGTCCAATAACGGGGTTCACCGCATAAAGCAAGCTTAGGGGTTTCGACTGGCCGAGAGGTCTAAATCGATCAACCTAAGTTTATTCGAGAGCGTATTCTTGAGAGAGACGTTTTGTAATTTGTAAATCTCCACGGTTGAAGTAAGTAAATTAGAAGTTTGATTTTTAAAAAAAATTATTTTAATTCGGAGTGAGTGCAGATCAAGTGTTAATCTTAGTTCATAGTTTTATTAATTTTCTATCTTTATTTACGATAAAATAATATTAATTTGCATGAGTATGAGTACGCAACAAATCCCGAGTCTAATACGACACTTGACCTTATACTCTATAACGATAAGTACACTTGCTTATTCGATTTAGAATCACGCGCAATAGCGTGAATCTTAACCATTCGGCTTGACCACTAGACCAGTAAATTTTGATCACCCTCAGGTCCGAACGCAGGGACCAAAAATATTGATTCCAAAACATTTTATTACGCATATTTTGTAATTTTTTTTTGTTAACAATCTTTAATTTTTTGAAGCCATGCCTGGAGTTGTGGAAACCTTGAAGGAGAGGATAGTGGAGTTCGATGAAGGAAAACGCGTGGTAAGTTACCTGGGCATAGAAGGCGGCTACATGAACCTCGGCTTCTCTCGTTATGTTATGTCCGTCAAACTTGACGACGCTGGCGGCGGCAAGACCCTCATCACCACCACTCTCAATTACGATTTGGAACCGAACTTTGACGGCGCTGATCACCTTCTGGAAGAATGTCCCAAAATATTAGCCCTATCTCGACAGCGTTATAAGCTATCTGCAGACAAAATAATATTTGCTTCATCAAGATCCAGCAGCATGTATCCATGCATGCAAGAGATTTTTATAGCTGTTTATATTTACATTATATATATATATATATATATATATATATATATATATATATATATATATATATATATATATCTTTACTACTATAATAGAAATACTATGGTCTACAAATATCATGAGTTTGAAATTAAGGGATAATTAGGTGGCCGTAGGATTTCAGAGTTTTCATCTTGAACCGTTGGATCAAACCAACCCTCTCTCCAGACTTTTTTCTAGACCTCCTAAACCTACTCTAGGACAGTCCTAAACCTAGGTGAATTAATTTCAAAATTAGATTACAAAAACCGATCGGCGACCCGCAAGCCGGCCAGCCCGCGAAAACCTCGCAGGCTGGCCATTCGCGAAAACCTGGCAGGCCAGCCATCCGCGAAAACCTGGCAGGCCAGCCAACCCGCCAAAGAGAAATTAAGAAAGACCGACCGCCAGCCTGCAAGCCCACAAGCCCACAATATTTCAATCAGTTAATGCGGAATTTTTAATTTATTCCCGAATTTTCTCTTTTGACGGGCGGTGTGGGATTTGAAGCCGTTTAGACCTCCAATTTATTAATTTTTTTATTTAAATATTTTATTATATTTAATCTTTTATTTTTAAAATAATTAATTTATTTATAACTTTTAATTTTTAAATTAATTATAAAAAATAGACGGTTGCGTACTGTGACGAAGCCCGCCAGCCGGGTACTGTGACGCGTAGCCATTCGGGAAAGTCGGGCGAATCCCGACATGGGCGGGCGAAGCCCGACGGTGGCGGGACAATCCCAACGTGGGCGGGCGAAGCTCGCCGTCGCCAGCCAGGTACTGTGGCGCATAGCCATCGGGCCGGAGGCCCGTGCCTGTCACTCGTGTATATATATATATATATATATATATATATATATATATATATATATATATAGAAAAACATTTGGGTCAAATTCTTTTCCAATATTGGAAAGTGCCAAATAATTGCTCATTAATCTGCTTTACAAATTTAGTACTTGTTTTTGGTAGCATTTCTTGGGCCCTATATTTTCTGTCAGCACCACCATTTAAGTGGGTCAGGATCCTCTCTATTTGGAACCCCATACCAATTAGAGGTTTGTTTTATGGTGAAGATTGATTTTTTTTATTAAAGAAAAATAAGAAAGGATGAGATTAGTGAATCCGTCCAATCAGTCAGGATTTAATCTGAACTGTTAAATGGATAGTGTACTATTTAAGTGTCTTGTGTAATTGTGTTGCTATAAATCATGTTTTATTGTTCGAAATTATATTTTTTTGCAAAAAAAAAAGGAAATATGAATTATAGTATTTTTATAATTAATTTAATTTCTGATTTGATTAAAGACAGGGCATTAGTGAAATTATGATTTGGAATGAAACTATAAGGAAAGACACGATGTGCGTAGGCATTAGTGGATAAAGGCTTATGAGCAACGCATGTAGAGGCCGGATTGTGTGCTACCCACACCAAAAAGTATTCCCCACTGCGCAGGCCATTCACGCCCAATAGCATCATAGCACACTGCACGTCGATGCTATTGGCGGTAGACGCCACTCAACGTCGTCGGCCTGGAAGAGCCCCTTCCTCCGGCGAATAAGATTGGGTTTTATTTTATTACAAATTCATTTCCTCTCAGGCTCCGTTTGGGGGGGGGGACTTATTTTCATCGGTCAAGCGATTACGGCCGCATGAATGGGACCTTAACTAATGTCCGGTTCATGCGATCGTAACCGCTTGACCGGTGAATAAGTTTCGGTTCATGCAGTCGTAACCGCTTGACCGGTGAAAATAAGTGCCCCAAACGGAGCCTTAATCTTCTTCTAAAATGTGGTGAATGATGAATCGCTATTCCCAAATTCTGTGCTGTTAATTTCTGGAATAGTTTGAAAAAACAAAGAGTAGGATATGCTAAATTCTGTGGTGGGAGAAATCCGTATGGATATTCGTCAAGATTTATGCTTTGTTTGTTTTTGAAACAAAAAATTTTGTCGTTTTTGTTCTCGATCGGATACTTCTCATAGAAATTTTGTACACTGTTGTTCATGTTCCTAAGGTTCCTGTCCAATCCTTCTGCTCTTTTCTCATTTTTGATTCAGGTTTTGTTCATTTTTGCCTATAGAAAGCTGGGTCCTCATTTCTGTTGCCTTTAGAAAGCTCTTTGATATGGTTTCAAAAAATTTAGGATAGGCTTGGATAAGTAATGAACATGTAGAATATTTGCAAACAAAATGTTGCTCAGATGATAGTCATGAGATAAATACCCAATCTCAACTTGTGCTAGATTTAAAACCTTGGTTTAAATACATCAAAACATGTTTAATTATGCTTCTAATCAAAAGATGTAATAAAACAGCTTTCAAACAGCTGCTCTATCAAACAACATAATTGAAAAAATTCTTTTCGATCAACACTTGTATATGTAGAAACTCTTCAAGCAATATGTAGTTTATTCATTATTGTTTTTATAACAACTCTATTCAACCAGCTCTTTTCGATCAATAGTTTTTTCATCACCATCAGTTGTCCTAAACAGAGCCTAGATTAGCATTAAGATCCAAAGCACTCTCTAAGTATGATATAATTAAATTACCATTTGATTTCAGCACCAAAGAAAACCAAGGCTGTGTTTGGTGCAAACGTTTTTTTTTTTGTTCTTGGGAGTTTAGAGAAAAACACCGTTATCGTCGAATATATGTTTGTCATGAAAACGGTTATCACGGTCATAAAATGCGGGATAGGATTTGCGTACATGTCATTCTTGTGATGAATATCTTCCCCGAACTCTCGTTGATTTGCCTGCATTTCAACTTTATCAAGGTAGACCCACACGCAAACATATAACTGGAGGAAGACGATAAGATACGCGAGTACCGGATACCATTGGACGACATATTTGTAAGATACGTGACTACCGGATACGATTGGACGACATATTTGTTCACTTGGAAGCGCGCAGTTTAGTTTCTTCCGGCATTCTGCTAAAGTGGAAGGTGTTTCAGGGCAGACTAACCGGCCAAACTTTGAGTGCAGGGCGATGGCTGAATTAGAAATTTTTGTTATAAGCAGAGTAAATTCTCTATCCATGATTTAAATATCTAATCATTTATTTGAATTAAAAATTTTTTTACACAAATCAAATTTCTAACCAATAATTTAAGAAATAAAGAATTTGCGAGCTTTTAATTTCTTTTTAAGTGTTAATTTGGCAAGCAGGCTTTTAATTATGTGCAAATAAATGTTTGCTATGTGCAAACCGCAAAAAATAAAACAAAGCATATTTTCTTATATCCCTAAAGCCTTTAGGTGCAGCCAAAATCCAAAGTAACCTAGCGTCCAGGCCCTTTTACACGGCCACGAAGTACTGGAAGCAAAACTTGCAGCCTCCGGCGACAATTAAGGACGTGTTCTCTACTGCCGGGATCAGCTCATCAGCTCTCTGTGATTCGGAGATGGAAGGGGAGGCGACGCCCGACGAAGAGCTGGTTTTGACGCTGTAGAAATCCTTGAAGTCGGTGCCTTCGTCGGCGGAGCTGCTGCTGTCCTCGGCATAAACACTAATTCACATTCAGCCCTTCCAATTTATGTAGTTTGGCCGAGCCTCCATTCTATAAGCCAAGAGGACCTAAAGATTTTAAGAATGACGTTCGTTTGGCGAGCCTCCATTTTAGATGGACTGAAGGAGATCACCGCCGGAAAAAGTCTCCGGCCCTGTGCCAATCATTGTAGTTGACTCGGCGGGGCAATGGTGGCACGCTCTGCACCTAAAAGTAGGTCTGCACTTAAATTTTTTGGGTTTGTACATAACCGTGATTTGCACGTAGTCAAATTAATCTGCACTTATAATTGCTCTACAGCAAATAGGATTATTTTAAATAATCCAAATTAGATCACAGCCGTCCGTTACTCTAAATTTTTTTTAAATATAAAGATATATAAAAAATGGAAATGCTCTGACAGTTAATCAATGAACGATAATAGCTTTCACATTCAACTCTTCATCAAAACCTCATCACATTATTATTCATCAAAACCTCGTCACATTCCGCATTGCCGAGAGATCCAGCTCCGCTCACCGCGGCTCACCGCCGCCGCCTCCACCAGTGTGCCGCCGGAGAAGCGATCGGCGGCCCGGCCCGAGAGAAGAGTGCGGCGCACGAGTGCGCCAATCCGACGGCTATCATCACCTTCACCCGCCCTCTCTTGGGAATCGGACGGCTCTGTCTCCTAATCCCTCTGATCACGAGCTCCCCAGCCATTTTTTTCGTCTTCTAATAATTAGGCAGGGTAGATAAATGCTGTCTTTCTGAGTATACTTCTATGGCTATTTATATATATAGATTGGGACGAGTGGCCCGGAGTTGGCATGAATATATATATATATATATATATATATATATATATATATTAAAATAGGAATATAATATTTTCCCCCTTTTAATCGTGTATGTGAATCAGAGCCGTTGATTTGAAAGTCCTCGGTGTTAATTGGCTTCGGATGCCGGCGAGCACAGCTACGTGGCACGGAGTGTATTGGCAAGGGTACTGGACCGTGGACAGTATGGCGTGGAATGAGATCCCAATTTTAATATTTAAATATAAATGTTTTATTTATCTGAATTTTTTAATGATAAAATCGGATATAATAAAAGCCTATTAATGTTGCACGTAAAATTGTGCTGTAAAACGTTTTCTTAATTCACTTGGTATAATATAATTGGTATTGGTTTAATTTTTATCCTCATAAACTCAAGTCTTTGTGTTAGTTTGGGCGGGGACGTTTTGGAGCATTGAGAATGAGAGCTAGGGGTATGCAAAAGGAATTGAAGAATCGAGAACCGGACAGAAACCGAATCAATTTAGGTGGTTCGGATCGGTTCCAGTTTTATTTAGTTCGGGTCTAAATCCTTTTCTTAGAGAACCGGCAGTTCGGATCGGTTCTCGGTTCCTATACTTGGGTATCTGAGAACCGACCCGATTTATTAGTTCAAAATGTAATGTTAGGTTCAGGCTGTTCAGCGTTGAGCGCTCCTTCACTGGGCATGCGAATTTTTTTTTTCAAGGGTTTCGCTTATTAACTGCTTCAAGCCGTTCTCCACTTATCTTGATTCCTGAGTCACTGCCGGTTTATCTGATCATTTCTTTCGCTTGCGGCTTGAACTGGCTTCATTCCAGTGGCCAACGGGATCGCGCAGCGGCAGAAGCAGAAGTGTAGAACCGTCGACGGTGTCAGCGCTCCTTCACTGACCCTCGACGACGCTCCTTCACTGACCATCGGCGGCGCTCCTTCACCTTATCTCGTCGGCGCTCCTTGCTTCCTTCAATGAACCCTCTTAGGCTTCGACCCACCTTCAAGGGTTCACTGAGATTCCTCCATCTTCTTTCACTTAACCCTCGTAGCTAGGCATCATCGCTTCTTTTGGTAAAGCTCCTTCATATATCCCTCCCAAGATAATCCGGCCCATTCCCATCCTTGATCCCTCAACTCGCGTGAAATACATGTTAGTCTAAGATATTTTTTCGAATATTATAAAAAACTTGATTCTACTCCATTATTAAACTTCTCTGAGAATGACATCATGTAAGTGGATACACCATATATTTCTCATAAAATTCCATTAAATGAGATGAAACCGTTAAGAACTATATTTGATAAGAAAAGACCATTCAAATTTCTTCAAACCAATCGGAGTTGGATAAATACTTGATAGATGATTGCGACTTGAATGAACATAGTGCGCAATTTGACATATTAAACTGGTGGAAGGTGAAGTCTAGCAAGTATAAGATTCTTTCTTTACTCGCTAGAGATATTTTGGCAATACAAGTATCTATTGTTGCATATGAGTCAACATTCAATACGTGTGACTATATTCTCGATTGATTTCATATTTCTCTTTTGTCAAAGATTGTCGAGAGGTTGGTATGCACTCAAGATTGGTTGAGAGCCAATCCATTACCAATGCCAATTAAAGAGGACTTGCATCAAATTGAAGAACTTGAGAGTGATAATTCCTTTTAATATTTATCTATGATATTTTTTGCAGGATATATTGTCATGAACATTAACTCTTTATTTTGCTTGCTTTTTACCACTTATTTGGAGTGAACAAGAAACTTATGAAAAAGTATGTTGATGGCAGTCAAGAGCAGGAATTGTTCGTATGTGGACTTTGGAGTTTAACTTTTGTCTCTTGTGATTTTGTGAGTCTAGTTTAATGATTCATAGCCCTCTGTTTGTGTATCTTGAGAATTGCATCAAGAACTAAGCCTTTTTTTGCTTTAGAGCATCAGGCACAACCTTCTATTTATGTTAAATATGGCCTACCTTATTAAATCTTGTATGCAAATAGAAGATATATTAGCATATCTTAGGCAATTCAGTGATTTGTTGATTTAGAATATAGATGATCATTCCAAGTCCTTTATGTCCATATAATTGTTAAAATATGTCACCGAACAATTAAACTATCACTTTAAAAGAGAGCATATTGAGAAAAAAAATATCATCATTTACCAAGACTCTTGATGAAGCCAAATTTAATCTTTTCAAATTTGAATTAGGAATGTTAAACATGAGTGAAGTAGAAAAGTGCATATATATCCCAAGTCATTCTTAAAATTCAAAATAGAAATCTCCATATGTGCTTTTAAAAGCTAACCATTTTGCAGGAGAAATAAGAGTAGAAAGGATCAGCTGACTTGACTTCCAGAAAACAACTGTTGGAGAAATGAGTTTTTCCAAACATATTATTTAACATTGGCCCTCCCACCACCAATGGAGAAAAAAACGGCGACAAAAGCGGAGCCAAAATCTTTCCAATCAATTGGGAGACTTTTACATGGAAAACTGGATGAGTCGAGGCATCAATAATACGTTGGCGCTTCTTAACAATTCACAGGCGGAATTGTTTGACGCGGGTAACGCAAAATACTCTACATGCACCATACCTATTTTTTGACATAAATTACAGTTTGCAGTCATTCTACTTTGAACACTCATACAAAGAATTTAATCCAAACAATTTTATACTACAAACAACACTTCTAATAAACAACTGTTTTTAGTTTTTACTACATTTAAGACGACTGCTTTTGTGACAGCTCTCCCAAACAAACCACAAGTTTTAGCTTGGTGGTTTTGTCAACGGGGAGGAGCTCGTTGCGAAGGTCTACCAAGGTGAGTTGCATAAGATGGCTCTAGTATGATTTAACTACCATGACATGAAAATTAAGGGGGATGCCTAAGATATTTGGGAGTTGAACTTTGTAGGGGTGTGGTCAAGCCAATTCAAGCCTAGGGCATGCCCAAGATATGACCTTGTCGATTGGAGGTAATTTTCAGTTCAGGATCTGAAGCGAACGGAATGGCTAGGATCCGGTGTTGCGCAATACAGTTTTGAGGGTGGTAGCCAAGCAGGCCACGTGGTCGGATTCTGTGCAAGTTCCGGTCCGCACGGAGCTCGGACGGGAAGAAAGGGCGTCCTAGAAGCCCCATACAACAAACATTATGTGAAGCTATCTTATGAAGGATCTTATGAAGGGAAAATCAAAACAAGGATAAGAAAACGATTAGGGCATCCCATACAACAAACCTTCATGATGAAACTAAAACACAAAACCCCTCTAAAATAATGCACACAAAACAACTCGACAGGACATGTAGCTTAGACATTTGAAGAAGACCAACAGCTAACACATACTAAACCAAATATTAACAGACAGCCATGGGCCCGAAACAATGAGCCTACATTAACCATGTTTATCATCTTCTTCAACTTGCCCCGGCGCAAACATCAGAATGCCGCCCTCACGGCGCCCCGCGCGGCCTCCCGCTTCATCTCCGCGGCTTTTCCACTGCCCCGGAAGTACATGTACACTTGCTGCACCAGGAAAAAAAAGTAAACAATAAATATCTTTGTTATTTGGTCTCCGAAAAAATAGACGCATCCTTGCCATATTCGGCGTGACTTTTTCGGGGCTCAAATTGGGGGCCTAAATGGCTTCAAATCAAAAAGTGATAAACATGAAAGTTATTCGTCTCAATGAGATCTATAACTTTCATGTTTATCACTTTTTCAAATAAGATACAAATCAGACTCAAAATCATAAAAAATGGGACTCACGCTATAAAGGTTACAGAGGAACTCGCGCTATAAACTGGACTCTCTCTCTCTCTTTATATATATATATATATATATATATACAAGTGACAGGCACGGGCCTTCGGCCCTGGGGCCATACGGCGGGGGTGCGACAATCAACGGGGTCCGACATTCGGCGGGATGCGACATTCGTCGGTGGTGCGACATTTGTCGTGGGGACGAAATTTGTCGTGGGCGGCGATATTTGTCGTGGGCGTTGACATTTGTCGTGGGCGACGACATTTGTCGTGGACGGCAACATTTGTCGTGGACAGTACCCGCCCGCAACATATACATATGAGTACTCAAAATGACCGTAAAAAAATATAAATCAAGAATATAATTTTTATTTTGTAAAACAAATTATATTTTAACGTTAAAACATTAATCTTTCTTTTGTCATTTCTACCTATAGGCCATAGGTTTAGGATACCTAGTATTTTTATTTTTTGTATTTAAATATTGCAAAGTTGTGTAATTACCTAAAAGGATATTGACTTTATAATATATTAATATAAAATTATGTATATTTGTGTAATTATGAATACAACTATAAGGGCAATATAGGGATATTTGCAATGTTTCACCAAAGATTAGTTTTTGCATAATAGTAGATATATATATATATATATATATATATATAGAGAGAGAGAGAGAGAGAGAGAGAGAGATGTACATAGGGAGTTTGCATAATTACAGGTTGCACCTCTCTATCTTTCGAAATTACATTTACATTCCCTCTAAGTTTTCCCAGTTTACAAAAATGACTCTTTCAATTAGAAATATGGATGGAAAATGATAATATCAGTCAAATTATTTTATGATATTTTAATTTTATCCTTTTATAATGATTCTAGATTAATTACAAGGGGGTAAAATACTAAAATGTAATGCACCCCTTTCAATGTAGAGTTATTGCAAAGGGTAAAATTGAAATATTATAAAATAATTTAGCATATTTTATCACTTTCCATCTATATTTCCAAATAAAAGATCACCCCTTTCAACGTAGAGTCATTACAAATGAGAAAATTGAATATCATGACAAAATTTGGCAGATTTTATCTTTTTCTATCCATATTTCTAATGGGAGGGGCAATTTGTGAACTGAAGAAATTTAGAGGGGAGATAAATGTAATTTCAAAAGATAGAGAGGTGCAACTTGTAATTATGCAAACTCCCAGGGGAGGTCCCGGTAATTAACCCTATATATATGCATATATATATATGGATATGATGTATATATGTATATGTATCGTTGTGTATGTATTGTTATAAGGTGCAGTAAAAAACATATTGTTATAAGGTGCAGTAAAAAACATATTGTTATAAGGTGCAGTAAAAAACATATTGTTATAAGGTGCAGTAAAAAACATAAAGGTAAACATGTACACAAATTTATGTATTATACTTCTGTATTAATAAGAAATACTCTGTTATACATCTTATTTTGATAAATCAAGTAAATTTATTTACAAACAACAGAATAATAGATTGATAAGAGATGCAGATATAAATCACCTGAATGACCCAGATGCTGAGGAGAGACTCCAAGCAAAAGAAACCAAACCCGATGAAATAAAATATCTGTGGCATAAAGACTTCAGATTAACATAAAGCAATCCACTGAGCGAAGTTCTTGGAAATCTATACCAACAATTTGTTAGTGTGAGATTTGACGATAACTACTACGGCGAAATTGGATCAAATACTAACAGCATTTGAGACTATATACAGAAATTAGATTCTTTTCGCGACTTTCTTCTCGGCTAGAATGTGCTGACAGAGCTCCTAATTCCCAACACTTACAATCCAAAAAGGCAACATTAAAAAAGGGCCGGAAAATCGCAGTTATTTGCCTCAGTAGAAAAATGTTCTATGGCTGGAGAAGGTAGAAAGATATTTGGGCCATATGCCAGAATTGTTATCTGCCAAATAATTTATGATAAAGGTCTAGGCTTCGTTTGGCGCGGTGGTGGCGGTCGTGAGCGTGGTAGTCATGAACCGTGAACGTCCGACCTCACCTACAAAAATTCATGCATTTTATTTTCAAAAATAGTTTATTTTCTTGGTAGCGGTCATAACCTTCAGCTTGTCAAATATATATTCTATGATAAGCCGCGCCAAACGAAGACCTAGTTTGATAGAAATTTACTCCAAGAAGGTAGGGTGTGGCACTGCCAAATTCGACAAACTGAAAATAACTAAGAAAAATAGAAACATGTTTCAAGTAATCTGTGGGGTATTGGGGCTCTTGAACTTCAGGCCGAGCCCAAACCGGTTTCGAGTGGGCTCAAACTGAGCTCAGGCGATTTGCGATCCAAGATTCTAGCCAGCTGATTTCGTGTTGGCACAAAGTTGGGCTCAAACCTTTTTTTTTTACTTTTAAGCTGCATTAACTACTAAATCATTAAAATATGTACGGTTTAATTTGCTCAATACACCCTTGGCAAGATTTCTAACTTATAATAAGAAGGGAGACTAACATCTCAGAGAATCAATTTGGATTCATGTCAAGGTGGTCGACCATGGAAGCTATACATCTCTTGAGGAGACTCATTTACAACTGCCGAGAAAATAAAACAAGATTTGCATATGCTGTTTATCGACCTTGAGAAGGCTTATGATAGAGTTCCAAGAGAGATCTTATGGAGAGTCTTAGAAAAGAAAGGTGTAAATGTATCATACATTGACATAATCAAAGATATGTATACAAATTCAGTGACAAGGTTGAGGACATCTGGAGGATTAACACAGGAATTCCCTATCAATGTTGGCTTACACAGCTTTAAGCCCTTATCTCTTTACCCTTATCTTATATGAGCTCACCGGACATATCCAACAAGCAATACCTTTGTGTTTATTATTTGCGGATGCTATCGTTTTGGTCGATGAGACGCGCGAGGGTGTAAACGCAAAACTTGAATCTTGGGGAGACACTTTAGAAAAGAAGGATTTTAGATTAAGCAGGGGCAAAGACGGAGTATATGGAGCTTAAATTTAGCACTGCAAGAAGGGCGGATGACTTCGTTATTAAGTTGAGTGATCAAGATATTTCCCGTAGTGAATGTTTTAAATATCTTGGATCGATAATTCAAAACGACAGAGGTATTGATGTGACGCATACAATCCAAGCGGGTTGGTTGAAGTGGAGAGGCACGTCAGGGATCTTGTGTGATCGTAAAGTACCATCAAAACTTAAGGGTAGGTTTTACCGTACTGCGATTAGACCAGCGATGCTCTATGGTTCTGAGTGTTGGGAAGTGAATTGTGTACATGAGTAAAAAATGAAAGTTGTGGAGATGAGAATGCTTAAGTGGATGTGTGGACACACGAGACTGGATAGAATTAGGAATGAATGTATCAGGGATAAGACAGGAGAAGCACCAATGGCAGAGAAGATGCGAGAAGCTCGACTAAGATGGTTTGGACACGCACAAAGGAGACCATTAGAGGCGCCTGTTAGACGTTGTGAGAATTTAGTCACTAGGCATGTTAAACGAGAGAGGGGTAGACCAATAAGGACTTGGAATGAAACTATAAGAAAAGACATGATGTACTTAGGCATTAGTGAGATTATGACACAAGATAGGGGCACAATGGCGACAAAGGATCCATATAGCCGACCCCACTATAGTGGGATAAAGGCTTGAGGGTTGTTGTTGAGTGTTGTATTAGATTTGACGCATGACCTATGTAACAAAAATGTAGGTTAACTATATGAATGAGACATAACCGGTAACTACAGTTTGAATAAAGGATCTTATAAATAATATTAAAGTTAAGCCGCAATCAAGCTAAGCTCCCCAAATAGGGAAATATATAATGCGCGCGCACGTGCGTGTGTGTGCATGCGCGTAAAGAAATCCTAACAGATCACAAGAGACTTGCGAGCAACAATTACAAATTAATAAACCCAAAATATCAAATAAACACACGATTTAACACTAAAGAAAGAATATAAATCAATAAACATGCATGATTGCATGATCATGGCGGCGTTCAAAATTTTAAAAAAACAGAAAATTAAAACAAAAACTAAAAATTATTAATCTCCGATCCGCTCAAACTGAACGGCTCTGATCATCATATAAGCTCATGTGTGACGTGATCCCCATCGCAATTTTTCCACTCTTACAAACACAGTCCTCAGTCTGCTACCAAATCGTATTATCAATAAAAGGTCTATTTATTGACTCACAGAAACAACTACAAAAAACTTCATAATATAACTAGCCTTCTCATCACACCAGATTTGGCTTAACCAAAGACTAAATTTACATCCATTAACAACATATCTTAAAAGGTTAATCATTTCTCATATTTAAACTCACCTAATTTTAGGGTAACTATTTCTACTAATTGTTTTCTACATACACTGGAGACATACCTATGTAACTACTACTCTATGCTGTGTGAACTAATCTTCTCCTCAAATCACCTTCTACTATCTTTGCAAGAACTTTTCTTATAAGTGTACGTAATAGAATGTGCTCATTCAGTATTTAATGCAAGCATGAAAACACCTAAAATGCTCACTCTGGCATATAAACATACTATAAGTATATTTTTTCACATAGTAAGTGTAGAATATAGATGAAGGTAAAAAGAAGCTTAATGTAAAGGCCCACTAATAATGGCCCATTACTAGTCTTTTCATTTTGTATTGATATTAGTCCCAAATTGCGCATAGAGTTTTTTATTTCACTCTTCAAAGTTATAAATAAGTGTACATGTATGTATTTACCTTACATCAAGTAATAAGATTGTTATGCAGCTTTCGGTATTTTCTCACAGTAAGGAATTGATTAAATTAAAAACAGATTAACCTTGTAGGAGGTACTAAAATATTCAATCATATTTTATATTCCCAGAGACTGAAACAAGTCTCATTTATATCCTAAACTTCGAGTTTTATAATTCAGTGAGTCATTCGAGAAAATTTCACCTTTATTTTTGAAGCCACACACC
The DNA here is from genome assembly GCA_039513925.1 of Platanthera zijinensis. Lineage (NCBI taxonomy): Eukaryota > Viridiplantae > Streptophyta > Magnoliopsida > Asparagales > Orchidaceae > Platanthera > Platanthera zijinensis. The sequence continues at coordinate 50,961,248 of CM077084.1, read as the reverse complement.
ATTTCAGATTTCTACATTGGTATATGTAGAATAATGGAGTAAATCTTGTATATACTTCTTGAATGTCAAATTACAAGTATGAGTACAAATATATAGGGAGAGGAGAGAGAGAGTAATCCCTTTTTCAAGATAGACTATTACATTACGAAAAATAGGACCTATAATGGGCCGCTAAATGAGCTTTTACAATATTATTTTCTAACACTCCCCCGCAAGCAGAGCGTACAAGTCGTAGGCGCCAAGCTTGGATAAGAACTGATAGTATAACAGACGAGAGAGAGATTTAGTTAGGAAGTCAGCAACTTGTCCTGTAGCGGGAATATGCTCCAATTCTATTTTCTTTAATTGAACTTTTTCTCGAATGAAGTAACAGTCAACTTCAATATGTTTTGTTCATTCATGGAAGACGGGATTCTTGACAATACTATCACTGCTTGACTGTCACAAAATAAGGTCGTCGGTGATGAGAGTTTGAGTCACAAATCATTAAGAAGACTTTCAAGCCAGGTTAACTCAGATACAACAGCAGCCATAGCCCGGTACTCGGCCTCAGCAGACGAGCGAGCAACAACGGTCTGCTTCTTGCTACGCCAGGGAATAATGTGTCCACCGAAGTATGTACAAAAACCAGTTGTGGAATGCCTATCATCAAGAGAACCTGCGTAGTGAGCGTCAAAATAAGCAACAAGAGATAGAGAGGTAGATGATTTGTAAACGAGTCTTTGTCCCGAAGCAGTATTTAAATATCTGAGAATGCGCTCAACAGCTTGGAGATGAGATGTCCAAGGAGCATGCATAAAACGACTCACAACCCCCACAACAAATGAGATATTAGGTCGAGTAACCGTAAGATAAATCAGTTTTCCCACCAAGCGTCGATAATATTCTGGATTTGTAAGCAGTGGGTCGGAATCAGAACCATGTGCAAAAAGCTTGTGATTTACGTTCATAGGGGTGTCCGCAGATTTGCACCCTGAGTAGTCAGCATCTTGAAGGAGATCAATATAGTACTTCCGTTGGGAAAGACGAGACCATCAGGTCGTCTTGCGACCTCAAGCTCAAGGGAGTATCAAAGATTTCTCAGGTCTTTCGTTTGAAATGTTGAGTTCAAATGTTGTTTGATTTATTGTATCCCTGTAGAGTCGTTGCCAGTAATTAGGATATCAAACCCGGGAGGTTGGTGCATATAAACAGTTTCTTGGAGATCGTCATTGAGAAAGACGTTTTTAATATCCAACTGATGGAGGGGTCATTGACGATGGATAGCCAAGGAGATCAGGACCCGAACGATATTCAACTTCGCAACCGGAGAGAAAGTTTCTTCATAATCAAAGCCTTGCTACTGAGTGAAGCCTCGGGCCATGAGGCGAGCTTTTAGGCGATCAACAGTCTCATTCGCAGCATGTTTGATAACAAATACCCACTTGCAACTGACACAGGACTGACCGACAAGAAGAGGAACCAGATCCCAGGTCTGGTTAGCCCAGAGGGAAGTCATTTCATAATCCATGGCCGCCAGTCACCCCGGGTGCTGAAGCGCTTCCTGCACAGAGTTAGGAATAGAAATGGAGGAAAGAGAGACGACAAATTTTTGGAGTGGTGGAGAGAGGCGATGTAGAGAGATGTAATTCGCCAAGGGATGAGCCGTAGAGGTTGATGCTGGATCAGCGGGCCGCGGGATGTCATCGGTAGAAGGGAGCTGTAGGGAAGCATTCTTGGGCTTACAATGAGTATAGACACGAAGAGGTGGTGGAGGTGGAGGAGGTAGAGAAGGAGTCATGACCGGGATGGCAGGACGAGCGGGAGTGGAAGGTGGAGACGGGGTGAAAGGAGAGGATTGAAATGATTGATCCTCAAGAAAGGTTATATTAGCTGAAACAATCAGCTTGCCAACGGAAGGAGAATAACAGACATAACCTTTCTGAGTGCGGGAGTAGCCAACAAACATACATTTTGTGGCGCGAGCAACGGACTTGTCAGTAGGTGGACCAAGAAGGTGAACATAACATACACATCCAAATACACAGGGTGTGAGAGAGAAAATCTCTTTGGAAGGAAAGAGAAGACTAAATGGAGAGGCGGAGTCGAGAACGGAAGAATTCATGCGGTTGATGAGATGATAAGCAGTAGAAACCGCAAAATTCCAGTATTCTGTGGGCACCTGCATTTGAAACATTAGTGATCGGGCGACATCGAGGAGGTGGCAATTCTTGCGCACAACCACACCGTTTTGCTGGGGGGTATTAGCACACGAGCTTTGATGTATGATGTCAAACTCGGTGAATAAATTTGAGAAGGTGCGACCGGTATATTCGCGAGCATTGTCGGTGCGAATGATTTTTAACGTAGTGGAGAACTATGTGCGTGTCTCAGTAAGAAAAGTACAAAAAATAGATGTTAGTTCAGTACGAGCATGAAGTAGATATAACCAAGTGAGACGCGAGTAATCATCAATAAAGGTGACAAAATATCGATATCCAAAAACACCAGGGAATTTATAGGGCCCCCAGACATCAGAATGAACTAAAGAGAACGGAGTAGTACTCCGAATACATGTAGGTGGGAAAGAAGTACGATGTTGTTTGCCATAGATACAGGATTCACAAGTAAACTCTCACAATGAAACATCAGGAAGAGTCTTCTTGAGAATCGGGAGGGGTGCATGCCCGAGGCGACGATGCCAATAAACGATGGAGACTGCAGAGAGAATGGTGAGAGGAACGTCCAAGAGATACAGTCCATTCAACATCCGCCCTTTACCAATGGTACTACGCATGCGGCGATCCTACACAATAAAAGAGGAAGGAGAAAATGTTATACAACAGTCAAGTTCCTGAGTAAGACGACTAACTGATAGCAGATTGAAAGGGGATCCCGGAACATGAAGAACTGAGTATAGAGGGAGAGTGGGAGTAAGCCGAAGATCAGTCGCGCCAGAGACCGGAGCGGTGTCGCCATTTGCGAAAGTGATGAACTTGGGATAAGCAGACTGTATACTGCGGTGGTCTCTGGGATGTAATGTGGTGAGTAGCACCCGAGTCCACGATCCAGTGAGAGTTATGGGAGAGACAGGAGATACCTTCAGTGGAAAAAGACGCAACCGAGCCAGACGAGCGACTGATAACGTCTTGGAGCTGTTGAAGCTGGGTGCGAAGAGCGTTGATGTCTTGCCGGGTAGAAGAATAAGAGTCCTGTGAAGCAGCACCAGTGGGATTAAGAGCAGTTATAGTATAGACAGTAAGGTGTGGAGGCAGACCATGTTTGCGGTATCATGTAGCTTCAAGATAACCATCTCGACCATAGTAAGTACATTTGAAGCCAGAAAGTCCAGCACATCCTCGTCCCCGAGACATGTGGCGGCCTCCCCTAGCTGAAGAGCCACGAGTTGGAGCTAGAGTAAGTAGGAGTGGCTGCTGAAGGAGAGTTGGAGAAAGATTTGTTGGGATCTCAGAGGGAGGTGTAACCTTGAGCAGCATAGAACAGACGTCAGACAGTGATGGCGTTGTAGAGGAGGAAAGAATCTGAGCCCGGACACTGTGAAGATGGGGAGGAACACGGGTCATCATCATTGCAATCCCAACAGCTTCCTTTTGCGCAAGTTGTGTAGCAAGATCCGTGGAGGGAGACTGATGTTATATTTAGGCCTCCGCTAGAGTTTTGACCTTGACAACGAAAGAGGTCAAACCACTCGTTGTGCGGGGATCCAGTTTTTGAAGCGCAGAAATGATATCAAATAGATGTAGCAAGCTGTCTTTGCCAGAGTATAGAGAATAAAGTTCCTCCCACATTGCCTTAGAAATCTCATGATACATGTCATGCGGTATGGCTCGGTGTCCATGAAATTGAGGATCCAAGATTGGACGCGACCGTCATCACGGAACCATTCGTCAGTGGGAACAACAGGAACGTCCCGAGTAAGGTGACGAAGAAGACTCTTAGTCTGTAGAACTCACCGAACATAATGCACCCATTCCACAAAGTTGTGCTTCCCACTGAGAGAGATGGTGGAGATTCGAATCTCATCACGAACTTCCGGAGAGGGGGCAGCTGCACAAGCGGGAAGAGAGGAGGCCGTCGTGGAGTCCATTGTAGCAAGAGAAGAGGGCGGCCTGGTAACGAAGTTGCGATTAGAAGAATGAGGGGCAGGTAGAGCAGCAAGTCCGCAACAGGTAGAACAACAAGTCTGCAGCGGGTAGAGAAGCATTCCCGCAACGGGTAGAGAAGCAACACAGCGGGTAGAGAAGCAAGGCCGCAGTGGGTAGAACAGGGGCAAGCCCGTATCAGCGAGAAGAAAAGCACATCGGATAGAGGAGCAAGCCCGCAGCAGCTAGAATAGGGGCAAGCCCGCAGGGGGTAGAACAACAACAAGCCCGTATTAGCTAGAGGAGAAGCACATCGGGTAGAGAAGCAGTAGACCAGTCCGCGCGACAAGCTGTGAGATAGTAGAGAGTGGTCGACGACGGTTAGAGACAAACTAGCCCGTGCAAGATCAGTTCGCGCGACAAGCAGTTCGCGCGACAAGCATTCCGCGCGATAAAAGAGGGGAAGAGATATGTTGAAGAAGACCGCGTGAATCCATAGGAGTTCGCAGCGGGTAGAAGAGAATCCGTTAGCACGCGGCGAAGAGCAGAGAGGGGGCAACAACGGGTAAACCACGTGACAAGAGCAGTCCGGGAGATGAGCTGAAGAAGACCGCGGGGCAGATTGGTTATCAGCAAACGAAAGAAGACTAGGAAGCAGTGGATAAGGGTAGTTCGCGAGAAGCAGTGGAACGAGACCGGAGCAGTCTGAATCGGAGTGGGGCCCAGACAAAATAAGGGAGAGATGTGGGGATGAGACGCGAGGGAGGGAGGTGAAAAACGAAACCGCACAAGGGTTGCGGCTTAAGAAAAAGAGGCCGCACAAAGAATTGCGATTAGGAAAGCGGAGAGACCGCACAAGGAGTGCGGTTAGAGGAAAAGAAGATGCACAAAGGATTGTGGTTAGGAAAGAGATAGGAGAATAGGCCGTCGGTCAGAAAGAGGCTAACCACATGAAGGATCAGTTCAGCTCTGATACCATGTAGAATAATGGAGTAAACCTAGTATATATTTCTTGAATGTCAAATTACAAGTATGAGTACAAATATATAGGGAGAGGAGAGAGAAAGTAATCCCTTTTTTAAGATGTGGGACTATTACATGAGGAAGAAGATGACCTATAATGGGCCGCTAAATGGGCCCTTACAAGATTGTTTTCTAACAGTATCCTTGGAGTGCCCAGGACTCCAAAACATGTTGAATTTGGTCTACAAATCCCTTTAAAGAAATTAACCCTAATACATAGAATCCCTTGCGAACAAAATAAAATTAAGAAAAAAACACACAACACGCATGAACTTTCTTGCATGATATTTATTAGAAAAGCCCATGTATAAAGGCCCATAAAGGCCCAAGTGTATTCTCTCTTCTTTAGTCCCACATCTTGTATAGGATTGTTTCCTCTCTTCTCTTCTCCTATATAATTGTATTCTCTCCTTGTATTTACTTACACAAGCAATACATACACGTTTTTGGCTTCTCTCAACATGGTATCAGAGGCAGGTTCCGATCTCTAACCGTCCTGTTCGCTTGTTAACCGCTTCTACCCGCCGCCTTCCTGCGGTCTGTCTCCTTGCGGTTTCCTTCTCGCGGTCTCAGCGGACAGTCCGCTTCTGCTGTCTATCCGCCGCTCCTCGCTAACTGTCCGCGGCCTCTGCGGACAGTCCGCTGCCTCTCTCCGTGGATCCAGGTTCTCTCCTCTTCCCACCTTTTTATAGTTTTCCTCTTCTCTATCCCGTGGACCCCACCTCTCGCGCGTCTCGCCGGTCTCCTGCTATATCCGCGCGGCTTCTCTCCTATCCGCTCGAGTTCGTTTACTCGCGGCTTCTCTCTCCTATCCGCTCGAGTTTGTTAACTCGCGGTCTCCTTTTTCTCTCCCGCTCGAGTTCGTCAACTCGCGGCTTCTCTCTCCTATCCGCTCGAGTTCGTTTACTCGCGGTCTCTTTTCTTTTGTTCGCCGTCTTCTTGCGGCCTCCAGACCGTGCGGTCTGCTCCTTCCCGCTCTGGTCGTGGCCTGTCTGGCTGCTGGTGTTCGCATCGTGACCGTGCGGGTTCTTTCTCCCGGCCTTCTCTACTCGCTGCTTCGTCGCTGCGGTTTGATCCTAGTCGCCGCGGTCTCCTCCCGTCTCTGCGGCCTGTCTCTCCAGCGGACCCCTGCCTGGTCGCGGCGGCCTCCTTCCAAGTCGGTGCGGCTTGTCTTCCAGGACTATGGGCTCCTCTGTTGACTCCACCGGCCAGGCCGCTAGTCCGCCGGTAGACCGCCCGACTTGTCCTACCGACCTGCGCGATGAATTACGCATCACTACCATCTCTCTCTCCGGGAAGAAAAATTTTCTCCCTTGGGCGCATTCTGTGCGTCGGGTTCTCCAGGCGAAGGGTCTCCTGTCTTACCTCACCCAGGCTCCTCCGGCCCCCCCTACGGACGATTGGCTCCGCAACGATGGTCGTGTGCAGACTTGGCTCCTCAACTCCTTGGATGGTGAGCCCTATCAAATGGCCATGTATCACGAGACGGCCAAGTCTATATGGGATGAGCTGCACTCACTCTATTCCGGCAAGGACAGCCTTCAGCACCTCTACGACATCCTCACCGATCTCGTGGCTCTCGACGCCGGTGGCGCCCCGGACATGACGTCGTTTGTTGCTCGAGCTAAGACTTTGGCCGAGGCCTGGATTCTGCACCAGCCTTCAACCAGTGATCATGCTGCCCAGCGCGCTCAGAAGGAGGCGGTTTGCATTGCTATTATGATGGCCCGTCTTCCGCCTCACCTTCAGACTATCCGGACTCAGGTTCTGGCATCTCCCACCGTTCCATCCCTTTCTGAGATATGTTCCATGCTCCTCCGCGTGACGCCTCCTCCAGATGCTCCTGCGCCGACTTCATCGGCCCTTCTTCAGCAGGCCCCTCCGCCCCTGCTTCCCTTGCCTCCCGCTGCTCGTGGTGGCCGCTCAGGCTCTCGGGGCCGCGGGCGTGGTGGCAGGGGGCGGCCGAAGTGTTCCTACTGCGGCAAGGACGGCCACCTTGAAGCGACCTGTTACCGCAAGAATGGATATCCTCCTCGACCAACGGCTTCGGTGGCCGCAGATGCCTCCTCTACTGCCTCTCCGGATCTTGAAGCTGTCCGCCTCCAGCTCCAGCACCTCCAGGGACTGCTCAACCCGCCTCCTGCTTCCCTGGCCTCCACCTTCGTCTCCCAAGCAGGTACGGCTTGTCTCTCCACCGGTCCGACCTGGATCATGGACTCCGGTGCCACTCATCACATTACGTCCCAGCAGCCTGCCACATACTCGGACTCTCCTCATCCGCGGTCTATCACCGTGGCTAACGGGGCCCTTGTTCCCGTCTCCGGATCGACGGACATCTCTCTCAGCCCGTCGTTTCCTCTCCGCTCGGCTCTTCATGTTCCGAGTTCCCCCTTCAATTTACTTTCTGTTGGTCGCCTTACTGCTGATCTGGATTGCTCTGTCATATTCACTTCCTCTTCTTTTGTCATTCAGGATCGCAGGACGCGGACTACCATTGGTAAAGGCGGATTACGGAACGGGCTCTACCTTCTCGACACACCTCCTACCATCCTCTCCTCCGTCTCCTCTGTCTCCTCCACCGAGTGGCATCGCCGTCTTGGCCACGCTCCTCTACCTGTTCTCCAGCGGGCTCTCCCTGATATCTCCCTCCATCCGTTTCAGTGTGAATCTTGTATCCTCGGCAAGCAGCCGCGTTCATCTTATCCTGCTCATTGTACCCGGAGCTCTGCTCCGTTTGATTTATTGCATTCTGATGTATGGGGACCATATAAAACTACTAGTATTTCTGGTTTCCGGTATTTTATTACTTTCATTGATGATTATTCTCGCATGACGTGGTTGTACTTACTTCGTGATCGCTCCGAGCTTCCTCGCATTTTCCGAGCCTTTGTCGTTGAAACTCGTACCCAATTTCACACAACTATCAAAACTGTGCGCACTGATAATGCTCGTGAGTACACTGGCCACGACTTCGCTACTATCTGCTCTGAGTTCGGGATTATCCACCAAACCTCTTGTGCCTACACGCCTCAACAAAACGGCGTTGCCGAACGTAAAAACCGTCACTTACTTGATGTAACTCGCTCCCTCATGCTTCAAATGCATGTGCCCAAGCATTACTGGAACTTTGCGGTCTCCACGGCTTGTTTTCTCATCAACCGTCTCCCCTCCTCCGTCCTCCAATATGCTACTCCGTTCAGCCTGTTGTTTCCCTCGACTCCGGCTTTCCCTCTTCCGCCCCGTATCTTTGGCAGCACTTGTTATGTCCACCATCTGGGCCCGCCCTCGGACAAATTGGATCCCCGGGCTGCTAAACACATATTCGTGGGATATTCCCGTACTCAGAAGGGGTATCTCTGTTATTCTCCCGTCACTCGGAAGCTCTCCGTCTCTGCAGATGTCACCTTCCGCGAGACTCAACCATTTTTTTCGGATTCTCTCACTACTCCTCTCCCTTCGGCTCCTTTCCCTCCTTCCATCCCACGACCAGTTCTCCCCGTTACAACGCCGCTACTACCGGTTCCACCAGCACTACCTCCTGTCCCCCCCGCACCACCCATCATCCGGGTCTATACCCGTCGCCCCCGTTGCTCTACGGCCCCCCTGCAGTCCGCCTCAACCATGGTTACTCCGCGCCCGGCAGATCAGGTACAGACATCCACCGCTCATCCTCTGGCTCACTACGTCTCTCTACATCGCCTATCTCCCCATCTTCACGCTTTTGCTACTTCTCTTTCCTCGGTTTCTGTTCCTAATTCTGTGCAGGAGGCGCTCGAACATCCTGGCTGGCGGGCTGCCATGGAGGAGGAAATGGCTGCTCTCTGGACTAACCAGACATGGACTCTCGTCCCTCTTCCTCCCGGTCAGAAACCCGTTGGGTGTAAATGGGTCTTTGTGATTAAACATGCTGCTGATGGCACTATTGACCGCCTAAAAGCCCGCCTTGTGGCTCGTGGCTTCACCCAGCAGCAGGGACTCGACTACGAAGAGACTTTTTCCCCGGTGGCCAAACTAAATACAGTCCGGGTTCTCCTCTCTGTTGCAGTACATCGCCAGTGGCCCCTACTTCAACTGGATGTCAAAAATGCGTTTCTGAACGGTGATCTCCAGGAAACAGTGTATATGCAACAACCTCCCGGGTTTGAGACCACGGGGGAGTCTCAAGTCTGCCATCTTCGAAAGGCTCTTTATGGTCTCAAACAGTCCCCCCGGGCATGGTTTGACAAGTTCAGTAAGGCCCTCCGGGAGATTGGTTTTACTCGAAGCTCAGCCGACTTCTCGCTCTTCACTCGTCACCGATCTACCGGGACCGTCCTTCTGCTAGTCTATGTGGACGACATCATTATTACCGGGAACGACTCGAATGGAATACTGGCAGTCAAACGTCATCTGAGCACCGTTTTTCAAACAAAAGATCTGGGGCCCCTTCGGTACTTCTTGGGCCTAGAAGTTGCCAGACGGCCAGATGGTTTGATCCTTTCTCAGCGAAAGTACTGTACTGACCTTCTTCATGATGCGGGTTACTCAGGCTGTAAGCCAATTGACACCCCAATGGATGTCAATCACAAGTTATGCGCGCAGGCCTCTGACTCAGATATCCTACTGGAAAATCCAGAATACTACCGTCGCCTAGTTGGAAAATTGATATACCTCACAGTAACCAGACCAGATATCTCCTTCGCTGTTGGTATCGTCAGTCGATATATGCATGCCCCCAGAAGCTCTCATCTTCAGGCGGTTGAACGTATTCTCAGATACCTCAAAACGGCTCCTGGGCAAGGACTGGTGTACAAAGTCTCTTCTTCCACTCCTACTCTGGTAGCATACTCTGATGCTGATTATGCTGGGTCCCTCGATGATCGAAGGTCCACCAGTGGCTTCTGCACGTACTTTGGAGGACACCTGATTACCTGGCGGAGCAAGAAACAAGCGGTCGTTGCTCGATCATCAGCTGAGGCAGAATACCGGGCGATGGCATCAGTGGTGTCGGAACTAACGTGGCTTGAAAGCCTTCTCACCGATCTGGGTGTAAAGCTTCCTTCACCGGCTCTTCTCCTCTGTGACAGTCAAGCTGCTATACACATTGCCAAGAACCCAGTCTTTCACGAGAGAACTAAACATATTGAAGTCGACTGCCATTTTATCCGGGAGAAGGTTCAACTAAAGAAGATCGACCTCAGACATGTTCCTGGTACTGAACAAGTTGCGGATGTCCTCACAAAGGCCTTGTCAAGTACCCTCTTCTATCAATGCCTGTCCAAGCTTGGTGCATACGATTTGTACGCTCCAGCTTGCGGGGGAGTATTAGAAAAGCCCATGTATAAAGGCCCATAAAGGCCCAAGTGTATTCTCTCTTCTTTAGTCCCACATCTTGTATAGGATTGTTTCCTCTCTTCTCTTCTCCTATATAATTGTATTCTCTCCTTGTATTTACTTACACAAGCAATACATACACGTTTTTGGCTTCTCTCAACAATATTAAAAGAAATCTGTCTAACGTTGTCCCTTAATTATTACAGACGCTAATATTTTTCTACCAGTCAAAAAATTAAAAAATAGATTATAGAATTGTAGCCACATGTGAAAAATATTTTTTTCCTCTAGAATGAGATATCTACAAAACCAAATGTATCTGATAAAGAAATACTCACCCCAACTATAACATGGTCGCTCAATAAATCTATGGCTGGCAAAATTCCGCTGTAACATCAAATGGTTAGGATTTGAATGAGTATAAAACAATGTACTGCTCTAATAAACTATCTTAATGAATTATGAATTATCCAAGGGGAACTCACGTCAAAGATTCTCCCTTAAAGAATACCGGAGGAGCCACAGCAGCGTAGATGCAGAAACAAATATGCACCTAAATCAAGATTCAAATATAGAATCTACATTTCCTTCATGTAATAATGTAAGAGAATTTAGTGTTTCCATGCAAATTTACCAGGTAAAACAGGAAAAACCATCCAAATTTCAAAGCACTTTCTGTCCTGCAATTTTGGCAATTTTCATGCAAGTGGTTAAAAGGAAAAATTGGAATTACATAATTACAACAACCTCCCGACAGCATTTTAAAATTATAAAAACATCTCCTCTAAGTTTTCTCCAATAATAAACCCAGACGACAATGGTAAATAAGCCAAAGATATCCCTACGACCCTACCTATGCTCAAATAAAAAACTAAAGAATTATTTCAAACCAGTTTTACGAATGATTGCCAGCAATAATAACACTCAAGCCTTTATTCCACTATAGTGGGGTCGGCTATATGGATCCTTTGTCGCGATTGTACAACAATAAACTGGAAAATTTCCATAATTATTTACAGCCACAGTACAAAGGGTAAACTGGGAATATCAATAAAATTGTGGCTGATTTTATTATTTTCATCTAGAATTTTAATGAAAAGTGGTGTCATGTTAATGAAGCAAACTTTAGAGTGAAGGTTCTTATAATTTCAAAAAGTAAATGGGAGGTTTCGATAAAAATGCAAGGTCATAGGAGGGGTCATGATGATTAACCCAATATTAATTAGTACCTCATGGCATTATAAAGAGGACGATACCATAACACATAAGCACCAGGAACACCAGAAATAAAGAAGATGACAGAAAGCAACCAAATCTTAACACCTGAAAAGAAAATTGAAATCAGTACCTCAACATAGAGCCATGCATCAACATGAGCACAAATAGATCTCAGACCATTCGATTTTACCTTCCCCTTTAATCCAAGCAGTTGTAGTTGATATAATATTCCAAGTCAAGCATATGGTCAACCCTGCATATAACAATTTGTGATATGATGTCAAATATTCAGGATTTTGTAAGATCAGTATCTAAAAAAACAATATTTTCAAGAAACGACCCCTCCCTCCAACCCAGTAACCCAACAAAATAGTCAAATGAACAATGTAATGTAGTTTTGAGATAGAAAATAAACATAATAACACAAACTTATACTATTATTAAGTGAAGTCCGAGAATACATGTTGTATTCAAGATTTACTGTTGTATTTGATAGGATGCCTCCATCACTTCGTCTGTGCATGCACAAAAAAGGTGAATAACTAGGTTAGATAAATCTTATGTACATTAGTGTACAAGCTGCAGTCCTAGACATACTGTGCATTGGGATACCAGCTTTTAAATAAATAGAGAAACAAAGCAAATTAGATTACTGAGCTGATTCTGCATTAGCATCAAAAGTAGTTAAAGCATATATATGTTCAGAATATTATTTTTACTAAACTAAGGTACAGGTACAGAACATTTTATGTTGACGAAGCTTAAAAATACAGGGTCACATTTGTGGAAGTTAAAACAATGGATTTACTAAAGGAAGGAACCAGAGCAAGTTACTACTCAGTTGGATCCCGACCTAACCCCTCTTCCTGTCACTCTTGACACTGGCATCTTTAAAAGAGCTTTGGAGGATATAATTGGCAATGTTAATGCCAGTATGGCAGAATTCTGGGAGGACCATGAGTTGGGCAGTTTATTATGAGGATGCAAAGGTTCGCAGGACTAGGCTCATGCCAATATTAGGGCCTCAACAGAAATGAAGAGCAATAATATTGATATTCCAACAAAGAAGAAATTGATGTTGAGTAAAAGACGCATATATCATGGCTCTTCATGAAGGATCGTGTTCCTGCCCACTGAAAGATGGGATCAAACGAACACACACCGTTTCCTTATTTTCCATCGAATGCCCTACAATCTATCACCTGCGAGAAATGGGAGATTTAGATAGGAAGAGAGGTAGAAAGAAGGTAAGAGAGAGTTGAGGTTAGAGCAGAGAAGAGGTAGAAGAGAAAACACTTCTTTTCTTGCATATCTATAACCGGTCAACCATAGGGATTAAAACAACATAGAAAAAGCTGCAAGAAAATGGCCTTTATAAAAATTACAGAAACAAAAAGAGTACGCCGGCCCTATTGGAAGTCTGATTCAATGAATCGAGCTACAAATGCAATTCTGAAACCTATGATTCTGGAGCATATTGCATGTAATTGGGCTTGAGATTAAATTCAGAGAGGGTCGATCAGGCAATCCTAAGAAGATTGGGACCCCAATCCCCCCACCATAGAGAATAAGGTCTGGAGAGACTGATAGAGGGATCTGATACTCAACCAAACTTTATGCTAACATGAAGAAAGCATCAATCAAATCTACAAGTTAACAGGGAGAGACCTTCACTCCTACAGACTCAAGAGCCACAAAAGGTAGTGATGTAGGATAGGCTATGAGGTTGCACAAAATATAGGCTTTTAGGGCGGGATGCCGATGCGACACAAACCGTAATCTAAATGCAATGCAACCGTCGGTGACGGCGATGAATAAATCAGAGCAATGAAAACTGTAACACCACGCAAACTAACAAAAGAGCAAAGAATGAGCATTTAATTTTAGCAATTTTGTAATAGTCATCCTCCGCTCGGAGGATCAAGGCCAAGTGTGCGGCGAATAAATTTCACCTGCAATTATTAGTGTATCGCAACAAAGTTCTATAATTACGAATCCAAGCAAAGCACAATAATCAATTCAATAATAATTTCAAATCACATAAACCAATACAACAAGGGACTCACTAAGTAGCGGGCTAACCGAGGCACTGAAGATTCAGGAGCCGGATGCGTGGGTCAGCGATCGAAAAGTGGAACCGGCGGTATAGAAATAATGGCGGTGGTTGTCCTCGGCGGTGGATGATGAGATCGGACAAGAAATGGGTAGATCCGGGCACGTACGAGTAGATCCGGGCCGGGGAAGGGTAGATCCGATGTTTGGGGGCATATCCGGGCTAAGGAATGACGTACGGGTGGTGTAAATAACGGATCGGGGGCTGAAGTTTTCAGATCTGGACTGATCTTGAGAATAGGGGTTGTAGGAACGTGGATCCACAGGGAGTGATTAGGGGTAGTCGGATAGGGCTGTGGGTGGCCGGGTGGCTGCTGGATGGTAGAGGGCTAGGCGGCGGGTGTGTTGGGAGGAAGAATGGGCGGTAAGGGGGCTGCACGGGGTGGCTGGAGCGGTAGCAGAGTGGGAGGAAATAAGGTCCACGGTGGGGAAAACCAAGGGTTGCGGGTGTGGTTGCCTGAAGGAGGGTGGGGAGGCGGACGGCTGAGGAAGGCCTGGAGGGGTGGCGGTGGGACAGGGAGGGGAGGGTAAACTATATGATAGGAATAGTATATTTCATTTTTAATAGTAAAGTGGAAATGAAGGGGCTGGAATATGGGCAGCAGGTGGGCTGGAATTGGGAGGAGTTGGGTGGCTGTGGGAGAGGATTTAGGAAGGGAAAAAGAGAGCTAGAGTTAAGGGGTACCTTGGGGGGAAAGATCCAAGCCTAAGAGTCGTCACCTAGGGTTCCACGGAGTCGGCACAGTGGGATGATCGCGGGATTCCGGGAATGAATTCTCCCAAATCTGTAATGCCTTGGTTCAGCCCCTAACACCTCTATTTATAATAATAATAAGACTAGGGAATCCCAATCAACGGCTATGATTGGCCGGGGGAAAACCCACTTAAATATAATAATAATAAACAAAAATATATAAAGTAATATATGATCTCGACTCGCAACGCAGATCCGGACACATCCACGGAGTCCGATCGTCGATCCGGGCACGCCATATATGGTAAATCGCCAAATCAGCCCTAAACGGACTCAAAGCTCGTCCACGTCTCTGCTCTGCATCAATCTCCCCGGCTTGAAAGAAGTCATCTCCCGGTGAATTGAGATCGGAATTCTCTCAATGAATGTCAGGTACAACTCGAAGAGGTCCATCGGAAGTCATCCAAGTATCGTCGGCGGAAGAGTGTCCTCGCAAATCAACTTACCTGACTGAAAAGTTGTCATCTCCAGTGAATGTAGATCGTCGTGCTGAAGTCGAAGTCCAGGGGCGAATCGATCAAGCTATGTTGTAAGTATCCAAGCGTGAACCGTCATCTGCATCGGGGCGGCCCCGCCAATGTACCAAGTAACAACAACACGACCCACTTGAGGTAGGAACAAGCTGGTGGGATTTGAGCTCTGTGATGCTCTCATCGCTCATCTCTCAAGTGATGGATCCCGGTGCGATCGGCGGTGTCGTCGATGAAACCAGAGAAGATGAATCCCCAAGTGGGTGTGTCAACAGTGGGTGGGCTGTAATGACTATCAAACGTAGTTGGAGTATGAAATTGGTAAGACAACGAAAGTGGGTGTGGGGATGACTGGGTATCTCCACTGCTAGGATCCATATATTCGCGAGGTTCGTAGTTCGGCGTCAGATCCTCAACATTAAATACAGGATGGATTCCCATACTTGCCGGAATATCGAGTCGGTAGGCGTTTGTCCCAATACAACTTATAATAGAGAAGGGGCTCATTCGTCTGGCGCTTAACTTTTTGTCAGGTCCCGAGGAGAGCCTCTCAGGGCAGACTCGCACCATTACTTTTTTGTCTTCATTAAACACTTGTTCTCGTCTTCACTTATCTGCATGGGTTTTATAGTTTTCATTGCTCGTTATTATTCGTCGGCGAACTGACTCATGTAATGCAAGCAAATGATGAACAAGTGACCCAACCGACTCATACAAATGAAGTGAATGATGCAAATAGAGCACACCATACTCGACACACTTCCTAAGGGAAAGCCTGACAATGATTTGGATATTACTAACATGGGGTGGCCTATCAGGTGGCTTACCGGGTGGTCGATAGAAAAATCCGACGTGACCGATGTCATCACCTGTGGGGACGACGTAGATGGTGACAAAATAGTTCAGAGCACTGGTGTGATGGGTACCTCTCAATTGATATAGCCCATCAGGTTCCTCGACAGGGGGTGTATACCAAAAGCCATCACATGTGAGATGATCACTAGTGCGGATACACGATCCATCACTAGAGTGTGGGAGGAAAAGCTTGTCAAATGAGCCTCTCGGGAACTTAATCCCGAGGAGGTCGATAATGATAGGATAGTCCACCACGAGGAGGGCACCAATAACAGTAGTGTCTGTGGGAGCAAGTAGGACACCCATAATAAAGTCAATGCTAGCCTCATGAACCTCCCAAGGGAGTAGTGACTCATCAGGAGACTTATCTGGAGGTTCAATGATGAGGTCATTAATAATGAGAAGATCCCTCAGATGAGTATCTCTGATAGAGGTCGTGTCCTCGTAAGTGGGTGAAGTAGCCACTATAAAGTCAACATTATATTCTCGACTCTCAGTAGTGAAGTGACTCGAAATAGTACTAAGAGAAGGGTAGGGGTGCCCAGACTTAAGTGTGGGTCAATCGATATAGTGTCGAACTGTATCTCTGTTCAAATGGGACACTAGGTCTATGTTTAGGTCTAGGTGAGGTAAAAATGATGGGTATACCATCACAGAGTCACTGGGTCGCTCGTCCTCACCCACGTGATCACGCTCACTAGTCATACTAGTATCACTCTCCATATGTATCATAAGGTCATGATCAAATTCAACCTCAAGATCACATGAGTACTGAATCTCATCAAACTGAGAAGGATCAAAACCAAGTGTCGGGTCCTCTGTTTTGCATGTCCCGTCTTTTCCTCGCAATTTGCTTTCCATTAGTCACTTAACTACTTCTTTAAACTGTTCTGTGATCTTCTTTCCTAATGTTTGTGTATTTCAGGATCTGGATACGAGGCGGACGCTTGACAGTGGTAAAAACGTTGGTGGACTGTACATGCTGGACCAGTCTTCTTCCAGTGCTTTTTCATCCACCAGATCTCCGACTCTACATGACATTCAACGCTGGCACCAGCGTCTTGGCCACCCTTCTCCTCTTTATCTTACTAAATTGTTTCCTTTTTTTAACTCTTTAATTCAGTCTTTTTCTTGTGATGCATGTGAACGCTCTAAACATGTCCGTCATAGTACTAATCATTTGTCTGTCCCTAGTTTTTGTCTGTTTGATGTTATTCACTCTGAAGTTTGGGGCCCGCCTCCAGTGTTATTTTTATCTGCTTATAAATGGTTTGTTAATTTTATTGATTGTCACTCCCGCGTTACGTGGGTTTATCTGCTTAAAAAGAAAAGTGATGTCATTTCCTGTTTTCAGACGTTTCATAAGATGGTGAACCAACAATTTGGTGACACAATTCGGGTGTTGCGTAGTGATAATGGTGGAGAATATGATGACCGGGGTGCTTTTAGGGCCTATCTATCTAATCATGACATCATCCATCAAACCACGTGCGCTCACACTTCCACCCAAAATGGTATGGCCGAACGGAAGAATAGACACTTGATGGAGGTGGCTCGGTGTTTACTCCTTGCTATGCACCTTCCCAAATCCTACTGGGGTAATGCAGTTCTCACAACTGCTCATCTCATTAACCGTCTTCCGTCTTGTGCCCTTTCATTTGATACGCCCCTATCGCGCCTTGCCAAACAACACATCGTCCACACCTCTCATCTTCCTCCTCGTATCTTTGGCACGTCTGTTTTGTCCATGTTCATACCCCGCATCGTGATAAACTTGATGTGTGTTCCCTGCGGTGTATTTTCGTTGGGTACTCCCCTACCACCAAAGGGTATCGTTGTTATCATCCTTCGACTCGACGCTACTATTGCATTGTGGATGTAACATTTCGTGAGGGGGAGTCGTACTTTAGTCCTCGTCAGGGGGAGACGAGAAGTAACGGTGACGAGAACATCGAATCTCCTCTTCCAATTGTTAACATTGAATCTCCTCTTCCAATTGTTTGCACTCCTCTTCCTTCCACCTCTGCTCCACCTATATTATACACGTACTCACGTCGTCTCAGGACTGTTGAGCAAGTGCAGACTGTGAATGTTCCGCTAGTGCCAGTGACTGTCTCAACTCCAGATTCAGATGATGACCTCCATGTTCATCTTGCACGTCTTATAGGTAAAAGGGGTGGCACCAAACACCTCATTGCCAACTATATTTGTTATACTCATCTATTTCAGGCTCATAAAACTTTTATCTCCTCTCTGTCATCTATTGTGATTTCTAAGACATGGCAGGAGGCTATTCAGATACCTGAATGGAAACAGGCTATAAAACATGGCGGCTCACTAGCCTTCCCCCTGGGAAGCGAACAATCAGATCCCGGTGGGTCTTCACCGTCAAACAGAATCAAGATGGGGTGGTGGAGCGATACAAAGCACGTTTAGTGGCTCGAGGATATACCCAAACTCAAGACATTGACTACCAGGAGACCTTTGCTCTTGTTGCCAAGATGAACTCAATCTGTGTGCTTCTTTCTTGTGCTGTGATTCGTGGATGGGAGCTGACCTGGCTCTGGAGGGGTCCACCCTCGACGAATATGGGTTGTACACACATCATGTCTTTCTTTATAGTTTCATTCCAAGTCTTTATTGGTCTACCCCTCCCTCGTCCAACATGCATAGTGATTAGACTCTCATAACGCCTAAAAGGTGCCTCTAATGGTCTCATTTGTACGTGTCCAAACCATCTTAGATGAGCTTCTCGCATCTCCACTGAAATTGGTGCTACTCATATCTTATCCCTGATACTTTCATTCCTAATTTCATCCAATCTCGTGTATCCACACATCCACCTAAGCATTCTCATCTCCGCAACTCCCATTTTTTGCTCATGTACACAATTCACTGACCAACACTCAGAACCATAGAGCATCACGGGTCTAATTGCAGTACGGTAAATCTTGCCTTAAGTTTTAGTGGTACTTTACGATCGCATAAGATCTCTGACGCGCCTCTCCACTTCAACCACCCCGCTTGGATTCTATGTCTCACATCTTTATCAATACCTCCATTTTTTTGAACTATCGATCCAAGATATTTAAAACACTCACTACGGGAAATATCTTGATCACCCAACTAAATAACGAAGTCATCTGTCCTTCTTGTACTGCCAAATTTAAGCTCCATATACTCCGTCTTTGCCCTGCTCAACCTAAAACCCTTCTTTTCTAAAGTATCTTGCCAAGATTCAAGTTTTGCGTTTACACCCTCGCGCGTCTCATCGACCAAAACAATATCGGAAATGTGTCGTATTGTTCATGAAATTTTTATGTCAACCGATATGTTAGCCATGTCGGAAGATATTCATAACATTGTAATGGATATACTGAAAAAAGACCAAAAACAAAATGTATTTTGCTATAGAGAAGCCAAAATATTTTGGGCAGGAAACCCAAAGCATACCTAATAATGATGCAAATGCAAAATATTGCATTCTTTGTAGGTGAAGTGGAATTTCATTAGCTATATCATGATGGATGATGGGGAAAATTGCTGGCCAATTTTTCACCTCTATAACAATTCCAGCTGCAATAAAGAAAAAAAATGACCTATTAGCCTAAAATGGTGCATAATTTTTTACTTTAACGAACAAGATACTCACACACACACGCACACACATATATACTTTATGTACAAAGAATAGAAGTTACCACGAGCAGCAGCTTCTTCTTTACGTTTAAGCTCCTGCACAGCAACGAATGAGCAGACATGGGCACAGAAAAACAGTATTGTAAGTGCAATAACTGATTTGCATAGTGAGCAAAATAACTGATAAGTGATAACAAAGACCTTGGTCAATAAAAGGCAATGGCAAGGCAAGTATGCAATGATCATAATTTCTTTTTTTTAGAAGTTGATGTCTTACTCCATAAATCGAGAGAACAAGAGAAAAATAACCTGACAAATATTTGGTTTGATACAATTCAAGTGCATTAAAAAGAGGGCATCAAAAAAAAGCAATATACAACAAGTAACATACAGTACATTTAAAATATGCAACGCAATGCCCACATGGCTATCCAAATTAGTATTTGCAAGCCAAGAGAAAAATCCTGAACAATAATGATTGAATCAAGCACATAACAAAATATATAATGCATATGTAATTTTTTGTTGTGGTTTATAGCTTAATGTAGAAGAAAAAACAACTGCAGAAAATTAAAAATCTTCACTAGATATTAATTTTACTTATTTGATTATAGTTAGATTATAAATATCATTGCTTAAAAATCTATTAGGATGTGTAATTACATAAAATATCATCAAATAATTTTGTACAATAACAAACATGATTCATATCACCGGGGTCTAGTTAGCTGGGAAACTGTTACGGGTCCTCCGTCATTTATCTTATTATATGTTTAATATTTCGTGTTTTAGTTGTATCGGGTATTTACGCCCATGTCTTTTGTGCCCTTATATAAAGGGCCTTGTCATGTATTGGAAGCAAGAAATGAAGAATGAAGTTTCCTCCTTATCTCTCTGTGAGAAGTAGCGAACAAACGACTAGAAAACAAGCCGGAACTTTGAATAATTGAAATTTTATTATCCAAAAAGATATCATTTACAAAGGTATGGCCTCCCTTTTATAGAATGGAGGAGAGATGATAGAATACAAACTAACAATGTGGGACTAAAGCTATACATCAGATCCGGGCAGCTAGAACAACAGACCGGAACAGGTCGCGCGGTTAGACAATGTTCTAACCGCTCGGCAATACCAGAAGCAAGAGAGAAATGCGGTAGGAGACCGCTAGACCGCCCGGTTTCCAAGCCGCCGGAGATAAACTGTCAGACCGCCGGACACCACACAGCAACAGTCTGGATATCAACCCGTCGGACACAAACCGCCAGACCGCCCGGTCTACAACCCGCCAGGCTCAAACCGCCAGACCGCCCGGTCTCATACTTCGACACTCCCCCTCAAGCTGGAGCATAGATATCAATCATGCCTAGGTTGTCACAGATATGGAAGAAGGAAGTAGAAACCGGCTTGGTGAAGATATCTGCCAACTCTTTGTCGGAGGTAACGAACGGAGTGCAAATCTGTCTCTTCAAGACCTCTTCTCGGATGAAATGGCAGTCGACCTCTATATGTTTCGTTCTCTCATGGAAGACCGGATTTTTGGATATGTATATAGCGGCATTGTTGTCATAGAACATAGGCAAAGGATAGTCGTAGACCTCTCCTAGGTCAAGCATGAGAGCCCGCAACCATTTTAACTCACACGTGGTTGACGTCATACTCCGGTATTCGGCTTCTGCACTGGACCTTGAGACAACAGACTGCTTCTTGCTCTTCCAGCTCACAAGATTACCTCCAACAAATGTGCAAAAGCCCGATGTAGATTTACGGTCACCTTTATCATCCGCATAGCTTGAGTCGGAGTAGGCTTCAACTCTCAGATGACCATGCTTCTGAAAGAGTAGCCCTTTTCCTGGTGCTGCTTTGACATACTCTAGTATCTTCAAGGCAGACTGAAGATGACATTCCCTGGGAGCTTGCATGAACTGACTGACCTTGCCTACAGCATAGGCGATGTCGGGTCTGGTCACCGTGAGATAAATGAGTTTGCCCACCAGACGTCTATACCTCGTGGCATCAGATATAAGAGGTGAGTCATCTGTCCATGTTTTGTCCTCTCCAGTGGCCATGGGATACCGGGCCGGTTTGGCACCGGTCAATCCTGCCTCTTGTAGAAGATCAAGAGCATACTTCCGTTGGGAGAGAACCAATGAGTCGGGCTTCCGAGAGATTTCTATCCCCAAAAAATATTTCGGGGAGCCCATATCCTTTGTGACTAGGTGTTGACGGAGGTGTTTCTTTGTCAAGTCCACCCCAGTCTGGTCATCGCCGGTAAGAAGAATATCATCCGCATACATCGCCAAAACCACAAGGCCCGATACGGTTTTGCGAATAAACAATGAGTGATCGGCTGAACTTCTTGTAAAGCCAATGGCAGCCACAATGCCACTAAACTTGTCGAACCATGCCCGAGGGCTCTGTTTTAGGCCGTAGATGGCCTTCTTCAACTGGCATACTCGTGTCTCTCCCTGAGCAACATACCCAGGAGGTTGCTCCATATAGACGTCCTCCTGAAGATCCCCATACAGAAAAGCATTCTTGACATCAAGCTGGGAAATAGCCCACTCCCTGTTGACGGCCACAGAAAGAAGAACCCGAATGGTGCTGAGGCGAGCAACCGGGGAGAAAGTATCAAAATAGTCAACTCCATAAGTCTGAGTAAAGCCTTAGGCCACCAGTCGGGCTTTGTAACGATCCACAGTGCCGTCTGGGCGAAACTTCACAACGAACACCCAGCGGCAGCCAACCACATCAGTACCTACCGGTGGAGGAACAAGGGTCCAGGTACCCCTTTCAGTAAGAGTGGCGATTTCCTCATCCATGGCAGATTTCCAATGAGGAATAACAAGAGCCTCCTGGTAAGTGCGGGGAGTGGTAGTAGCCGAGATAGTCAAAGCAAAGCACCTGCGAGAGGGAGTAAGCCGATCATAGGAAACAACAGCCGCAAGCGGGTGTTGGGTACACGCCCGCACCCCTTTGCGAAGGGCAATGGGAAGATCCAGGTCGTCTTGCGCCTCAGGGACCGGAGCGTCCGTGGCGGAGAAAGCTGGCCCGGGACTAGAGAGAGACGGCTGCGGAGAAGAAAGGGGGGGATAATAGGGAGAGGAGACGGAGGAGGAGACGATATAGGAGGGGAGACGTCGACATGCGTGGAAGGATCACAGAGAGATGGTGGAGAGTCAGAGACAGCAGGAGGAAGCGGGGAGGGAGAAGAAAAGTAGGATGCATTTTCGAAGAAGGTGACGTCCGCGGAAACAAACTGTTTGCGCAGAACGGGGTCAAAGCAACAATAGCCTTTTTGAGTGGTCGAGTATCCCAAAAAGACACATTTTGTGGAACGGGGGGAAAGCTTGTCACGGGTAGCAGACGTAGCATGCACAAAAGCCGTACACCCAAAGATACGGAAAGGAAGAGGAAAGGGTTCCTTGCCCGGGTAGAGAATGGAGAAGGGGGTCTTGCCGTGAAGAACCGAAGAGGGAATGCGATTGATGAGATAGCAGGCAAGAAGAACAGCATAGCCCCAGTAGGAGCGAGGTACATGCATCTGCGTCATTAGAGTGCGAGCGATATCGAGGAGATGACGGTTTTTACGCTCCGCCACCCCATTTTGCTGGGAGGTGTAAACACAACTGGTCTGATGAATAAGATCATGTTGCATACAAAAAACGAAAACTCGTGACTGAGGTATTCTTTAGCATTATCAGAGCGCAGTACTTTAATAGAAATATCAAACTGAGTTTTAATCATATTATAAAAAGATTGCCAGACAGATAAGAGTTTAGAGCGATCTTTTAAAAGATACACCCAGGTACATCTAGAGAAATCATCAATAAAAGTTACGAAATAAGAACTATCCCGACCAACAGTGAGAGTAGGAGCAGGACCCCAGACATCGGAATGAATGAGATCAAAAGGGCGGGAGGAACCACGGCCTTGCTTCGGCGGGAAGGAGGAGCGGTGATGTTTACCAAGCTGACACGCATCACAGTTGAGCGGAGGACTGGTCTGAGGTAAGTGGGGAAGAAGCTGACAAAGAATCCGAGGAGGAGGATGTCCAAGGCGAAGATGTCATTGAAGCAGATCAGTAGACGAGGAAGAGAAGGCGGACAGAGCAGAAACATTATCGAGGAAGTAGAGACCGCCGCTCTCAGTCCCAGTAGCAATCGTCCGTTGGGTCCTCAGGTCCTGAAAACAACAAGAAGTAGGAGTAAATAAGACAGAACACTGAAGTTGCTTGCATAAAGTTGTAACTGAGAGCAAATTGCAAGGGAACTTCGGGACATAGAGAGTGTCCGCTAAGCAAAGCGACGGGGTGACTGGAACCATGCCCATTCCGTGAACCGGGGAAGGCGAACCATCCGCAACAAGAACCGGGGGTAACCGATCATGCGTCTCTAGGAGAGAGAAGCAGTGAGGATTTCCGGTCATGTGATTTGTAGCACCAGAGTCAATCAGCCATTTACCTTGGGTAACGACGTGTGCACTACCTGAGGTCGTGGCCACAGAAGCAGATGGCCGAGAGGAGGCGGAGGTTGAGGAAGAAGTATCACCGGAGGGACGAAGATGAGGATGTTTCTGCCAGCAGCGGTCAACAGAGTGGCCGGTACGACCACAGTGAGAGCAGAGGAATCTTGACGGACCACGCGTGCCAGAGTGGCTGCGACCACTATTGCCACCCCACTGAACTTGGTGAGCATAGGAGTCCTGTGGAGGAGGGGAGGACAACAGAGGACGGTGGAGCAGTGAAGTAGCAGCGGCGATGCGAGCCGCGGTGGCATCCAAGGTGGGAGACTCGGTTTCGCCCAAGATCTGTTGGCGGATCATATCAAAAGACTCAGGGAGCCGTAGAAGATAACAAACAACCAGGAGTTCCTGGAAGTGTTTGTACTGCTCGGCCAAGTCCGCGGAGAAAGGGCGATTCTGGAGGATTTCAGCACCAAGAGCCTGAACTTGTTGATAAGCCGCAGCAGGAGACATGGAAGGGCGAGCGAAGAGATCCGCGTAGAGAGTATAAATGCGGGATGTCTGGGCCCCCTTCGAGTAGAGAGCAGCAAGGTGAAGCCACGCGGTCTTGACCGTCTCATCATGGCGTATGACAGGAAGACATTCATCGGAGAGGACCACGTTCGGACAAGCGCATCACTGGCATCCCAGTCATCAAATTCAGCAGAGTCTAGAGGAGGAGGGTCATCGGTGAGGTGATGACGTTTGCGCTGAGAGCGAAGAAGAAAGGTGAAAGAAACGCTCCAATCCGGATAGTTGGAGCCAACAAGTTTAGAAACCGTGCCAAGGTTGCCATAGGGAGTAGGAAGCGGCGTCGGAGTGGCGATGGGAGTGGTGGTAGTGGAGGTTTCAGAAAGGGCCATAGGAGAAATCTGTGAGAAGCCGCGCGGATAGGAAGAAGAAGAGCTGCGGCGGTCACGATGACAGACACCAACGGCCAGAGAAGCCACGACCAAGCCGCAGATCCAAGCAGGGAAAGAAGTCGAGCGGCTAGAAGATAGACCGCGCGAACAGAAGGGAAGAAGGAACAAGGCAAAAAAGGCAGCAGGTCGCGGCGAGCAAAGATACAGGTCGCTGCGACTGAAAGGCAGGAAAAGACTACCGCGCGGACAGGGCACAAGTAGGCGGAAGAGACAAACCGCGAGAACAGGTCGCGCGAGGAAGGGGCAAGCCGCGCGGACAGGGCGCAAGCAAGCGGAAGAAAAACCGCGAGAACAGGTCGCGAGAGAAAAAGAGACAAGCCGCGCGGACAGGGCGCACAGAATCAGGAGGAGAAGATCGAGTCCTCTGATACCATGTGATAAGTAGCGAACAAACGACTAAAGTAGCGAACAAACGACTAGAAAACAAGCCGGAACTTTGAATAATTGAAATTTTATTATCCAAAAAGATATCATTTACAAAGGTATGACCTCCCTTTTATAGAATGGAGGAGAGAGGATAGAATACAAACTAACAATGTGGGACTAAAGCTATACATCAGATCCGGGCGGCTAGAACAACAGACCGGAACAGGCCGTGCGGTTAGACAATGTTCTAACCGCTCGGCAATACCAGAAGCAAGAGAGAAATGCGGTAGGAGACCGCTAGAACGCCCGGTTTCCAAGCCGCCGGAGATAAACCGTCAGACCGCCGGACACCGCACAGCAACAGTCTGGATATCAACCCGCCGGACACAAACCGCCAGACCGCCCGGTCTACAACCCGCCAGGCTCAAACCGTCAGACCGCCCGGTCTCATACTTCGACACTCTCTAACTTCCTCTCCCTCTCCCTCTAAATTCTTCTCTCCCCCCTCCACCCTCTAGGGTTTCTTCCTCTCTCATCTCCTCCTCCACCATTCTAGGGCTTTCCCCTTCTATCTCCACCTCCACCGATCTACAACGAAGCAAGTCCATAACAACTTGGTATCAGAGCCTCTTTCCTCCCCTCCTTACGCCTACGTCGTCCCTCCGCAGCAGATCCCCGTTGGCTCAAGCAACCATCCTTTCCCGTCGACCCGAGCTCCCGCTGCTTCCGCGATTTTTGTCCGCCAACCAGAGCCGTCGGCTCAAGCAACTCTCCTCGCCGTCGACGCTGTAACAACTCATAGTTAACAAAATATCAATACAAATAATAATAATAATAAAAAATAAAATTATAAAAAAAGACCTAAAAAAAACTAACCCGGTCTAAACCTACCCCCCTCCCCTTGTTAAAATCCCGAGCCCCTGTTGTTTCCGCATTCCGCAAGAACCCGCAGGAGCAGCTCCCGCCACGCTCGCACCCGGCGGCCCGATTCCTCCTGTGCGTCCCTCGGCAGCCCCCGATCCCGGTCTCCGACGCCTCCTCCTCCTCCGGTAGGCCTCGGGCGCCCCTCCTCTGGCTTCCCCGTCGCTTCCTGCTCCTTCCCCGTGGCCGACGATTCCTGCAAGCCACCTCCCGTGGCCGACTGCTTCCAAGAGAGGGCTGACAGAAGCTTTTTCTCCCTTCCTCTCCTCCTTCTCCGGCTAGTGAAGGCAAAGACAGCATCACTTCTCCGGCAACCCTAGCTCCTATTCGTTCCGGCCGGTGGATTTCGTGAGGGACTCCTAGGGTTTCGCTCGAAACCCCTCCTCGTGGATTCCTGAGCCCAGATAGGGTCTCTTTGGGTAAGGAATTTCATCAATCCCTCATATTCTTTGTGCCCTAATTTTTTTAGGAGGATTTCCGCCCTCCGATTGACGTAATTTCGTCGGTCTCCCTTAAGTTTGTCGTGAATTCGACTAATTTTCGCTTATGTTTATGTTTCCGGTGCCGCTCGTCCAGTCTAGGTGGTGGGATCGCTCCAATCTTGGGATTTTCGCCTCCAAATCGCCGCCAAAATCCCCGATCTCACGCGGTAGCCACTTCTCCCCTCACTCTCGAGGGAGGTAAATTTCTACAACCCCCCTGTGGTGTGATGCGAATATTCAACGCATGTGCAAGTACAAAACTCTTGTTAATTCAACCTAAAATGCGTTGTGGATCCTGAACAGGTTTAACTCGAGCTCCTAACCTTGCTCGCGCCACGTAGCTGTCGCAATCTTTTTTTTGACGTGACCTTGAGGCAAGTAGAGAAATCTCTCTCTCGCTTGCAAACATGAAATTTATATTACTTGACTTGTTGCAATAAAATAGACCCTTATAAACTGGAATCGTCAAAATAATAATTTGTCATCTTGAATCCCTGAAATCATATACAACCATATGCAAATATTGAGGTAAGAGTGTTGTTTTGGTGTGACGCCTTGAATCGAGCTCCCGACTAACTGGTAACAGAAACCATTAGTTGATCATTGCAAGCACCGTCGTTGATAAGCCTTGCATCAATTTATAAACTGGAATCATGTACACCAAATGACAACACATTCACCCTTCAATATAGATCGCTTATGGTTTTGCAGCTAGGCTAAACTCCGGAGTAGGCTATTAACGTAAAAGAATCCTGTTAGACATTGTTACTTGTCTAGTTGCTACATGTGAGACTAGCTCACTGAGCTCTAGTTTTCTTTACTTACTTTTTGCGTAAGTTTTTGACTTGAATCATTATGTAACTTCATGTTCTGAGGCATTTTTCATTCTGTTTGGATTTTGCCTTAGGTTTCGTGACTGCGCCGCCCGGTTCCTGAGATTTCTTCCTCCAGCTACAACTCTTGTTTGGAGGTTCCTCTTTGTCTAATGTATCAGCAGGTTCTATGTATTTTGCTTCAGTACTGTTGGGATTTTTCGGCTTATGTATTAGTTATCATCAGACATTTTCTCTTGTATCGTGGATAACTTTTTAGGGCAAAACATGGTACTAGTTCATTTCACTTATGATATTCTATATTTGTGACTAATTGCATTCATTTAATCTGGGCACTACTGGTGCCTTAGTTTTTATAAAAAATGCATGGCTTCCGCACTACTCTAAAAATTATTTAAAATTCTTTCAAAAATAGCTGTTTTAAAAACTAGTTGTATAATTTCTGGTCCCGCCTTAGCAGGCATGGTTTTTTTTCTCTGCATGCCTGTGGCATCACGACCCGCCCGAAGCGCACTCTGATCTTGTTGAGACGGGTCGTGACAGTTGGTATCAGAGCCAGGTTTGAAAAAAAAAAAAAGGGGTATTTTGAAAATATTACATATTTTTGAATTTTACTATATTTATACATGCATCATTACATCACTCACTCTATCAGTGTCTGTTGTTCGAGGCTGAAACACGCACACACTCACTCATAAGCATGAGTAGTATGCGTACAGATGTTAAGGGAGTATGGGCAAACTTAACATTTATATGCATATGAATTTCCACTAAGATAAACACCGCTTGCAAATATTAAATTGTATGGGCGGTTTAATATTTTCAAGTGCGTGACGTTAGAATCATAATACACATGACATGTTAAGCGATATGGGCGCTTAACATGGCATGTGTATCCATTCATGGGCATTTTTTTAGGAATGCATTGTAGGCATAATTACATTGCATGCATATCATAACTCATTTTCACAAGTGCTAAGCTAAGAGCAACAGATGACGATTGTACACACATGGATTTCAAAATCATAATGCTGTCGCACGCGATTTTATCGTCGCATTTGCATTTGCATGACTATTACCTAGAGTTGTCCACTGAAAATGCTGTAACTATTACATGATTTATGTATCCAACAGTGTTAGAATGCTAGAACCTGTAGACTTGATCTGTTATGCTCAGCCTGACCATTCTCTTCCTTAATTCTTTTGTCTCTCCTAGATGGCTCCTAAGCGATCACAGCGAAAGAAAGCTACCCCTGCTGCAAGGGAGGCCCCTAGAGATGAAACTACCCAGCTTTTGAGACAGCTTCTAGAGCGTGTCACCCGTCTGGAAGGGGAACGCCAAACTCCTGATCCAGCCTCTGGTTCCGGCAGCGCTGGGACGACTGGAGTAGCTGTTACCACCACCCCTCCTGCACCCGGATCTGGAACCGGCTTGTCTACTGGCACCCTCGAGGCCCCGCTTGTGCCAAATCTGACTACTCCCGTGTCGATGGCAGACACTCTAGCTTTCAAGAGACTAAATCCGCCTACTTACGACGGCGACCGTGACTACTTCGTGATCACTGAATGGGTCTCCCAGATGGAGAAACACTTTGAGTATGCTGCAGTTCCCGAGGTCCAAAAGGTTCTCCTTGCGGCCTATCAGCTTACCGAAGATGCTTACATTTGGTGGCTTCAGCGCCGCAGCCTCCCTGATTCTAGCACCTTGACTTGGGGACAGTTCAAGGATGCTCTCATGGGAAACTTCCTCGCTTCTGTGGAGCGGGACAAGTTAGCTGAGAAGTTCCTGTCTCTTCAGCAGTATGACAGGACAGTGACCGAGTATGCGAGAGAGTTCTCCCGCCTGTCCCTCCTTGCTGCGGAGTTTGTGCCAGATGAAGCCAAAAGGATCAGCCGTTTCGTGAGGGGACTCCGTCATGATTTCCAGCAGCATGTGGTAGCTCATGGCACCACCACCTACGCAGAGGCCGTGGGAGCCGCCTTGAAGGTAGAAGCAATTGAGCTGGATCGATCTACCAAGAAAGTCCAGCATGGCACCAGCAATGCCGCAACATCCGACCTCAAGCGCAAGAATGCTCCATCTCAGGAGCAAGGTCCCGGGCCTAAGGAGGTGTGCGCCTTCTGTCACAAGGTGGGCCATGTTGCCCAAGTATGTCGTTCTCTCCTGAAGAAGCAAAAGAAGGACATTCATGCCCCGTTGCCTCAGATGACGCTTGCCTCTGCTTCCACCGTCTGCGCGTACTGCAAGAAGCCGGGCCACCAGCTGAAGGACTGCCGTCGTAAGCAGAAGGCCTGTTTCAAGTGCGGGCAGGTCGGACACCTCAAGCTAGACTGCCCTATGAGGGAAAGCCCGATTCCCGCTCAGCCACTGCAGGTTGTCCCCGGAGCTCAGGATAGGGGAAAGGCTGTGTTGAACGTCACCACTCAGGGCGAGGCGCTCACATCTACCTCCGTCATCTCCGGTATGTTCTATGTAGAGTTTAAATTTCCCGCATCCTTTAATTACCTGCCTTTAGTATGGATAATCTTGAAATGTGTTTATGATGTTTAATTCTAGGGAATTTTAGGGTCAAGAATAAGTGGATGCAAATCCTTTTCGATTCCGGGGCATCTCACTCTTTTATAGCACGCCACATCGTGGACCTTTATAATTGGCCTACTTCGACACTTGAGGTCCCTTTCGAGGTTTCTGTACCCGGTCATATGCATCTCTCCACCAGCGGCATTCTCAATTGCCCGATCCTGCTTGGAGAATTGCAAGTTTTTGCCGATCTCATAGTTCTGGAGATGTCAGAATTTGACGTAATCTTGGGAATGAATTGGTTGGTCGCGTATCGAACTAAGCTGGACTGTGTGGCAAAGAGGGTCAATCTCAGCATTCGCGGCAAGGACTACAGTGTTCATGTTCAGACCACCCGCAGCCACCTGAAGGTACTACATGCTGTGCGCGCCACTCGCCTTCTTAGTCAGGGTTGTTCTGCTTATTTTGTGTATGCTTCACATTCGGATGTTATCATACCGCAACTTGAGTCTATCCCGATTGCTTCCGAGTTTCCCGACGTGTTCCCCACCGAGTTGCCTGGGATGCCTCCCGATCGTGATGTAGAGTTCCCTATTGATGTGGAGCCTGGAACGCGCCCCATATCTAAAGCTCCATACCGTATGGCACCACGCGAGTTGGAAGAACTCAAATTGCAGTTGGATGAGATGCTCGAGCATGGATACATTCGTCCCAGCTCGTCTCCTTGGGGAGCCCCCGTCCTCTTCGTAAAGAAGAAGGATGGTTCCCTGAGGCTGTGTATCGACTATCGGGAGCTGAATAAGGTCACCATCAAGAATAAGTATCCCCTCCCACGCGTCGATGACCTCTTTGATCAGCTCAAAGGCAGTTCTGTGTTTTCTAAGATAGATCTCAGAACGGGTTACCATCAACTAAAGATTAAGGAATCCGACATCCCCAAGACAGCCTTTCGAACTCGGTATGGACATTTTGAATTCTTAGTGATGTCTTTTGGGTTGACTAACGCCCCATCTGGTTTCATGGATATGATGAACCGTGCATTCTGTGAGTTTCTAGACAAATTCGTCATCGTCTTCATAGATGATATTTTGGTCTACTCCAAAACTCGTGAAGAGCATGCAGTTCACCTTAGACTCGTCCTCTCTACCCTACGCCAGCATCAACTCTACGCCAAACTGGCAAAATGCGAGTTCTGGCTGGATCGTGTTGCCTTCTTGGGGCATGTCATTTCAGGGGATGGGCTATCCGTTGATCCCGCCAAAGTCTCCGCAGTGATGGACTGGAAGCAGCCCACTACTCCCACCGAGATCCGCAGTTTCCTTGGGTTAGCTGGTTATTACCGGCGCTTCGTCAAGGGTTTCTCCTCCCTTGCCGCTCCTCTGACAAGGCTAACTCAAAAGCATGCAAGGTTTGAGTGGACAGATCAGTGTGAGCAGGCCTTTTCCGAGCTAAAGCAGCGACTATGTTCCGCGCCAGTATTAACTCTTCCGTCAGATCAATTAGACTTTTCAGTCTACACCGATGCTTCTGGAGTTGGGTTGGGCTGCGTGCTGATGCAGGATGATCGTGTTATTGCTTACGGGTCAAGGCAGCTGAAAATTCATGAGCGCAATTATCTCACTCATGATCTGGAATTCGCTGCAGTGGTGTTTGCCTTGAAGCTGTGGCGTCATTATCTCTATGGTGTGAAGTGCCACTTTTACACCGACCATCAGAGCCTGAAGTATATTTTTGTTCAAAAAGACCTCAATCTTCGTCAGAGACGTTGGCTCGAGTTTGTGTCGGACTATGACTTGCAACTCACGTATGTTCCTGGTAAGGCCAATTCAGTGGCAGATGCGTTGAGTCGGCAGGCTTCTGTTGCCGCTTGTGCACCCATGTCAGCTATTCTTGCAGCCCTGATTGATGACCTCGATCGGATGGACATATCCATCGCACCCGAGGGTCATGAGGGGGTTTCCGGTCCGTTATGGGTGGAGCAGGTGAAGGATTTACAGCCATCGGATCTCGCACTTCAGCGCATTCGCCGGCAAGTTGAACTTGGGACTCTTCCGGATTTCTCCATCTCTGATGATGATGTTCTTCGTTTCCGAGGTCGACTCTGCATTCCTGATGTCCCTGAATTACTTGATAGTATCTGCAGAGAAGCTCATGAGTCCCGCTCATCTGGTCACCCTGGCAACAACAAGATGTATCATGACCTGAAGCAGATCGTGTGGTGGCCTGGTATGAAGAACTATATCGCACGCTTCATCTCCCGATGTCTGACGTGCCAGAAAGTGAAAGCTCAGCGTCAGCGTCCTGGTGGACTTTTGCAGCCCCTGCCTATCCCTGAATGGAAGTGGGAAGATGTTTCTATGGACTTCATCACTGGATTGCCTCGCACTCCGAGGGGACATGATGCGATTTGGGTTATTGTGGACCGCTTGACTAAAGTGGCTCATTTTATTCCATATAAGGAGGGTCATTCCACCGAGAAGATGGCTCGGATCTATGTTGCAGAGATTGTTCGACTTCATGGGATTCCTCTGCGAATCGTTTCTGATCGTGACTCAAGGTTTGTATCTCACTTCTGGAAGGGGTTTCAGCAAGCTTTGGGCACTGATCTTAACCTGAGCACCGCTTATCACCCGACGACTGATGGCCAGACCGAGAGGGTCAATCAAATTCTTGAAGACATGCTTCGGTGCTATATTCTGGATTACAAGGGAGCTTGGGATGAGCATCTACCCTTGGTTGAATTCGCCTACAACAACAGCTATCAAGAGAGCCTCAAGATGGCCCCCTTCGAAGCACTGTACGGGCGTCGCTGTAGGACCCCGCTTTACTGGTCAGAAGTCGGTGAAAAGGTGATTTTGGGTCCTGAGTTACTCCAGGAAATGGAAGAAGCTACTAAGAAGACTCGTGCTCAGCTCAGTCGTGCCATTGAGAGACAGAGAAAGTATGCAAATCAACGCCGCCGTCCGTTAGAGTTCGCTGTTGGTGATCAGGTGTTTCTGAAGGTTTCTCCTACTCCTGGGGTGAAACGGTTCGGTCGCCACCATAAGCTCAGCCCGAGGTTCGTGGGACCGTATGTCATCTCAGAGCGTGTTGGAGGATCTGCCTATCGTCTGGAGCTACCTGCTTCTTTGGCCGGTGTTCATGACGTCTTTCATGTCAGCCAGCTTCGGAAGTACATCCACGATCCTAATCGTGTTCTTGAAGAAGTTCCAGTTATTCCTGAATCCAATCTGTCTTATCCGATCAAGCCTTCGAAGATCGTCGAATACCAAGAACGCAAGCTTCGCAAGAGAACCATTCCGATGGTGAAGGTACTTTGGGTGCATGGCAAGTCTGAGGAGTACACTTGGGAACTCGAATCTGACATGCGCAACAAGTATCCTCAACTCTTCTCTTGATTCATGGTACGTCTCTATGTCTTCCTTGTTATTTCAATATCCTGTATAGTTAACTGTCATGCGTTAATCTGCAAACTTCTGTAGGTCGTTGTTTTAGTTCCCTTCAAAGAATTCCTACGTGAGTTTCGGGACGAAACTTCCTAAGTAGGGGAGAATGTAACAACTCATAGTTAACAAAATATCAATACAAATAATAATAATAATAAAAAATAAAATTATAAAAAAAGACCTAAAAAAAACTAACCCGGTCTAAACCTACCCCCCTCCCCTTGTTAAAATCCCGAGCCCCTGTTGTTTCCGCATTCCGCAAGAACCCGCAGGAGCAGCTCCCGCCACGCTCGCACCCGGCGGCCCGATTCCTCCTGTGCGTCCCTCGGCAGCCCCCGATCCCGGTCTCCGACGCCTCCTCCTCCTCCGGTAGGCCTCGGGCGCCCCTCCTCTGGCTTCCCCGTCGCTTCCTGCTCCTTCCCCGTGGCCGACGATTCCTGCAAGCCACCTCCCGTGGCCGACTGCTTCCAAGAGAGGGCTGACAGAAGCTTTTTCTCCCTTCCTCTCCTCCTTCTCCGGCTAGTGAAGGCAAAGACAGCATCACTTCTCCGGCAACCCTAGCTCCTATTCGTTCCGGCCGGTGGATTTCGTGAGGGACTCCTAGGGTTTCGCTCGAAACCCCTCCTCGTGGATTCCTGAGCCCAGATAGGGTCTCTTTGGGTAAGGAATTTCATCAATCCCTCATATTCTTTGTGCCCTAATTTTTTTAGGAGGATTTCCGCCCTCCGATTGACGTAATTTCGTCGGTCTCCCTTAAGTTTGTCGTGAATTCGACTAATTTTCGCTTATGTTTATGTTTCCGGTGCCGCTCGTCCAGTCTAGGTGGTGGGATCGCTCCAATCTTGGGATTTTCGCCTCCAAATCGCCGCCAAAATCCCCGATCTCACGCGGTAGCCACTTCTCCCCTCACTCTCGAGGGAGGTAAATTTCTACAACCCCCCTGTGGTGTGATGCGAATATTCAACGCATGTGCAAGTACAAAACTCTTGTTAATTCAACCTAAAATGCGTTGTGGATCCTGAACAGGTTTAACTCGAGCTCCTAACCTTGCTCGCGCCACGTAGCTGTCGCAATCTTTTTTTTGACGTGACCTTGAGGCAAGTAGAGAAATCTCTCTCTCGCTTGCAAACATGAAATTTATATTACTTGACTTGTTGCAATAAAATAGACCCTTATAAACTGGAATCGTCAAAATAATAATTTGTCATCTTGAATCCCTGAAATCATATACAACCATATGCAAATATTGAGGTAAGAGTGTTGTTTTGGTGTGACGCCTTGAATCGAGCTCCCGACTAACTGGTAACAGAAACCATTAGTTGATCATTGCAAGCACCGTCGTTGATAAGCCTTGCATCAATTTATAAACTGGAATCATGTACACCAAATGACAACACATTCACCCTTCAATATAGATCGCTTATGGTTTTGCAGCTAGGCTAAACTCCGGAGTAGGCTATTAACGTAAAAGAATCCTGTTAGACATTGTTACTTGTCTAGTTGCTACATGTGAGACTAGCTCACTGAGCTCTAGTTTTCTTTACTTACTTTTTGCGTAAGTTTTTGACTTGAATCATTATGTAACTTCATGTTCTGAGGCATTTTTCATTCTGTTTGGATTTTGCCTTAGGTTTCGTGACTGCGCCGCCCGGTTCCTGAGATTTCTTCCTCCAGCTACAACTCTTGTTTGGAGGTTCCTCTTTGTCTAATGTATCAGCAGGTTCTATGTATTTTGCTTCAGTACTGTTGGGATTTTTCGGCTTATGTATTAGTTATCATCAGACATTTTCTCTTGTATCGTGGATAACTTTTTAGGGCAAAACATGGTACTAGTTCATTTCACTTATGATATTCTATATTTGTGACTAATTGCATTCATTTAATCTGGGCACTACTGGTGCCTTAGTTTTTATAAAAAATGCATGGCTTCCGCACTACTCTAAAAATTATTTAAAATTCTTTCAAAAATAGCTGTTTTAAAAACTAGTTGTATAATTTCTGGTCCCGCCTTAGCAGGCATGGTTTTTTTTCTCTGCATGCCTGTGGCATCACGACCCGCCCGAAGCGCACTCTGATCTTGTTGAGACGGGTCGTGACAGACGCCGCATCCAGCCGCAGCCTTCTCGCTCCCCCAAGCCGCAAGCTGCTGACATCGAGTCATCGTCGTTAACTGCAACCCGGAAACCTACCGCGATTTTTCCGCCTCTGTTGTCCAGTTGCCGCCGTCGCCTGCACGCCGAACGCGCATCTCCCTTCTCATCGAGCCCAGCGCCGCTTCCCTCTCTGTTATCGAGCCGCCCATACCCCGTCAATTAGAGCGTCGAGCCCTACAAGTCCCGAGCCACAACTTTGGGGAAGTGTGCAGCCCCCTCCCAACCTAATTCCTCAGGCTATTATTTTTAATTAATTCCTTGTGAATTAATTAACTCCCCTTGAAGTAATTAATTCTCCTTGAATAAATTATTTCTTCAATACATCATGTTGGACATTAAACTTAGTGCCGCGGATGCGGCCATCTTCCACTTGATGATGCTGAAGTGGTCGACATTATTGGTTATGTTGGATGGTGGTGTGCGGATAGCATTTATCCTTGTATTATGTATTACTATTTATATCCCCCCCCCATGAGGATGAGTGTTGTGTGATTATTATTTTCTCCTTTATTTGGTATCAGAGAAGGTCCGCTAACCCTAGCCCGATCTCTCGTCCCGCACGCCGTCCGCGCCGCTCGCCGCCGCCTGCACCTCACGCCGGCCCCGATGTGAGCCGCGATCAACCTCGCAGCCTCGCCGTCCGTGCCGCTTCTCCCTCCCGCGTCTCCTGCCCGCACGACGCGTCTCCCGCATCTCCCGTTGCGCCGCACGCTGCGACCATCCATCCTGCGTCTCCCGCTCGCACGCCGCCTGCACCGCTGCCGTCCCTCCTTCCGTCACTTGCTCTGTGATCTTTGGTCTTTCTATCCCTTTGGGATGAGATTTTCTTCTTCTGTTTAGGGGGCTTCCTCTTCCCCCATGAATTCCAGTTTTTCTCCTTGTCTTTAGGGGGCTTCCTCTTCCCCCATGGATTCTTCCTCTCTTACTTCGACTGATGGCTTTGTTCGTCACATTACTACCTCTCTTCTCAATGAACGGAATTTTATCGCTTGGTCCAACTCCGTGCGAGTTCGTCTTGTCGGACATGACAAGCTCGATTGGCTTGAACCTAATGGTGTTCCAAAACCTACCGACGACAAGGCTATCCGTCAATGGCGCACAGAAAATTTAAAGATTCTCGGGTGGCTTTAATGCTCCATGGAGCCCCGGATTTACGAGCAGTTTATGCGGTTTGATTCTGTGACGTCTCTTTGGGCTGCCTTGACGCGTACCTACGGCCACACTCGCGTTGATACGCGGATTTATTCTGTGTTTCAGGAGATTTCTACAGCTCGTCAGGGGGACCGTTCCGTGCACGAGTACTTTACCTTTCTCTCTGGGCGATTCCAGGAACTCTCAGACCTCGAGCCGCTTAGTGCTTTTCCCCATCCTGAGGATTTGCTTGTTGCCAAGCGTCGCCAGGAGAAGCGGGAGACCTACCAGTTCCTGATGGGCTTGCGGCCCAAATTTGAGCAGATTAGGGTTCAGATTGTCAGCATGAACCCTCTTCCTGATATTTTGGATGCTTACTCCATGGTTGAGGAGCATGAGCGTCGTGCCCGCTTGACTCTTCCGTTCCTGCTACCGTTCCTCTTCCGGATCATTCAGCCCTGGCGTCTGGTCGTTCTTCTTCTGTGCGAGGGGGGCAGACTTCTACCCCCCGTGTCCGTGTGGGTGGCAGCGGGAGCCCGTTTGCTGTTGTTCAGTGTCAGCCTGCCTGCGAACTGGTCACGAGAGGGCCAGGTGCTGGTTACTCTTTCCTCACCTGCGCCAGCAGTCTTCCGCTACTCGTACCGTCGCCGCTACTTCTTCCAACTTTGGAGGCCAGCCTGATTACAGTACCTCTTCTGGGACTTCTTCCGCTGACTGGAGTCAGCTTATGGCTCAGGTGCAGCAGCTTCAGTCTCAGCTTCAGCAGCAGTCCTCGTTTCAGCCTCCTTCTGCTCAGTCGTTGCCTGCCTCCTCGTCGACCTCGGCATCTGCGTCAGGTACCTCGACGGCCCTTCATGTCACTCATGAGGGTCATTCCTCCCCTTGGGTGATTGACTCTGGAGTCACTGATCATATGACTGGTGAGTCACACTTTTTCTCCTCTCTTGAGTCTCCGAGTGTCCATCGGCAGGTTCGCCTTGCTGATGGCTCCGTGACACCCATTCTTCACCAGGGCACCGTTCCTTTCTCACCCTCCTTCACCTTGGGATCAGTTCTTCATGTTCCCAAGCTTGCTTTAAATCTTCTTTCTGTTAGTCAACTGACTCGTACATTACACTGCTCGTTGATATTTTTCCCTTCTGGCTGTGTTTTTCAGGACTTGACCACGAAGAGGACTTTTGGCTACGGCCGTGAGCGCGACGGGCTTTACCAGCTGGATCTCCCGCCTCCGACACCATCACCCTGTCTTCCACCACCATCCATTGCTGTTGCTACTACATCTTCTCTTTGGCATGCCATATTGGGACATGCAAACCCTAAGATTGTGTCCTCCCTGTTTCCGAGTGTCTCATTTGAGCACCCGTTTCAGTGTGATGTGTGTCAGCTTAGCAAACACACACGCACTTCTTATCCTGTATCTATTTCTCGTAGTTCTGCACCTTTTGAGATTGTTCATTCAGATGTTTAGGGGTCTGCCCCGGTTGTATCTTATGATGGTTTTCGCTACTTTGTCTCTTTTATAGATGATTTTACTCGTTGTGTTGGGTTTACCTTATGCGTGCAAAATCTGATGTTTTTGATTTTTACACCCAGTTTTCTCATATGGTTGCTACTCAGTTTTCCTCACGTATCCGGATTCCTCGCTCCGATAATGGGGGGGAGTACACTTCTTCCTCTTTTTCTGCTTTCCTTGCTAGCCAAGGAACCCTTCATCAATTCTCGTGTCCCTACACCCCCGAACAAAATGGACTGGCAGAACGCAAAAATCTTCATCTCCTGAATGTGACCCGATGCCTTCTCCTTGGGTCCCATGTCCCCGAGTTATTTTGGAGCGCTGCTCTTCTTACGGGGACCTTTTTGGTCAACCGTCTGCCTTGCCAGCCTCTAGCGGGTCGGGTTCCTCTGAGCCTCCTATATCCTAGCCGCCCTTTGTTTCCTATTCCCCTTCGGGTGTTCGGATGTGTGTGCTTTGTCCAAGACCGTAGTCCCACTCGGACTAAACTTGATAACAAAGCTATCCGATGCTTATTTTTGGGATATTCCTCCTCATCCAAGGGATATCGTTGTTTTGACCCCACTTCTCGCAGGACTTTTCACTCCATAGATGTGACGTTCTTTGAGGATACCCCCTTCTACAGTATCCCTCCACCACCACAGCCTGCCCCAGTTCCCATTCCTCCTTCCACTCCACCACAGTCGGCCCCTGTTCCCCTTGCTCCATTACACGACTCGATTCCGGCTCAGACATATACCCGGGGTCCACGTGGGCCCTCACATGTTCACCCTATCCTTCGTACTCCGCTGGTAGAGCCCAGCTCACAGGACCTGATGCCATATCCTCTGGCAGGTGATGTTCTTCCTTCTTCTGACTTGCCTATTGCACTTCGCAAGGGTAAGCGTTCTTGTGTTACTGATCATCATGTTGCTAGCTTTGTGTCCTACCAGCGTCTCTCCCCAGGTTACCGGGCTTTCCTGACTGCCACCGATCAGATCAGGATTCCGAGTTCGACGACTGAGGCATTCCAGCATCCTGAGTGGGTGGCGGCTATGGAGGCTGAGATGTCGACTTTACAGAGGGCTGGTACCTAGCGTTTGGTCCCCCTTCCCACCGGCAAGAAGACTGTTGGGTGTCGGTGGGTCTACACCATCAAGTATAATGTTGATGGGTCTCTTGCACGCTACAAGGCTCGCCTTGTCGCGAAGGGCTTCACCCAGACTCCAGCGGATTACGGGGTGACCTTTGCCCCTGTGGCCAAGCTTTCTACTGTCCGCCTTCTTGTTTCCCTCGCTGCCTGCCTTGGATGGCCTCTTCACCAGCTGGACGTGCCGAATGCCTTTCTTAATGGCTCTCTTAATGAGGAGATTTATATGGATCCGCCGCCCGGTTACGAGCTTCAGGGGGAGTATTTGGGACGTGTTTGTCTTCTGTTGATGGCTCTGTATGGGCTGAAGCAGTCCCCTCGTGCGTGATTTGAGCGGTTTGTGACTGTTGTGCTTCAGAATGGGTTCACCAGATGTCACGCAGATCACACATGCTTTGTTCGGACTGCTGCGGATGGTCGCATGGTTATTATTCTTGTCTATGTGGATGATATCATCCTTACTGGTGATGACAGCTCGGGTATTCTTCAGATTAAGGAGGTGCTTCGGACGGCATTTGAGGTAAAAGATCTTGGACCTCTGAAGTACTTTCTCGGAATTGAGGTGGCCAGATCCAAGCAGGGGATCTCCTTGTCTCAGCGCAAGTATACACTCGACCTTTTGAGTGATACTGGCCTTCTTGGGTGCTCTCCAGTATCTACACCCATGGACCCGAACCACCGCTTACACGCTGAATTCGGCGACCCTCTCCCTGATCCGGGCAGATACCAGCGTCTTGTTGGCTGGCTTATCTACTTGACCAACACTCGCCCAGATATTAGCTTTGTTGTGAGTGTGGTCAGCCAGTTCATGCATGCCCCCCGTACTTCTCACCTTGATGCAGTTTTTTGGATACTTGACTACTTGAAGGGATCGCCTGGCCTCGGGCACTTCTACCGTTCGTCTCCATCTCCCGGACTTATCTGTTACACAGATTCTGACTATGCTGGTTCCATCACTGATCGGCGCTCTACTTCAGGGATGTGTACTTTCTATGGTGGCAATCTCATTTCCTGGAAGAGCAAGAAGCAGAGTGTCGTCTCCCGCTCCTCTGCTGAAGCTGAGTACCGAGCTATGGCCCATGGAGCCACGGAGCTCCTTTGGCTTCGTACTCTCTTAACCGAGCTGGGCTTTCCTCCTTCCAGTTCCTCGACGCTGGTGTGTGACAACCAGTCTGCTCTCATGCTAGCCTCCGACTCTGTTCTGCACGAGAGGACTAAGCATATCGAGGTTGATATTCATTTTCTCCGGGAGCACATTCGTTCAGGGACTCTTGCCACGACCTATGTTCCCTCCGCCGAGCAGACTGCAGATGCCTTCACCAAGGCGGTTGGACCTTCCAGACTTCTCTCTACTTATGGCAAGCTGGACTTGCTTGATCTCTTCTCGCCAGCTTGAGGGGGAGTATTGGTTATGTTGGATGGTGATGTGCGGATAACATTTATCCTTGTATTATGTATTACTATTTATATCCCCCCCTATGAGGATGAGTGTTGTGTGATTATTATTTTCTCCTTTATTGACATCATTTTGGGACTCCATGTCTCGCTTCGACTCGAAGCTTGACCAATTGGAGAGGTCGGGCTACTTTAACGTTACGCCATCGGCTGTTCCGTCTCCTCCGCCACCGGCCCCTGCCTTGTCAGTCCCATTCTCCCAGCCCGCAAAGCTTGTGCCGCCTCCACCGTCCTCGCCGCCGCCGTCATCGCCGTCGTCACCGCCTCGGTCTGCTTTTTCTCCGCCGGCCCCTGCCTTGTCGCTGCCATCGGCCGTTGCGCCGCCTTTTCTGCCGGCCCGGGCCCCGGTGACCCCGTCAGATCCATTCCTGTCGCCGCATGTCGGCCCTCCGACCTCCGTGTAGCTGCTGATCACAACCCCTCTAGCGGCCCCGATGAAGTAATTCCATATGCCGCCCATTTTCCTGATGGCGCCGTCGCTCCTCGCCGACGCCACCGCTACGCGTTACCGCGCGTTGTTCTGGAGGGAGGTCAAGGTACCAGATGGTCTGGCCACCCGCATGGAGCACGAACTTGCGGGCAAGCTCGTTTTGAAGGATGGATAGAGTGTTACGGGTCCTCTGTCATTTATCTTATTATATGTTTAATATTTCGTGTTTTAGTTGTATCGGGTATTTACACCTGTTTCTTTTGTGCCTTATATAAAGGGCTTTGTCATGTATTGGAAGCAAGAAATGAAGAATGAAGTTTCCTCCTAATCTCTCTAACTTCCTCTCCCTCTCTCTCTAAATTCTTCTCTCCCCCCTCCACCCTCTAGGATTTCTTCCTCTCTCATCTCCTCCTCCACCATTTTAGGGCTTGCCCCTTGTATCTCCACCTCCACCGATCTACAACGAAGCAAGTCCATAACAGAAACCCTACATCTTTCCAGTCCAGGGATGCTCAAAGTTATGGAGAAATAGAGAGGAAGTCTAAAAGCAATTAGAGGTAAAGAATATCCTTCAGGATTGTATGGTCATTATAGTTCTTAAAATCTAACTGATCTTCCTCCCTATATCTACATCCATATAAATGTTAACATGCTTATTAGAAACTGTTGGCCATTGTCCCACATCACCATCTCAACCATTCATCTTGGACCACACAGTCAATATTGCTTTGGACAGCAAATTTGCAATTAGTATCAACGTTGTTACCTTTTATTTATATTTATGACATATGCAAAGAACTAATTGTACCTGAATGAAATAAGAAAAATAATTACACATTTCCTCATGTACGAGAGCTAGACAAATTTATCTTACTATATATTTTATTTTTGCCTATTTTCCTTGCTTAATGAGTTGATTCTTGTTAAATCTACCAAGGTCAACATCATGGAGTAAAGGATGAAAAGCTATCACTAGCGTAGGGTAGCAGCTTTCTTCACAAATTCTGCAATGGAAGGCAAGAGACCCAAGCAGTTGCTTGTTAACATTTTCACATCATTTGCCTTCTTTACAGCCTACCAACAGAAATCTTGGCAGCCTGCCTTCATTGCAGTGTCCTTTGCCTTCATTTTTGTCAAACGAGCCGAGATATTAATCAGGCTACTTTGTCTGCCATAGCGGAACATTTTCCTCGACTTCCTCATGTGGCTTCTTCCAGCATCATGACCTCTCCTTTCCAACGAGGAACCTCCTATTGATTGTGACCCTGGGAAACTTGTTGCTAAACCAATGTCCCGTGACAACCCAACTCTGCACACTTACTACTTCTCATGAAGATCGTGTTATGTTTTGACCCAAAATTGAACCTAAAGATCTATGACCAAACACAAAATTACCTCCAAGCCCAGGTGTGCTGGGTTTGAGGATGAACCTCGAAGGTTGGCAGAGAATCCAGGTGCAAGATCCATTTTCAACAAGAGGTTCTGTGATAAGCAGGAGGAGAAATGATTTCAGGCTATATGGAGTGGAGTTCACCCCTTCCTTCGGCCTCCCAAAATGGCTCCACACAACACCACAGCCTCTCCTTTCCAACAACAAACCTTCTACTAGATTGCGAACCCTGGAACTTGTTGAAACTAATGTCCAGTGATAACTCAGTCTTAACGCTTACTTCTCCTCATGAAGATAGTGTCATGGTTTGACCCAACATTGAACCCAAAAATTTGACCCACCCAAAATTATTTCACGGAACAAACTGCAAGTTCCACTCAACAAGAGACACTAGGACCCAAAGAAAAATATCTCATATGATGAGCGAGAGGCATAAGGGTCGGCACAGGTTGTTTACCTTAAGTTCCGCGCCACAACAACCCAGAAGTGCTTCTTGTTCAAGCAAAACTTTATCTATCGAGCCAGCTCCACCTTTCCAACTTCCAGCCCTGCAAATTTTGAGCCGCAGATCCGCACAAGCTTTTCTCCTCAGTCTCGAGCCCCACAAACTAGGCTTTCCTACTAATTGAATATTTTGGCTTAATTGGATTAAGTTATTCTTCAATTAATTTTTCATAAAACAGTGTGGCATGAAGCCGCCCTTTGTTCGATGTTGTGGAAGATGTTGAAGTCATTTCAGGCTTCCATATCGCACATCAACACCACAGTCGAGAAATTGGTGACTTCAAAACACTTCGGGGTCCCGCCTCTCCCAGCGTCGGCGTATCCTTCCGCCTCTCCTGGCCCAGCTTGCCTGCCGCTAAGATCGCCGATTATGCCAGTTATCTCTCCAACGGTCTCACCGCCATTTCTGTCGGAGCCTATTCTCCCGACAAAGCTTCCTTTGAAGGCCATTCCTCCGCCCGCTATCTCAACCCTTGATCTACCAACTCCCGCTCTGTCACCTTCAGCCCTTAATATTGTATGTGTGGAGTCCAGTTATGTAGTCTTTTATGTTCTTTAGCATTTCGCATAGTTTCATGTATCAGGTATTTACACTCGTGCCCTTAGGGCCTTATTTAAGGAAGCCTTATCTTGTGAGAAAAAACAAGCAATAAAATATCAACTTTTTTTTCTCTCTCAAATTCCTCTCCCTCTTTCTAAGCCCTCCCCTCCACCTATAGGGGTTTCCTCCCATTCTCATCCCCAAGCATCATCTTCTCCCTCATCTCCTCCACCATTTCTACGGCTTGCCCTTGTATCCCCGCCTCCATCGATCCCTGGCAAAAGAAGCCCATATCACAATCCTTATCCGTTATCTAACAATCTCAGCACCACCCCAGTACCATCCCTCTCAACCCCAAATGGTTCCCTAGACAACCATTCCATGCTTTCTGCAACAATCGATACCCCAGTGCTAGCCAAGTCCCTCCCTCCACAACCAGCCCTTGGCCCACCTCTGCCTCAATTCCCG
The DNA here is from genome assembly GCA_039513925.1 of Platanthera zijinensis. Lineage (NCBI taxonomy): Eukaryota > Viridiplantae > Streptophyta > Magnoliopsida > Asparagales > Orchidaceae > Platanthera > Platanthera zijinensis. The sequence continues at coordinate 50,917,075 of CM077084.1, read as the reverse complement.
CAATCGGAACCCACCTTGTTCCTCCTTATAATTGTGATCCTTTTATTTATACTCCAAGGGCCCACCTCTACCTCTATTACTTGCAATCGTAACCCGCCTTGTTCCTCCTTATAATTGTGATCATTTTATTTACACTCCACAGATGTTCCAATATTGTTTATTTTATTTACAATATTGGAAGGTACAAAGCTAGAAATGGAACACACAAATCTATGGAGTGGATTAGCAAAAAACCTTCTCCCAAGTGGAAAATTGAGTTTCTTGTCTTTTGCAACCTTGTTTAATTGGAATTTACAATAATACAGCATGAAAATTGCATTTCTACAAAGGTGTTAGAGAATATGAGGAAAAACAATGTAAAAGCCCATGCATAAGGCCCGTCTATAGGCCCGCTTACTCTTTCTTCTATTAGTCTTCACATCTCTTGTATAGGATTCTTTCTCTTTGTCTTCTCCTATATATTTGTACTCTCTCTTGTATTTTGATTATGACAAAGTATATACAAAGTTTGGCTCTAATTTTCTACATGGTATCAGAGCTTATTCGATCCCGGGCGGATACCTGTTTTGTAACCGCGGCTATCCGTGCGGCTTCTTCTCTTCTTCCCACTGCTGTTCCGCGGAATCCTCTTTTCTGACCTCCTCTACTTCTCTATCTGTGGCTTCCACCTCTCTTCCCCTCCCTCTATCTATTTTATAGTCCTCTTCTCTCTGACCGGTGGGACCCCCCCTTACCCTATGTTCGTTCTTCTACCCGCTGCGGATTGCCTAGCCGCTGCGGGTTGCCTAGCCGCTGCGGGTTGCCTAGCCGCTGCGGGTTGCCTAGCCGCTGCGGGTTGCCTAGCCGCTGCGGGTTGCCTAGCCGCTGCGGGTTGCCTAGCCGCTGCGGGTTGCCTAGCCGCTGCGGGTTGCCTAGCCGCTGCGGGTTGCCTAGCCGCTGCGGGTTGCCTAGCCGCTGCGGGTTGCCTAGCCGCTGCGGGTTGCCTAGCCGCTGCGGGTTGCCTAGCCGCTGCGGGTTGCCTAGCCGCTGCGGGTTGCCTAGCCGCTGCGGGTTGCCTAGCCGCTGCGGGTTGCCTAGCCGCTGCGGGTTGCCTAGCCGCTGCGGGTTGCCTAGCCGCTGCGGGTTGCCTAGCCGCTGCGGGTTGCCTAGCCGCTGCGGGTTGCCTAGCCGCTGCGGGTTGCCTAGCCGCTGCGGGTTGCCTAGCCGCTGCGGGTTGCCTAGCCGCTGCGGGTTGCCTAGCCGCTGCGGGTTGCCTAGCCGCTGCGGGTTGCCTAGCCGCTGCGGGTTGCCTAGCCGCTGCGGGTTGCCTAGCCGTTGCGGGTTGCCTAGCCGCTGCGAGTTGTCTTGTCGCTAAGAGTTGTCTATCCGTTGTCTCTTGTTGTGGCTCCTTGTCGCTGTTGTTAGTCGCTGCTTCTTGCCGCTGCATTTAGTCGCTGCCTCTGTCTGCTGCGGGTTGTCTTGTCGCTAAGAGTTTTCTATCTGCTGCCTCTTGTCGCTGCTTCTGGTCGCTGCTTCTAGTCGTTTCTTCTTGTCGTTGCTTCTATTCGCTGCCTCTGTCCGCTACTTCTGGCTGCTTTATTTGGTCGTCCGACCTCTCCTTCTCGCCGCGGTCTCGCCTTATCCGCTGGCCCTTGGCGATTTCTTCTAATCGTTGCGGTCTCGCCTTAACCGTTGCTTTTGTCCGCTGCTTCTGTCCGCGACGAACGGGTGTTCTACTCGCCGTGCGCTCTCTTAGTCGCGGCCTCTCTACCGCGCTCTCTTTTAGCCGCAGCGGCCTAGCCTTCTAACCGCTCGGATAGTTTTCCCAGTCGTTGTTCTTGGCGTTGTCTGCATGGCTTCCGACTCGCCTACTGCTTCTGATTCAACTACTCTTCCCGGACATCCTCGTGTTGCTCCCTTGAAACTTAGTGATGAATTACGTATTACCACCATTTCTCTCCGTGGCAAACCAAATTTTGTTGAATGGGTTCACTCAGTTCGTCGTGTGCTGCAAACTAAAGGTCTCCTTCATCACCTAACAAGGCCTCCTCCCACTGAACCTACTGACGAGTGGATCTGAGACGATGGGCGTGTCCAATCTTGGCTTCTCAATTCTCTGGACACTGAGCCGTATCAGATGGTCATGTATCACGAGACGGCTCACGCTATGTGGACGGACCTTCATTCTCTCTACTCCGGGAAGGACAATCTTCAGCACTTATTCGACATTCTTACCGATCTTCAGTCCCTCGACCCTGGAGCTATTGGTGACTTGACGTCCTTTGTTGCTCGGGCTAAAACCCTTGTGGAGGCTTGGATCCAGCATCAGACACCCACCACGGACTTGGTTACTCAACGACATCAGAAAGAAGCAGTTGGGATTGCTATGATGATGGCCCGTGTTCCACCACATCTTCATAGTGTTCGCGCTCATATCCTATCTTCTGTTGTTACTCTGTCCCTCTCGGATGTTTGCTCGATGCTTCTGAAAGTTACCCCTCCACCGGATGCTTCGCCTCTCTCTCCAGCTCTCCTTCAACAACCTGTGGCTACTCTTGCTCCTACTCGCGGTCTCCCGGCTCGTGGAGGTCGCCAGTCTCGGGGACGAGGTCGTGGTGGCCGTACTCTCTTCAAGTGCTCTCATTGTGGCAGGGATGGTCATCTGGAGTCCACTTGCTACAGCAAGCATGGTCTGCCCCCCCCCCACCTTGCTGCTTCGGCTACTTTCACACCTCCCTCTGCCACTAGTGAGGATATTGCTGCTCTATGTGCTCAACTCCATCAGCTTCAAGGGGTGGTTAGTCGCTCATATGATTCTGTGGCCTCAATCTCAAATGAAGGTATACCTTGCCTCTCACACAGCTCATACTGGATTGTGGATTCGGGTCTTACGCATCATCTCTCTCCGCAGAAGCCGCCTCAATACTTAGATTTTGCGTATCCCAAGTTCATCACTGTGGCTAATGGTGACACGGTCCCGGTTTCTGGCACAGCTCATCTGCCTCTTACTTCTTCCCTCTCCTTATTCTCGGTTCTTTATGTTCCAGGATCCCCTTTTAATTTACTTTCTATTAGCCGTCTTACACAGGACCTTGATTGTTGTGTAACTTTCTCACACTCTTCCTTTGTTGTGCAGGATCGACTAACGCAGAATATACTTAGCAGGGGGCGACTGTCTAACAGGTAGTATCTTCTCGATATTCCTTCCGCTGCTCTCACCACTGTCTTCTCCATTAATTGGCATCGTCGACTTGGGCATGCTCCTCTTCTGATTCTCAAGAAAGCTCTTCCAACTGTTCCCCTTCAAGAGTTTTTTTGTGAATCATGTATTTTTGGCAAATAACACCGTGTATCTTTTACTTCTCCTTGTACTCGAAGCAATACCCCTTTATCCTTAGTGCATTCTGATATATGGGGACCATATAAGATCTCTAGTGTTTTTGGTTATCGCCATTTTGTAACATTTATTGATGATTACTCGTGGATTACTTGGTTGTATTTACGTCGTGATCGTACCGAACACACATCCACGTTCCATATGTTTCTTACAGAAACTCGCACTCAATTTTCAACGCGTGTAAAAATTCTCCGTACTGACAATGCTCGTGAGTATACTGGTCACACACTCTCCAATCTGTGCGTCGAGTTTGGTATTATTCATCAGACTTCGTGTGTCTATACCTCTCAACAGAATGGCGTAGCGGAACGGAAAAATCGCCAACTCCTTGATGTTACGAGATCTCTCATGATCCAAATGCAGGTCCCTCCTCTCTACTGAAACTTTGCGGTTTCCACTGCTTGCCAACACATCAATCGCATGCCCACGTCTATCCTCCACTTTGTGGCTCCCGTCAGTCTCCTTTACCCATCCAATGCTCTCTTCTCTCTTACTCCTCGTGTGTTTGGATGTACATGTTATGTCCATCACCTTGGTCCTCCAAATGACAAGTTAGCCCCTCGTATTACCAAAGCTATGTTTGTTGGGTACTCTCGCACTCAGAAGGGGTATGTCTGTTATTACCCTACCACGGGGAAGGTGGTTGTCTCTACTGATGTCCCCTTTCATGAAAACCAACCATATCACATCAGTCATACTGATCCTCGTCTTCCTCTCTGCTACCTCGGCCCATAGTTCCAGTTACGTCCCTGCTTCCACCCCTTCTACCTCCTCCTCTGCTTCCAACTCCTACACCACCACCAGTCCCCTCCAAACCTCCTATCATTCAGGTTTACACTCGTCGTCCTCCACGTACAGATGCCCTGCAGCAGCTTCCCTCTACCGATGTATTTTCGCGGCTTGTTGATTCGGCATCACCTTCGACGGCTCATCCCTGGCCCAATTATGTCTCTTTACATCGGCTCTCTCCACTTGTCTACTTACATTTGCTCTCTCTTTTTCCTCTATCTTTATACCTAACTCTGCGCAGGAAACTCTCCAGCATCCGGGGTAGCGTGCAGCTATGGATGAAGAAATGACTGTTATGTGGGGTAATTAGACTTGGGAACTTGTCTCTCTTCCTCCTGGCCAAAGTTGTGTAAGCTGCAAGTGGATCTTTACAATCAAGCATGCGGCGGATGGGACAGTTGATCGCTTGAAAACTCGGCTTGTGGCAAGGGAATTTACTCAACAATACGGCCTTGATTATGAGGAAACATCCTCCCCTGTCGCAAAATTAAATTCGGTTCGGGTTCTGCTCTCCTTAGATGTTCATCGTCAGTGGCCCTCCATCAGTTGGACGTGAAAAATGTTTTTTTGAATGGTGATCTTCTTGAGACTGTTTACATGCATCAATCGCCCGAGTTTGAGACCACGGGGGAGTCTCGTGTATGTTTGCTTCGAAAATCTATCTATGGTCTCAAACAGTCTCCTCGGGCGTGGTTTGAGAAATTCAGCAAGGCCGTTCGTGACGTTGGTTTCAAACGAAGCTCCGCAGATTTCTCTCTTTTCACTCATCACCAATCAACCGGGACTGTTATACTACTGGTTTACGTGAACGATATTTTGATCACTGGTGATGACTCCGTTGGGATACAACATGTTAAGCAACATTTAAATTCTGTCTTTCAAATCAAATATCTGGGAAACCTTCGATATTTTCTTGGACTAGAGGTTGCACGACAACCCGATGCCCTTGTCTTATCCCAGCGCAAGTATTGCATTGACCTTCTGCAAGATGCTGGCCTCTCAGGGTGCAAACCTGCAGAGACCCCGTTGGAAGTCAACCACAAGTTATGTGCTCAGGGATCTGAGTCTAACTCTCAACTTTCAAATTTGGAATACTACCGGCGTCTTGTGAGAAAATTGATATACCTAACAGTTACAAGACCAGATATCTAATTTATGGTTGGAGTGGTCAGCCGCTTTATGCACACTCCACGGATTACTCATCTTCAAGCAGTGGAACGCATTCTCAGATATCTGAAGACTGCTCTTTGACAAGGACTTGTGTATAAACCATCTTCGGAGCTTTCTCTTATTGCTTACTTAGATGCGGATTATGCGGGCTCGCTGGACGACCGACAATCTACAACTTGTTTTTGTACTTACTTTGGAGGAAATCTTATCACATGGCGGAGTAAGAAGCAGTCGGTGGTTGCTCGCTCGTCTGCTGAGGCTGAGTACCGTGCGATGGCGGCTGTTGTATCAGTACTAACCTAGCTTGAAAGTCTTCTTATGGATTTGGGAGTTAAATTATCCTCACCTTCAACTTTTTTTTATGACAGTCAGGCTGCAATCCATATTGCAAAGAATCATGTGTTCCATGAGCGGACTAAACATATTGAAGTTGACTGTCACTTCGTTCGAGAAAAGGTCCAATCAAAGATGCTAAAACTTGATCATGTTTCTGCTTTTGGGCAAGTTGTTGAGATTCTTACCAAGGCATTACCTCGAAAATTGTACCATAAGTTCCTGTCCAAGCTCGGTGCCTGCGACTTGTACGCTCCAGCTTGTGGGGGGGGAGTGTTAGAGAATATGAGGGAAAACAATGTAAAAGCCTATGTATAAGGCCCATCTATAGGCCCGTTTATTCTTTCTTTTATTATTCTCACATCTCTTGTATAGGATTTTTTCTCCTTCTCTTCTCCTATATATTTGTACTCACTCTTGTATTTTGGTTATGACAAAGTATATACAAGGTTTGGCTCTAATTTTCTATAAAAGGTATTTGAAAGATTAAGTTCATATGGAACCACCCACAGTATTTGATGATAACTTTGGGACCGGGGGTCTGGAACTGGAGGGGGATGCGGGGATTGAAACGGAGCTTTTTGCTCCATTTCTCATGGCGCGGCGGGAGCAGATGCGGCAAACACCGTCGCCGGCCATTTGGTTACTCGTCGTGCAACTGCCGCAAATGGAGGGGGGAAACACCGCGCGAAACGAGACCTAAAGCAGATCTAGTGCTGAAGCATAAATCAAAGTTATGATCTATGAGATCTGTATACTTCATTATCTAAGACAATTTTTGAATTCCAGGAGTTGGATGAGTGAAGTTCTTGTGCTTTAATAAACCAACTCTCCACATCACATATAATCATATTCAACATGACTGGATAAAACATACTGAAATTGATTGAAACTTAATAAGCTGGAGAGTGGATTTGATCAGATGTCACCGCCAAGAAGATAACAAGAAAAAATAAGCAACCTGGGAATGGAGACATCCACAAATTCTCTCACATCTTAACCATACATCCCAGACATATAGATTCATACAGTTTTGGATAATCATTTTTTAGTATTAATTATATTACTTTTATATACTTCTATTCTTGAATTAGATGTATAAATTCGTGTATAAATATGGTTTATTCCCCTGAATGAAGTAAGAAATATAATCACACATTTCTTTATATAACACACATATATATACATACATATTCAAATTATATACATACATCTATGTATGTGTGTATATGTATATATATATATATATATCTTAAGTGAATTTACACAAAAGCATGTAGTACAGGCCCAGTTAAAGCCCAATACCTCTTTAATATTTAGTCCTGCACCTTAGGTTGGAATTTAGGCTTCACTCTATTTCCTAGGAAGCACCGGTACAAGTACGGGTACCGGGTACGATATGCATCCGGTACGGCGGTACGCCAAAATTGAAAAAACCAGGATACGGGTGTGGTATAATACATTATAAAAATATTTTTATATATATATATACGAGCTTCTTCGCACGGGCTACGCCCGTGCTCGAAGCTCTCGGGCGGCCTTCGGCCGCATCCAGGCGGGCTTCGCCGGCCTGCGCACGGACTTCGCCCGTGCTCGATGCGTCGCTGCGGGTTGCACCTGCCTATGAGCGGGGCTGCGCACGCACTCGAAATCTTATTTTTTTCAAAACATATACATATGAGTACTTAAAATGACCGCAAAAAAATATGAATTATTATTCCTATTTTTATTTTATAAAAGCAAATTTTAATCCATAAAAATAATTTATTACTCCTCTTTCCCTCTCTCTTTATCACTCCACCCTCTCTCTCTCCTTCTCTCTCCCGCCCCCTCTCTCCCTCTCCCTCTTCTTTCTCTCCAAATCCCCCCATGTTCTCTCTCATGATCCAATGACCAATATTAATTCTATGGTGTGCCTCCAAATACCTATATTCCCTTATATATATAAGATGTATCACAAATGCAATAAATAGTTCTCAAACCATTGAAAAATAAACATAAATCATAACTTGAAATACAAGTCCACAAATCAATGCAACATAACATGAAGTTTTCAAACATTAAGCATTTATGAATATTACAAAATTTAACATCTTATATGCTTAACCAAAAGAGATAAATTTAAACTTAAGTCTACTCATCAATCTTGTTTTCTTCTTCTTTATTGTTAGAGATCAACTTCATTGCTGGAGATCAACATCTTCAATCTCCGGTTAGTCTAGAGACAAGTTAGTTGGTTTGTTAATAACTTGTATCTTATCAGCACGTTCAATACACGTACTTGTAACAGAAACGTAGCAGTACCAAAAACATACTCGGTACAGATACACAACTTAATTGGGCATACCAACGCTTCCTAGCATAGAGCAAACTTTTATTTACTCTAGAAAAACAGACTCTTATCACAATATGCAGAATGATGCGCTAAGTCCAAGTGTCCACATAGGCCTATCTGTTAAGTATCGGGTACGTATCTGTTAAGTATCCGGTACGGGTACACTGCCTTCAGTGAAGTATCTGTGCTTCATAGTCTATTTTTATATGCATGTACAAATACTTGTAGCTTGTAATGAACTTGTATGAGAAATAATAAAATATTTACGATTTTTTCTCTCTTCAGGTATTCTCTACATGGTATCAGAGCCGGCGAATTCTATTTTCTTAACAAAAAAAAACTAATCACTTTTATTTTCTAGCTTGAGATCGTGATCGCCACTCTTGTGCGCGACTCCTGCGAACTCCAACGAGAGTCTGCAGCTCTGACCTTTAAATACCTACTGTGTGTTTCTTCCCTCCCCCAGAGTCTTCTATAGACGTTTTCCCATGCGCGTGTTGAGACCCACCCAAGCGGCCGCTCGCTCTTTTTTCACAGAGATCGCACCTCCTAAAGCTTCCACTGCCTGTGACCCTCTCTGCTCATCGTATCTGGCGACTTCTTTAGTAACTGGTCTAAAAAATAGCAAGATACTCGCCGCGGCCTCCTCTACATCTACTGCCAAGTGCTCTTGTTGCGTCTGACTGATCTCTGTGTCCGCCGAGACCTCCACTTGTTTCCTGACCACATCTGGAGCTCACTGGGACTATGTTGTGGTCTTCCCTGTTGTCGTGTCTGCCGAGACATCCGCCTGTTGCCTGACCGAACCTATAGCTCACTTGGACTACACTGCAATCTCCCCTATTATCGTGTACGTCGAGACCACCTGTTGCCCGACCGCACCTAGAGCTCGCTAGCCCTCCGCCTATTGCCTGACCTCACCTGCCGCTCACGGGGTTTCTTCTCTGATCCTTCACATGTTCGTTGAGTCCATCATTCCTCTCCATTGCAATCTCTCTTCAGTGTCTGCGACAATTCACTAGGACCACCGCCTGCTGCATGCCGCTCTGAGGTTTCCCCTCTGATTTTGACGGCCATGAACTTGACAGATGCCTCATCTCTTCTGGCACGTGTCGAGATTCTCCGTCATAAAGTTCGGGATGAGCTTCGAATCACCACTATCTCTCTTAATGGCAAGAAGAAGTTTGTCAAGTGGGTACACTCTATAGGCCGTGTTCTCCAGATCAAAGGTCTCCTTCAACACCTCTCTAAGGCACAACCTGTGGAGCCCACCGAGGAATGACTCTGCGATGATGGTCGTGACTAATCATGGATTCTGAATTCCATGGACAGTAAATCGTACCATATGACCATGTATCATGAGACGACCAAAGTGAAGTGGGATGAACTTCACTCCATATATTCTGGAAATGACAGTTTGCAACACCTGCTCGATATATTAATAGACCTCTAATTTCTTGAATCGGGGGTTGATGATGACTTGACCTTCTTTGTTGTGAGGTCCAAAACTTTGGTCGAGGCCAAGATTCAACATCAGCCACCCAGGGTCGATCTTACATCTCAACGTGCCCAAAAAGATGTTGTAGATATTGCTCATATCCTCTCTTCCTCCACCATTCCCCCTCTTTTGGATGTGTGCTTCATGCTTTTAAAGGTGACACCCCCCATGCTCACGTGATTTTCTCTCCGTCCATTTCTCCAACACTCTTATGCAGCTCACTCCGCTCCTCCACCAGCTCGTGGGAATCACACCAGCTGTCGAAGCAGGGGTTGTACAAGTCGGAATCGTCCTAGTGTACTTATTGTGGTCAGGATGGTCATCTTAAGCCAACGTGTTATCGTAAGCATGACATCCCTCCAGTACAGCATGCCTCAATTGAGGTTGATGCACCTTCCACCACCCGCACTGATATTGACACCTTACGCACCCAAATCCAGCATCCTCAAGTATCGGACGTTCTTCTAGCTCTGTTGGGTCTATCTCTAATGAAGTTATCTCCTGGATTTAACATAGTTCAATTTGGATTGTGGACTCTGAAGCCACAAATCATATTACTCTGTAGAAGCCTTCTCAGTACGTGATCTATGCGTATCCTAAGTTCATCACCGTGTCAAATGGCGACACCACCCCAGTTTGTGGCTCTGACAATGTGCCCTGACTTCATATATCTCTCTTCGTTCAGTTCTTCATGTTCCGGGCTCACATTTCAATCTTCTATCAGCTATTCATCTTACTCAAGACCTTGGTTGCCCCATAACATTTGCTTCCTCTTCCTTTGTTGTGCAGTATCGACAGATGCAGAATATCATTAGTAAAGTATAAATATCTAACGGGCTCTACACTCTAAGCGTTCCACTAACAGTTCTATCCCCCATTACTTCAGTCGATTGGCACCAGCGTCATGGGCATGCTCCTCTCCCTATTTTCAAGAAAGCACTTCTCGATCTATCACTCATCAAATTCACCTGTGAGTCTTGTATCTTCGACAACAATATTGTTATTTTTCCTCTCATTGTACTCGGAACACTGCTCTTTTTGGTTTAGTTCATTCTGATATTTTGGGATCTTATAAAACAGCTATTGTCTTTTGTTTTCACTATTTTTACATTTATTGATGATTACTCATGCATGATATGATTATATTTACTTTGTGATCGCTCTGAATTCTCTCGTGTATTTTGTGTCTACATTGCTGAGATTCAAACTCAGCTCTCCAACTCTATTAAATCCCTTCAGACTGATACTGCGTGTGAATATACAAGTCATGAGTTTCAAAATCTATGTACTGAGTTCGGGATCATCCATCATACTTCATGTGGTTATACCCCCAACAGAATGGTGTAGTTGAGTGCAAGAATAGTCATCTCCTTGAGGTTGCTCGCTCACTTATATTCCAGATGCAGGTACCCAATATTTATTGGCAATTTGTGGTTTCTACTGTCTGTTATCTCATCAATCACATGCACTCGTCTATTCTAAATTTTGTGACTCCCTTCAGTCTTCTCATCCCATCCACACCCCCTTTCTCAAACCACTTCGCGTGTTTGGTTGCGCCTGCTATGTTCACGGCCTTGGTCCATCAACAGACAAGCTTGCTCCCCACGCTACCAGATATATATGTGTTGGATATTCCCGCACTTAAAAAGGTTATGTTCGTTATTCCCCCGTCGATCGCAAGATAATTATGTATGTCGATGTAACCTTCCTCGAAGACAAGGCTTTTCATTGTTTATCTACGACCCCTCCAGCACCTCCTACACTACCACGCTCTGTTGTTCCTGTTACCTCGACTCTTCCTCCCCTCCTACCCACTACGGCCACCATATCATCCAAACCGCCTCTTCTTCGTGTATACATTCGTCGTCCTTCTCCGTCAGATGCTCTACGACAGTAATCCACAGCCAATGATGCTCCGCGGACTGCTGATCCAGCACTGGCTTCTACTGCTCACCCCCTCTATAATTACATTTCCCTATATTGTCTTTTTCTGAAGCCACAAATTTACAGCCTCTTTGTCTCTTATTCCCACCCCTACTTATTTGTATGAGGCTCTACAACATTCGGGGTGGTGGGCAGCTATGAATGAGGAAATGACTAATATCTAAGTCAATGGGACCTTGTCCCTCTTCCTCTTAACCAGACATGTGTAGGTTGTATGTGAGTCTTCACCATCAAGCATGGTCCGGATGGGACGGTTGAACGTTTAAAGGTTTGTCTTGTAGCTCTTAGTTTTACTCAGTAACACGACCTCAATTACGACGAGACCTTCTCATCCATTGAAAAATTAAATATTGTTCGCATATTGATCTCTCTGGTTGTTCATCGACAGTGAACGTTACATCAATTGGATGTCCAAAATGTCTTTCTAAATGGTGACCTCATTGAGACTATCTACATGCACCAGCCCCCCGGCTTTGATACCACGAAAGAGTCTCTTGTATGTCATCTTAAATAATCTTTTTATTATCTCAAATAGTCTACTCGAGCTTGGTTTGACAAAATCAGTCGAGTTGTTCGATATGTTGGGTTTAGTCGAAGTTAGACTGACTTCTCTCCATTCACTTGTCAATGCCTAATATGTGCAACAATACTCTTGATATATATATTCATGATATTTTGATTATGGGTGATGATCTCAAAGGCATACACATGATCAAGAAGCATTTAATCTCAACATTTCAGACTAAACATTTAGGAAATCTTCAGTACTTTCTTAGTATCAAGGTGGCTCAACGTCTTGATGGCTTTGTCTTATCTCAAAATAAGTACTACCTTGATCTTCTTCATGGCGTGGCTACTCTGGATGCAAGCCCGTTGACACACATATGGATGTCAATCACAAGCTCTGCACTCATACATCTGACTCTGATCTACTCCATTCAAACTCATAGTACTTTCGTCATCTTATAGGGAAGCGAATTTATTTTACAGTGAGAGGACCTGACATATCCTTTGTTATTGGGGTTATCACTCGATATATGCATGCTCCACGGACCTCTCACCTACAGACAGTTGAATGCAATCTCCGATATTTGAAAACTGCTCATAGACAAGGGCTCGTATACAAGACCTCTTCCTTATATCTCATTACCTATTCTGTTGTTGATTATATTGGTTCTTTGGATGATGATCGTTCCACAAATGGAAATAGCACGTACAATGGTGGGTAACTTGTCGTCTGGCAAAGCAAGAAGCAGTCTGTGGTTGCTCGCTAAATTGCCGAAGCTGAGCATCGTTAAATGGATTCTGTCGTTTCTGAACTTATATGGTTGGAAATCCTTTTGAGAGACCATGGTACTATACTCTCCTCTCCAACCACTATATTCTGCAACAATCAAGATTCTATCCATATTGTCAAGAATTATTGTATTTCATGAACGTACTAAGCACAGCAAATTCGATTGCCACTTTATTCGGGAAAAAGTTTAAATAAAGAAATTGAAGTTAAGACAGGTTCCTACTGTTGGGAAAATTGCTGAAATTCTTACGAAAGGCCTTACCACGTCCGTTATATTATTAGTTCTTGTCCAAACTTGATTCGTACGACTTGTATGCTTCATCTTGCGGGGGAGTGTTGACGCGGAGCATAAACGAGGACTTGCAGTGGATGACGAGTTTTGGGCCCGTTCGGGGCCAATTGGCGACTTTCCATATATGGCATGCTCGGATCGACGATCGGACTCCACAAATGTGTTCGGATTCACGTTGCGAATCGATTTGGTATAATACTTCATTATTTTGCGTTTTATTTTGATGTATTTTGGTGGCTCCACCTCCGGCCAATCATAGTCGTTGATGGTGGGATGCTCTAATCTTTGTTTTATTATAAATAGACTTGTAGTAGGCTGGTTTAGGTCATTGCAGAATCTGGAGAAAGTTATTCCCGGATTCCTGCGATCCCTCCACAGTGCCGACTCTATGGAACCCTAGGTGACGACTCCTAGGCTTGTATCTTCTTCCCCAAGGTAACCCCAAATCCTAAGCCTTCTTTTCCCTCCTACAAACCCCCCTATCAGCCGCCCAAACACAAACATCCCCCAAATCAGCCTCCTAACTGATGTCCAGAACTCCCATTTTCCATTCACTGTTACTATTCAAAAATGAAATTTACTGTTCCTTTTTAAAGTTTTCCTTGATGAGAGCTCGTCTGAGAGCTCTTTATCAAGGAGGTCGGAGGATCGAGCTTCGGCCTCAACAACCTATCGGCCCTATGGTGGAGCCGGCGATGGGTTGTGGTGTACGGCCCGCGGGCATGATAAAGCAACTTGGTGCTGACTGCGGGTGGGCCCCCTGGTGGGACTCCAGGGTTGCATTCAGGTGTGACGTCTGTCCTGCATCAAGTGTTAATTTAATTTGTACAAAGGACCGTAGTACAGGCCCAGGTAAAGCTCAATACCTCTTTAATATTTAGTCTCACACCTTAGGTTGAAGTTTAAGCTTCACTCTTTTCCTATATAAATGTACAAATATGTGTAGCTTATAATGAACTTATATGAGAAATAATAAAATATTTACTATTTTTTCTCTCTTCCGGTATTCTGTACAATATATATATATAATTCGAATGTTCAAAACAAAGAAATTAGTCAATTACTTGCATTATTATTTTTTGAAATTGGAAAATACATTTTCTCTTCTAGCCAATTCTGTCTCCTTTGCTTGGAGATCCTTTTCCTTCTTCTTCAAATCCTGCAAGAAACAACCAGTAGGACATGTTAAGAATCAATAGCTTCAAAATCTGCATTGAAAAGATTCATCCAAGGTAATCAGCATAATTGCAAATAATTTCCAGTAACTTGGCAGTTGGCAAGCATCTTGGAGATAAATTATGATTATTAATACAGCTTAAAGGTGTTAAGAAACAAATACCTTCATTCTTCGTGATAGCATACATAACAAAAATGTTGTAGAACTTGTGTAAAATATAGATACAGCATAAAATGGGATCTGGCGATAACTCACCTTTGAGACCTTAGGGAATGGGATTATTGGATCATAAGACAGCTTTATTTGTACTTCAACAAAAGAATTTGAGGGAGATAAGGTTAAGAACTCTTATTAGTTATCAAACATGTGATCATACAAATGCGCAACACAATGCAAAATGTCCCAACAACTATTTACCATAATGAATATATGGAACCGATTTATCCAGTAGACTCCATAGCATATATAAGGTTCAAGAACATTCACAATGTCAGGATGCTAAGTCCATGCAGGATGCCAACTCATTAAGGGATACACCTACGTGACTGTTGAACAATGATGTGTTATGACTGAAACCTCACTACAATAAAACTCCCATAGACATACTACGAGTTTGCCAATAAGTGACGTTCTGTTACAAACATGAATTTTCTAGGAGTGCGAACCAAAAATTCAAGCTATTGTGAGAGTTGGACTCAAAGTGAATAGAATTGCATTAAGACGAAAACAACAAGATACAAATTTGGAAGACAAGCTCCCGCCAACTCTTGGAGGTTGGATCCTCCGCAGAACTCTTCTCTCCAATGAGGGCCAAAACAAAAGGGATCCAAAGGTGCCCAAGCATTCCTACCAGCATTGTAGATATCAGTCGACATATCCGACATAAAGGTTTGACACCCAAAACGACATGTTCCTGCTTTATTTTGATCCAATAATGGTTGAAAAAATGGCGATATATTGGCCCATTCCCGATATATCGACGCAGGAAACAAACGATATATCACTCGTTTTGTTTGCTTAATTGACATTTAATTTACGCCTTTGTCGTTTCGTCATTTTGACGCACCCAGTTAATAAGCACTGCGTCGCTCTCATTCTTCACATGCGCTTATTTCATCTACAATTCTCTCTGAGTCTTTGGCAATCTTCTCCTTAATTTCTAAGACTTCTCTGTGTCTTCTCCCTGGTTTCAACGACTCTCTCACTGGTATATAATATATGACTTTTGTTTCTTCTCCCTCACTCCGTGAATCTCCAGTTTCATCAAAAGCATTGTAAGTTTTTTTTCTCTCCCTCGTTTCTACAACATTTTTTGGTTTCTATGGATGCACTCAACCACTCAGGTGTTTCATCTTTGGTTAATCTCTTCTCTCTAAGTTTTCTTCTAGTTTCTGGCTACAATTGCTTTTATGGCTTCGGGGCTACCAACTATTTCTAATTTCTGATTAGTGATGCTATTTAAGCAATAATGGTTGCATGTTGTGAATTGATGCTTATATGCTGGCATTTTCTGGTTTCTAAATAGTTGCTAATATTAATGACCACCTCTCGGCCCTCTCCTCTCTTCTCTCTGTTGATGTCTTATTTATGATGTTAATATGCCTTGAGCTCTAGTTTAAGATATGGTTGCAATGTTGCATGTTATGCTTTGAGCTCTCCTCTTTGCTAAAATGTATAAACCTTAAATATTTATTGCCTCTCGACCCACTTCTCTTTGTTGTTATCTTATCTTTGAGCTCGAAGTAGAATGTAGGCTTTGAGCTCTGGCTTAGGGTATGGTTGCAATGTTGCATACTAGGCTTTGAGCTCTCCTCTCTTCTCTCTGTTAAAATGTATAAACCCTAAAAATGTATTGCCTCTCAGCCCTAACCTATCTTCTCTCTATTGCTATCTTATCTCTGAGCTCTGGTATGGTTGCAAGTCATGCTTTTCATAGAAAGTGGAATTGCTAAACTATTGCCTCTCAGCACTTTCTTCCCTCTGTTGTTATCTTATTTATGTCGGATAATGGATGCAAATGCATCAATTAGCCTTATTGATGGATAGCAAATAGGAGAACAAGATGAGCAACCTCCTATACCTAGTAGGATATTATTTAAAGCCATTTTATTATTCCCACCGAGCGGAGATTGAGGCCCAAGGAAGGTTTATGAGTGGTTTTGTTGAGTGTCCCTCAAGAATATATAGGAAAGATCCTATCTGCGCAGCATCATATTAGTGCTGAGATTGATCTTTACAAATACCAACAAAGATTATTTGGTAAAGATGTGGCAAAGAGACAACTACATAATCATAACTTAAATTTAGATACAATTTAATATTTTATGTTAATTAACCAAATAATTTTTAATGATGCGTCACTGAAGTAATTTATCATTTTGTTTTTCCACAGTACATTAGTGGAGACTTAGGCTGCGTTTGGGGGGACTTATTTTCACCAATCAAGCGGTTACGACCGCATGTACCGACCTTAATTAAGGTATGGTATATGCGGTTGTAACCGCTTGAACGGTGAAAATAAGTCCTTCCAAACGCAACCTTAATGATCCTGACACGCCTCATCTTAAAACTATAGCAATGAAGATTTTGAGTCTAACTACAACTTTCCCTGGCTATGAAAGAAATCGAAGCACTTTTGAGATTATATGCATTAATTTAGTGATTTATTCTAATATAAATATCTTCTTTACAGTATAACATTGTATGTATTATTTAAATTTTTTTAATTTGATAGAGACATTCTAAGAAGAAAAATAGACTCGACAACAAAATATTGAACGATCTAGTTTTTGTAAAGTTCAATGTTTTGTTGAAGTCAAAACATTTTGACACGTCTCGAGATCCTTTGGAAGCCGAAAGCTTAGATTCAGGGAATGTACAGGAGTGGATGTTGAATGTTGATGATGGCGTGGATGATAAAGATGACGGTGGCGATAAAATCTTTCCTGGAGAGGGGTTGACGTAGGGGCA
Organism: Platanthera zijinensis; assembly: GCA_039513925.1. NCBI lineage: Eukaryota > Viridiplantae > Streptophyta > Magnoliopsida > Asparagales > Orchidaceae > Platanthera > Platanthera zijinensis. The sequence goes on along the minus strand of CM077084.1, from coordinate 50,899,894 downwards.
ACTTAGAGATATTGTGATACTAATTTGGATGCAAGGAAACCTTCTAGAATAATGAAGAGCAAAGACGTGTCCATGAGTGAAAAAAAAGAAAGGAACTAGAAGTGAGTGAAAAAAAAGAAAGGAACTAGAAGTGTCTGAGAGAGACAAGGCGGGTCTTGAGGCATCAGGTTCGTTGGATGATGATCATTTTCTATCTACAATCCTGGTTGTTGATGATTATGTGAAAAATCAAGAATAAGGTATGTTTGAAATTTTTTAAAATTTTGATTTTATATAATATAGAGATAGTTGCAAACATCTTGAAATTGCTACCTTTGCAATGTTTGTATCATTGTATTGTATGTTCAATGTTTTACTTTTTGCATTATGTCATTCTTATTTTTGTAACATAAATGTTTCATAATGATTTGTAAGATTTAAAAGTTCAATAAGTGTTAAATAGTTAATACAATAACATATAGTAACCAAATATATGAAATATCCCCGATATATAAAAATTGATATGAAAAACCCAACTCAATGTGTGACTCTGACATCTGACATCTGCAACCTTGATTCCTACTCTTCCCCCTTATATGGAAGAGGAAGGGCAAGTCGCAAGCCTAAAAGAAACATTAATATTTTAATTAGTATTAATTACTATAATTAATACTAATTAATTACTAAAAATACTGATTATCATATCAATATTTAAGACAGTTTCCAAATGCGCTCGTGTGGCTCTCCAAGAGTGTCATTGGGTATAGGCACTCTACGTGCTCTGTTAGCAATGCGAGCGGTTCATCTCAGGCATGTATGTAACACTATGTCGCCCTTATAAATGAGGAAGAGCAATCTTAAAAGAAAAAAATATTATTTTAATTAATATAATTAATTACTAATTAATTAATACTAAATACTTTAATTAATATTCACTAATTACTAAATATATTGATTATCATATCAACATTCAAGGAAGTTTCCAAATGCGCATGTGTGGCTCTCCAAGAGTATTGTTGGGTGTAGGCATAACACTGCACATTCTATTGGTGATGCAAGGGGTTATACTAGGGCATGTATGTAACACTATTGATATTGACCTTGCCCTAAAAGTCGAGTCCCCAAAGGCCAAAGCTTGTCAGGATCTTCAATGATCGCAGCGGAATATATAATCCAAATGAGGCACTTGTTGATGTTGTAGCATTATACGAGCAATAATTGACAGGTCGTGGAAAGTGGGCATGGATTTGAAGCATGCTAGGAGAATAATATGGGTTTGAAAAGGGAAGTGATCATGGATGAGGTGACTGGGTGAGAACCACTCACTGTGGATGTAGGTATAATAAAAAGAATAGGGAAGTAGGTGATAGAAAAATGTGCAGGAAAAAGTAAAAAATAACAAGCAACGTTGGGCCTGAGAGGAGAAAAAAGGGAAAAGATGAGGGGTGCGGTTATAGCTGATTAAGAAGTTTTTTAGCTTGTTGAAAAGGACAGGAGTGATGAAACGGGAGTAGGTCCTGGTTGAACATAAAGTCTAGGTTGGTGTCATATGGAGATGAAAGTAGCTAGGAGATGAGTGGGAAGCTAGAAATTGGAGTGACAGCCTGTGGAGGCCCTAGAGAGGAGAAAGCCAAGAGGATGGTACAAGGCTGCAGGGTGGTAAAAAAAGGCGGACTGTAGTGGGGTTGCAGATTGCAGAGGCGCGGAACAGAGGTAACAGGGCGGGGTCACTGAAAGATACAGGAAAGGCACGGTGCTCAACAAAAAGAAGTAGAATAGGCGTCATGAGGCGGTTGGCACGTGGGTTGTGAGTACAGAGAGAACAATCCGGCAAGAAGACCTAGGAGCTATGTAGCACGGGGACGGAATACGGGATACGATACGAAACGGATATAGGAAACGTGATTTTTCAAAAAATTAAAATATGAAAACATTCATAAAAAAAATTAATTATTTAAATATATTAATAAATTAATGTATTATTCATTCGCATTTCATAATTCATATAATGACAATGCTACAAAAAATATAAAAAAATAACTGATGAGACAAGCATTATAAAGAATTAAAGATCAATCAATAATGTACGGCATGTCTACATCATTACATATATTGATACATGTTTCAATTTTTCATTACATGCACATACAAAATATCAATAATTCAAAAATTAAATATTCTCTCAAATAGCATTCACTTCATCGTTTTCTTCCACAATCGAGATCTCCAACCTCGGTTCATCAAACGATAAATTAGCTCTCTCAAGTGCACCTACATCTTCGAATGACTCAAATTCATCGCCCGCAATATCCCACAATCTAGGCTCTCCTTCATTGTATTTTCGATCTCTTCTTGAAAGACGTCGAAGATCGCTATGAATACTTATTAAATCTGCAGCATGTTGCGGTGTCATTCAGTTCCTTTTCATTGAACGGATAAAGGAGTAAGTGCTCCAATTTCTCTTGGCACGTGAAGGTGGTTGTACTATTAGCTTCAAAGCTATTGGTTGAAGTGAAGGGGCCGGTGAACCATGATTAATCCACCAAGTCTTTAAATCTAAGAGATAAAGATTTTGAATTAAATCATAATCATTAAAATCTCCGGACGCTTACTCCTTGGCGATCACATTACGCTCAATTAAGATTGGGAAATATTTTATCAAACATTTAATCATTTTCTTGCTAACTCTCAAATCTTTATGAGGAGCAACTCTATTTGTGTTATCCACTAACCATCATTCACTATAATATCTAGTAAAATAACAAAAAAATATTAAATTAAAAATTCAATAATACAAAGGCATCAAAAAGTAAAATTGTAATTAAAAAGATAATTATCTTGGATTTAATGAAAGTGCAAAACAATGAAGCGAAGTATTAGTCTTGTCCCAACGATCCACAAGAATATCATGTAGTACCTCAAAAAAGTAGATACATCTTCTCTTTTCCTCTCTTGAACATAGATAGCCGTCTTTACCCTTTTGATCATTGTGCCCCTCATATAATTTATTAAATGAAAGAAGGCTTATCCGTATCACAAAGGAGAATCATATCATATATAGGAGCGGTGAATGAAAGAATGTACTCAATAGATTCCCACCAACCATTATTCAACATCTTCTCTTTCACATATCTAATTTTTTTCATATCATCATCACGATATATAAGTCAATGATCACTAATAACCATTCTTTGAAGTTCATTCTTTATAAGTTTGAATTATTTTAATATGACGATCATTGATGCAGAACGAGTTTCAGCAATAAATACTCACAAACTCACTAAACATCGCTAGTCTCATGGAATGATTCATTATATAATTTTTAATGAACATTGCATCATCATCTATATGGGTAATCCATGAGTATTCTTCATATGTAATCGCATTATTCTCTGAATTTTTTGCAGCACACATGTTTTTCAATGCAAGATTGAGAGTGCACCATAAAAGAAGTCCAAATAAATGATGAAAACTTACTCTCAATTAGTTGGTCAACCCCCTTGCAATTTGACGCATTATCCGTTATAACTTGAACAACCTTTTTGTTAAAACCAAGAAAATCCTGACTTCAAATATTCGATCTAAATGCAATCCAAGGCTACTGGTCCCACGATTTGACAAACCGATTTTGAAGACAAGAGCAAAGCAGAGAGAGAAAGTTAATGGACCTCAGGCGCTACAGCAGGGAGGGGTCTCACCACATACCCGGAAATTTGAAGTTAACTTCCCCTCCACAACCAAAATGGCTGAGCAAGGTACGAGGAAGGCACCACTTAGAGAGTTGTAGTCTCAAGAGAATGGGGGGGTCAGGTTTGCAACGTTTCAAGGTGTCATTTCTGGTACCTCTGGGGTCCTATTTATAGACAAATCCAAAATGGCTGAGCAAGGTACGAGGAAGGCACCACTTAGAGAGTTGTAGTCTCAAGAGAATGGGGGGGTCAGGTTTGCAACGTTTCAAGGTGTCATTTCTGGTACCTCTGGGGTCCTATTTATAGACAAATCCTAGGAGGCGGTCTCTAGGCGAGAATACCCAATCCCAGCGATGATGTCTCTCTGGACCTGTTGATCTCGCGATTTGTGACCTGGCGACTTGTTCCTGGTGACTATCGAAGGATCCACCCGCATCTGGCGAGATATAGCTGAAGGTCGCCAACTAGGCGGGTATTCCTGATGCTCGTCAACACCTCTAGTTGACTGCTCGCTCGTGCAAGCATATGCTTGATACTCGCTTATTCTTCTGACTAGCTGCTCGCCTAGGCGAGTACGATACTTGCACCCAATAGAAAATGCGTCTTTTGGCTGGTTGCTGACTTTAACCTGCTCTTCGATGTTGACTTTGACTCTTGCCTACGTAACGTGACCAGGTCCCTCCTTGACGAATGCGGGTTGTAAACAATCATCGCTCTTTTCGAGCGATCTTGGAGCTCGGAAAGAAACATGCAACCCGATATTCGGCAAGGCTGCTGGCGAATTGACGATTTGCTCGGCGCATGGCCAAAGGCCAACTTTCCCTGATCACTATAAATAGAGGGGAAGGGGGCCTTTCCCATGAATCCCTTCTGAATTTTTGCGAGATGTTGATTACATCTGATAAAATAGCGGGGGAGGGGGGTCGGATGGCGCTGCTTTTACGGAACCCTCCCTACTCGCCTACACCTTCTCGTTAGTCGCAACTCGCTCACAGAAAAAAGGTGTCGGCAGAAGATGCTCAGGCTCGCAAAATTTGCTCAAGTCATTCTTTTCTCGGAGGCGACCTTCAAGAAACCGATTACCGACAGCAAGAACCTTGAAAACTTCAAGGAGTGCTTTTTTCCACCTACCGGGGAGGGCTTCCGAGCGAGGATACCCCACACGAGCAAGCGTCTGAACTCGTTCTTCTCGGATCGGCTTGTACTGTCGATCCGCCATTTCGAGGTTGGCCTCCGCCTTCCCCTATGGCTGGAATTCTGTGAGATCCTCTGGCATTTTGGGTTGATGCCGGCCCAGATCAACCCCAACGGTGTGGTGATCATCATTGGGTATCTCGCCTTCCTGCAGTCAAAGGAGATCGTCTTCGATTTGGTGATCTTCAAGCGAATCTTTACCATCGGGGCGACGAAGGAAGGAGTTATCTTCTTCTTCAGCCATACATGCACTGTCGTAGAGACGCTCAACAAGGTGCACTGATGGACTGAGCGGTTTGTGACCGTCGATGGCCAAGTCGGCGAGGTCCCCTTCGCTCCCCACCAACCTCCAGAGAGAGTCTTCCTCGCGCCCACTCTGGAGGGGTCGGCAGAAGATTTGCGGACTGCCTTTCACGAGCGGAAGTTCAACGTCGCCGATTGGCGGTGCGATGCTGCCAAGCTGCCCTATATCTACTCAGGAACAGGTAAACTTGACGAGAAACTATGACACTCAAAAAACTCTTTTAAAACTAACGACCAACGTGGCTCTCTCCTCGCAGGTGCCCGAGCGATCCTGCAGAAACCTCTCCCGTTGGCCAAGGAAGGTCCTCCTCCCCCGACGGGCGTGGAATCTCAAGCTAATACAGCAGGGTCATCGTCGGGGCATCCTATCGTGATGTCGTCGGATCCAGGAGGATCTGATGGTCGCGGAGCAACCTGCGCAGCCCGCTGCCACCAAACCTTCAAAGAGACCTGAGCGTGGCGGGCCTTTGAAGAAGAGGCCACAAAAAAAGGTGTGTGCCACCAAGGTCTCAGAGACCGCGGAGGAGGGTGAAGCAGACGAGCCATCCTCGCATCCCAACTATGGATTCGGCGTTGAAGGGGTGGACTGCTTTGGTCGCCTTTTGGTCACCTGGGACGAGGGGGCTCACGAGGTTCACCTCGGCACCAACCTACCTCCGTGGTCGGAGGATTGGGATGACGAAGGTCGACGGCGAGGCCTATAACGTCGCCTTCGCACTATACGGCCATAAAGATGCGGTGGTGCTTCCAAAGGCTAGCACTTCATACCTCGCCAATCAGGCCGCGAGGTCTTAGTTGCGCTCCCTCGAGTCCACCCATCAGCTGGCGAGGAATCTGAAGGCGGCGGATGAGAGGTTCGATGTGCAGAGAGACCGGATCGACAAGCTCCAGAAGTCGCAGAGCGGGTCCCGGGCGAAGATCGTCGAGCTCCAGAAAACTCTGGAAGAGGCCGAAGCGAAGGTCGTTGAAAGCAAGGCCTATGAAGTGATCATGGTTAGATAGAGAACTTTTCCTTCTCCTGCATCATACTCGCAAGTCATCTTTCTGAAAACTAGAGTCTCTCCTTCTTGCAGGAGGCCGAACTAGTCGTTGTTGAGCGGATCTCTGGGCTGGAGCAGCAGCTTGAGGAGAGCCAAACGGCTTTAGAGGCGTCCCAATTAAGTTAGGGTTGCCGAGTTGGAGACTCGCGGGACGGCAAGGAGTCAGCCTGAAGCGAGCACCTCCGGTATTGGGAAGTGGATTCGGATCATCCCGAATGACCTTCCCCGGATGAAGCGCGAGAAAGCGAGGGTTGTCAGCGACATGCTCCTTGCCACGCTGAAGTTCGAAGGTCGGCTAATGTCGGGCTCCGAGGACCTGACGCTGGAGGATATCATTCTGGAACTTCTCGCCGAAGAAGCCGACTCGCCATTGCCCCCGCGGTCCTCAGGATCAGAGGTTGAGGGATCGGATGTCGAGGACGAGGATGACGACGAGAACGGGAGCTAGTCGCCGAGGAGCCGCGGTCGTCCAACCATCTATACAAGATTTTTGTGACCGGCGAAAGAATCTCGCCATTTTGATTGAAGCTGTAATGGCATATTCAACAGGAATGAAAAATCATTTTTGTTGATTGGTTTATTCAGTGCATGTTGTTTGGATGCTCGCTCGACGTGATGCTCGCTAGGCTCTTAAGCTCGGACGGCGATGAGCGCTCGCTAGACTCTTAGGCTCGAGAGAGTTTGTGTGCTCGTCAGGCTCCGGTACGACGCAACATTTTGGATACTTAACATTGTGCTTTTGGCGAGCATCAGCACAAGCTCTCCATGATGGGAATGCATATCTCGCTCGGGCGAGCATTGCACATACTCGACCCTTAATGCTCGCGCTCCTGTAAATGAAGGGACTTCAATTCACCTGAGGGGCCAAGTAGTCAGCATGTTGTAGAGGAGCTCGAGCAGAGGCTTGGACTACGGCAACAACTAACATGGGGACTTCAACTTGCTCGAGCGGGCAAGTAGCTGATATGCAGGAGAGGAGCTCGTGCAGGGACTCGAACTACGGATATGCCACAACTCGAGGACTTCAACTCACTCGAGGGGTCAAGTAGTTGATATGCAAGAGAGAAGCTCGTGCAGGGACTCGGACACAATGTACGCTTCATGTCCACCCAACTAATAATGTGATGAAGACGGTCTCGCTCGCGGGTCCTCTCAACGCTAGACCAATATGCCCCCGCCTGATCTAAAAGTCTAAGTTTTGCAAACTTGATGCGACGCTCGCCGAAGAACTCAAAATGATCGAGATAATACTACATATCCACGAGCAATCTGCATCAGGTATCACTTCTGTCGTAGCTAAATATTGCTGACTCAATAGGTCGCTCAGGCTCACTCTCAGTCGAGGTTACAAGAGACGGGTCAGAAATAAGAGATAGGTCACTCACTGGGCTAAGCACCTCACGGGGGTAAGAGCAATCCGCATCAGATATCACTTCTGTCGTAGCTAACAGGACAGTGATAGGCATCGTGGTGACCTCGGTATGGAAAGGACTCATTTTGCGAGGATCAAGGTGAGAATCTCATCGATTGGCTCTTGCGGATCTCAAAGACTGTTCATAATGAAAGGCGAGCTGATATATCTGCTCGAGGGACTTCAAACAATGATAAATTACCTTAGTACGTATGTCAGACCAAAGTCCAGACTGAAATCGAGAAATGGTCATGGCTGGGTCCTCACGGATATCACTCCTCACCATGAACTAATCAAAATGGTCTTTGTACTCAGCGACAGACATGGATCCTTGTTGAAGGGAAAATAATTGGTCGAGAAAGCGACTCCGATATGACGAAGGCATATACCTCTGACACAATATACACTTCATGTCCACCCAATTAATGATGCGACGAATACGGTCTCCCTCGCGGGTCCTCTCAACGCTAGACCAATATGCTCTCGCCTGATCTAAAAGTCTAAATTTTACAAACTTGATGCAACGCTCACCGAATAACTCAAAATGATCGAGATAATACTTCATATCCACGAGCTAATAACTGAAAGACTCGGGACTTGATGAGCCGTCAAAGGGAGGGGCAACAGTACGAAACTGAATCTCAAGATCTCTCTCAAAGCGACGATCCTCATAATAGTCATCTTTAAGGTAATCGAGTCGTATTGAAGGGTCAACACAACTCGCTCGCGTGTAAGGATATGAACGACGACAATCATCGTACTGAACATCTCTAGCATAATTGGGTCGTGTTGGTGGGTAAATACAATCTCTGATGGCGGTGTAATCGTCGTAGTACCATAAAGGTCTTCCTGACGGGGCTCTATGGACGCGAATGTAAGTGGACTCGAAACCTCCAAATTGAGGAGAGGAATAATTGTGACACCTAGACATAACGAAAAACCTATAGACTCTACGGTTGCGTATCAAAAGAGCGCGTAATCTAGCTCTGATGTCAATTGACGCAGGACGAATATATAGGCGACGGAAAGATTGGTGACCTAATCCTACATGTTATGCAAATCCGACGGTTAAGCCACAGTTAGATAATAATTAAAACATCTCACGCAGATAAATTCACAGCAAGATACAATAATTAATTAGGGCGAAACAAGCTTAGGTTTTCCTCCGCGTGAAGGGTCAAAGAAAGAGCGCGCGGCGAATAAATCCTACAAATCACAATATTTATCCAAACAAACCACCACAATAAAATATATATCCAATAGTGACTAATCCAATACAAATATGTTGAAAAAAATAAGTCCAATACAACAAAAACTCACCAAATAGTGGGCTGACCAAGGCAATGAAGAGCTCGGAGCCGAATGTGTTTTGACGGCGATCCAATGTGGAATCGGCGGCGTGGAATCGGCGGCGTGGAATCGGCGGCGTGGAATCGGCGGCGTGGAATCGGCGGCGTGGAAATGACGTAGGTGGCTGTCTTCGGCGATGGATAGTGGATTCGGACCGAAAATAGATAGATCCGGCCACGTAGGGGTAGATCCAGGCGGGGAAGGGTAGATCCAACAATAATAGATCAGATCCGGACTGAAAATTTACATATCTGGACTAATCCGGAAGGGGAAGGACAGTGGATGGTGGTTCCACGTATAGGGGGCTGGCGGCTAGGGTTTATGGTGCTGGATGGGAGAGGCGGTGGCTATAGACGAGAGGAAGTGGACTGGCGGTGCTGCTGGAAGGAGGAGGATTGGAGGTGGCGTATGGGATGGGGGGGTGGTGGCTTGCTGGATGGGGAATAGGAGGCCGGGGGTGGAGGGGCTATGAAGGGGCGGCGGTGGAAGCTGGGGGTGGAAACTATAGAGAAAGAATAGTGAATTTCATGAACAGTGAAATTCAAGGGAAAAACGGGAATAAAATCTGGACAGCAGGGTGGGCTGGAATTGGGGGACTGGTACGTGGCTGTAAAGGGGAATTAAAGGGGAAAAAATGAGTCTAGGGTTAGGGCAAACATTGGGGAAGGAGATACACACCTAGGAGTCGTCACCTAGGGTTCCATGGAGTCGACAGTGTGAGATGATCGCGGGAATCCGGGAATCAACTCTCCAAATTCTACAATGTCACAAATCAGCTTACAAACTACCTATTTATAATAAAAGGAGAATTGGGCATCCCACAATCGATAGTTATGATTGGCCGGAAGTGGGGCCACCCAAATACATCAAAATAAAACGCAAAATAATGAAGTAATATATCAAATCAATTCGCAACGCGAATCCGGACACATCTGTGGAGTCCGATCGTCGATACGGGCACTCCATATATGGAAAGTCGTCAATCAGCCTCGAACGGGCCCAAAACTCATCCTCCACTACAAGTCCTCGTCTCTGCTCCACGTCTAGGGGTGCAACTCGGATCGGTTCGGTTTCACTCAGAACAGAGAACCGATCCGCTATGAAGCACGGATACTTCCCTGAAGGAAGCGTACCCGTACCGGATACGTATCTGGTACCGGTACGTACCTGATACTCGACGGATACACCTATGTGGACACACTTGAACTTAGCACATCATTTTGTATATTGTGACAGAAGTCTCTTTTTCTAGAGTAAACAAAAGTTGGCTCTATGCTAGGAAGTGTTGGTATGTCCAATTAAGTAGTGTGTCTGTACCAAGTATGTTCCTGGTACTGGTATGCTTTTGTTATAAGTACGTGTGTTGAACGTGTTGAAACGACGCAAGTTATTAACAGAACGGCTAACTTGTCTCTAGACTAACCAGAGGTTGAAGATGTTGATCTCCAACAATGAAGTTGATCTCCAACAATAAAGAAGAAGAAAAAAAAACTGATTTGTAGACTTAAGTTTAATTTTATCTCTTTTGGTTAAACATATAAGATGTTAAATTTTGTAATATTTATGAATGCTTAATATTTGAAAATTTCATGTTATTTAGCATTGATTTTGGACGTGTACTTCAAGTTATGATTTATGTTTGATGTTTCGATGTTTTGATAACTATTTATTGCACTTGTAATTTATATAAATTATATTTGTTATAACGTATCATGTCGTACCCGTATCCGTGTTTTTTAAACTTTGGCGTGCCGTCGTACCAGACACGTATCATACCCGGTACCTGTACCCGTACTGGTGCTTCCTAGCCGATCCGTATAGGTTTGGTTCTACGTTTTTGGAACCGGAACCGACCCACGGTTCTAAATTATAGAACCGGAACCGGACTGAAAATGTCGGATCGGTTCCGGTTCGGTTCTCGGTTCCTTAAAATAAATATGATACCGATATAAATAACCAATCAGACCATAGTATAGCAGAATTAAAAAGTATAGATATATGCAGCTGTAAGCTAACTCATATCAGCAGCAATGATCTCAAGTCAATATTACAAAAGGTTAGCAAAATAAACTGTTAGTGGGAAAAGATCCTTTAAAGAAGAAATAATATAACATAAAAACATATAGTTCAACCAAAAAACAGCAAAAGGAAGGAAGAAGTCACTCCCAGCATATCCATTCAGGTTGACACAATGACTCGTTAGTATAGAACAAGTCAGCAACCATAAACTTGTTAATTTGTTACTAACATCCAAACTTCCATTAATAATTGGAAATGAACTTGCCTAAAATAAACTGCACGGAGAATAAAAACTTCACATCTTAAGTGCCATGTTGGCCCTCATTCCAGGGCAAATTTATGGCGCACAACAACATCAATTAGCAATAGAACTGCATCTATTAGAGAGGAGGAGAACTCACCAACAAGGCTGCAGTTAGGTCGCCAACGAGGAATATTTGAGAGGAGGATTAGGCACCTGTAAGGTTGTATGCTTGTAACCATGAGCCAACGAGGAGGAGTCAACACCTGCAAGGGTACAACCACGTGTCGGCGAGGAAGAGCCGGCGAGGAAGAGGCGTCGACACCACCAACAGCGAGCCAGCGAGACGACGATGGGGGCGGATGCCGGCTAGGGTTCGGAAGGGTTCTTTACCGGAGAGGGAGACTCATTCACGAGAGTTAGGGAGTACGGGACTACGGGAGAGTCATTCACATTTCACACCTATTTGGCTACTTCACGGGATTTATTAATTTAAATTAACGTATTACCTATAAATTAAAGTATTAAACTATTATATAAATCGGTTCGGGTCGGTTCTCGGGTACCCGGCCATAAGACCCGAGAACCAAACCGAGCCACCGGTTCTATATTTTTACGAACCATACCCGAACCGAACCACTAGAGAACCGACCCAAACCATTCGGTTCGGTTCTCGGTTCTTCGGTTACTTATGCACACCCCTATCCACGTCACAGAGGACACAAAGAAAGGGTGAGACTCGTCAAAGGTGACATCGCGTGAGATGCGAAGTCGACGTGCAACAGGATCATAACAGTGATAGCCCTTATTCTCAGGACTGTATCCTAGAAAGACACAAGGAACAGACTCGGCTGAGAGCTGGGTATGCTCACGTGGAGGGAGTAAAACATAGCACTGACAACCAAAAACATGAATACGAGTGTAATGGGGGGTCGAGAGTACAGACATGCGCACCAGGACTCTAGTCCTGAAGCAAAGTGGAAGGCTGCAAGTTAATAAGGCAGACAGCTGTGGAAACAGCATCAGTCCAAAAAAGAGGAAGAATGTGGGAGGATATGAGGAGGGTGTGGGTTGTCTCTATAATGTGGCGATGCTTCCTTTCGGTGGTGTCATTCTGAGCGTGAGCATCGGGGCAAGAAAGCAGAGGGAGAGTGTCGTGGGTAGCTAGCAAGTCATGAAAAGTATGAGAGAGATACTCCCACTGAGTCAGAACAAAAAGTACGTATGAAAGAAGAAAATTGGGTGCACATCATACCAAAAAAGGTAACATAAATCTGAAAAAAGTCAAAACTAGACCCAACAATAACGAGAATAGTCATCAACTAAAAGAATATAGTCCTGATGTCTTCCCTTGGATATAAAAGGTGCAGGACCCCATACATCAGAATAGACTAAATCAAAAGGACAATGGTACTGCGGAAGTTGTAGTTGTTTACCAAGCTTACAACTAGTACAAGAGTGAGACCAATCAACAGAAACACAACTAAGGAAGTCATGTCTGATGAGAGACGCAAGACGCGAACCACTGGGATGACCAAGACGATGATATCACTGAGAAAAGCCCACCGAAGGAAGACAAAGGGTAGAAGTTGTCGAGAACAAGGAAGTGGATGAAAGATGGAGACGATCAAGGACGTACACCCCGCTACGACGACGACCAGCTCCAAGGAGAGTCCCTGTCAGACGATCCTGCAAACGACGCGTAAACTCATCAAAAATAACAAGAAATCTGTGAGATGTGAGTTGGCTGACGGATATAAGGTTCATGGATAACTTGGGTACGTAGACAACATCGTAAACATGAAAATGGCTAATATGAAGGAGGTCACAACTGGTGATGAGGAGAGTAGTGTCATCTGCTACCAAGATGCGAAGGTCAGAAGAGACGGGCTAACAGGACAAGAGGTGGGTGGCATCATAGATCATGTGAAAGGAGACTCAGAAGTCAAGCAACCAATCGGAGGGAGAGATACTTGTAGGGGAGGAGGCAGTCGGCTGAGAGGTAGGGGCATTAAAAGAATCCGGTGGAAGTATGGAGGCAGAGGAGAGAGATGAACCCTGGGAGAACTACTAGGCATTCAGCTAAGCAAGCTCAAATACAAAGAGAGAGTGCGATGAAGCCGAAAAATGAGCGGAAGGTGCACCAGGAGCACGTTGTTGACCAAACTGCTGAGCCCTCTGAAGCTTGCGACACTCAGATTTGACATGACCAAGACATTAACAATAATGGCAGCAGACAGGCGGGCGACGAGGAGCACCGAACAGAGCAGCAGAGGGTGTCGGAGGAGGAAGAGGAACAGAGCGCACCGGAGCACTCACAAGAGAAAGTTGTGGTAGAAGCGATGCCACGAACGAAAGGAGGACGGAGGAGGCCGACGGGGTCCGGCGGGTTGCAGGAGACAGCAGAGAAGGTTGGTAGTGTTATGCGGGTTGCGGGAGGCAGCAGACAGGTTCGGCGAGACGAGCGGGAAAGAGACACTGACAGCGGTTGAACGGCGGGCCAGAGAAACACAGAGGTTGTAGATGTCGAGAACAGGAAACAAATGTCCAGAGCTCATCGAACAGCGCGAAAGGGTCACTAAGATCAGGGATGTCGAACAGCTGCGTTGTCGGATCACTACATGAGGGAGATGCAGCCGAGAAAGAAGATCGTGAGCAGCCGGGGAAGGAATTCTGAAGTTGCGACGGGAGAAGCTTCGGAAGTTTCCAGACCAGATCGGTGGATGTTACAACAGAGAAGCTTCAGCGGAAAACAGAGACGGGAAGCAGCGACGGGAAGGAACGAATGCGACGGGAGAAGCGTCGGGGATCCGCAAATCAGCGACAACAGCAACGACGACGGGTCGGCTAGCGAGCGGAATCCGCAAATCAGCGACGGCAGTGTATTCGATCACGATAGAGGACGTTCGTAGAAAACCCTAGGGCTTCCTACCTGATACGATCTCGGAGACGAATCCGACAAGGGGAAGGGTCGGTGAAGGTGAGGGAGAGGAGAGGAGGGAATAAGAAGAAGACCTAGGGAGCAACCCTAAATTCCATACATCTAAGCATAATGAAAAAGAGACTGGCGCAATCCTTTTTAGGTGTGGGGTGCGGATAACAAACACAGCGCAAAATAAAGCATACGCACAAATTAAAATAACATAACAAATGCAAATAAAGTAATCATGTCGACGACGCATCTTCGGTCTCTCCTCCTCCAGACGGACCCGTCATCGTCTCCATCCATGTGCGGACTCGCCACGGTGTCTCGTCGACATATGTGAATCCCGTCGGCATGCGCAACCGTAACACTACCTCTGATACCATGATAGGAAAAGTGAATCTATGTATTTCTCAACAATACTGTGTGCATATATATACTTGAGAGGGTGATCCCAACACCCGAGGTGAATCTAAGCTATATCTACCATATACAGTATCTAACAGGAATAGCCTTAGAAGTGTGTGGTTTAAAGCATACAACCTGGCCAAGCAATTTAACAATTAAAGTTGTATATGACAATTGTGCTAATAGAATCTAAGCTAATTGGGCGAATTTTTTGGAATCGCATCCCCTGTATATGAAACTAATCTTGCTATCATTCTTCCTCATCACCATCATCAACAAAAACACCAGTCTTATCCCAACTATTTGTGCCAAAAACTTCCATTAGTCTATCAAGAGTTTTGTAATCTCCATTGCAGGTAAATTGCAATAATGTTCATGTGCTCTTGATAGAATGCACTTAAATCCTAACATATTTTCAACAACAACAAAATCCAAAAAATACTTACCTTAGACGTACCTAGAGGTACATCAACTGTTGCAAGACGATCATTGTAAAAATCAGTAGGTTCGGGTGGAAGTGGAGAAAGCTTAGAATTTGAAGCAGGTGGCACACTGCCTGGATTCTACCATATTGGAATACAATGTCGAAAAAAATATTGAAAATAAATGTTCCCAAGAAAAGCAATGAGCATGCCCACAGATATAACTGTTGAGTTGGTGTTATATTTCTAATATTTTTGTGTAACAAAATGTTGTATGGGTTGGCTATATATACCCAAATATTATGAATGGAATGCATCTTTTCTCCTTTTTCTCACATTTCAACATGGTATCAGAGCCTTAGGGCTTCCCGATACTGCGCGCCTGCCTCGCGAGTTCCGCCGCCGCTCGTTCCGCCTAACCACCGCCGCCGCTCGCTCCGCCCCGCTCCTCCCTCCGCCGGCCTGCGTCGATCGTCGCGTGCTCCGCCGGCCGGCCTGCGTCGATCGTCGCGCGTTCCGTCCCGCTCGCCCCTCGCGTATCGCGCATCGCGCGTTCCGCTCGGCCGTTCGGCCGCCCGCTCTCCCGCCTCTTCCGGCTTCTTGCTTTCTTCCCCTCAGTTCGTGCTCTTGATTCCTTGGCACCGGCGATGCGATAAACATGTCATTTCCGGTGTCTCTCTTTCTCTTCCCCTCCTTCCTCTTTCTATGAGGCAGCCCTAGTTTCTATCTAGGCTTTCTTTTCTTGTTTCCTGGTTCCCATGGCCGATCATGATGGCTCTCCTACCGTGTCTTCCGCCACCGGTGTCCCCCCGACCTCTGGGATATCAAGTGCCTTCTCCCGCTCTGGGCATGATCACAATACTCCTCAGATTACGACAATCCGTCTGGATGGTACTAATTATCTACCCTGGGCTCGGGCTATTACCCTTGCTTTGAAGAGCCGCCGGTTGTTTGGGTATGTCATGGGCACCACACCTACCCCTACCTCGGATTCCCCTGATTGGGTGCAATGGGAATCGGAGAATTCTCTTGTCATGTCTTGGTTGACGAACTCCATGGTTGACTCCATCGCCCGCAACTATTTGTTCCTGGACACTGCTGCTGCTATTTGGCGACGAGCCGAGACTACTTATTCGTGCCGGGGCAATGCTGCCCAGATATTTCAACTGCGTCGAAAGATTTTCCTCCTCCGGCAAGGCGATCGTCCTCCGTCGGCCTACTATCTCGAGTTCACTCAGTTATATCAGGAGTACGACCATTTTGATTCGCTCACCCTGGTGTCCCCTGAAGATGAAATCCTGGTTCGCGCGCGGGAAGATCGGAATAGAGTTTTTGAGTTTCTTCATGGTTTGCATCGGGATTTCGACCAGATCAGTGTGCAGATTCTTGGCCGCTCCCCTTTGCCCTCTCTTCCCGAGGTGTTCAGTTTGGTTCAGCAGGAATTTGATCGCCGGCAAACTTGGGCTCCTGATCTTCCTCCAGATGGTTCTGCTTTGGCGGCCCAGGTTGGTCCTCGGGGGCCTCGCGATCCTAGACCCAGGCCCAGTGACAAGGATCACCTGCTCTGTGACTATTGTGGGAAGACCCGCCATACCCGGGAGACTTGTTTTCGTCTTCATGGGTTCCCTGCACCCCGTGGTGGACCTCCCTCTCGTGGAGGCCGTGGCTCTGGCCGCACTTCCGCTCGTTCGCCTCAGAATCGCTCCGCGCACCTATCAGATGGTTTCGAAGAGCCACAGCTTCCACCTGCCTTGCCTGGCCCTACACTGACTTTGTCTGCTGATGAGGTTCTTGCCTTCCGCCGCTTGATGCAAGGACAGTCACCTGCGCCTCCTGCTCCCTCGTCTTCCTATGCCCATCAAGGGCCTCCAGGTGCTCATGCTGTTTCGACTCGTCCCTCTACTCATTGGATCATTGACTCCGGAGCTACGGATCATATGACCGGCTCCTCCTCAGGTTTTGTGTCCTACCTTCCTTTGTCGGGTCGGGACAAGGTGAGCATCGCGGATGGATCTCTCTCTCCGATTGCCGGGAAGGGTTCCATACCATGCTCCTCCCTAACCCTCTCCTCGGTTCTTCATGTTCCTACCTTCACACGCAATCTCCTTTCCATTAGTCATATTACTTTTTCTATGAACTGTTCAGTAACCTTTTTTCCTTTTTCCTGCATTTTTCAGGACCTGAAGACGGGAACGGTGATTGGAACTGGTAAACTGGTGGATGGGCTTTATGTGTTCGATTCCTCCACCCCGCTCTCACCACCCCGGGCTCTTCATGCGGATCAGGCTACTACTCTGGAGACCTGGCACTGTCGGCTGGGCCATCCATCTATCTTTTCTATGAAACGTTTATTTCCTCGTTTTTCATCTGTTGTTCTTGATAATTTTCATTGTGACGCTTGTGATACTGGTAAAAATCATCGCACCTCTTTTCAGCATGTTTCTTCTCCCAGTTCTGCTCCTTTTCATTTGGTGCATAGTGATGTGTGGGGCCCTTGCAAAGTTGCGTCTATTTCTGGTTGTTGTTGGTTTGTGACGTTTATAGACTGTTTTTCGCGAACTACGTGGGTTTACCTGATGAAGGCTAAGAATGAAGTGTTCCCCTTATTCCGCCGTTTTCACAATATGGTCTCCACCCAGTTCGCAACTCCTATCAAACTCCTCCGCACCGATAATGGTCGGGAATTCGTGGACTCTGCTTTCGAGCAATACTTGGCTGATCACGGGATTATCCATCAAACATCCTGTGCCTACTCCCCTGCTCAGAATGGAGTGGCGGAACGGAAAAATCGCCACCTCCTGGAGGTTGCCCGATGTCTTCTCCTTCATATGCGTCTCCCACAGTATTATTGGGGTGATGCTGTGCTCACCGCGGCGTATCTCATCAATCGTATGCCTTCCCGCGTCCTCGGTTTTAAAACCCCTCTTACCACGCTTGGTGTACCACCTACTACTATACAGCCTCGTGTGTTTGGCTGTGTTTGCTTTGTCCACATCTACCACCGCTCGAAACTTGATGCCCGTGCGCACAAGTGTGTCTTCATCGGATATTCTCCTACTCAGAAAGGGTATAAATGCTATGATCCTGTCCGCAAGAAGATCTTCGTCACTATGGATGTCACTTTCCGTGAATCTGAGAGCTATTATGGGTCCTCACTTCAGGGGGCGCCTCCTTCTACATCGGAAGTGAATCCCCTAGCATCTTCTCTGGATACCATCCCTCTACCTATCCCTCCAGCATACTATCCCACTCCGCTTGCTCAGCCTACTCCCACTACTTCATGTACCCCACCTGTAGAGACCCCGGTCCATATACCACTACAGGTTTACTCTCGTCGCCCAAAGGATTCGAACACGCGGCCCTTCATCTGGATATCTGACCACCCACCTGACTCGTCGGAAGGTACTTCTACTCAGCATCCTCTCTCCCAATTCGTGTCTTACACTTCTCTAACGGCCTCCCATGGAGTTTTTGTTTCCTCTTTGTCTTCTGTTTCTATCCCAACTTCGTGGCAGGATGCTATCTCCGACGACAGGTGGAAGTTAGCCATGTTTGAAGAAATGAATGCCCTGGAGAAGAACAACACATGGGATCTGGTTCAATTACCTCCAGGAAAGAAAGTAGTTGGATGCAAATGGGTGTTTGCTGTCAAACAGAACCCATCAGGGGTTGTGGAACGATATAAGGCAAGATTAGTGGCGCGGGGTTATTCTCAGACTGAGGGCATTGACTATCAAGAGACATTTGCTCCGGTAGCCAAGATGAACTCGATCAGGATCCTTATGTCTTGCGCGGCATGCAAAGGATGGAAACTCTGCCAATTAGATGTGAAGAACGCCTACCTTCATGGCGATCTAGAAGAAGAGGTGTACATGACTCTCCCTCCGGGGCTCACCCCACGTGGATCCACAGGGAAAGTGTGCAAACTGCGGAGACCGTTATATGGCCTAAAGCAGTCAGCCAGAGCATGGTTCGGGAGGTTCCATAAAGCCATGCGTAGTTTTGGATACACCCAGAGTAATGCAGATAATACGATGTTTGTTAGACTCAGCGAAGGGAAATTGACAGTACTAATAGTTTATGTGGACGATATTATCATCACTGGGGACGACGATGTAGAAATTCAAACTCTTAAAGACAAATTAGCTAAGGAGTTTGATGTGAAAGATCTGGGGAACCTAAAATACTTTCTAGGCATTGAGGTTGCAAGATCAAAGCATGGCATTTTCTTATCTCAAAGGAAATATACGCTCGACCTACTTAATGCCACCGGAATGAGTGGTTGCCGACCTGCTGACACTCCAATCGAGACCAATCACAAGTTGGGCAGGGACGATGGGGATATGATTGGGGATATACCTAGTTTCCAGAGGCTTGTTGGAAAATTGATTTACTTATCGCACACCCGGCCCGACATTTCTTATGCAGTGGGGGTCCTCAGTCAGTTCATGCACTCTCCAAAGGCCCGCCATGTTGACGCGGCGCATCGTGTCCTCCGGTACCTCAAGGCATCACCGGGGAAGGGCATCCTTTTTTCCCCAAATACGGAGTTGAACATCGATGTTTATACTGATGCAGACTGGGCTGGATCGCCATCTGATAGACGATCTACATCAGGATATTGTTCTATGGTTGGAGGCAATTTGGTTAGCTGGAGAAGCAAAAAGCAACATGTAGTTGCTAGGTCGAGTGCTGAGGCCGAGTTTAGGGCAATGGCTCATGGCATCTGTGAAGGACTATGGATATCAACCATCCTGGGGGAACTCGGTTTGAAGAAAAATGAGCCGATCAGGTTGTACTGCGATAATAAAGCGGCAATTTCTATCGCTCACAATCCAGTGCAACACGATCGCACAAAGCACATTGAGATTGACAGACACTTCATTAAGGAGAATATCGATAGGGGAACAGTGGTCATCCCGTTCGTTCCATCGGATCAACAGTTGGCAGATGTTCTTACGAAGGGTTTGAGCTTCAACATGTTTACTAATCTAATCGGCAAGTTCGGCATGACAGATATCACACGCCCAACTTGAGGGGGGGTGTTGAGTTGGTGTTATATTTCTAATATTTTTGTGTAACAAAATGTTGTATGGGTTGGCTATATATACCCAAATATTATGAATGGAATGCATCTTTTCTCCTTTTTCTCACATTTCAACAATAACTATAGCAGCTTTAAAATTATAGGATGGGAAAATGTAACATTTTCAAGATCTTTTAAAGCATTACTTAGTGACTAGTGAGAACGTAAACAAATTGGAATAGAACGTCTCTACAGACTTACTGTCATATAAAATGCACCTCCTCCATAATTTGATTGCCCAACACCTTTTCCATGAGTTGAATGGTTCTAAAAAAAAGGAATTGGAAAATAATTCATTATATAGGTAAGAAAGCGAGTTCTTCAATGGTCTAGAAACAACATTTGTCAAATCAGCACATTTTAATGTCTTTAGTAGGAACATAACCGGTAAGAATCAAGAGGATAGTATCCTATAAAATCCAATAAGGAAAACATCAATAACTCGTTAAACAAATCTAGGCTCCGTTTGGGAGGACTTATTGTCACCGGTCAAGCGGTCCTCCCAAACGGAGCCCTAATCATATTGTTGAAAGGCAGGAGCATGGTGGTCAATTAACCCGACCTAGCCGGAAGCATCTCAACCAAATCACCCAAGGCTAACTCTCGTCGGAACTTAGGCCAATGGGTAGGTTAAGCCCGGGAATCGAACCCGAAACCTCATTTATCAAGGCCTTGAGAGAGCTCATGATACCCAACTGAACTCATGATACCCAATTGAGCTCAGTTGGGACTTGGGTATCATGAACTCTCTCAAGGCCTTGATAAAGGAGGTTCCGGGTTCGATTCCTGGCCTCAACAACCTACCCTTTGGTCAAAGTCCCGATGAGGGTTAGCCTTAGGTGATTTGATTGGGATGCTTAGACTGCAGTCCGGCTAGGCCGGGTTAATTGGTCACCATGCCCCGCCTTTCAACACATATAAACTTGGACAACTAAAGGAGCATGAAAAACCCAAATATATAATTTCATATTCGGATCAACATAAACTGGATAGGATGGGAAAATTGAAATAAAAATTTCAAGTGCCTAGAAGAAAATAAAAGTACAATTGTACAGCCCATAAATAAAATGACTAAAATTCTTATAAATATGTTACCTTATAATAGCCTTATAACCCGTAGTTCGACAAACGAAACCTATGAAGATAGCTGACTGCATTCATTTTTTATTGCCATTTATTTATTTAATTCTTGACATTTTATTTCATGTATTCGTTTTTGCATTACAGTATTCACATCTTTTATTCTTTTTGTAATAGTATTGTATTTCTATGTGATGTGATATTCTATGATTATATCCTTACTTTAAGTTAGACATTTTTGTAATAGTATTGTATTTCTAAGTGATGTGATAATCTATGATTATATCCTTACTTTAAGTTAGACAAAGGTGTGTTCATCAGATTTGGTGAAATCAAACTAATTTCCCCCCTCTTAGTTCACTTTTGAGACTTAGTTATATTTTAAGCCTATATTTGATTTATCACACTTAGTATTGGTTCAGTCTGTTAGCATAAGAAAGGCAGAAAACACAATTAAAAATTCTGAATTTAAAAATTCAAATTTGAAATTAAAATAATATTTTTACTTCCTATGGAGATCACTATAATCCTGAATTGAGATTTCCAATTTTGAATAATTAGGATCTGGGTCCCAACCCCGCATTAATTAATATGCCATGTATTGAATGAATCTCCTCGCGTCTATTAGTTTGATGGTATTCATGGATGCTTTGGCGTAGAAATATGAAATGTCTTGACACGGACCTAGCTTAATCAATGCTCAAACCTCAATTTGTGATCTCTTGGCCATCATTCACCACTTTTTTACTTCTTTAAAATAGCTTAGTTATCGTCTCCTATCACTCTTGCAGTGGAATAAACAAAACTAATACAACAACTCTAGCAAATAATCAAATTCCCACAATAATTATCAGTACACGCTTTAGTAGATAATTACAAGATAAAACACATAAAGATACACACTCAAGACTTTGAGAAATAGACATTTCCTTCAAGCACTCTAAACACTCTTCTCCAACTCTTGGATCCACCCCTTAGATATGGCTCTAAACTCCATATCCTTGGATGACTGGAATGACGATAGCCCCCTTCTTATATAGACCTCTCCATGATTCTCATCAAAAACAACGTGACTTCTCCACATATGGACTTTTCTAGTTACTTCCAACTCTTCCACCATTATCTAGACTCCACCTACTTCTAGAAAACTCTACCATTACCTACTATCATATAGAATATTAATTATACCTCTAGAATAATACTCAAGGAATATATTTTTATCATTTTCTAAATTTCTATGTTAGAGCTCTACACACATCCCTAGAATGTTTCACCATCTTCAAGAATTCTCTCCTTATATTTGAGATCTCCATCCATGAGCATGTCACTCTCTTGGATTGCCATGCTACCAAGCAGAGTGGATGCCGACTAAGCATGCACGCCACTCTGCATTCATCTTGCGTTTGTGCTCAACCATAGCTAAGAAAATCGGCTTTTATTTACCCTTCTTGGCACAGTGGAGCCATCTCCTTACCTTTGAAGGCATGCTCCACTCCATTTACATATGAACCCCATTTCATTGCACTAGTTCGCATAGTCCGTTTTCTGCCTTGATTGTCTACAGACCAAGTTTGCATTGTAACTCTACAAATCAAAGAACTCTGCTCGTCATCTTCCAACTTGGCATGCTTCGTTGTAAGTCGTCCTTGCACTGCAAGGCTATGCACCAAAACCTTGCTTCACATGTAATGGTTGTTAATAAAGCCCGTCTAACCCTTGCTGCATGTGTTATTCCAAGCCCCAGTATGGCATCACCCATCTCCATATGTATGTATGTGATGTTCCCCATATGTTGAACCATCCCTGCAGTCTTGCTAAGTCCATGCACCATGATCTTCTCCAAGCCCTGAGTACCAATGCATTCTCCTTTGTTACTTGCAGTGCCTACGCTCATTTGACATGCAATCCCTCTACCTAGCTTCATCCATGTAGTCGTTATCCTGCAACACCACGATTGTTAGCACACCCCCGCGGCATCTTTGTTGTTGTCATGCCAACCCTAAAAATGGTGTTGCACTTTGCTCACTCTTGCGGCATTGCCGTCATATTGTGATAGGCTTTACCCTAACCCTGCTTGGCATATTAGTGAACATCTTGAATAAGAAATCACACTTATTCCAAGAGCTCTCACACCCAAATCTTCACCACCTTTGAAGCCTTGCCACATCAACATGCTGCCCAATGTGCCAATCACACCTGCGCCGTTGGTCATGGTCACACCATGAACTATTGACTTGTGACATCCTGTTGCCTTTGAGAATTGAAATCTACAACAAAAGCAACAAAGAGCTTGAAAATAATGAGAGAAATACTAGCTGATGATTGTCTTCTTGCTTTAGAAAACCTGAGGATTTTTCTCCTTCATCTCCAGTACTCTTGCTTCAACACTTTCTTCTCTCCCCGATTACCACCCCATAGTAACATTCTCCCAAGTTCCTAATTACTGATTTCTTGTGCTTCAACGATTCTTTGTAATGTTTCATTGAGGAGTTTACTGAATTTCACCAGATTTACGGTCGAGCGCACCTACCCAGCTACCCTATTTCTTAGACTAGTGACATAGTTACAATCTCGAGCCATTAATGCATTTAGTTAATATAGTTAGTAGTCAATTCTAGTTTATTTTTTAAGAGAAGTTCACATCGGTTGTGTTACTTTTGTGGTAGTTGAATTATTTTTTGTACATCCATGCACCATCCGGTCATCCAAGGCACTTTCTGCATAAATTATAGAAGCACCGCATCATCTTCATGAGTACGGTGCACCCACGGAACACCTTCAGTACTCCACCGCTTATGTTAAACTCTACCATTATCTACTAACATACAGAGTATTAATTATATCTCTAGAATACACTAGGAATATATTTTTTATCATTTTCTAAATTTCTATCTTAGAGATCTACCGCATCCATAGAATGTTTCACCATCTTCAAGAATTCTATCCTTATATTTGAGACTTCCATCCATGAACACGTCACTATCTTGAATTACCATGCTCCCAAGTATAATGGATGCCTACTAGGCATATAAGCCATTTGCATTCTTTTTGCATTTGTGCTCAACCCCATTTCATTGCACTCGTTCGGATATTCAGGGCTCTGCCTTGATTGTCTGCAGACCAAGTTTGCATTGTAATTCTACAAATCAAATAACTTTGCTCCTTGTCATCTTCCAACTTGACATGTTTCGTTGTAAGTCGTCCTTGCACCCAAGACTCTACACCAAAATCTTGCATCATATGTAATGGTTGTTAATAAAGCCCGTCTAGCCCTTGCTGCATGTGTTATCCCAAGCCTTAGTTTGGCATCACGCATCTCCATATGTATGCATGTGATGTTACCTATCTGTTGCACCATCCTTGCAATCATGCTAAGTCCATGCACCATGATCTTCTCCATGCCCTGAGTACCAATGCATTCTCCTTTGTGACTTACAGTGCCTACGCTCATCTGACATGCAAGCCCTCTACCTAGCTTCGTCTATACAGTTGTTATCCCGCAGCACCACGATGTTAGCACACCCTCACAACATCTCTGTTGTTGTCATGTCAACCCTGAAAATGGTGTTGCACTTTGCTCACTCTTGCGGCATCGTTGTTGCAGTCATATAGTGATAGGCTTTACTCTAACCCAGCGTGAGCATCTTGAATAAGAAATCACACTTATTCAAGAGCTCTCACACACCAAAATCTCCTTCATCTCTTGTACTCTTGCTTTGAGATTATGACTAAAGATATGGCACAATGGAGACAAAGGATCCATATAGCCGACCCCATTATAGTGGGATAAAGGCTTGAGTGTTGTTATCTCACGGTTCTTTGCAATGTTTCATTGAGGAGTTTACTAAATTTCACTAAATCAACGACCGAGCACACCTACCCTATTTCTTAGCTTGGTGAGATGCTTACAATATCGAGCCATTAAAGATTTTATTTAATATAGTTAATAGTCAATTCTATTTTATTTTTTAGGGAAGTTCGCATTGGATGTGTTATTTTTGTTGTAGTTGAATTATTTTTTTTGGGCATCCCATCCAGTCATTCAAGACACTTTCTGCAGAAATCATAGAAGCACCGCATCATCTTCATGAGCACGGAGCACCCACGGAACACCTTTAGGACTCCACCGCTCACTCTAAACCATAGCCTGATTTCATCTTGCCTAACAAAATCATATTCTTATGCAACTTTAGAAGGAACTACACCTCATCAAGTATGCGACACTGCATATGAATATTCATTGTATCTTCACCAGTGACCTTGCATATTAGTTAACACCCAAGTGAAAAGCACCAGTCTTCTTCACAAACCAGGTAAAGAAAAATGCATTTAAGTTTTTGTTATCTCACATCTGCCTAAACAAAATATTGAACTCCTCACGTGAAATTGACAAGTAGGCATGATTTTTTTCATAATGTTCCAATATTGATCGTTAACGCTCACCACTAAATCATAAATCTATTGTCTCGATAATTCCCACGAGTCTCCCTTGTGCTCCGACTACTAGAAAGGGAGGTTCAAATTTTGCAGAGAGGCGGCAATCTGAGGAACTATCACAAAGAGAATTGCAATACTCAAGATGTTGTCATTTTACTTCATCATTATTGGTTCTCATCGTAATTTAATTGCATCAAGGGTTGATGCACCTGATGAGACTTAAGAAACACAATCCCAGGAAAATGTGAAAACAAGACCATAATCCTTCAGCCAATAGAAAGTGCATGACTTCAAAAATTCAAATTAATTTTACCCAAAAATCCTTTTTTCACACATTTTTATACGTAGGCTCGGAAAAGTACACGGCATAAGTATTGGGCAAAATACTCATAAAGAGTACTTGACAGTACAAATTGGAGTACACAGCAAAAGTATTCGATTGGATTGCTTGACAGGAGCGCTCAGCATGTATACTTAGAAAGAGTACTCAACAACAATACTCTCTTGTAGTGACTTTGGTAAGTGTATAACCACATGCAACACCAAAGGTAACACTAATGAAAGTCGAGTGAAAAGGTTTATGCAGCATAGGTTTAACATATGATATTGATTATATTTTCACTCAGATGCTCTGATACCAAAGGATGTGATCCTAATTGCATGCACGAATGCTCTAACACCTATTGTTGTGTTTCTAGTTGCAAAAAATGTTATATTTAAAATTAATATACACAACCAAAAGTGGCTAAATAATGAAGGACAATGAGAAACAATAATACATGAAACTAATCAATTTAGTATGCAAACACCCAAAATGAAATTTAAAAAACAACAAAAGGTAAATTAATCCTTGAATATAATTATGTAAGATGGAAACAAGCAATAAGCTGTAGAAAATGTAAGATATTTCTTAGATAAACAAAAACACCAGCCATGTAACCAAAAGTCTAAGATGGACACTTCAACTCCTCACTGATGAAAGAATTGGAGCAGCCTTCTAAATTATATAGCAATAAAATCTCATAAATTATCTGCAAAATTTACCCCAAATTGTCATTAACCAAGAAATTACAGTCATCATCTAAAGCTACAGTTTCAAAACTTGCAAACCGTGAATCACACACATTGCCAGAGTTAGCGACTGTGCAGACAACGGGATACCGATCCTGGAGTACAAACACCAACTCAACAGCTTTTCGGTTTATTCGAGCATTTTTTATTCAACACCACAAGAGATTTAATAACCCTTCAAATTCTATCAAATTCATCTTGCCTCATATACAGCCAAAGTATAATCTCCAACTGCATAAACCTATTATAAGACGCCTGAAAAAGTAAAATGTGGCACAGAACAGCACGCCGAAAAACTAAAATCGTCGCTATTTTAGCAATCGAAAAACAAGAGAAGCTACAAATGTGAAAATCATTCTGAGAATACAGCACTCGTGGAGACACGGCCGACATTCACCAGATCCAGCGAGTAACTGCATCGAATCTCAAAAATCTAGAGAAAAGCAGTAATGTAGACTCACCGCAAAAGGATTCACGTTCTCTTCTTCGAAAGGATTGCCGTCGTATCGGCCCGCCATGAGATGAGAGAAGAGGACGACGGCGAGGAACCGGAAAGGAAGGATTACTGTATCTCAAGCGAGGGGTGACGGTAGTTGTTTGGCGGAGGGACAGGGGCTGAGAGACCGAGAGAGAGAGAGAGCGGCTGAAAATTTGTATGCACCATTGCACCCCCAAATTATAAAGTAGCATTTGGCAAAATCAAATTTTAAGGAGTTTGTTAACCGCAATTCATTATTGACTAGTCGTATCCCAAAATCTTTTAATTTTTTTGCGCTTTTTCGAAATACGTCTTGTACATGCAATTTCAGGAAAATTGTACCAGTCGAGATCTACAACTTTCGTGTGATACAATTTTCCTGAAATTGCATGTACAAGACGTATTTCAGAAATGCGCAAAATCTGGGCATATTTTCAAAGTACGTCTTGTGCATGCATTTTTAGGAAAAGTGCTACACGAAAGTTGTAAATCTCGACGAGATCTACAACTTTCGTGTTGAGCACTTTTCCTAAAATTGCATGTACAAAGCGTATTTCGAAATGACGTGAAAAATTATGAGATTTTGGGGTGCGACTAGCCAATAACGGGTTGCACGAAAAGTTATGAGATTTTGGGGTGAGACTAACCATATTTCCTAAAATTTTAAATATGACACTTTGCACCTCTATTTGCATATATTTTGACACTTTGCACCAAAAGCTTAAAATTCGGGAATAATTTGATCGAGTAATTTGGTTTTTCGCTCGAGAACTTTTGGATAGAATTTCAGAATTTGAGGGCATGAAAGCTGAATGAAAATACCTCTCATTAGTCATTACTATAATTCAGAGCGCAAAGTGCCCCAACATATGTAAATAGGGGTGCAAATTATCATATTTAAATTTTTAGTATGCAAAAATGCCAAACTATATAATTTAAAGGAATGCATATTGCATAGTGCCAAAAAATCATTTATTTTAATTTCAGTGTGTTATATGAAGATGGCACTAAATATTTATAATAATAATAATATAAAAAAAAGGGAGAAATGGAAATGATTAATGGATTCTTTTGAGCTTGCAAGCTGTCCGCACTTACGCGGCCCTTCAATTTCATTCCATGTGAATGAGATCCCAAAGATTTTCCCTCTCAATAAGAAATAATTAAACTATTATAATTATTATTTGCATTTGCATTTTGCAGATTATTTTTTTGTAATAAGGAGTAAAAATCTTTTAACACAATCAATATCTTTGATTTTTATATAATAATTACTACCGAAATAGATTTATCAATTGATGGACATTTTTTCTATCAAGCATTTGTGTAGAACAAAAAAAATCATTTAACAAATCCAAACTAATATTTCAAATCACCTAGTTTTTCAAAAACATGACCATTTCAATAGTTTAATCTGCTGTTCTCCAATTCTTGAGCGGTTCTTGGTTGAAATGATTCCAAAGTGTCGATGGATTCCTCCTAAATTTTGTAAGTCAATAAAGGAGGATTTTGACCAAAGACACGAAGGGGAGCCAACTCAACCAAACGAGCCCCGCGCACCAAGCCGTGCTCGCCCGCTTAAAAGGTGTAAAATCGCCCCGAAAGTAGAACGGGACCAAGCGCGCATAAAATCAACACGCAGACAAGCACACACGCAGGCGCGCGCACAGGAGCCATGCATGCCTCGCGTGTGCGCAAACGTACACGAGTGTGCGAGCAGTAGCGCGTGAGCAACAGCGCACACGGCAGTGCGCGCGTGGGCGGCAGCGCGCATCGCACGCGCGGTAGCTTTCGCGCGAGCGACACGCGCGAGCTGACGACCGCCACCACCTCAGGCCACCGGCGCCGCCTCAGGCCACTTGTAAAATTCTCCCTCCCGGTAATTGAGCACAGACGAGGGGATATTTTATGGTTAGAACCACCGCCTTACGGTTGCACCAACACACGGATTGGTCGCCCCCGCAAGACACCGATTCTGCCGGCAAGTATGATCAATCTAGCCAACCAGAGAAATAAAGCAATTTATATAGATCAGTCCACAATCACACATATAATATATATCAAAGGGCATAGTCCACAATGAGAATCAAAATTAAAGAGTAATACAGGCTTAAGCCTGATACATGTCCAAAACATAAAACACTATCTCACTTTACACTGATATGCGGAAGCTAAACAAATAACACTCATCAACTTGGTGTCTGGTAGTGGTAGTAGTAGTACGCGCAGCTGCTCCTTAGGCCCTGTCTCCTCGCTCTGCTAGTCGGGCTGCTGCATCGGCTCCTCGTGCACCAAAAATGATGTGGTCACCGACCAATAGTCAAAAAGACTAAGTCGCTTCACCCGCGCGACTCCTAAGCACCGCGTGGGAGGAAGAAGGAGGAGGACAACAAAGTAGTATAGAAAAGCAGGTGACGTGACTCTAGCTAGCAACTGGATATATATTTACTACAATAGTATGTGAAAACTAAGTTAACAGTAATCAGGTAAGCAATAGGCAGTAGAAGTTGTAAGTAAAGTGCGGCGCAGGTAAAGTAAGTAAAGTAAATTATACTTCCATCACAGAAGTGTACCTTAACTTATATGAATGTTCATACAAACTTATAAGTTAAGATTTTCGATAATATAACTCATCATATAAAAAAGCTCATACTAATTTATATGATGAGGATCTGCAATAAATGAATGTTATGTAATGTAATGCATATGTATATATTATGTTTCATACAAGTGCAACTCACTCACACAACTCGACTCTGTGTCGCACAGATCTTTTATTCCCATCTCTTCGGAGGTAGCTAGCCTCTCAGATACCACTCGTCGTGGCTCACAGCGGCAGTGGAGTGGTAACCTCCACTCATATGCGAGTAAACACAATACCAGGACTAGACCTCTTGTACGTCTCTGTGCACTTTTGGTGCACTCTAGAGTCTATGCGTACTCTTGTTGGAATCCACCAGATTTTTAGGGTCGAGTGTGCGTTTTCGGGGATCATCCTCCAGAGCGCAGTATAAACAACCTACTAACCCCTCAAACCCTCACATCTCACTAGAATCATCGTACTTTCATCGGTGTGCCGACTGGACCAGTACTAAAGACCCACCACTATTTATGCACATGCAAGTATCACCTCAATCATTCGAGCCTCCAGCTCGCATGACTAACATGTGTTCTGTAATATTCCATTCTGAGCCTCCAACTCGCAGGACTAACAAGTCCAAACCCCACTCCATCCCATAACACAGACGAGGTTCATTGTTAACTTTATTCACCTACTTAGACTACACATGTCTATTGTTTGTTATACTTAGGGCTTAAGGCGAATCTTGGACTTTCTGAGGTCAATCAGGTGAAAGGCTCTCAACGGTACTAGGAAATACGATGAACTGAAGCCCAATTTCCATTTTTCAGGATATTTACTTTTATTGGTGACTACCCTTCCCATAACTCACACTCTATGTTACTCATGTTATCGTAAATGGATTTAAGGTGAATTTAACTAACTTTAGGGGAGAGTGATCAAACTCTTGAACTCCAACGCTACCGCTCCCCTTAACGTCCATGAGCACTAACACTTGACACTACTTTATGACTTATACTAGGACTTCAACCATAAGACCATAACACTCCATATATCACAAAATCAATTAGGATTCATTATTCTTATGTTCACAGTCCAGGTCTATCCTTAAGCCCACGTTCTAATCACTACACTAATAATTTGCTAAATGCAACCCAATCATACAAAATGAACTGGTCATATTCTATAAAATATAACTATCAAATTCTTGGGCCAAATGATCTAAAATTAACACCAATGTTTCATAATCACATAAATAGTGGATGACCACAAATTCATGAATTTTCTAACTAAAATGACCATAATTCAATATTCGCTAAATTAGTGACACACGAAGTACTAAATCCTAATGACCAAAAGTTTCAAATAAATTACTAGTGGTAAAATTGATAAAATAAGATGTTGCACAGAATTTCATAATTTTTCATAATTAAATAGTATATAATTTTCACAAGTAAATATTAATTTCAAAATGTCATTTTACAAATGAAGTATATAAATTAATCATCCAAAAATTCCACAAATATTTCCAGAGGTTTATAATGTCATATAAAGTGTCTAATCAGAGATTTAGAATTTTCCAAGTTATATTGACCACAAATATTTCATAAATACATAAGTGCGACGAACGACATTTTTGATATTTTTCAAGGCAAATGACTCCTAAAAATTCTAATAAAAATTTTCAGAGATGTATTATGACTTATTATGAACTGTGACAGAAAATTAGAATTTCCTAAGTCATTGGTCAATTTTATTTCATTAATTTAATTATGTGACATAATTACAATTAATTAAATACCTAAGATTTTTAACTCCAAAAATCCTAATTTTACTGGATATGATGCATTTCATCATAACATGTACATGACCAAAACATCAATGACTTGCATCAAGCCATTTAGGATAAATTCACAAAATACATCCTTTGTGATATTAACACACCATTTACATATGTTGGAACCAAAAACTAGCCCCAACAAGAGTTTGGACTCTGGGTTGCAGCTAACACCTACTTCTCCCAAGCCCAGACCCATGACCAGTCACAAGGAACTAAAGAACTGACCCTGGATTACAGCACGGAGGTCCCTCCACTAACCCGGAAGATCTCAGAGCGTTTCCCCTCCTTAGCCAAGTGTTGAGCTAAAGATACCTCAAACAGTGCTGCAAGATTTCAGAAAATGAGAAAGCTTGTCTTCTGAGGTACCTTGTGAGTCTATTTATAGAATCCAAAAATCTGGTCTGCCAACAGCGTAGCTCTGCTGTTCCAAAAGACTATATGCAACCCAAAGTGGTCTGCCAACAGCCAAACTTTGTTGTTCTGAGGAGCTAGATGCAGACCTCTACGGGTATCCAGGTAATTTTACCTCTAGACCATGCTGGGCGGGATGCTTCTCGCAAAACCCTTCTGCCTGCTTTACTTATCTGACCAGATCGTCTCCGGCCTAACGGAGTCTGTCGAAGTACTAATGCGTTGAGAGCGAGGGTTACACTCAACGCCTTAAGCCGAGAAGCGTTGAGAGCATTGAGTGGAAGAGCCATACTCAACGCCTTAAGCCAAGAAGCGTTGAGAGTGTTGGGTGGAAGAGCCGCACTCAATGTCTTAACTCAGAAAGCGTCAAGAAGCGTTGAGAGCGTTGAGTGGAAGAGCCACACTCAACGCCTTAAGTCCAGAAGCGCTGAGAGCATTGAGTGGAAGAGCCACACTCAACGCCTTAACTCAGAAAGCGCCGAGAGCGTTGAGAGCAAGAGCTACACTCAATGCCTTAAGACCAGAAGTGCTGAGAGCGTTGAGAGCGAGAGCCATACTCAACGCCTCAAGACAAGAGTTCTGCCAACTCCGAGGGCTTTTCGCCTACCCAAGCGGAATCCTTTTTGCCTACCTAAGCGGAAGCCTTTCCGTTGCCCTGGTGAAGGCTCTTGAATTACCTACCCTGGAGGAATAGACCCACTCAGTGAATACGGGGTTGTACGACATATTTACCCAAGACTTGTAAGTGAAATACACCAATATGCAGAGGTCCAAATTGTCTAAAATTTTATTTAGTAACAATAAATAACCTAATTAACATCATGCCCAAGATTTGGGGTCATTTGAGTTCATAAAGTCATGTATATCACTCATACATGCTTAGTTAAATTATTTCATAAACTATAGAAAAATATTGCCCAAAAATTTTGATGACCAACCTTAGCCCGGGTCGGGTCATTGATGGGCCTTACTGCCCAAGACGTCCACTCAATGCTTTCCAAAAGGCAACAACTCACTATATTAAGCACTAGTTGGTCGTCTTGCTTGACTTGAATCACAACATTCACATCGCATCACAAAGTTGCGGAAGCAATAACAAAAAATCACTATATATATTATATATCAGAATAACATATATAAGCTCAAGCTTTTTTAAGCCTAAAAAAGCTTGAGTTGGTTCTCCCACAATACATATCGGAATTAGGCAAATAATATATGCATTTTATAGTCAAGAACGAGATCTAAAACTTTCATGTTGAACTTTCTTTCAAAATTTGCACGGTTTGGTTGGAATCTCGTCCGAAAAGTATATATATATATAGAGAGAGAGAGAGAGAGAGAGTGTTGTGAAATCGGATCGAGTTAAGCCGCGGTAGCGCAACGGAATTTCACGAATGAGCAAGAACCAATATCGCGCAAAATAAAATACGGAACGAGATTCTAGCATACACAGACGACACAAAAGATTACGTGGTTCGGAGATGGGCTCCTACGTCCACGGGGAGAGCGCGCAAGAAAGATCCACTAAAACAGATGAGGTTACAAGATACAACAAGAGAAAACAAAAAACACTGTCTATCTTCCCCGCTGGAATCACCGCCTGCTTCCGCCGCCTGATGCCGATCCCGCCTGGATCAGCCGCCTGAAGCCGCCGAACGCCTGGAGTCCACTTCTAGAGGCCGGCCGGATGTCGCCTCGCCTGAGGTGACCGGATGCGCCGCCTCCGTTAGCTCTGCCTGTATCGCCGCCTCTGCGCCTGCTGCCGCCGTCGCCGCGCCTGATTCCGCCGAACCTCTGGGGCCTACTGCAGACGGCCGGCCGGATGTCGCCTCGCCTGAGGTGACCGGATGCGCCGCAACCTTGCGCGCCAGATGCCGCCGCCTGCTGCCGCCGTTCGCCGGAAGAACCGCCTGAAAAGCTCAAAGCTCTCCCTCTCTGAATTCTCACTAGTGTTGTATATTACCGAATCATCATATGGCTAAGGGAGGCTAACCCCTATTTATAATAGGATCAAGAGTCACCAATATATGGAGATGAACACATATGGAGGGGGTTGCCAAAACAGGACTCAACAAAATAGGAAGAATATCCCCTATATTATATCTCCCTCATAAAGCATTTCCATGTTTAGGACTCCACCAAAACAGGAATAAAAAAGGGCACACGGATCGGTGAGGTGGCACAATCTCAACAAACTCCACCTTGACACCTCACGCGATGAACTCCACCTCGAAGCCTAACGAACGTAACTCTACCTCCAACCTGGATCTCCCCAACCGGCGACTACAAGCCCCCTCTCCCTGGGGTCTGACCGCGATCAACGCGCATCAGAATGAGTCAAGTCAAGACCGCTCTTGAACTTGACTCCAGTCACTGGACTTCCTCGCAAGTCCGTACTAATATCCCTCCAGGATATCTCCCGCAACTCCATGCCTCCACCTCTACCGAACTCCCTCAACTCCCGGTGGCGCACCCCGACGTGCTTCGCCCTTGCCCTATAGACCGAGTCTTTTGCAAGACGACTCGCACTCAACCTCTCACTGTGCGACTCCACCTTCTCCTGAGTAAACCTGAGTTCCTTGGTGGGACTCCTGAGCCAGATGGCTCCCCTTGCGGTGTCTAGGCACTTCTGAGATGACACTCTGCCCTTCTTCTCCACGGCTGCGAAGATTTTGTCTTCGTCAAGGCCCTTTCTCTGCGCGAACTCGACCACCGCTTTGATCCGTTTTTGCCACAGACCAAAATCAATTTTGCCGTCGTATTTTGGAATCTCGAATTTTGCCGACATTGTCTAGCTCGCAGAGCTACCGGGCGATCAGATGATATTCGCGGAGCCGATCTAGGAAGATAGGGAGCGGACCAATGTCGTCACCTACCGTTGACCCAGATCTAGAACCCGAACGTCCAGACGATCACCCCCGCGGAACCTGCCTCTGATACCAATTGTTGTGAAATCGGATCGAGTTAAGCCGCGGTAGCGCAACGGAATTTCACGAATGAGCAAGAACCAATATCGCGCAAAATAAAATACGGAACGAGATTCTAGCATACACAGACGACACAAAAGATTACGTGGTTCGGAGATGGGCTCCTACGTCCACGGGGAGAGCGCGCAAGAAAGATCCACTAAAACAGATGAGGTTACAAGATACAACAAGAGAAAACAAAAAACACTGTCTATCTTCCCCGCTGGAATCACCGCCTGCTTCCGCCGCCTGATGCCGATCCCGCCTGGATCAGCCGCCTGAAGCCGCCGAACGCCTGGAGTCCACTTCTGGAGGCCGGCCGGATGTCGCCTCGCCTGAGGTGACCGGATGCGCCGCCTCCGTTAGCTCTGCCTGTATCGCCGCCTCTGCGCCTGCTGCCGCCGTCGCCGCGCCTGATTCTGCCGAACCTCTGGGGCCTACTGCAGACGGCCGGCCGGATGTCGCCTCGCCTGAGGTGACCGGATGCGCCGCAACCTTGCGCGCCAGATGCCGCCGCCTGCTGCCGCCGTTCGCCGGAAGAACCGCCTGAAAAGCTCAAAGCTCTCCCTCTCTGAATTCTCACTAGTGTTGTATATTACCGAATCATCATATGGCTAAGGGAGGCTAACCCCTATTTATAATAGGATCAAGAGTCACCAATATATGGAGATGAACACATATGGAGGGGGTTGCCAAAACAGGACTCAACAAAATAGGAAGAATATCCCCTATATTATATCTCCCTCATAAAGCATTTCCATGTTTAGGACTCCACCAAAACAGGAATAAAAAAGGGCACACGGATCGGTGAGGTGGCACAATCTCAACAAACTCCACCTTGACACCTCACGCGATGAACTCCACCTCGAAGCCTAACGAACGTAACTCTACCTCCAACCTGGATCTCCCCAACCGGCGACTACAAGCCCCCTCTCCCTGGGGTCTGACCGCGATCAACGCGCATCAGAATGAGTCAAGTCAAGACCGCTCTTGAACTTGACTCCAGTCACTGGACTTCCTCGCAAGTCCGTACTAATATCCCTCCAGGATATCTCCCGCAACTCCATGCCTCCACCTCTACCGAACTCCCTCAACTCCCGGTGGCGCACCCCGACGTGCTTCGCCCTTGCCCTATAGACCGAGTCTTTTGCAAGACGACTCGCACTCAACCTCTCACTGTGCGACTCCACCTTCTCCTGAGTAAACCTGAGTTCCTTGGTGGGACTCCTGAGCCAGATGGCTCCCCTTGCGGTGTCTAGGCACTTCTGAGATGACACTCTGCCCTTCTTCTCCACGGCTGCGAAGATTTTGTCTTCGTCAAGGCCCTTTCTCTGCGCGAACTCGACCACCGCTTTGATCCGTTTTTGCCACAGACCAAAATCAATTTTGCCGTCGTATTTTGGAATCTCGAATTTTGCCGACATTGTCTTGCTCGCAGAGCTACCGGGCGATCAGATGATATTCGCGGAGCCGATCTAGAAAGATAGGGAGCGGACCAATGTCGTCACCTACCGTTGACCCAGATCTAGAACCCGAACGTCCAGACGATCACCCCCGCGGAACCTGCCTCTGATACCAATTGTTGTGAAATCGGATCGAGTTAAGCCGCGGTAGCGCAACGGAATTTCACGAATGAGCAAGAACCAATATCGCGCAAAATAAAATACGGAACGAGATTCTAGCATACACAGACGACACAAAAGATTACGTGGTTCGGAGATGGGCTCCTACGTCCACGGGGAGAGCGTGCAAGAAAGATCCACTAAAACAGATGAGGTTACAAGATACAACAAGAGAAAACAAAAAAAACTGTCTATCTTCCCCGCTGGAATCACCGCCTGCTTCCGCCGCCTGATGCCGATCCCGCCTGGATCAGCCGCCTGAAGCCGCCGAACGCCTGGAGTCCACTTCTGGAGGCCGTCCGGATGTCGCCTCGCCTGAGGTGACCGGATGCGCCGCCTCCGTTAGCTCTGCCTGTATCGCCGCCTCTGCGCCTGCTGCCGCCGTCGCCGCGCCTGATTCCGCCGAACCTCTGGGGCCTACTGCAGACGGCCGGCCGGATGTCGCCTCGCCTGAGGTGACCGGATGCGCCGCAACCTTGCGCGCCAGATGCCGCCGCCTGCTGCCGCCGTTCGCCGGAAGAACCGCCTGAAAAGCTCAAAGCTCTCCCTCTCTGAATTCTCACCAGTGTTGTATATTACCGAATCATCTTCTGGCTAAAGGAGGCTGACCCCTATTTATAATAGGATCAAGAGTCATCAAAATATGGAGATGAACACATATGGAGGGGGTTGCCAAAACATGACTCAACAAAATAGGAAGAATATCCCCTATATTATATCTCCCTCATAAAGCATTTCCATGTTTAGGACTCCACCAAAACAGGAATAAAAAAGGGCACACGGATCGGTGAGGTGGCACAATCTCAACAAGAGAGTTTGGAATATATAAGCTCAAACTTTTTTAAACATAAAAAACTTGAGCTGGTTCTCCCATAATACATGTCTGAATTAGGCAAATAATATATGAATTTTGTAGCCAAGAACGAGATCTACAACTTTCATGTTGAACATTTTTCCAAAATTTGCACGGTTTAGCCAGAATCTGACGAGAAAGGTTGCTGGCTCGAATTTTGAAATTTATTATTATTATATTCATTTCGAGTCAGCAACCTTGCGGGCGAGATTCCGGTCAAACCGTGTAAATTTTGAAAAAATGTTCAACATGAAAGTTTTAGATCTCGTTCTTGGCTACAAAATGCATATATTATTTGTTTAATTTCGTTATATATTATGGGAGAACCGGCTCAAGTTTTTTAAGCTTAAAAAAGCTTGAGTTTATATGTGTTATTCTGTGTGTGTATATATATATATATATAGGTTGATGTAAAAAGGCGGAGCTAAATCCAGGTTCCGTGCTCCTTTTGAAAATAGGTCTACTATATGATATTTTTTGAAAAAGTATTCAACATGAAAGTTGTAGATCTACAACTTTTATGTTGAACACTTTTTCTAAAAAAAGTCATATAGTAGGCCTAGGAGGAACCCGGGCGGAACTATGCGATTCGCATAGTTCCGCCCGGGTTGCATAGTTCCGCTCGAGTTCCGTCCCTTTTAGAAATAGGCCTACTATATAACATTTTTAGGAAAAGTGTTCAACATGAAAGTTGTAGGCCTATTTTCACGTTGAAAACTTTTCCTAAAAATGTTATATAGTAGACATATTTTCAAAAGGCGCGCGGAACCCAGATTTAGCTAAATCCGGGTTCCGCGTTTTTACAATTTTACGATATATATATATATATATATATATATATATATATATATATATATATATATATATATATATATATATATATATATATATATATATATATATATATATATATATATATATATATATATATATATATATATATCAGATCAAGCAAAGGTCGTAGCCACTGTTTATACATTGAGTCCATATGCTTCAAAAGACTACTACTAACACACATTATCTCTCTCTCTCTCTCTCTCTCTCTCTCTCTCTCTCTCTCTCTCTCGCAAGCATGCATGCTAGTAACTCACATCTCGGAAGTCTGGAGACGACGGGGGTGCCTCTGCTCGGGTAGTCCTATTAGCTGGCATATTGTCCCGCATCAGCTGGACATCATGGCGCTCCGTCTCTTGGGAATGGTTATTAAAATAACTGTTATTCACAGAGCTAAGTGGAAACACATCTCCTCCCTGGATCCATATTCTGGAGACAAGTTCATACACCTAACAAAAATAAATAACTGAAGCATGAAAAGGATGGTACAATATTTTGTATATATATGTTAGGAGCAACTATTTGTAAGAATATGCAGCATAATATAACCGAAATTGTAGTAGCTTAACCGCCAGTTATATAATAAATGATCCACTAGCTATCAACACGATAGGTACTCACAACCTGTATTCACACTGCAAGTATTCAAAACCCGCCAACACTCTGCAGGTGTTTAAAATCCGTACACACAGCCTATGTCGACATAGTATGAACCGCTTCTCTTTAAGCAGGTTAGCGAGCCTCGCGGGCCTCACCAATGTGATCGTCGGTGACAGTGGCAAGTCCTGCCACTTCTGGGGGGTGATCGTATCATACTACCTATGCCCCAATGTACAACCTCGTATACTCTTGGATGTGAACGACATCCGGCGATTCTAAATTTAGGTCGACTAGTGTAGTAAACTCATCAGGGAGAAAAATAATGGCTGGTCACTCGTGGTACGCATCTCCCTGTCTCTATAAGTTGTCGACATTCCCTCACCGGTAGGAACGGTCTACAGAAGTGACTAACCAACCACAATTTACCGCAAGAAATTTACAAGCATTCAATTTTAAAATAATATTGTTGGCACGCATCGAGTTTGCGATGGCCTGCCCTACTATGCTTAAAATAATTTGGGCAAGCGACATTCGGCTCAACTTTCAGCAAAGAGCATGATAGCACTTTATTTGGGGCTAACTATGGAGGAATGTCTCAACTCCCGTTATCCCCAACTGAGGCTCAACCTAACAATCAACTACTCGTTAGAGTAGGACCCTTGCTTAAAATGCTAAAATAGTAAATTGCAGGAAATATAAGTGTGGTAATAAAAACTGCTGAGAATATAAGCTACAAAATTGAAATATGACAATTATGAAATTAGAATGAGCTGAACAAAAAAAATTGAAAGTAAGTACTGAAAGGAACTCGACCAGTACGAGACTAGATTAATACTTAAAAGAAATGAACTGAAAGTCAGTACTGAAAGGAACTAGACCAGTACGAGACTAGTTTAATACTTTAAAAAATGAATTGAACTGAAAAAAATAATCAGAACCAGCACGAAAGTGGAGTACTGGAAATGTTAAAATGAAATGAATAAATGAACTGGACAATTGCAAGACTGGAATAAATAAATAAGAAAAAGGTTAGTACTCCAATCCTCCAATTAGGAGGCTTTAGTTCCATCTCCATTCTCAGGAGGCAAGTTCAGTTTCATCTTCGTTCATAGGAGGCAAGTTCAGTTTCATCTCCGTTCATAGGAGGCAAGTTAAGTTTCATCTTCATAGGAAGGAAGTTCAGTTCCATCTCCGTTCATAAGAGGCAAGTTCAGTTCCATTTCTATTTTTAGGAAGCTTCTTTTGAGTTGCACTCATTATTAGGAACCGATATTAGTTCAGTTGCATCTTTCAATCATGCCTTAATCGGATTGAAAAAACTTATTATGGGTTGCACCTTTATTATTAATTTGAGAATAATTATCAACTTATTTGCACGCGTCGGATCAAATCCGATCATCTTATTAGAGAGCACATCCTTCTTCTAAATTCAACCTCAAAAATCATTTCCAAATGCGGGGAAAATTCTTCACTCGAGACGAGGTTGAGCATTTCACCTTCCAACTTTACCCAAAATTTCTGATAGTTATTTTAAAAACGAGGCGTTCGATGATTTTGCAAAAATCCTCAATGTGCGAACAGAAAATAAGAAACCGAAATTTGGACAATAATAGAGTTTTTATTTCCAAAAATTGTATTTATTATAAAGGTATGACCTCCCTTTTATAGAATGAAGAAGAAGAGAGAGATTAAAAATAATAAATGTGGGACTAAATACATTTACAGTGACTAGCGGCTAGATAAAATTAGACCGCACAGGTCGCGCAGTTAGACAAGAAGGCTAACCGCCCGACCATAACAACAACCCGCCAGAGGAGAACGCTAGACCGCCCGGCTACCAAGACGTTGGAGAGAAGCCACCAGATCGCCCGACTATCAAGCCGCCAGAGTGAAACTGCCAGACCTCCTGGTCTCTAAACCGCCAGAGACAAGTCGTCAGACCGCCCGGTTTCCATACTACAACACTCCCCCTCAAACTGAAGCATATATATCAATCATGTCAAGCTTGTCGCAAATGTGAAAGAAGGAAGCGGACACAGGCTTGATGAAGATATCTGCCAACTCGTTGTCTGAAGTAACAAATGGAGTGCAAATCTATTTCTTCAAGATCTCTTCTCTAATGAAATGACATTCAACTTCGATGTGTTTTATTCTCTCATGAAATGTCGGATTTTTCGAGATATATATAGCAGCCTTATTGTTGTAAAACATAGGTAGAGAATGATTATAGACTTCTCCTAAGTCCAGCATGAGAACCTGTAACCACTTTAACTTATAAGTGGTTGACGCCATACTCTGATATTTAGCTTTGACACTAGACCTGGAGCGACCGACTGTTTTTTGCTCTTCCAACTCACTAGATTTCCTCTCACAAAAGTACAGAAGCCCGATGTGGACTTGCGATCACCTTTGTTGTTAGCATAGCTAGAATCTGAGTAGGCTTCAACCTTTAAATGACCATTCCTCTGAAATAGTAGTCTCTTACCAGACGCCGCTTTAACATATTCTCATATTCTCAGGGCAGACTGTAGATGACACTCTCTAGGAGCTTGCATGAACTGGTTATCCTTGCCTACAACATAAAAGATGTCGGGTCCGGTTACCGTGAGATAAATGAGTTTGTCAACCAAACGTATATACCTTGTAACATCTGACAGAGAAGGCGAGTCATCTGTCCAGGTTTTATCTTCTCTAGTAGTCATAGGACATCAGGCAGGTTTAGCCCCAATCAACCCTATCTCTTTTAAAAGATCAAGAGCATACTTACGTTGGGAGAGGACCAAAGAATTGGGATTTCGAGACATTTCTATTCCCAGGAAATACTTTGGGGAGCCCATATCCTTCGTAACAATGTGTTGACAGAGATGGTTCTTTGTCAACGCTATACCAGCCTGGGCATCACAAGTGGGAAGAATATCATCCACATATATAACAAGAACCACCAGACCCAGGGAGGTTTTGCGAATGAATAAAGAGTGATCGATAGAGCTTCTTGTGAACCCAATGACTGTCATAATGCCATTGAACTTATCAAACCACGCTTGAGGGGTCTGCTTTAGGCCATAGATGGCCTTTTTCAGCCTGCATACGCGTGTTTCTTCCTGAGCAACATACCCAGGAGGTTGCTCCATGTAGACGTCCTCTTGTAGATCACCATAGAGGCATTTTTGACATCCAGTTGAGAAATGGACCAATCCATGTTGACGATCACGAATAAGAGAATCCAAATAGTGCTGAGATGAGCAACGAGAGAGAAGGTGTCAAAGTAATAAACACCATAGGTCTGAGTAAAGCCTTTAGCGACCAGTCGAGCCTTGTAACGGTCTACACTGCCATCTGGACGGAACTTCACAACAAAGACCCATCGACAGCCAACAACATCGGTGCCCAAAGGAGGAGGAACAAGAGTTCATGTACCCCGCTCGATGAGGGTGACAATTTACTCATCCATAACAGCCTTCTAATGAGGAACATCAAGGGCTTCCTGGTATGTGTGGGGAGTGGCAGTGGCAGAGATAGCTAACGCAAAATTCCTGCGCGAAGGGGTAAGACGAGCATAGGAAATAACAGCAGTAAGCGAATGTTGGGTACACGCCCACACCCCTTTGCGAAGAGCAATGAGAACATCCAGTTCGTCATGTTCATCAGTGTCCGGAGCATCCGTGGAGGAGAGAGCTGGCCCGAGAGTAGAGAGAGACGACAAAGGCAGAGAGAGCGGAGGAGGACATGGTGGACACGGTGGAGTAGGAGGGGTCTCGGTGGGCGTAGATGGGATGGAGGTGACAATAGGAGAAGCAGGAATATAAGGAAGAAAGGAGGAGTCGTAAGAGAAATAGGATGCATTTTCGAAGAAGGTAACGTCCGCGGAGACGAACTGCTTCCGAAGATCAGGATAAAAACAACAGTAGCCTTTCTAAGTGGAAGAGTAACCCAGAAAGACACACTTGGTGGCACGGGGAAATAGTTTGTCACGAGTGGAAGAGGGAGCGTACATAAAAGCCGTACACCCAAAGATACGTAGAGGAAGAGGGAAGGGATCCTTGCCCGTATAGAGAATGGAGAACAGTGTGTGGCCTTGGAGAACCGTGGAAGGAATGTGATTGATGAGATAGCAGGAGATAAGAACGGCATAGCCCCAATATGAGCGAGGTACCTGCATTTGTGTCATTAGGGTTCGAGCGATATCAAGGAGGTGACGGTTTTTGCGTTCAGCCACAGCATTTTGCTGCGAGGTATAAACACAGCTAGTATGATGAATAATGTCATTCTGCACACAGAAAGAAGAAAAATCATGACTAAGATATTCTTTGACATTATCAGACCGAAAAATCTTAATAGACGTAGAAAATTGCGTTTTAATCATATAATAAAATGATGTCCATACAGATAATAACTCAAAATGATCTTTTAAGAGATACACCCACGCACACCGAGAGAAATCTTCAATAAAGGTTGCAAAATACGAGCTATCCTGACTTATAGTGAGGGTAGGAGCAGGTCCCCAGACATTGGAGTGAACTAAATCAAACAGACGGGAAGAGCCACGTTCTTGCTTTGATGGGAAGGGTGAGTGGTGATGCTTGCCAAGTTGACATGCATCATAGTTGAGAGGAGGATTATGTAGAGGTAGGTGGGGCAGAAGCTGTCGAAGAAGCAGTGGAGGAGGATGACCAAGGCAAAGATTCCATTGGAGAAGATCTGTAGAAGAAAAAATGAATAGAGCAGATACATTATCTAAGAAGTAGAGGCCGTCGCTCTCAGTCCCAGTAGCAATCATCCTTTGGGAGATCGGATCCTGAAAAGAACAAGAAGTAGGAGTGAATGTGATGGAGCATTGTAGTTGCTTTCAAAGAGAAGTAACAGATAATAAATTGCATGGAAACTAGGGCACGTAGAGGGTGTCCGCAAGGAAAAGAGACAGAGTGACTTGAACCACTCCCGTCCTATTGACCGGTGAGGGAGAGTCGTCCGCAATGAAGACCTGGGGCAACCGATCATGTTTTTCTAAGAGATAAAAACATTAAGGATTGTTGGTCATATGATTAGTAGCACCAGAGTCAATCAACCATTTACCTTGAGTCACTACATGGGCACTACCTGAAGACGTGATCACCGATGCGAACTGCTTTGAAGAGGAGGTGGAAGCGTCACCAAATAGGCGAAGATGCGGATGCTTCATCCAAAAATGATCAACTGTATGGCCGGTGCGACAACAGTGAGAGCAGAGAAAGTGGGAAGGTCCACATCCGCCGGATTGATGTTCGCGTCCACCAGAGCCACCCCACTATGTATGATGAGCATAAGTGTCGGGGAGCGGTGGGGAGGATAGCAGCAGACGCTGAAGCAGAGAGGCAACAACAACAATGCGGGCAGTAGTAAAATCCAAGGTGGGAGAATCCGCCTCGCCAAGGATCTGTTTGTATAACCCGTAATTCGTCGAAATCAGAAGTACTCAAGCAGATGGTTATTCGCAGACCATTGGGCGAGCTATGGAGAGCAGAGGCGAGCTTGGGCGAGCAGAGGCGAGCTTGGGCGAGCAGAGGCGAGCTTGGGAGAGCAGATGTGAGCTTTGGCGAGCAGAGGCGAGCTGTGGTGAGCTGTGACAAGTAGAGACGAGTTTGGGCGAGTTTGGGCGAGTATCTTGCGAGTATGGGCGAGTAGCCCTATATACTCGCTCGCAGAGGCTGGATACTCGTCTACCCCCCAGGATTTCTCTATAAATAGACCCCCAAGGGTACTGGAAATGGCACTTTTTGGAATAGG
The DNA here is from genome assembly GCA_039513925.1 of Platanthera zijinensis. Lineage (NCBI taxonomy): Eukaryota > Viridiplantae > Streptophyta > Magnoliopsida > Asparagales > Orchidaceae > Platanthera > Platanthera zijinensis. Next base: position 50,855,293 of record CM077084.1, on the reverse strand, counting down.
TGGAGGTCCCCCCAGTGGATACTCGCCAAGTCCATGCCAGCCTAGTACCTCGCCCAGCCTTTTGGTTGCGGAGGGGAAGCTTTTTCAAAGCTTCCGGGTACGTGGTGGGACCTCCCTGCTGGAGCACTTGGGGGTATGCTTATAGATAGTTTCCTCTCTCTCGTGCTAGCCACTTGATCTGTGACGTCAGACCGTAGAATCAGTAACCTTAGGCTGCCATGATCCTATTTCTGAGGTTGGGAATTTTCTTGGCTTCAATATTGTTGACGGATCATGTCATAGGACTCCGAAAGACGTAGAAGATACCAAATAACCAAAAGCTACTGAAAGTGCTTGTGTTGCCCGGCCATATCCGTAGAGAATAGATGGTTTTGAAGAATTTTGACTCCAAGAGCCTTAACTTGTTGGTAGGCGGCCGTAGGAGACATGGAGGGACGAGCAAAGATGTCCGCATAGAGAGTATAGATGTGAGACGTCTGAGCCCCCTTGGAGTAAAGAGCGGCAAGATGAAGCCAAACAACCTTTACTATTTCATCATGGCAGATTACGGGGAGGCACTCATTAGAAATGTTATTAGCCAGCAAAGTGCGAACAAGAGCATCGCTAGAATCTCAGTCATCAAAGAGATCAGATTCTGGAGGAGGTGGGTCATCGATGAGATGATGGCGTTTGCGTTGTGAGCGAAGTAGAAGTGTGAAGGAAACACTCCAGTTCGGGTAGTTGGAACCGATAAGTTGGGAAACGGTCCAAGATTTCCCATGGAGTAGGAGGAGGGTGGGCCACGGGAGTAGTATTAATAGTAGAGGTATCAGAGAGATCCATGGAGAAGAACTGAGCTGACAGAAAGGAAGCCGCGTGAACAGGGAAAAATAAGCCACGCGGATAGACAAGAGGTCGCACGAAAGCAACAGTTCGCGGGCAACAATTAGCGTGGATAGACAAGAGGCTGCACGAAAGCAACAAGGAGCCACACGAACAAGAGGCCGCGCGAAAGGAAGAGGTCGCAAAAATAGGTCGCGAGCACAGGTCACAAAGAAAGATCGAGAAAAACAGACCGTGGAGCGAAAGGGAGTCCGCGAAAACAGGTCGCGAGCAGAAAGCAAGAAGCCGCGCAAACAAAGACGAGGTCGCGCGAAAGCAAAAAGAGTGGTCACACACACAGAGGGCAACAACAAGGAGGAGAAGGAAACCGCGCGGACAGGGTGCAAGAAGGAGGGGACAAACCGCGCAAACAGAAGCGCTCATAGAATCAAGCGGAAAAGATCGAGCCCTCTGATACCATGTGTGAACAGAAAAAGAGAAACCAAAATTTGGACAATAACAAAGTTTTTATTTCCAAAAAATTATATCTATTACAAAGGTATGATCTTCCTTTTATAGAATGGAGGAGAAAAGAGAGATTATAAATAAGCAATGTGGGACTAAATACATTTACGGTGACTAGCGGCTTGACAAAACCAGACCGCACAGGTCGCGCGGTTAGACGAGAAGGCTAACCGCCCGACTATAACGACAAGCCGCCAGAAGAGAACGCTAGACCGCCCGGCTCCCAAGTCGCTGGAAAGAAGCCACCAGACTACGCACCTAGCTATCAAGCCGTCAGAGTGAAACCGTCAGACCGCCTGATCTCCATACCGCTAGAGACAAGTCGCCAGACCGCCCGATTTCCATACTACAACACTCAAAACACTCAAAGCTTCAAATCTCGCATCGATATCCCTCGTCGATTATTCATTTGAACTCAACATTCAAATTAAAATACGGTCACGCGTGTTGATTTTCTTTTTCGAAAATATTGACATATCGTTTTCAAAGCGCGACCTTAGACTCTGAGAATTTGGAAAATCTTCAATTTTCACTTTAAGGTTTCCAAATTTTTACACTACATTTAAGAGGGCATGAAATGAGCCTAGAAATTTTTCCAAAATTTTCCGAATATTTTTAGGTCTATAATTTGGCCAAACAATTTCTATTTATATTTTTAAAAATGCAAAATCAACTCATAAAATTTCAAAAAAAAATTTGGAGATAGCCCAGAATAACTTTCATGTTCAAAATTTTTTCCTTTTAGCATAGATTTTTCTCAAAAAAATCCCAAAGTTTCTGTTATGAAACTTGTCTGCTAATAACCATTTTTGAAATGAACCCGTTGCTGAGATTGAGCCGAGCAGGGTAAATCTTCCTTCTGTTCCCATAGCGGATCGAGCACGGATCCGTTGTGGGGTTCATAAAACCATGGTGGCGCGTAATTTTATGGAATCATGGCCGTCCTGTAAAAATTTGTGATTCGCAGAAAACGGGAAACCAGACGCAGGAACACTCAATCTATCCGAGCCAAATAAACTAGATGCACACAGAAGAGCAAGAAACTTGTACTATTAAAATCTTCTTTACAAGGCAAAACATACATGACGAGACATGATTCGTCGATGTACCTGATGGAAGCAGAAAAAATACAAGGCAAAGAACCTAGCCCCGCGGACTCAAAGAGTAACCGTCGGCTCTGCTACTACACTACGGAGTCCGCTGAATCCGCTAAGTCGCCAAACTGCAACCTAGCCGCACGGACTGCCCGTTATTTGTCGAAGTATGAGACCGGGCGGTCTGGCGGTTTGAGCCTGGCGGGTTGTAGACCGGGCGGTCTGGCGGTTTGTGTCCGGCGGGTTGATATCCAGACTATTGCTGTGGTGTCTAGCGGTCTGACGGTACATCTCCGGCGGCTTGGAAACCGGGCGGTCTAACGGTCTCCAACCGCATCTCTCTCCTGCTTCTGGTATTGCCGGGCGGTTAGAATATTGTCTAACCGCGCGGCTTGTTCCGGTCTGTTGTTCTAACCGCTCGGAACTGTTGTATAGCTTTAGTCCTGTTGGGTACATTGGAAAATGTGTACCTGATTTGAAGAAGCCCAACCTAGCTCAATGATATACATCATGTTGTATTTGATGTTGTTTTGAGTTGACATGTGCAGGTAAAGAATTGTTAAAGTTTACAGGAAAAAATTCTAAGTCCAAGTGTCGACACAAAGGAACATGTGTCATCACATAGAAGAAAGTTGTCGACACAACACTGGGAAAGTGTGTCGACACAGAAGGTGTAAGTCGACACTACTCTGGGAAAAAGTGTCGACACATAACATAGTCTACAACAACACTGGGAAAAAGTGTCGACACAGAAGAAGTCAGTCGACACAACACTGGGAAATTGTGTCGACTCAGAAGAAGTAAGTCGACACAACACTGGGAAATTGTGTCGACTCAGAAGAAGTAAGTCGACACAACACTGGGAAATTGTGTCGACACAGAAGAAAAACGTCGACCTCAACATTGGGAGAATGCGTCGACACTGAAGAGTATAGTCGATCTCAAGTTTGTCGACATCATCTGAATATGTCGACACAGAAGAAAATAGTCGACACCTGAAGGCTAAGTCAACACTTACTAAAGTTATAATTCTACATCAACTGTGTCGACACACAGGACTTGTGTCGACACACTGCAGAGTCAAAGACCAAGTTAGTTTCAGAAGAAGATGTGTCGACACAAAGGCAATTTAGTCGACATCACTGAAGGCAGTGTCGACACCAAAGTCAATTGTGTCGACACAAATAGACAGATGGTCTCGACACTTTCTGACAGACTGTTTCAACACTAAGGCACAGGACTTGTTTGAAGACTTGACAGCTGTGGGTTATCACCAGTTAACTGAAGTTGTCAGACTTGTCAGAAAACGGTTAGAAACCGGATCAGCCGGTTACCATGAAGAATGTCTATAAATAGACAGATTCAGAAGGAGAAAATAACACACTGAATGAACAACATATAGAACTGACCCTTTGAAATACATTGGATCAGAAAGTGGAGAAGGATTACATTCTACTCATTTCAAGAAAGTGCTAGGCACTTAAGAAGATCTTCTCCGGGAGATCTAAGAAGACTATCTAAGGATAGATCTAAGAAGAGTTCTAATCAGAATTCAGAAGAATCATTCAAAGTTCTGGATAGAGAGAGATCAAGTCAGAATTTGAAGAAGAAGAAGGAATCCACCAGTGGATTCTCAAGAAGCTGTTTGGAATCAACTCAGCTAAGTACATTTTCAAGAAGCTTTGAAGAAGGCTAAGAAACAGTTGATTGCATCAGCTGATTAAGAATTGTCATTGCCTTTTCTCTCTCAACTTGGCAAGACAATTTAAACAATCTTTTCTATATTTCTGTAGGATCTGTTTATACAGATCTGAGTTGTAAGCCTATGTTATAAAGGCTGAGTGTAGGAGTGTTGAACTCTGAGTGGTAGGGCTGATTGCCTGAGTGTAGGAGAAGGATATTCTCTGAGTTGTAGGCCTTGGGGCAAGGCTGAGGTAGGGCAGTTGTGCCTGAGTTGTAGGAACCAGTTGGGTTCTGAGTTGTAAGATCTATTGATCTGAGATAAGTGGAAGTTTGGCCGAATCTAGCATACAGCTAGATAGGTGAAGGGGGAAAGTGGATGTACCCAGACCTTGGGGAACCACTATAAATCATAGTGCAATCTGTGATGTTTTGTTTTCTGTGATTGCTGTGTTTTCATATTAGTTAATAAATTGAATTCTGTCTAGAAGTTTTAGAAAGAGAAGCAGAACCTATTCCCCCCCCCCCTCTAGGTGTTTAGGCTGCCTTGAAAGTTAAACTATCAAGTGGTATCAGAGGGAGGTTCCTCAAAAAGGACTTAACAGTCTGAGGTAGATCTGATAGGCAGATTCAAGAATCAAGAAGATGGGTTCTGGAGAGAATCATAAGGAGCTAGGGTCAATGAAATTACCCATATGCAAGAAGGAAATCTTTGGGATCTGGAAAGAAAGAGTCAGATTGTTTATGGAAGCATCTGACCCAAGGATTTACATCACAGTACAGGAAGGCCCCTTCATACCAATGAAGATATCTGTTCTTGATGCAAATATCCAAACACCAAAGACTTATTCTGAAATGACCAAGGATGAAATCATCTTGGCAACCATGGACAAAAGGGCACAGAACATCATTGTCAGTGCCATAGATGATTCAACATTTCAGAATCTGATTCACTGCAAGACCTCCAAGGAGATGTGGGACACATTGATTGTCTACATGGAGGGATCAGAAGAAGTAAGGCTGGACAGAAAATCTATGCTAAATCAGGAGTATGAAAGTTTTAGACAAGGAAAATCTGATAGCATAACTGAGTGCTATAAGAAATTCTATAGAATTGTGAATGAGCTAATTTCCTATGGAAGAGTCTTCAGTACCTATGAACTGAATGACAAATTCTTAAGATCCTTATCAAAGGATTGGGATACAAAGATCTGTGCCATAAGAGAAGTGGCAAAATTGGCAGAGATATCTCCTCCAACTCTGTTTGGAAAGTTGCTATCCTATGAAATGCAACTTATGGTAAGGAAGGAGGAGGAAAGAAACTCAAGAGGAGAGCATAGAGAAAAGACTGTGGCATTTAATGCTGAAGCCACCAGAAAGAATAGGAGGAAATCACCATCTCCTCCTAAGGAAGTTGAAGAAGGTAGTTCTGAAAATTCAGATAAGGGTTCAGTCAGCAGTGATTCAGATGCAGACTTTGCTGCATTCACTAGGCAATTTCAAAGGTTCTTGAAAAAGAAGCAATGGAAGTCTAGGCCTTCATCATCACAGCAAGTAGATGACTATTATCAGAAAAGAAGGTCATCTAGGAAAGAGAAAAGCAGGTCAAAGCCCAGCAAAGCCACTACTTCAAAGATTGTCTGCTATTGTTGCAATAGGCCTGGACATGTAGTGGCTGATTGTCCTGACAAAAGGAAGGAATCTTCAGAAAAGAAGAAGACTTATCAGAAAGGCAAGAAGGAGAAATCCTTTGTAGCAAAGAAAGATAAAAGTCTGTCAGACCAGTCAACTTCAGAATCAGGATCTGAAGCTGAAGCATATATTGGATTATATGCTGCATCTGAGGAAGAGGAGTTTATGCAGTTGCTAGACTCCATCAATGAACATCAATGCATGGGGTTGATGACTAGATCAGAAGAGGACCTATGCCAGAATCAGTCTGGTCCTAATGAGGTAAACTGTCCTTCCAGTACATATGTTTGTAGTACAAGTGAAGAATCAGCTACATCTGCATCAAGTGATGAAGATGCATCTGAATCTGAAGGAGATGTCTATCAATTGATAGACAAGTATGGGGACTTGTTGCAGGCCCTTAAGAAAAGCAAGAACCTGGTTAAATCACAGGCTCAGGAAATTGCTGATCTAAGGGTTGCAACAACTGAGTTAGAAAAAGTCCTTGATCAAAAGTTAGCTGAAATTGCCAAGCTGAAGAATATAACTATTATTCAGATGGGCACAATTAACTATACTAATGATCAAGTAAAGAGTCTGGAGGACAGACTTAGAATTGAAAGGGATTTAGTGGCTAGTTACTCTAAGCCAAAATCTGTCTTACCCTTGATAGATGAATTTGTCACTCAGAAGGGTAAGGCTGGATTAGGATTTAAGGGTAACTCCAGGGCTGGCAGATTCAAGAGGAAAGGCAAAGCCCCTATTCAGCCACTAAACCTTTCAGTCCCCATAAGGTTTGGTAAGGAGAAAGTGTCTTCTAACATATATGATCATGAAGACATTCAGGATCATATCAAGACAAATGTTCTGAAGAACAAGGGTGTTAAGGCAAGCAGGCCAACCTATGGTCATAAGCCCTATGGCTTTAAGAAACCAGTAGGAGAAGTTGCAACAGCACCAGCAATGAACAGAAATGCTTCTGACAAGGATGTATCTAGATCTAGATACAATAAGTTTGAATGTTGGTGCTGTGGCAAGAGGGGTCATTTTGCATTGGACTGCTGGTATAACACAAGTGTTATAAAGAATAAGAGTCTACCTGTTAGAAGAGGTTATGATAACTTTATTAAGGCTAACCTGAACCAAGGACCCAAGACTTACTTGGGTTCTAAGGGTAAGTAATTCTGTATTGCAGGTGAATCCAAGTTACCATGCCCCTATATGGTACTTGGATAGTGGTTGTTCCAGGCACATGACTGGAACAAAGGGGCTGCTGAAGGAGTATTCATCTGTCAAAGATGGACATAAAGTGATCTTTGGTGGATCTGAAAAAGGAGTCATCAAAGGATTTGGTAACATCTCTTCAAACCTAATTACTATCACCCAAGTGGCCTATGTAAAAGGTTTGAAACATAATCTAATAAGCATAAGCCAGCTGAGTGATCTAGGATATGACATTTCATTTGGTAAGGATGGATGTCATATCAAAAGGTCAAGTGATCAAGAGATCATATTGACTGGGTATAGGAAGAGAAATGTGTATTGCCTTAATTTTGAATGTGAGAATAAGGCATCCCCCATTTGTCTTGTAGCTGATGACAATGCTTCTCATTGTGTTAAGTGGCACAAGAGATTGGCTCATCTAAACTACAAGACAATTGGCCAACTCTTTAGTAAAGAACTAGTGAGGAATGAGCCTCAAGTTAAGTGTATAAAGGAAGGGGTATGCTCAGCTTGTCAAAAGGGCAAGCAGACAAAAACCTCATTTCAAAGCCTTGAAAACAAGGATTCTGTGAGGTGCTTATACCTCTTGCATATGGATCTTTTTGGTCCTATGCCAGTTCACAGTCTAGGTAGGAAGGTCTACACACTAGTGGTTGTAGATGACTATTCTAGATTTACATGGGTGTTCTTTCTGAGACAAAAATCTGAAACCCCAAGTGTATTATTTAAGTTTGTAAAGCAAATTCAGAATGAACTGAACAGTACAGTGGTCAAAATCAGAAGTGACCATGGTACTGAGTTTCAATCTGAAAGCATGACAAACTTGTGTATAGACTTTGGGATTTTCCAAGAGTTCTCCTCACCTAGAACACCTCAGCAAAATGGAATTGCTGAAAGAAAGAATAGATCATTAATTGAAGCTGGTAGAACTCTATTGAGTGACACCTCTCTCCCAGAATATTTTTGGGCTGAGGCAGTTAACACTGCTTGTCATGTCATCAATAGGGCTTCTATCACCAAAAGCCACAGGAAGACTCCCTATGAGATTGTGAAAGGCAGAAAACCAAATCTATCCTATTTTAGGATCTTTGGCTGCAAGTGCTATATACTTAACAATGGTAAGTCTTATTTGACTAAGTTTGCTGCCAAATCCCAGGATGGGATATTTGTTGGGTACAGCACAAATAGTAAGGCCTATAGAGTCTTCAACTTAACTACTCAAGTTGTTGAAGAATCTGTGCATATTGTATTTGATGAAACAAGATTAATCAATTGTGAATTGTCTTGTAGATCAAATGACTCAACAGGTATAAGCAAGAAGATGGACAAGCTCTCCATTGCTGAAGCTTCAAAGGAAGAGGGAGCATTGGAAAATGAAGGCTGCTGTCCAGGGGGAGTACAAGAGATAATGGAAGCTGATGAAAACCAAGAGGAACAGCAGAATGAAGAAGCTGGAGATGCTCAACCTGAAGGGAATCTACCTCCAGCTATAAGATATCTAAGAGATCATCCTACTGATCAGATAATTGGTGATCCAAGACAAGGAGTGCAAACTAGAAGCAGAAATCAAAGCACAGTTTTGCATTCTAGTTTCTTGTCTCAAATGGAACCTAAGAAGTTTGAAGAAGCTATCCAAGACCAGCACTGGATTGATGCTATGCAAGAGGAGCTGAATCAGTTCAGAAGGTGCAAGGTCTGGGAGCTTGTTCCTAAACCAAGAGGCCACAACATAATTGGGACTAAGTGGATCTATAGGAACAAGCTAGATGAAAGTGGAATAATAATAAAGAATAAAGCAAGATTGGTTGCAAAAGGATACAGGCAGGAAGAAGGGATTGACTTTGATCAAACCTTTGCTCCAGTAGCAAGGCTGGAGGCAATCAGAATGTTCCTTGCCTATGCAGCCTACCAAGACTTCAAAGTATACCAGATGGATGTAAAGTCAGCATTTCTGAATGGTGATCTTAAAGAAGAAGTATATGTAGAGCAGCCATCAGGTTTTGTAGATCCTCTTAAACCTGATTCTGTGTACAAGCTTAGGAAAGCTTTGTATGGGTTAAAACAAGCTCCAAGGGCTTGGTATGAAACCCTGTCTACCTTCCTCATTGAGAATAAATTCTCAAGAGAAAAGATAGACAAAACTCTATTCCTTAGGGAATCCAAAGGGAAGATCATCTTAGTCCAGATCTATGTTGATGACATAATCTTTGGATCTACTGAAAACAACCTTTGTAAAAAGTTTGCCAAACTTATGCAAGGGAAGTTTGAGATGAGCAGTATGGGAGAACTTAAGTTCTTCTTGGGACTCCAAGTAAGACAGACTGATGATGGATTGTCCATATCCCAGTCTAAGTTCACAAAGGAATTAATTAAAAAATATGGTATGGAGTCATCCTCCTCCATGAGAACTCCTATGGGCACAAGTATGCCAATATGCAAAGATGAGGCAGGTAAACCTGTTGATGAATCATTGTATAGAGGAATAGTTGGGTCACTACTATATCTCACTGCTAGTAGACCTGACATTATGTATGCAACATGTGTCTGTGCTAGGTACCAAGCCTGCCCTAAAGAATCTCATTATACAGCAGTAAAAAGGATTCTGAGATATCTAAAGGGCACTCCTACTCTAGGTCTTTGGTACCCTAGGAATAGAGATTTTCAACTAACAGGCTATTCAGATGCAGATTTTGCAGGATGTAGAGAGGATAGAAAGAGTACTACAGGTACTTGTCAATTCCTGGGAGGAAGACTAATATCTTGGAGTAGTAAAAAACAGACTAGTGTGGCAATTTCCACAGCTGAGTCAGAGTATATTGCTGCAGGAAGCTGCTGTGCACAGCTATTATGGATGCAGCATCAGCTTAAAGATTATGGTATTCAGGTAAGTAGAACACCCCTTTTATGTGATTCTAAGAGTGCTATTTCTATTGCTAATAATCCAGTTTCTCATAGTAGAACTAAGCATATAGAAATCAAATATCATTTTCTTAGAGAACATGTAGAAAAAGGTGACATCTCATTGGAATTTGTAAAAACAGATTATCAAATAGCAGATGTATTTACTAAGCCTTTAGATGAAACCAAATTCAATAAATTCAAAATTGAATTAGGTATGTTAACCATTGATTAATGTATTAAACAAAATCATTAACAATGCTATTGAAATGGTTTATAAGTAAGTAAAAGTAGTAACAACAATAATCAAGTGTTAAAAAGGACACATTGAAGTTACAGAAATTGGCTAAGTAAGAATGTGTCGACACATTCAGTAATAATGTGTCGACTCAGAGAAATTATGTCGACAAGTCAGAAATATTGTGTCGACACAGAGAATATGTGTCGACACTTAAGAGTTTTATTGTCGACTTAACCAGGAATGTAATGTCGACTCAACCAGAATTATGGTGTCGACACTTACAAAATATGTGTCGACACTTGTCCTTAGTGTCGACACAGAATTTCTATCTTTCTACTATGAATCCAAGGTGTCGACATAACCACAAATTGGTGTCGACACATAGTAGGCTGAAGAAATGTCGAGTTAATAGAAGCTTGTGTCGACACATTCCGTCTGTGTCGACACATTTAGACTGTTTTTGGCGCCTTTTGAACTTCTTTCAACAGAAGCTATAAATAGGTCAAAAGCTCTTATTGTCGACACGCTTTCAAGGTTTTCGAGACTCAAACCCTGTGTCGACAATCTTTCTTTCTCTCCTCTCTCAAGCCTTCTCGACGACTCGATGGCGCCAAAGATTGAAGACAATGTTAATGAAGGGTATGAATTGGTGCGCCAGGCGTTTGCAGAGGCGCCGCCTGATGTTCAAGGAGTTATCACCCTTCTCTCCGACTCAGGGTTAGAATTTCTTGTCTCAGAACCATCCAAGATCTGGAAGAAGGAGGTGCACGAGTTCTTTATCTCAGCATCAGTCCATTCTACTGAACTCAAGATCAAGTCCATTGTTCACGGGACTAAGATTAAGATTACCCAAAGAGGTTTGAGAAAGTTTTTGCAATTACATGTAGTTGAAAATGAAGAAGAGGTTCCTAGTTCTAAGACAAGGGAAGCCCTTCTATGGTGTGGTTTGGATTCAAACATGAAGATTGGAGCTGCATTCAATAGGAAAGGTATGAATCAGCAAGGAAAGTTCTTGTCTGAAATAGTTGGGAAAGTAATTCTCTGCAAAACAGGTGGACATGATAGGATTTCTGCCTATATGTTCAACCTTATGACCAGGATTGCCTTTACAATTCCTACTGATTGGTCAGTAATCCTATTTGACAAGATTAAAGAAGGGATCAAGAAGCCTAACATGGCTAGGATCATAAGTCTATATCTCAATGGAGCAATTCCTGAAGTGATGCAGCAACTGCCAGGATCTAAAATCAATCATATGAGAAGGATGGACATGAGACTATTCTCCAGGTGGGAAAGGGTGCTGACTAAGGATGTGCCTGAAGAGAGCAGGCCAGACACCCCTGTGAGATCCCCTTCTCCAGCTCACGAGACTGAGCAACAACAAGAGGACCCACTTAGGATACAGAGTGAAGAACAATCTGCCTCCACTACAGTTCATCAAGTAGATACATCTGCACAGATGCAGGGGGAGCCTGTTCAATCTCCAGCTCAAAATGTATCTACCCCTACTCAGGTTCAGGGGGAACATGTGTCTTCTCCTACTCCAGATATGCAGCTGCCTGAGAATGTGCACAAGGATGCACCTACTGACTTATCTTCAGATGCTCCAGTTCAAAAAGAATACACTCTGGATGAGTTATTTCCTAATGATGACATAGCTACTGATAGAATAGAAGAGGACCAAGATGTTGAGCAGCCTCTTGACATAGAGCTAGAACAAGGAGTGGAGAAAGTTCAAGAGATTGAGAAAGTACAAGAAGTAGAGGAGGAGCAAAGAATTGAGGGGGAGCCAGTACATGTTGAAACTGAGCAACATGGCACTGAAGCAGATAGAGTTCACATTGAGAGTACTTCTGAATCTGAAACTGAAGAAGCCAGGTTGGCTAAGAAAAGAAAACTGGTTGTATTTAAAAGAAGAAGCAAGACTTATAAACAGGCTTTACAGACATCACCTCCACCACCACCTCCTGAAGTTGATTATAACAAGTTCTTGGTGGATTTACAGGTGAAATTGGATGACCACAGGGTGGCCATTGAGAAATATGTTGATGAAAGCAACAAAAATCTGCAGTTTGACTTAGCCCAAGATATCAAATCTATCCAATTTCAAGTCAACTTAAATAAAACTGAAATGACAGATTGCTTCCACAAGGGTGGCAATGCTGTAGTTTATCTGGCTAAACAACAGCAGGCTATCTCTACAAAGGTGGATGATATTGCTTTGAAGCAAGGTTATGTTCTGGAAAATCAAATAAGAATGAATGACAATTTAACTGAATCTCATAATGAGATCATTCAAGAGGTGAAGAAGATTGTTCCAGGGATGCCTGCAAATAGAGCCAAAGAAATGGAAGAATTTGATAAAAATTTTCAGGCTGCTATTGCATCTGTTAAGACTGCCATCACAACCTCTCAACAGGAAATATCAGAAAAGCTTCAAAAGTTAAGACCATTTTTCAAAGAGGGAGTGAATTATTTGGATGGCCAAATTCGATTCCAGAAAGAAGATCTTAGAGATCATGTATCAAGAGAAGCCATAAAGGGGGAGAGGATGCTGATTCATGCAGGCTCTGAAATGGGTGACCAATAGTATAAGAGCCACATTGGGATATCCACCATTGTGTGATGATAACATGGTGGCTGAGTCTGGTCTACAAACAGGACTACTTGAAGGTGACCAACCTGAGGTTGCCCAAGTCATATACCCCCCTCTAGATTTTGATATATTGGATCAGCAAGTGCAATATATGTATAGTCCTTCAAAGGAGGTTGTAAATGTTATCTTTGGAAAGGTTGATAAGCCTGAGGTAAATTTGCAAGAACAGCAAGATGCTCTACTGTCAAAGAAAAGATTTAGAGAGCAGGCTGAGCTGAAGCCAGATTTTGAGCAGTGGAGTCCTACTTCCAGAAATATAATACTCACTGCATGGAAAGCTGTCAAAGATCAAGTTCATGAAAGGGGCAAGTGGTACAATGAGCAGGAATGGCAGAAGTATGAGACAAGACAAGAAGCCATTGTACAATTCAGAAGGAAAGCTAAGCTGGGAAGACTTCCACCTGATGCTATGGAGCCAAGCAAATACTTCCCAAAGCCGTTTCACTATTTTGAAAGGCAAAGGCTCAAGGAAGAAGCTAAGAAGAAAGCTGATCTTAAAGGAAAAAAGATGGCTGAAGAATCAGAAGCTCCTGTGACAGCTAAAATTAAATCTGGCCAAGGGATTGTTATTAGAGAGCCTGATCAATCCTGATAATGTTTTAGTTCTTTCATAATGTTTTGTAATGATGTAATGTGATCTGTCAAAGAAAAACCATGTAATCAAACATTACCCAGTAATAAACAAAATATTGTTAAATCTGTGATAGATTGTTTTATCCATGATGTTCTTATTATTTTGTTTATAATTAAGTATCCCTGTGTATTGTCATATATCATCATTTTATACTATTTCTAAATGGTGTATATCATTGGCTATAAGGGTTATGACTTCTCCAAATAGGGGGAGATTGTTGGGTACATTGGAAAATGTGTACCTGATTTGAAGAAGCCCAACCTAGCTCAATGATATACATCATGTTGTATTTGATGTTGTTTTGAGTTGACATGTGCAGGTAAAGAATTGTTAAAGTTTACAGGAAAAAATTCTAAGTCCAAGTGTCGACACAAAGGAACATGTGTCGTCACATAGAAGAAAGTTGTCGACACAACACTGGGAAAGTGTGTCGACACAGAAGGTGTAAGTCGACACTACTCTGGGAAAAAGTGTCGACACATAACATAGTCTACAACAACACTGGGAAAAAGTGTCGACACAGAAGAAGTCAGTCGACACAACACTGGGAAATTGTGTCGACTCAGAAGAAGTAAGTCGACACAACACTGGGAAATTGTGTCGACTCAGAAGAAGTAAGTCGACACAACACTGGGAAATTATGTCGACACAGAAGAAAAACGTCGACCTCAACATTGGGAGAATGCGTCGACACTGAAGAGTATAGTCGATCTCAAGTTTGTCGACATCATCTGAATATGTCGACACAGAAGAAAATAGTCGACACCTGAAGGCTAAGTCAACACTTACTAAAGTTATAATTCTACATCAACTGTGTCGACACACAGGACTTGTGTCGACACACTGCAGAGTCAAAGACCAAGTTAGTTTCAGAAGAAGATGTGTCGACACAAAGGCAATTTAGTCGACATCACTGAAGGCAGTGTCGACACCAAAGTCAATTGTGTCGACACAAATAGACAGATGGTCTCGACACTTTCTGACAGACTGTTTCAACACTAAGGCACAGGACTTGTTTGAAGACTTGACAGCTGTGGGTTATCACCAGTTAACTGAAGTTGTCAGACTTGTCAGAAAACGGTTAGAAACCGGATCAGCCGGTTACCATGAAGAATGTCTATAAATAGACAGATTCAGAAGGAGAAAATAACACACTGAATGAACAACATATAGAACTGACCCTTTGAAATACATTGGATCAGAAAGTGGAGAAGGATTACATTCTACTCATTTTCAAGAAAGTGCTAGGCACTTAAGAAGATCTTCTCCGGGAGATCTAAGAAGACTATCTAAGGATAGATCTAAGAAGAGTTCTAATCAGAATTCAGAAGAATCATTCAAAGTTCTGGATAGAGAGAGATCAAGTCAGAATTTGAAGAAGAAGAAGGAATCCACCAGTGGATTCTCAAGAAGCTGTTTGGAATCAACTCAGCTAAGTACATTTTCAAGAAGCTTTGAAGAAGGCTAAGAAACAGTTGATTGCATCAGCTGATTAAGAATTGTCATTGCCTTTTCTCTCTCAACTTGGCAAGACAATTTAAACAATCTTTTCTATATTTCTGTAGGATCTGTTTATACAGATCTGAGTTGTAAGCCTATGTTATAAAGGCTGAGTGTAGGAGTGTTGAACTCTGAGTGGTAGGGCTGATTGCCTGAGTGTAGGAGAAGGATATTCTCTGAGTTGTAGGTCTTGGGGCAAGGCTGAGGTAGGGCAGTTGTGCCTGAGTTGTAGGAACCAGTTGGGTTCTGAGTTGTAAGATCTATTGATCTGAGATAAGTGGAAGTTTGGCCGAATCTAGCATACAGCTAGATAGGTGAAGGGGGAAAGTGGATGTACCCAGACCTTGGGGAACCACTATAAATCATAGTGCAATCTGTGATGTTTTGTTTTCTATGATTGCTGTGTTTTCATATTAGTTAATAAATTGAATTCTGTCTAGAAGTTTTAGAAAGAGAAGCAGAACCTATTCACCCCCCCTCTAGGTGTTTAGGCTGCCTTGAAAGTTAAACTATCAAGTCCCATATTGTTAGTTTGTATTCTATCCTCTCTCCTCCATTCTATAAAAGGGAGGCCATACCTTTGTAAATGATATCTTTTTGGATAATAAAAATTTCAATTATTCAAAGTTCTGGCTTGTTTTCTAGTCGTTTGTTCGCTACTCTAGTCGTTTGCTCGCTACTTTTAACATGGTATCAGAGGACTCGATCTTCTCCTGCTGATTCTCTGCGCCCTGTCCGCGCGGTTTGTCCCTTCTTCTCGCGACCTGTTCTCACGGCTTGTCTCTTCCGCCTGCTTGCGCCCTGTCCTGCCTGTCGGTCACAGCGACCTGTTACTTTGATCGCTGCGACATGCTGCCTTGTTCGCCTTGTTTGTTCCTCCCTTCTGTTCGCGCGGACTATCTTCCACAGGACTCTCCCAGCAGATATGATCCGCCAGCAGATCTTGGGCGAAGCAGACTCTCCCACCTTGGATGTCACCGCAGCTCGCATCGCCGCTGTCACTTCCCTGCTCCAACGTCCTCTGTTGTCCTCCCCTCCTCCACAGGACTCCTATGCTCACCAGGCTCAGCGGGGTGGCAATAGTGGCCGCAGCCAGTCTGGCACGCGCGGTCCGTCAAGGTTTCTCTGCTCTCACTGTGGTCGTACCGGCCACTCTGTTGACCGCTGCTGGCAGAAACATCATCATCTTCGTCCTTCCGGTGATACTTCTTCCTCAACCTCCGCCTCCTCTCGGCCATCTGCTTCTGTGGCCACGACCTCAGGTAATGCACACGTCGTTACCCAAGGTAAATGGCTGATTGACTCTGGTGCTACAAATCACATGACCGGAAACCCTCATTGCTTCTCTCTCCTAGAGACGCATGATCGGTTACCCCCGGTTCTTATTGCGGATGGTTCCCCTTCCCCGGTTCACGGGACGGGCATGGTTCAAGTCACTCCGTCGCTTCGCTTAGTGGACACTCTCTATGTCCCGAAGTTCTCTTGCAATTTGCTCTCGGTTACTACTTTATGCAAGCAACTTCAGTGCTCTGTATTATTTACTCCTACTTCTTGTTGTTTTCAGGACCCGAGGACCCAACGGACGATTGCTACTGGGACTGAGAGTGGCGGCCTCTACTTTCTCGACAATGTTTCCGCTCTGTCCGCCTTCTCTTCCACGTTTACTGATCTGCTTCAATGACATCTTCGCCTTGGACATCCTCCTCCTCGGATTCTTCGTCAGCTTCTTCCCCACTTACCTCAGACCAGTCCTCCGCTCAACTGTGATGCGTGTCAGCTTGGCAAACATCATCGCTCCTCCTTCCCGCCGAAGCAAGGTCGTGGTTCCTCCCGCCCTTTTGATCTCATTCATTCTGATGTCTGGGGTCCTGGTCCTACTCTCACCGTTGGTCGGGGTAGTTCTTACTTTGTAACCTTTATTGATGATTTCTCTAGATGTACCTGGGTGTATCTTTTAAAAGATCGCTCTGAACTATTATCTGTATGGCAATCTTTTTACTATATGATTCAAACTCAGTTTTCTTTATCTATTAAAGTGCTGCGCTCTGATAATGCAAAAGAATATCTCAGTCATGAGTTTTCCTCTTTTTGTATGCAACATGGTCTTATTCATCAGACCAGCTGTGTTTACACCTCCCAATAAAATGGGGGTGGCGGAGTGTAAAAACCGTCACCTCCTTGATATTGCTCGCACTCTAATGACGCAGATGCAGGTGCCTCGCTCCTACTGGGGCTATGCTGTTCTTCTTGCCTGCTATCTCATCAATCGCATTCCCTCTTCGGTTCTCCACGACAAGACCCCCTTCTCCATTCTCTACCCGGGCAAGGAACCCTTTCCTCTTCCTCTCCGTATCTTTGGGTGTACGGCCTTTGTGCATGCTCCATCTGCTACTCGTGACAAGCTTTCACCCCGTTCCACAAAATGTGTCTTTCTGGGATATTCGACCACTCAAAAAGGCTATTGTTGTTTTGACCCCGTTCTGCGCAAACAGTTTGTTTCCGCGGACGTCACCTTCTTCGAAAATGCGTCCTACTTTTCTTCTCCATCCCCGCTTCCTCCTGCGGTCTCTTACTCTCCACCATCTCTCAGTGATTCTTCCACACAGATCGACGTCTTCCCTCCTATATCATCATCTCCTCCATCTTCTTCTCTCTCTATTATACCCCCCTTCTTCTCCGCAGCCGTCTCTCTCTAGTCCCGGGCCAGCTTTCTTCGCCACGGACGCTCCGGTCCCTGAGGCACAAGAAGACCTGGATCTTCCCATTGCTCTTCGCAAAGGGGTGCGGGCGTGTACCCAACACCCGCTTGCGGCTGTTGTTTCCTATGATCGGCTTACTCCCTCTCGCAGGTGCTTTGCTTTGGCTATCTCGGCTACTACCACACCCCGCACTTACCAAGAGGCTCTTGTTATTCCTCATTGGAAATCTGTCATGGATGAGGAAATTGCCACTCTAAATGAAAGGGGTACCTGGACCCTTGTTCCTCCTCCAATTGGTACTGATGTGGTTGGCTGCCGCTGGGTGTTCGTTGTGAAGTTTCGCCCCGACGGCACTATGGATCGTTACAAAGCCCGGCTGGTGGCCAAAGGCTTTACTCAGACTTATGGAGTTGACTACTTTGACACTTTCTCCCCGGTTGCTCGCCTCAGCACCATCCGGGTTCTTCTTTCAGTGGCCGTCAACAGGGACTGGGCTATTTCCCAACTTGATGTCAAGAATGCTTTTCTGTATGGGGATCTTCAAGAGGATGTCTATATGGAGCAACCTCCTGGGTATGTTGCTCAGGGGGAGACACGAGTATGCCAGTTGAAGAAGGCCATCTGCGGCCTAAAGCAGAGCCCTCGGGCATGGTTCGACAAGTTTAGTGGCATTGTGGCTGCCATTGGCTTTACAAGAAGTTCAGCCGATCACTCATTGTTTATTCGCAAAACCGCATCGGGCCTTGTGGTTTTGGCGGTGTATGTGGATGATATTCTTCTTACCGGCGATGACCAGGCTGGGGTGGACTTGACAAAGAAACACCTCCGTCAACACTTAGTCACGAAGGATATGGGCTCCCCGAAATATTTTTTTGGGATAGAAATCTCTCGGAAGCCTGACTCGTTGGTTCTCTCCCAACGGAAGTATGCTCTTGATCTTCTACAAGAGGCAGGATTGACCGGTGCCAAACCGGCCAGGTATCCCATGGCCACTGGAGAGGACAAAACCTGGAAAGATGACTCACCTCTTATATCCGATGCCACCAGGTATAGACGTCTAGATGGCAAACTCATTTATCTCACGGTGACCAGACCCGACATCGCCTATACTGTAGGAAAGGTCAGTCAGTTCATGCAAGCTCCCAGAGAATGTCATCTTCAGTCTGCCTTGAAGATACTAGAGTATGTCAAAGCAGCACCAGGAAAAGGGCTACTCTTTCAGAAGCGTGGTCATCTGAGAGTTGAAGCCTACTCAGACTCAAGCTATGCGGATGATAAAGGTGACCGTAAATCTACATCGGGTTTTTGCACATTTGTTGGAGGTAATCTTGTGAGCTGGAAGAGCAAGAAGCAGTCTGTTGTTTCAAGGTCCAGTGCAGAAGCCGAATACCGGAGTATGGCGTCAACCACGTGTGAGTTAAAATGGTTGCGGGCTCTCATGCTTGACCTAGGAGAGGTCTACGACTATCCTCTGCCTATGTTCTGTGACAACAAGGCCGCTATATACATATCCAAAAATCCGGTCTTCCATGAGAGAACGAAACATATAGAGGTCGACTGCCATTTCATCCGAGAAGAGGTCTTGAAGAGATAGATTTGCACTCCGTTCGTCACCTCCGACAAAGAGTTGGCAGATATCTTCACCAAGCCGGTTTCTACTTCCTTCTTCCATATCTGTGACAACCTGGGCATGATTGATATCTATGCTCTAGCTTGAGGGGGAGTGTCGAAGTATGAGACCGGGCGGTCTGGCGGTTTGAGCCTGGCGGTTTATAGATCGGGCGGTCTGGCGGTTTGTGTCCGGCGGGTTGATATCCAGACTGTTGCTGTGGTGTCTAGCGGTCTGACGGTACATCTCCGGCGGCTTGGAAACTGGGCAGTCTAACGGTCTCTAACCGCATCTCTCTCCTGCTTCTGGTATTGCCGGGCGGTTAGAATATTGTCTAACCGCGCGGCTTGTTCCGGTCTGTTGTTCTAGCCGCTCGGAACTATTGTATAGCTTTAGTCCCATATTGTTAGTTTGTATTCTATCCTCTCTCCTCCATTCTATAAAAGGGAGGCCATACCTTTGTAAATGATATCTTTTTGGATAATAAAAATTTCAATTATTCAAAGTTCTGGCTTGTTTTCTAGTCGTTTGTTCGCTACTCTAGTCGTTTGCTCGCTACTTTTAACATTATTCTAATGATGAACTCTATCTACTGATATGCAAGCTGCCTAACCGCACGATCGCCTAGCCGTCAGATCACACGAACTGCTGCTGCCGAACTAAACAAGCCGCCAGAAGCGGACAGATTATTGAACTGGGAAACAAGTTGCAGAAGAGAAGACCACCTGGTCGCAAAGCCGCGACCTATTGCTAACTGCTGGTTGCTAGCCATAGAGTCCGCACTGTCCCTAACCGAAGTCAGAACCAAGTCTCTGGCTTCTCGACCCTATCCGCACAACCTGCACAACACAAACTGGTCAAACTCTTCAAACTGCGCGAATAGAAAATCCTGTCTGCAGCAACTACCAGAGCTCACTTACTGTTCATTCAAGTTATTTCTGATGTGACAGGGGGTCTTATTTATAGGCACTGAGAGGAGTGTTATCACCGTCCTAACTGATAGGATCACCATCCTATCTCGCGGCGAGCACCAAGTGTATCCACATATCCGCGAACACAAAACCAGACCGCTGCGACTAGGCAAGATAGCCAATCCACCAAGGTCGCACAACCAAGGCCAGATACCAAGCCAAACCGCCTTGTCGCCAAGGCAATGCCAGACTTGATCGCCATACAGTCGGACTCTGCGAATATCGCCCCAGTCCGCACACCTGCGAACACAACTCCAGTCCGCATGAGCTTGCAGACACCACTCCAGTCCACATACCCCGAGCTCGCAACCAAAGCACACAAGGCTGACAGCTGCCGAACTCGGAGGACAGAGATATCAGTCTGCGCAGACCATGTGACTTCCTGGACTGATCCAACCTAGACTTGGTCCACATCCAGACCATGTCCACACCACCGGCCATCCCTTGTGAAAACACAACACCAACAGATACAAGGCCCAGTCCGCACTAACCGACGAACTCCACTAGTCCGCATCCCGGACTCAACGAACTGTAACCAAGTCCGCACCACGACAAACTCAGCGAACTCCACGGATAACCATCCTATTCCCCCGGTTACCATCAGGGAACAAACAGTCTGTTGAACGCAGGCCGACCTGGCTAGCCGCCACTTCTGTCCGCACAGTCCGCGCAGACAGTCTGCCCAGGCCACCACTTTAACTTCAAAAAATTCAACACTCCCCCTTGAAGTGAGAAGTGAAAATCAGCCCCAGCAGTCCCTATAACCATGTAAATAGCTCATTAGACAACGACTTCGTGAAGATGTCCGCGATGTTGTCCTCGCTCCGCACATGTCCAACCACAAGAGACCCCTCCAACACCTTCTCCCGAATAAAATGGTGCTCTATTTCAATGTGTTTTGTCCGCGCGTGACAAACTGGATTTTTAACCAGTTTCAGGGCACTTTCGTTATCACTGCGTAGTAGAGTGAGATCACACACTTTTTCATGGACGTCCTCTACTAGCCTCCTAAGCCAGATGACTTCTCGAGCTACCAAGGTCGAAGCCTTGTACTCTGCTTCCGTAGTAGAGACGGACATCGAGTATTGCTTTTTGAAGAACCACGAGATACGTGTTGTTCCATATGTGAAGACATAACCGGATGTTGACTTCTCGTCGTCTGAATAACCCTCATAATCAGCGTCTGTGTAACCGTGCAGGTTAAAGCTTATGTCTCTCCCATAGAGAAGACCCATATCAGAAGTGGACTTCAAGTACTTTAGAATGTTCATTGCCACCATCAGATGAGGTTTCCGAGGTTCCACCATATACCGACTTACTCGACCAACATCATATGCAATGTCTGGACTCGTAATCGTCAAGTACATAAGGCTCCCGACCAGAGCACGAAACACTAAAGGATCTGGAAGTATCCTTCCCTCATCTCGTCGAAGCTTGATGCCAACATCAAGTAGAGTAGAGCTACTCTTCCCTTCCTGCATGTCGAATCACTGAACGATCTGTTCCACATATCCCTTTTGGGAAACGAGTATGCCGCTCTCTTTCCTCTCTACTTCGAGTCTAAGGAAATGGTGGAGCTCACCCAAGTCCTTCATCTTGAATCGAATAGCTAGCTCTGTCCTAAGCCTAGCTACTTACTCCTAAGAATTACCCGTTACGATTATATTGTCCGCGTACAATAGTACCAAGTCATGAAGCTCCCCCCTCTTCTTGATGAACATGCTCGAATATGAGTCTGAGGCAAAATAACCGCAAAACTGGAGGTATCATGCGATCTTCCCATACCATGTCCGTGGAGACTGCTTCAAGCCGTAAAGGGCCTTTCAGAGCTTGCAGATGTATCCTAGATGATCTTTAGATACGTATCCTGGTGGCTGAACCATGAAGATGTCTTTATCTATTTCTTTATAAAGAAAAACATTCTTTACGTCCAGCTGCCACAACTTCTAACTTTGGCAAGCTGTCAAGGCCATCACTACCCGAATTGAAGTCATCTTTGCAACAGAACTAAACCTCTCTTCGTAGTCTTCTCTGTACTGCTGAGAAAATCCTCGAGCTAAAAGAGGGCCTTGTACCGCTCGATGCTCCCATCCGTCTTCTTCTTCAGCTTATACACCCACTTACATGTCACAGGAGTAACACCATTGACTTTGGCCACAAGGTCCCAAGTCTCATTTTTCCTAAGGGCAGCCATTTCCTCATCCATGATGTTATCCCACTCCTTGACTCCAGTGGTGTCTTCAAAGCTAGAAGGCTCTCGCTCGTCTAGAGGGCCTGCAAAGAAATAAGAGACGAAACTCACCGCGTTTCCTTCGCTGTAATGAGTTGGTGGCTTGATAGTCCTCTTCGATCTCCGAAGAGTTTGACCCTTGCTAACCACCTCCGCTGCTTCTTTTGAATCAGCTTCGTACCTAGGAAAACTTGGAGCATCGCTCCCCCTGCTTACTGAACCGGAAGCCTCCGCCCCAGAGCTAGAAATACCTGGAGCTCCTGGTGACACAAGTAGCTCCACTAGAAGATCCTTAGCAGCCTCCTCTTGCCCGCCATCTGACCTACTTTCCTGTAGCTCCACAGAGGAGCCACCTCCATATGACGCCAGTTCATAGAAGACCACGTCTCTCGAGATGACAAACTTCTTCGTCACTGGATCCATACACTTCCATCCCTTCTTCCGCTCATCATAGCCCACGAAGACAAGCTTCCTCGCCTTCGCATCCAGCTTTGTCCTGAAAGCACCCGGGACGTGTACGTAGCAGGTGGATCCAAATACCCGAAGGTGTTCCACGCCAGGTTTCTCCATAAACATCATCTCATGAGGAGTCTTCATGTTGATCGGACTCAGAGGCATCCGATTGATGACATACATTGTGCATGCCATTCCTTCCGCCCAGAAGGACCTAGGAATGCCTTTGGCATGAAGCCAACACTTGTAGGTCTCTATCAGATGACAGATCTTCCGCTCTGCTACTCCATTTTATTATGGAGTATGAGCACAAGTGAGCTCTCTCCGGACGTCGCGCTTCATATAGAAGTTAGAGAACTCATTTGAAATGAACTCACCTCTGTTGTCTGTTCTCAACTTCTTGATCTGCAGGTCAAGCCGGCAGTCCACTAGCTCCTTGAACTCCACAAATAAGCGGAACGCGTCCGAATTCTCTTTCATAAAGTACACCCAAGTGTAGCTTGTGTAGTCATCAATCAAGACCAGCATGTATCTGCTGCCTCCAAGACTGGCTGTGATGGTCGGCCCCGTCAGATCACCATGGATACATTCCAATAGTGCTTTACACCTGGTCTGCGCCTTGTCTAACAGAAGGCGATGAGCCTTTCTGTTGGGTACTGTATCCACAATTACCTAGATTTGAGGAAGCCACCTGTCTAGCTAAGATGAATTCATATTGTATTTGATGAAATCTTCTAGTTGTGCTTGCAGTTATTCCACGCTAAGTACACACCAATGTCAGGGTGCAGTGGGTCAATATACACGGGTTTGCGCGATGTAATCCCTCGTTGAGCAGATCAGTGTGTTGACCTACGTGTACTCTCTCTATTGGAGTGTACTTAATTTCAAGTACAGGGCTATGATAGAGCAAGAGCAGACAAGGAGCAAGGATGAGCCAAAGACCAGCTCTCGGAAAGAAAGAGGAAAAATTGTCTAAGTAAGAATCGCCGAGAATCACTAAGTGATTCTCGCCGATTCGGCGAGAATCACTAATGATTCTCGCCGAGTCGTCGAGAATCACTGGTTGATTCTCGCCGGTTGGAGCCGGCTGTCTCGACGCGCCAGAAATTTCTCTAAGGCAGAATCGTCGAGAATCAAGTGTGATTCCCGCCGATTCTCCCCAGCTTCTATATCAGTGTAGCCAGAATTCGGCTAAGTAGAATTCGGCGAGAATCGTAGGTGATTCTCGCCGATTCGTCGAGAATCACCTATGATTCTCGCCGAATTTGACTTGGGCAATTTTCCGATTCTTTTTGGACCGGTCCAGGTTACCTGCGGTATTTTGAACCGGTCTTAGGGCTTCTCTTTGGTGGGGCACACAACGGTCATCTTGATGACCTAATGTATAAATATACATGTATTTTTGAACAGTATGACAACGAATAGAGAAGCGTAGAAAAGAACGAGCGACCGTCAAAACCTAGGTCGCGGAGCTCCGTCCGATTGCTGCGCCGCTCGTGCTAGGTGGTCGCCACCGCTGATTGAGGTTTCCTCCTCATCTCCCAGCGACAGAAGCTCTCCCTTGCAATGCGTCTCGCGTGTCCTTCTTGAGAACCCTTGTCTCTTGATTTGTAGATCGGGAAAACTATCCCAATCCGAATCAATTGAGACGATTGATCCAAGATCGACCGTTGGTAGACCTTGCCGGCTTAGCTAAGAAGATTGGATCTACATAGCATCATCGTCTCCTTCATTGAAGCCGTCGATCTAGAGGAGATCCTTTCAAGAGAGATCTACGGTCGTGGACTCTTCGTCGACGTCAAGAACACGTCGTCTAACAAAGAGAGACACCTTGATCTACACAAGTTGTTTGTATTTCTTATACATTCTATTTCCTTTTTCATTGTAAAGGAACGGTTGGTTCCTAGTTGTAAGGGTTGGGTGCAACCCGTGTTGTGGGAGTGGTGACTCCTACGTGTGGAAGGGTTCCTTCCGTTAGTGCAAGGATTGGATTTCAATCCTGTTGGTGAAGTGACCGAGTCGTCCCTGGTTGGGAGATAGGTCGAAGGGGGAAAGTGGACGTATCCAAATCGGGGAACCACTATAAATTGCTTGGGTATTTTCTGTGCTGTGTTGTTTGATTTACTTGTGCAGGTAAAACTTTAATTCCGCAAAAACGCTACAAGACACCTATTCCCCCCCATAGGTGAAGCTAGTTGGCACTAGGTGGACTTTCAAGTGATATCAGAGGGAGGTTCCTCGTCAAAAAGGTTCACACCTTGAGGAGAATCCTACCACCGGTGTCAACCAAAATGGAGCTGGAATATGATATCTCTCCTCTTAGACTCCCCGCGTGCACAAAGGACTATTATCCCATCTGGAAGATGAGGGTATCTTTTTATTTGGAGGCCATCGACCCTCGCGCATCAATCATCTTGGAAGAGGGTCCATTCATTCCCATGAAGGCCTCCTGCTCTGGAAAGGATATGCAGATCCCCATGGAGACTACCGAAATGTCTGAGATTGAAT
This sequence comes from Platanthera zijinensis, assembly GCA_039513925.1. NCBI lineage: Eukaryota > Viridiplantae > Streptophyta > Magnoliopsida > Asparagales > Orchidaceae > Platanthera > Platanthera zijinensis. The sequence continues at coordinate 50,829,899 of CM077084.1, read as the reverse complement.
TCTCTCTATTCAACTTGGATGAAATGATTCGTAAAATCATCCTGGATGTCTGGACTGGACCTTCCCGGTCAAGACTTGAAAAGTGTAGGACGACCAAGTCCTTGTGGCAAACTGTATCAGACCTCATGGAGGGATCAGACAGAACAGGGATAAGTCGCCAGCAAGAGGATGAGGCATATATGGGGGTCAACATTTCTGAAGAAGAAAGTGATGACCAATTTCTCAGTATCAGGGCTCCCGTGTCCTTGTCAGAGACTGAAGAAGAAGTTGAGGAAAGCAGTTCTGATGAAACTGACTCAACAGTCTTTGCCGATATTAACGGTAACCCTGAACATCAAAGCCAGGAGCAGGTAACTTCTTCCTCATACCCCCCTCCTCTTGAAGTTCCTGAAGACAGGAACAATTCTGAGGGTAGTCCTTCCATAGATGCAAGGGATATGGATAGCTTCAATCAAAAGATTGAAAATTCTGATTCCCTTGAGAGTGCCCTTCAGAAGAGCAACTTACTTGTGGAGGAGCAAGCTAAGGAGATTGCTCAGCTGAAGACCTTGATGAATCTCCAATTGGAATCCATCAAGGTAAAGAATTCAAAGATCTCGGATCTAGAGAGTCGTCTAGAGACCGAGAAGAGGATTGTTTCTAACTTTTCTAAGATAGATGCCATCAAAAGAAAAGCAGAAAATGGGTGGATCTCCCAAATCATTAATTCATGGAGAAATGGGGAAACTGTGTACAGACCCCCCATCCCGAGCAGGAAGGGCACACATCATGCATTCAGGTATGACCATAGGAACAACCATGTTCACTGCAAGAATGATCAGCCCTCATGTGGAAATACCCACAGTGCCAGAGCTATCATGGCTACCCCGGAGAGAATACTCAAGGCTCATCCTGAGCCCTTTGTATTCTCGGCCTCAGCCCCAACTCATCATGAATCTACCGGAACCAGCTCTCACTGCAATACTTTCCGCCCTAGGACACAGGAAAGGGGGGTCAGGAAACATGTGGTAAGTACCCATGGGGCCTCTGGAAGCGTGCTGACTGAAAGGAAGGCACCACCTCCAAGGCCACTTGACACTCACCACATGCATTCTTTCCACCCTCCCATGTGTCACGGTGGAAAAGGCAATTCTGTGAGCAGAACCGGCTTTATCCCGTTTAGACCTAAGATCATGACTACCTCAGTCAACAGATCAGGTCAGAAACGGCGATACAACATTCACGAGTGTTGGTGCTGTGGCAAGGTGGGTCACTTTGCCATAGATTGTTGGCATAACCCCTCTGTGTCAAGGGCAAGGGCATATCCACATCCTCGAGACAAAGCTAGCCCTCCCACCAGGATTCCTGTGGGAAGGCATTCAAATTGTTATGCTGACAAGAACTTAGGACCCAATACTTATTGGGTTCCTAAGGAAAGATAACTCTTTCTTGCAGGGTAGTCTAGGTTCCCGTAAACCTGATGGGAACCTGACAGGAGATGCTCCAAGAATGACGTGTAAAAGTATATGGAATAGGAGCAGTGCCATCAATACAGGCACTTGTCAGTTGACCTCCTGGTGTGCCTTGTGCTGATGATCTAAATGATACATCCTGTTATCACAAGTAATTGCAATTAGCCTAAATGTTTGAGCCATAATGCATAAATAGTTCCATATATATATATGTATGTTTACATATCCTCACTAAGTAATAAATTCCCACTTTTTTGAAAGTAAATGGTCATATGGAGAATTCTTCACATGTGCTCCTTCACCTAGGGAAGGAGTAAAATTGTGAGATAACCTTTAGTACCATTAGTAAAGATTAGTCTGACATCATCAGGTACAAGTTCACCCTCGGGAAATTGAGAAGATACGTCATTGGGAATCACTGAGAATGATAACTGACACCAAGGATCTTGCGTTTATCGATCTAGAAATAACTTATGAAATTTGCTAGACACTGTTATTGGGTTAGGTAAACCAAAGTTGATGTGCCTCCTAAGCCGTGTGGTGTGTTGAAACATACTTGGATTAAGAAACAATCATTTTGAATCCTTTCCAACCCTTGACAAAGACGTAAATTAGGAATTCCGGCGATTTCCGTCAAACTAAAGTCATTCCCGTCGAACTGAAGTTATACATAGATAAACCCGGTCTACATATATATATATATACCCAACAATCAAACCTTCCGCTATTCTAATTCCCGCCGACTCTTCGACTTCCGATATTCGCCGAGACCTCCCCGCAGGAATCCCACCGATCCTCTCCTCCCGGCGATTTCCATCTTCGTGAGCCGGTGTTGACCTAACTCCGAATCCCGTAGGCCTTCCCGCTTGTATCTAGGGTGTTCGTCCAGGCTTCGCCGCGGATCATTGTCGCAAGTTTCTTCGGGTGGTCCGTCGTCTCCCTGGTGAAGCAGCCGGAACTCCCTCTTCCTCTCCGCATTAGGTAACCTTCTCTTGTCCATTACAGTGATTTAAGCTTAGTGTAGCTTTGGTATTCACTCTCGTGGTTTCGAATTAGACTTAGACTTGGGAAATCCCTCCCTAGGTTTGCAATGGCTCCAAGGACCACTGCCGGCCTGGTCACCGGATGCGAGTTGGTGCGAACCGGGTTCTCCCATGCCTCGGATGAATTCAGAAATATCATCATTATGCTTGAGGAAGCAGGACTCACTTTCGTACTGGAGCACCCTTGCAAAATCCTGGACAAGGAAGTCTTGGAGTTCTTCGCGATAGCCAAACTCCGAAATGAAGACACATACATCAAGAGTAAGGTTGCTGGGGCAAAGATTAAGATGTCTGCAAGGAAGCTGACCCAATGCCTGCAGCTATCCAGTTCTGAGCAAGAAGATTACCTAGAGGAACATGATAGAATAAGGACCCTATCATTCTGTGGACTGTCCAGGGGGACAAGGTCAATAAAGAGAAAAGACATGAACGAGGAGGAGAAACTGCTATCTGACATCATTGGGAAGGTTCTAATTTGCAAATCTGGATCACACGACCATATCTCAGGGGATATGTTCAAGACTCTGGTGGCGATTGTCTGCAGAAAAAGGTTCAACTGGGGAGCCATGCTCTTTGAGAAAATTAAAGACACTCTCCGATCCCCAAGCTTTGGTAAAATAATAAGTCTTTATCTTAATCAGCTGGACGGAGATAAATTTGACATGAGCAAAGGAGTGCCCCTGCACTATTTGAAAAAGATGGACTCAAGCATATTCGACCGGTGGGAGCGTCGAATAGGGCAGGTTGCCATGGACATAGACCAAGAAGCATCTCCAGTTGAGGACACCAGTGCTCCTGCACATTCTGTGGCATTTCCCAGTGAAGTTCCTGATGCACTGACTGCAGGAACTGAGGGGGAGTCTCTACCCGCTTCTGATAATATTATATCTGACATCTCTCAGATAACTAGAGATGCGGTTGAGACTGTGCAAGAAGATAGTGAGGAGGTGGTGGAAGATGAAGTGGCTGATGAGGAGGAGGAAGAGGAAGAAGAGGAAGAAGAGGAAGATATGAATTATATGGCCGATAAGACTGGGAATATGGAAACTGAGGAGGTGGAAGCAGTACCTGAGAGGGAGAAATGGGTGGATTCTCGGGAGGATGCTGATGTTCCATTTGTGGAACAAGCTCCTGAGAGATTGGATGCAAGAATGGAGGGGGAGCCCTCCCAGCAACCCTCTGTGAACAATCCGGAACATCCTACAGTGGATGCCGGTATTCCCCCCGTGGAATCTATTCTAGTGTCCAGTTCACCCAGTGCCTCCGCTGAGGAGACAAACCAGGACGTGCCTAAGGTTCCTCCACTTCAAGCAAGTATAGCAAATCATACGGTAAACATTGTCCAAGGGATGCTGGATGAGCTTAAAGATGAGTTTGAGAAAGTCCAAAACAAAGTGCTGAAGAGAATGAAGAAATCTGAGGATCTCATGCTCAAGAATGTAGTACAAATCAATCATAAGCTAGATGAGATGGAGAAGAAATTTGAAGAAAAATATACAGAGGCAGGCATAGCAGTATCTCTTCTAATGAAAGGACTGAAAAAGAACACTGATGACCTGACAGTGGTCAATAATAATACACATGTTGTGGCAGATAACATCCAAAAGTTTAATGCCAACATGGTGATGTTGAACAAAAATCAGAAGGCACTGCTGGATGAATTTGGTAAAACTGTGAAGCACATTGATACATCCCTGCATTCTTACGCAAACTCTATAGCCGCCGAAGCCAAAAAGGGGGAGGAGGAGTATAAAGCTAAGATGGCGGGGCTTCAACAATTGATAATCGAAAACTTCGATCAGTCTAATAGGTATGTGTTTGATACGGCCCACTGGCTCGTACGGCAGGCATCGGGCATACATGTCCCTGTTGCCCTGCCAGAGGATGAGGGCTTAGCTGATGCTACTGAGGAAGAAATAAGGACTGAAGAAGTACCACTGAGTGAAGCCGAGTCAAAGAAGGCTGCTGCAAGGGCTGAGCGAAGAAGCTGGTTTGATCAGGAAGCACTCATAAAAGCTAAAGGAAAAAGGCAATTCCAAGAAGGAACTTCAAAGGAAACACCAACAGAAAAGAAGATCAGACTGAAGGAAGATGAAGTGCGTAATGAAAGGTGGAGCCCAGTCTCAAAAAGCATCATATGGACACCTTTGCTCTACACCAAGGGGGGCAAGTTAAAAGGAATGATGTGTATAGTCAATACGAGTGGGAGCGGCACAAAATGTATGAAGCCAAAAGAAACCTATTCGTCAGGACCAATACTGTAACACCCCTATCCGTCACATAGCATATAGCAGTAGGTCCGGCCGGGGCCTGACGCCATATACTACGGACAGACCGGTTGGTTACGCGTTGAAACCATACAACCAATCAGAGCGTCCTACACAACACCTAGCGGAAGCAATTTAATTAAGTTGCAAAAAGATAAGAACCCTGCCACAGAGCATGAATGTCCACTACAACCCAGGAATGAGTACATACACAAAAGAGAACTGGCCTTAAGGCCTTACAATGTTCACTTAACAAAATAGTGTTTTCAGACCTCGGCTCGTAGGCCGGCCATACATGAATGAACGGGAAAAACATAACAAATTAGGCCTTCGAGGGCCGGCACAGCAACAAGGGCTTTAGCCCGCTATTTCCCGCTCGGCTCCGCAGCACCTGCAAGCAACAAACCACTGCCCGGTGGCAAACAATAGCAACGGTCAGCAATGCTGACCAAATTATAACGATCCCGCCCCCACAATCGGGGCGGGGATGCTCTTTTCCCTGCACTTTATTAGTATGGGCATTTATAAAAGGTAATTGCACATCACCACAGGCGTAGGCTCGCACGGCCACACACCCCGTGCACTCAGGGCACATTCTCGGCGAACCGGCCAACGTCACGTCAATTCAAGCCATAGACGTTCCCGATCCACCACCGCCTCTAGGACGGTCATCCATATGAGCAATTTGTCTCCTTAGCCTTGGTCACGACAATTTAAGCCATAGACCGCCGAAGACCCTCGTCCATGCCAACGGTCCTACCGAACGACATAGACCAGGTACGGTTCCGCTTGACCCGTGCTCATACCGCAACGACAATTTAAGCCATATGCGCATGTCAAGACTCGCCGAGTCCCGTTTCCGCTACAAAAATCACATAACCCAGTTATGTTCACGTTGGCTCCCCGGCCTCCGTGTTGGCAAAACCCGCTTTTGCCCAGTTTTCCGGGTGCACCTTAGAGTTAATCTCTAAGATTCCCTGATGCAATCTACCATGTAGAAAAACCCGAAAACACCCAAACATCCGGAGTCTTGCCCGGTTCAAATGCAATGCAACATCACCGATTCGGACCAACACGTCCGAATAGGCTTCACACACAATGCCTATGTCCGTTTACGCATACGGACTCTACACAAGGGGGACTTCACATATCTACCCCAAGGAGCGCTCCAACTCTTCGCTCACTCGCGAGAGCGGGCTTCCTATGCAAGGAAAAGAGGGCTTCACATGCCCAAGATAAAGAATCGTTACCCTTGCGTTTTTCCGCGGCGCCATCGCAAACTACGCGGCTAGAAAGCTTCGCAATGTCGTCGCCTCCGCGGATCTGGGCTCGGATCGCGATTTGGAGCTTCGAACCTCCTCCGGCGGCCGGATTTTGGCCTCACACCACCAATGGAGCTCTCCCCTCTCTCTAGGATGTAGAAAGAGAACTCAAGATGAAAATGAGGGTTTCTCCCCCCATTTCCCGGCTAATAACCCCCCAGGAGCAGCCCCCACCGTCAGATCCAGATCCAAGGGAATGAACGGCCGAGATTAGATCCAAAATAACAAAATCTGGGCCGAACACGGGTTGGCACACGGCCGTGTGCCTGGCCGTGTAGCTCATTCGCCGATCGACACGGGTCCTGACACGGCCGTGTGCCACGGGCCGTGTTACCTGGAGCTTCAGAACGATCGTCGGGCTTCATGAACACGGCTTCGAACACGGCCGTGTTCGAGGCCGTGTGCCCCACACACGGCTTGAGACACGGCCGTGTGTCTCAGGCCGTGTACTTCTCTGACTCGAGACTGCACAAAAACACTGAACACGGGTAGGCACACGGCCGTGTGCCTGGCCGTGTGCCCCTGTTCAAACCTCCAAAAGCGCTGATTGATCGCCCCGCGATCAACTCCGAGGTTGGGGTCTTACAACTCCCTCCCCCTTAAGAGAATTTCGTCCCGAAATTAAGAACAGAGACTACACAAAAACATAAACATAACGAGTACCTGAGGGGAACAACTCGGGGTATTCCTCGCGCATTGTCTGCTCTCGCTCCCAAGAGAGCTCCTCGCGCCCGCAGTTATCCCAACGGACCTTCACCATTCTGATTTCCTTGTTCCGAAGCCGCTTGACTTCGAAATCCTCAATAGATATGGGCTTGACTTTCGTTGTCAACCCTTCCTCAACCGGTACTTGATCAGCTGCGATCACCTGCGAAGGCTCTTGCACCGCCTTCCGCAATACAGAAATGTGGAACACATCATGTAATCCACTCAACTCCACTGATAGCTTCAAACGGTATGCAGCTTCGCCGACTCGCTCCAGGACCTCAAAAGGTCCAAGGTATCTTGGGCTCAGCTTCTTCAAGCGTCTCACCCGCGAAACCCCCTTGAACGGCTTTACTTTCAGGTATACCCAATCGCCTACCGCGAACTCCACGTTCCGGTGCTTGGCATTGTAATACTTCGCCTGCCAGTCCTGAGCGATCAACAAGCGCTCCCGAATGATCCGCACTTACGAGGTAGCACTCTCCACCTCCTGCTTCTTGTACAACCTTGCCTCACCCGCTTCAAGCCACGATAACGGCGTGCGACACTTCCTACCATACAGGGCCTCAAAGGGCGCCATTTGTATACTCGCTTGGTAGCTGTTGTTGTACGCGAACTCCACCAAATAAAGGTGGTCTTCCCAATGCTTCCTGAAGTCTAGAACACACATGCGGAGCATGTCCTCCATCGTTCTATTGACCCTCTCGGTCTGCCCATCCGTCTGCGGATGGAAAGCTGTGCTGAACTTTAACTTTGTTCCCAACATCTGCTGCACCAACCTCCAATCATTTGACGTGAACCGCCCATCGCGATCACTCACAATGCTACGGGGCACACCATGCAGCCTAACAATATTGTCGACATACAATTTTGCCAATCTCTCCACAGGATCATCCTTCCTATGCGGAATGAAATGCGACACTTTGGTTAGTCGATCTACGATCACCCAGATGGCGTCGTTCCCCTTCTGCGACCTTGGCAACCCGTGCACAAAGTCCATAGATATATCATCGAATTTCCACTCCGGTATAGGCAAGGATTTCAGAAATCCTCCTGGCTTTTGGCACTCCGCCTTCACCAAGGCGCACGTTTGGCATTTAGCCACGTACAACGCCACATCTTTCTTAAGCCCCGGCCACCAAAACAGCTTCTTGAGGTCACGATACATCTTCGTGCTCCCTGGGTGGATTGAGTACTTGGTATGATGAGCCTCGTACATCAACTCCGCCCGGAGGTTACCCCCACTCGGGACGCACAACCGATGATCCTTTCTTAACAAACCATCATCCACCGAGAACTGGGAATTTGACCCATCCAGAGCGGCCTCCATAAGCTCTTTCATGGAGTCATCTAACTCCAATGCCTGCCGAACCCGGTCAGCCAGGTCATACTGCACCTCTGTCCAGTTTAACATTGCTTTGGCGCTCGTCTGCTTGTCAACGCAACAGATCTCAAGCTCCTCTAACTCCCGCACTAGCCGCTCATCATGCACCGACAACCAGTTGGCTCGGGCGGGAGCCCTGCGGCTCAGCGCATCCGCAACTGCGTTGCCCTTCCCGGGTACATAATGTATCTTGAAGGTGTAGTCCCCCAGGAACTCCATCCACCTCCTCTGCCTCATATTAAGGTCCTTTTGATCCAACAAGTATTTTAGGCTCTTGTGATCGGTGTATATATCGACTCTTACGCCGTATAGGTAGTGCCTCCATAACTTAAGTGCAAAAATCACGGCCGCCAACTCCAAGTCGTGCACCGGATAATTTCTTTCATGCACTTTCAGCTGACGCGATCCATACGCGATCACACTTCCATGCTGCAACAACACGCAGCCCAAGCCACTACCCGAAGCGTCGCTATACACCTCAAAGCCCTCGGTCCCACTCGGCGAACTAAGCACTGGCGCCGTGGTCAACCGCCTCTTCAGCTCCTCAAAAGCTTGCACGCACTCTTGCGTCCACAAGAATTTCTGATCCTTCCTTGTCAACTTCGTGAGAGGTAACGCTACCCGCGAGAAGTTCTCTACGAAGCGCCTATAATATCCGGCAAGCCCGAGAAAACTACGGACTTCCGCGACAGAAGATAACGCAGGCCACTCCCGTATCGCAACAATCTTCGCCGGATCCACCGCTATACCTTCCCCACTCACTATATGACCAAGGAACGCTACCGAGGGTAGCCAGAACTCGCACTTGGAGAACTTTGCGTAAAGCTCATTCCTCCTCAAAGTCTCCAACACCAAATGCAAATGCTTGAAGTGGTCTTCTTCGCACTGCGAGTATACCAAAATATCGTCAATAAAGACGATCACAAAGCGATCCAGGAAATCTCTGAACGTCCTGTTCATCAGATCCATAAACACCGATGGCGCATTTGTCAGTCCAAACGGCATGACCGTGAACTCGAAATGCCCGTACCTCGTACTGAACGCCGTCTTTGGGATATCACATTCCCTGATCCTCAGCTGATAGTACCCCGACTTCAAGTCCAACTTGGAGTATACAGACAATCCGACTAACTGATCAAAGAGATCATCAATCCTCGGGATCGGGTACTTGTTCTTCTCCGTCAACTTGTTCAATTCTCTGTAGTCGATGCACAGCCGCATACTACCGTCCTTCTTTTTAACGAAGAGGACCGGTGCGCTCCAAGGCGACGAACTTGGACGCACATAACCTTGCTTCATCAGTTCCTCCAACTGAACCTTCAACTCCGCCATCTCCTTTGGCGCCAACCTATAAGGAGCACGTGACACGGGTTTGGCACCCGGCACGAGCTCGATCGTAAAATCAATCTCTCGCTGCGGTGGGGCTCCGGGAAGGCTATCCGGGAACACATCGGGGTATTCGCAAACCACGGGGATGCTATCCAACGGGGACTTTGGCTCCACAGCCCCCACTATCGCAAAGAACAGCTCTGCACCAGCACGAACTGCCTTCACCACCTGAAGAGCAGACATCAGTGTCTTGCTCGACCCCTTAAGCCCCTCAAAAGTAGTCTCCCGCCCTACACCCAGCTTGACCTCCTTACGGTCGCAATCGATCCAAGCCTTCTACTCTGACAGCCAATCCATTCCAAAGATAACATCGAACTCTACTAACGGCAATAATGACGCTAGCAAGTCGAACTCTTGGCTCCCTATGTGAACCTTCACGGCGCACACTCTGTCCGCACGCATCGAGCACCCATTCGGTAGCAACACATCTAACTTGTCCTTCGCCATCGAAGAAGGGACTCCGATGCGCGATATAAACTGTTCGGACAAGAAAGAATGCGAAGCACCAGTGTCGAACAGTGCCCGTGCCGGACTATCGCTAATCACCACAAAGCCTAAGCAAAAGACATTAGCTTAACAAGCAATAGGTAATAGTATTCTCAAGTCAACTTGCATAAATTAACTCATACCTGTCACCACATCCGCTTGCTTGATGGCCTCCTGCTGGCCCAAGTTGTAGACTCTAGGCTGAGTCGGAGCATAGTGGGACGCGATCGACTCCACCGCTTTGCCCTTTTCCTCGTAGGTAGCTCCTTGTTTCCTTTCGGACTTTGAGCGTCCACTCCAGCAGTCACGGGCAAAGTGCCCCGGCTTTCCACATGTGAAACAAGCGCCCGGGGTTCGATTGGTAGTTGTCCCCGAGGCACCTGCAGAAGGAGCTGGACCCGAAGTCTTAGCTTTCTTGAAGAATCTACGGTAGCCCGACTTCGATGTAGTCGGCGGCTTGAACTCTGATTTCTTTCCACCGGATTCCCTTTCTTTCTTCGCTTGCACGTTTCTCATATCCTTCTCCAAGGACCGGGCCGAACTGACCAGGGTCATGAAACCCTGCGTCTTGGGCCCCGATAGCAGCAACCTCAAATCATCCCTTAGCCCTTCATAAAAGCGGCTCGTCTTGCGCTCCTCGTCTGCGAAGGTAGCGCCGGCATATCTCCCCAACCGAGTAAACTCGTGGAGGTATTCATCAACGGTGCTATCACCCTGCACCAACTTCTGGAATTCGCTCTCTAGCGCGATCCTCTGCGCCGAGGGGAGGTATCGAGCCATAAATAGTCTCGCAAACTCCTCCATCGGGACTTCGGCCAATGGCCTTCCCCTCAATTGATGCAGCTCTAGGCCCTCCCACCACAGTCTTGCGTCCCCATCCAAAAGGAACGTCGCTATAGTGGTCTTCTGCCACTCTTCAGTTTCCGTCGCAGTCATCACCCTGTTGACCCTTGAGAGCCAATCCTCTGCTTGGGTCGGGGTTTCTACCCCCGTGAACACCGGTGGATGAAAGCCCATGACATGCTTCAGTTGTCTTTCAGTTGCTCTCCTCGGCAACTCTGGCTCCACCACCACCTGCTCAACCCTCCTTTGCTCTGCCGTCTGAAGCGGTACTTGCTCTACAGCAGGAGCAGGCTGCTGCACCTGCCTTGCAGGCTGCGCATTAATCATTGCCATGACCGCTTCTGCCACCAACCTAATGGTCTCGGCAGACAAAGGTGTTGCAGGCGTATCGCTTGGCGCACTGCTCGCCTCAGAACCTGGCCGTTCAGACGGCCCAGCACCACTTCTGGTCACCTATAATCGTGCAAAAACACCGATAAGCGACCAAATACTACTGCAAACAGCAATTATAGGAACACGCAGGTTCCTCAAACATGTGTATTTTCATTCCTAAGTGGACATTCATGGGTTCTTTTCATGTTATAACGATGACGCACACAATGTGCTCACCACCCCTTAAAGTGAATTCGTCCACGAATTCATTTAAGCGTGACCGAAACCAGAAGTCTGATACCAATTTGTAACACCCCTATCCGTCACATAGCATATAGCAGTAGGTCCGGCCGGGGCCCGACGCCATATACTACGGACAGACCGGTTGGTTACGCGTTGAAACCATACAACCAATCAGAGCGTCCTACACAACACCTAGCGGAAGCAATTTAATTAAGTTGCAAAAAGATAAGAACCCTGCCACAGAGCATGAATGTCCACTACAACCCAGGAATGAGTACATACACAAAAGAGAACTGGCCTTAAGGCCTTACAATGTTCACTTAACAAAATAGTGTTTTCAGACCTCGGCTCGCAGGCCGGCCATACATGAATGAACGGGAAAAACATAACAAATTAGGCCTTCGAGGGCCGGCACAGCAACAAGGGCTTTAGCCCGCTATTTCCCGCTCGGCTCCGCAGCACCTGCAAGCAACAAACCACCGCCCGGTGGCAAACAATAGCAACGGTCAGCAATGCTGACCAAATTATAACGATCCCGCCCCCACAATCGGGGCGGGGATGCTCTTTTCCCTGCACTTTATTAGTATGGGCATTTATAAAAGGTAATTGCACATCACCACAGGCGTAGGCTCGCACGGCCACACACCCCGTGCACTCAGGGCACATTCTCGGCGAACCGGCCAACGTCACGTCAATTCAAGCCATAGACGTTCCCGATCCACCACCGCCTCTAGGACGGTCATCCATATGAGCAATTTGTCTCCTTAGCCTTGGTCACGACAATTTAAGCCATAGACCGCCGAAGACCCTTGTCCATGCCAACGGTCCTACCGAACGACATAGACCAGGTACGGTTCCGCTTGACCCGTGCTCATACCGCAACGACAATTTAAGCCATATGCGCATGTCAAGACTCGCCGAGTCCCGTTTCCGCTACAAAATCACATAACCCAGTTATGTTCACGTTGGCTCCCCGGCCTCCGTGTTGGCAAAACCCGCTTTTGCCCAGTTTTCCGGGTGCACCTTAGAGTTAATCTCTAAGATTCCCTGATGCAATCTACCACGTAGAAAAACCCGAAAACACCCAAACATCCGGAGTCTTGCCCGGTTCAAATGCAATGCAATATCACCGATTCGGACCAACACGTCCGAATAGGCTTCACACACAATGCCTATGTCCGTTTACGCATACGGACTCTACACAAGGGGGACTTCACATATCTACCCCAAGGAGCGCTCCAACTCTTCGCTCACTCGCGAGAGCGGGCTTCCTATGCAAGGAAAAGAGGGCTTCACATGCCCAAGATAAAGAATCGTTACCCTTGCGTTTTTCTGCGGCGCCATCGCAAACTATGCGGCTAGAAAGCTTCGCAACGTCGTCGCCTCCGCGGATCTGGGCTCGGATCGCGATTTGGAGCTTCGAACCTCCTCCGGCGGCCGGATTTTGGCCTCACACCACCAATGGAGCTCTCCCCTCTCTCTAGGATGTAGAAAGAGAACTCAAGATGAAAATGAGGGTTTCTCCCCCCATTTCCCGGCTAATAACCCCCCAGGAGTAGCCCCCACCGTCAGATCCAGATCCAAGGGAATGAACGGCCGAGATTAGATCCAAAATAACAAAATCTGGGCCGAACACGGGTTGGCACACGGCCGTGTGCCTGGCCGTGTAGCTCATTCGCCGATCGACACGGGTCCTGACACGGCCGTGTGCCACGGGCCGTGTTACCTGGAGCTTCAGAACGATCGTCGGGCTTCATGAACACGGCTTCGAACACGGCCGTGTTCGAGGCCGTGTGCCCCACACACGGCTTGAGACACGGCCGTGTGTCTCAGGCCGTGTACTTCTCTGACTCGAGACTGCACAAAAACACTGAACACGGGTAGGCACACGGCCGTGTGCCTGGCCGTGTGCCCCTGTTCAGACCTCCAAAAGCGCTGATTGATCTCCCCGCGATCAACTCCGAGGTTGGGGTCTTACAAATACGGTGGCAAACAAAGCTCCCCCTCCGAGATACGATCCAAAGCCCAAAGAATATTTTGAGCGGCAAAGCAGAAAGTTCTTGGCTCAGCAGCTTAAAGAAGAGATAGCCAAGGATAAAGAACTCTAGGGTGTTAGCTAGTGCTTTCCTTACGTTTTGATTTTCACTATCATGTAAAATTGTGAATATTTAATGTGGATATATATATATGTGTGTGTGATTTGTTGATTGACTCTCATATTAGTCTGATTGCTCTCATTATCGTTCTCTTGGTTTAATGCACTTATTATCTTGGTTGTTGAAATTCATCTTAGCTAGTAGGATTTTGGCTTCGTCAAATAGGGGGAGATTGTTGGGTACTGTATCCACAATTACCTAGATTTGAGGAAGCCACCTGTCTAGCTAAGATGAATTCACATTGTATTTGATGAAATCTTCTAGTTGTGCTTGCAGTTATTCCACGCTAAGTACACACCAATGTCAGGGTGCAGTGGGTCAATATACACGGGTCTGCGCGACATAATCCCTCGTTGAGCAGATCAGTGTGTTGACCTACGTGTACTCTCTCTATTGGAGTGTACTTAATTTCAAGTACAGGGCCATGATAGAGCAAGAGCAGACAAGGAGCAAGGATGGGCCAAAGACCAGCTCTCGGAAAGAAAGAGGAAAAATTGTCTAAGAAAGAATCGACGAGAATCACTAAGTGATTCTCGCCGATTCGGCGAGAATCACTAATGATTCTCGCCGAGTCGTCGAGAATCACTGGTTGATTCTCGCCGGTTGGAGCCGGCTGTCTCGACGCGCCAGAAATTTCTCTAAGGCAGAATCGTCGAGAATCTAGTGTGATTCCCGCCGATTCTACCCGACTTCTATATCAGTGCAGCCAGAATTCGGCTAAGTAGAATTCGGCGAGAATCGTAGGTAATTCTCGCCGATTCGTCGAGAATCACCTATGATTCTCGCCGAATTTGACTTGGGCAATTTTCCGATTCTTTTTGGACCGGTCCAGGTTACCTGCGGTATTTTGAACCGGTCTTAGGGCTTCTCTTTGGTGGGGCACACAACGGTCATCTTGATGACCTAATGTATAAATACACAGGTATTTTTGAACAGTATGACAACGAATAGAGAAGCGTAGAAAAGAACAAGCGGCCGTCAAAACCTAGGTCGCGGAGCTCCGTCCGACTGCTGCGCCGCTCGTGCTAGGTGGTCGCCACCGCTGATTGAGGTTTCCTCCTCATCTCCCGGCGACAGAAGCTCTCCCTTGCAATGCGTCTCGCGTGTCCTTCTTGAGAACCCTTGTCTCTTGATTTGTAGATCGGGAAAACTATCCCAATCCGAATCAATTGAGACGATTGATCCAAGATCGACCGTTGGTAGACCTTGCCGGCTTAGCTAAGAAGATTGGATCTACATAGCATCACCGCCTCCTTTATTGAAGCCGTCGATCTAGAGGAGATTCTTTCAAGAGAGATCTACGGTCATGGACTCTTTGTCGACGTCAAGAACACGTCATCTAACGAAGAGAGACACCTTGATCTACACAAGTTGTTTGTATTTCTTATACATTCTATTTCCTTTTTCATTGTAAAGGAACGGTTGGTTCCTAGTTGTAAGGGTTGGGTGCAACCCGTGTTGTGGGAGTGGTGACTCCTACGTGTGGAAGGGTTCCTTCCGTTAGTGCAAGGATTGGATTTCAATCCTGTTGGTGAAATGACCGAGTCATCCCTGGTTGGGAGATAGGTCGAAGGGGGAAAGTGGACGTACCCAAATCGGGGAACCACTATAAATTGCTTGGGTATTTTCTGTGCTGTTTTGTTTGATTTACTTATGCAGGTAAAACTTTAATTCCGCAAAAACGCTACAAGACACCTATTCCCCCCCATAGGTGAAGCTAGTTGGCACTAGGTGGACTTTCACTTTCCATATTGACACCCCGTGCAGACATGACCGTCGCTGAAGGATGACAACTTAGGAAATCCTTTCACAAGGCTTCTTACCGCCATCGCTTTCAACTTGTCCATCCCAACATGCCCTAGTCTCTCATGCCAAATAACAACGCTATCGTTGGCCCTCATCTGATCAACATAGGAACTTGTTGATAACGCAAATAAGTCCCTCACCCTTCTCCCTATATGAGCAATGCCAGCCTTTACCGCTGACACGTTGCGGAGAAACTTCACTTCTATCATACCAAACAAAACGCGATAGCCCATGTCCACCGTATTGTTCACAAAGAAGAGGTTCTTCTTCATGCCCGGTATGTGATAAACACTCCTCAAGGTGAGTGGACCCTTATCACTACCCAAAGAAACTACACCCTCCTTCACTACTGCGTGAACCGTATCATCATCGATTATGATAGCTTCATTACCTAAGAACGTTTGTAGAGATGAGAACTTTCACTCATCCCCAGTGAGATGATGACTGCACCCC
The DNA here is from genome assembly GCA_039513925.1 of Platanthera zijinensis. Lineage (NCBI taxonomy): Eukaryota > Viridiplantae > Streptophyta > Magnoliopsida > Asparagales > Orchidaceae > Platanthera > Platanthera zijinensis. The sequence continues at coordinate 50,813,979 of CM077084.1, read as the reverse complement.
GCATCAACAATCCAATCATCTTGGTAGTCGATGGTGGACAAAGCCCAAACACATGTGCCCGACAAGAATGCACCTCCCTGTCCGGCTTCCTCAGCACTGGAACCATCTCCCTCCTTATCTACAACGTGCCCAGGCCGCAGCTTGACCTTGCAGTCCTTCTTGAAGTGGCCTGGATGGTTGCACCTATATAACTTAAGCCAATCCTTCTTCTTCTTCCAATACTGCTTAGGAGCAATGCTCCTCTCTTACTGATAAGAAGTTGATGGTCCATCACCAGCAACTTCTTCTTCTTCTCTCATTTCTTCTTCTTCCCTTAAAAGAGCGTCTTACTACCTCCTTCAGAGATAGTGACTCCAGCCATCTGCCCTGCTAAACTCTCCTGTGAATCCAACAGGTTCTCCAGCTCCAGCAAAGATGGTTGAGTGACCCAACCTTGAATGAAAGTAGCAAAGGCCATACATTCCTTCCACAAACCGCAAATTATGTGTCTCTCTATCTTCGCCTCCGAAATAGGCTCATCAGGGTCCAACACTGAGATCTCAGCGCATGAGTTCTTCATCTTTAGGAAGAATGTTGAGATGGGCAGATCTTATTGAGTTGCTCTCGCCAATCATTTTTTAGGAATTGAAGCCTTGCTAATTTCTTCCTATTGAACAACTCATTGAGAGAAGTCCAAATCTCCGCAGTAGACCGACATCCTATGATGTGGTCAAAGAGTTCCGGTGAGATAGCCCGCTTGAGAGTAAACTCCGCTTTCGTGTTTGTCTTCCTCCAAACTCTCATCACTTATGCACCAGCAGCAACAGTAACCTCTTGCCTTTCGTCTCCGCAGATGACCTCCCAAAGGTCATCACCCATAAGATAGCTTTCCATACACAACTTTCACTTCTTAAAGTTAGTCAGTGTAAGAAGCTCGATTCCAAGACCTCTTACATATACACCTTCCATTGCACTATCCCTGGTTCACTTGAACTCCAGAAACAAAAAAGCAAGCATGTTGGTTGATCACCGCTCAGCCTCTGTTCCCTCTGATACCATGTAAAAATTTGTGATTCGCGGAAAATGGGAAACCAGGCGCAGGAACACTCAACCTATCCGAGTCAAATAAACCAGATGCACACAGAAGAGCAAGAAACTTGTACTATTAAAATCTTCTTTACAGGGTAAGATATACATGGCGAGACATGATTCGTTGATGTACCCGATGGAAGCAGAAAAAATACAAGGCAAAGAACCTATCTGCGCGGACTCAAAGAGTAACCCCCGGCTCTGCTGCTACACTACAGAGTCTGCTGAATCTGCTAAGTTTCCAAACCACAACCTAGCCGCGCGGACTTCCCGTTATTCCAATGTTGAACTCTATCCGCTAATCTGCAAGTCGCCTAACTGCCAGATCACACGAACTGCTGCTGCAAAACTAAACAAGCTGCCAGAAGCGGACAACTTATTGAACTGGGAAACAAGTTACAGAAGTGAAGACCGTCTGGTCGCAAGCCGCGACCTGCTACTAACTGTTGGTTGCTAACCGCAGAGTCCGTACTGTCCCTAATCGAAGTCAGAACCAAGTCCTTGGCTTCTCAAAGCTATCCGCACAACTTGCACAACACAAGCCGGTCAAACTCTTCAAACCGCGCGAATAAAAAATCATGTTCGCAACAACTACCCAAGCTCACTTACTGTTCATTCAAGTTATTTCTGATGTGACAGGGGGGTCTTATTTATAGGCACGGAGAGGAGTATGATCACCGCTCTAACTGATAGGATCACCACCCTATCCCACGACGAGCACCAAGTGTATCCGCATATCCGCGGGCACAAAACCAGAACGCCACGATTAAGCAAGGCAGCCAGTCCGCCAAAGTCGCACCACCAAGGCCAAATACCAAGCCAAACTGCCTTGTTGCTAAGGCAATGCCATACTTGATCGCCATACAGACGGACTCTGCGAATACCGCCCCAGTCCGCACACCCGCGGACACAGCTCCATTCCGCACAAGCCTACGTACACCACTCTAGTCTGCATACCCCGAGCCCGCAACCAAAGCACACAGGGCTGACAGCTGCCAAACTCGGCGGATAGAGATATCAGTCCGCAAAGACCGTGCGACCTCCCGGACTGAGCCAGCCTGGACTTGGTCCAAATCAAGACCAAGTCCACACCACCTGCCATCCTTGGTGCAAACACATCACCAACAGATACAAGGCCCAGTCCGCAATAACCGGCGAACTCCACTAGCCCGCATCCCGGACTCAACGAATTGTAACCAAGTCCGCACCACGCCGAACTCGGAGAACTCCACAGATAACCATCCTATCCGCCCGGTTACCATCAGAGAACAAACTAGCTGCTGAACACAAGCCGACCTGGCTAGCCACCACTTCTGTCTCCATAGTTCACGCTAATAGTCCGCTCATGCCTCCCAGGCCACCAATTTCATTTCAAAAAATTCAACACGTCTGATCTTCATCAAGAAGGTCAGACGACAAATGCTTTGTGCCGGCGGTGATAGTGATTATGGGCTCTGCCACTGCCAGCCGGCAACTGTATCACGTCGGCGGCGCCCCTAGTTGGCTCGTCGGGGGCCGGCGATCATCTGGGCAGTGGTCCGGCGGCCTGGCGCTGCCAGCCACCGCTAGAAATTACACAACCCCGAGACCGGGGTAGCGTGACTGCTCTGCTCCTGGCGCTACTGCGTTGCCCTGCCTCGCTGGTGGCTTTACAGCTACGGTACCACCCATGGCCGACATTTCGGGGGTCAGGATTCCCTCCTGCGGTGGTCTGGCGTCCTAGCGCCGCAAGCCATCACCTAAAAAAATAAAACAGAGAAGTATATTTTCTCGGGAGCGGCGAATTTTGGCGGCATCACGGCCCTCCGCCACCGGGGATAGCCATCCCCGATGGTGTAACACCCTCCCAGCGCCACCACCGGCGTTGGGCAAGGCTTACAACGCGTGACCACCACCTGACTTGGAGCTAGGCTCGGGTGGCGCCGGCGGCGCTCCGGATGCTGGGAGGCGCATGTGGCACGTCAGAAAGATGAGGAAGGAGGAGTGGAAGAGGTTCCACCTATGCTAAGTGAGCTCAGGAAGGGCCTGGTCAACTCGCCATTGAAGGTGGCGAAGGTGGAGGGTGGTGGAAATTGGTTTGGTTGTTTTCGGTGAGGTGGGGCTCAAGCAGGGGGTGGCTTGGGCTTGTATGAGCTGAGTGAGGGTAACCAGAGGGGAGAAGCCAATATATAGGTTGAGGGTTGGCCACCCCCCTCATTTCCCCAGTGTGGGATTAAAATAAGTGGAGGAGGAGCTCCTCTCCTCCCTCCAGCTGGTGGGGCACGTGGCAAGAATCCAAAGGGCTTGTATAAGTATGTGGCAACATCAGAGGTGAGAGGGCTTAGGCCTATGGGCTTGAAAATGAGAAAAGAGAAGAGAGGGTAGGGAGGTGTTAGGCTTTCTCTTGGCCCAAGGCCTAACCTAGTTATATATGGGTTTACTGCCTTGAGAGGTCCTTTGGAGGAGGTTCCAAGGTGGAGCCCATGTCAACCCATGATGGGGAGAAGAACTCTCTATTTGGGAAAAAAAATCAAAAAAATTAAAAATTGAGCGTTCAATCAAAGTCAACCCTAGAGTGGGTGATAACTTCTCAATATGAAGTTATTTCATCATTTTATTTGCAAGTTTTCATCCTATATAGGTAGCAAATCATTATGGAATCATGTAAAATAAGGTTTTCTTATATAATTTATGTTTTAAACATAAAATTATGATATTTTTTTGAAAAATATAAAAAATGAATCAAGTTGGAAGAATAAAATATAATCATCTCTAGTACTCAGAAATATTGTTGCAACAAATCAGTCACTACCGAATTATGTCTATTTATCCAGAGACAAAGTTGTTGCGAACAGAGTAATTATTACCTAATTATTCCTATTTTCCAGAGACAAAGTTGTTGCAACAAATGACTGACGAAAATCTAGAATTTTGAAATTCAAAATTGGCGACGGTTATAAAACCGAAAGGAGGCGTTTCTTCAGCGCATTAAAGACTCTTTTGCTGCGACAAAAGGAGGAGGGAAATCAAGTTTTTGAAATTCAAATTGATGGCGGTTACAATACCAAAAGGATGCGTTTCTTCATGAAAAGTGAGGGTTCTTTAAGGGACGAATTAATATATATATAGGCAAGAATTACCAGGGAGAGGGATCGATAGCAAGGGATTGAGACCAGATCGGATAGAGGAGAATCAAAGGCGAAGTATAGTGACTTGGGCAACGGAATTCAACAGGCTGCCTCTGCGACCCTTTGGTTTGCGTATCATAATTCTTCTGTTACCATGGCTGTTCAACTCCTAATGAAAAATCCTGTATTTTCGACTATGAGGAACTAATCCTCTAGCGAGTTTTGTATGTCGTGAATTATCTTAAGTTTGCTCGAATGCTTTCATGATCAACTGAATTATATTAGTTTTTATCTTAAATTTTATTCTCTTCCTTAGTGATGACAATAAGAAATTACCATCTTGTGCTTTTTACTGCGATCTATATGCGAGAGCTGCGTTCGTATGTATCGAGAATTTAATTTGGCTACATATGATTTAGTGTATTGTTATCATTCTAGTTGTGGAGTTAAGATCCTCACTTTTAAACCTATGTTTACTTGTGTAACTTTTATTTAAAGCTACTCACTAAATATGCATAACACGATGATGAAATCGAGAGATGTTCTTCGCAGGTTTAGGATTTCCACAAGATAATAATTAATTTAAGTTCACTTATATTTTCTCACAAAGGCAAACTAAGGATACAGATCAACATACAAAGCTCGTATTTCTCATCATTATCCATTCTCAGTAATTTAGTATCGCATGTTTGTTTTATTTCACTTTTCTACAAAACTGTGATTTTGCTTGACTTAGTAGAAAAGAACATTACTAGTACTCATAAGCTTAAGTAAATTATTGTCCCTGTGGATTCGACACTCTACTTTCTACTTTATTACTTGACGCGACCCGTATACTTGTGTTGTATTTTAGATATCTAGTTTTCACGCATTAGTGGGTCCTCCATGTATATCAAGGTCAAAGTAAGTCCAAGTCATCGGGGGTCGGGTCAAAGTTGGCGTATCGTGTCATAATTGGTGTGGACACGCTTTTCAGTGCACGATAATGCTTGGTTTGATCACAGATTGTCCACTCATCAACGAAATTGTCCGGGATGAACTCCGTTGACTTTATATTGATCATACAAATCCAACACCACTGACCGGGGTCAAATCAGAGTTCATTTGCTAAATATCCAATTTTGTGCGCCGCGGCGCACTAGAACCGTCAAAACGGTCATATTCGCCGTCTGACTTTAGATTACAATGCAAAAAAGTTCCAACGTGCTTGTATCGACTATACGAAGCCATTAGAACTAACATAACTCATATTGGAGTTCTCTAGCTCCACATCCTCGTATTGGGTTACCTCCTACCTTATTATAGGTCACATGTATGAGTTCGGGTCACTTTTATTTGGTCTACTAGGCTTTTAGTGACCCAATAAAAGTCGGGATGTTACACACCGCACCAATACCCCCTCGTCATCAGCGCAGGAATTGGCAATTCCAGCTTCAGGGCTAGGCAGATACTGATCAACATCGACAATATAGAGGGCAACATGTTTACATCCACGTTGCTCAGCATGAAGATCCCCCAAGAATGCTTCGAGCCAGTAACTGGGTCGTTATACTATTTCGATAACGCACTAGTACTAGTGTGAGAGACGATCACTCTCCCCATAACCCTAGGGGATTTCCCAAGGCTAGTCACCCAAGACATTCAGTTCGTGGTAGTCGACTCCAGCTCGACATACAACGCAATCTTCGGTCAGCTGCTCCAAATGCTCTTCGAGGCAATCCTATATATTACACACCTGGCTATGAAGTTCGTCACCCCAGGGGGAATAAGTGTCAAATGAGGCGATCAGAAGGCGGCGCGACACTGCTACCTTCAGTAGACGTACCTCGGCTAGAACCCGAGCCGTGAATGACTAAGCGGAGCTTAAGCTAGTGCGCCCCATACTATCTATTGCTTTCTCTACTTTATCCATAATATGCCACGAGAAAAAAAATTCATGAGCACATATATCTTTCATTTTAGCAGCAAAGCATATACTTTTACTTTTCACAACGGACAAACCTCTCAATAACGAACGGGCCCCGGGACCTTAAACCACTAAGGCGAGATGGACGAAAGTCTTTATGCACCTCTCAGGAGAGATGGACAAAGGTCCTTATGCACCTTCACTTGGAAGGACCCCGATCTTCCTGAGTCGAGAATGAACAAAGGTTCTTCGCCACCTCCACCCAGACATATCCCGGTTCTCCCGAGGCACAAACAAACAAAGGTTCTTTGCCACCTCCACCTGGATGGACCCTATTTTTCCTGAGGCGCGAACGAACAAAAGTTCTTCTCAACATCTATCTGGATGGACCCCGGTCCTCCTGAAGTGCAAATGAATAAAGGTTCTTTTCCACCTCCACCTGGACGGATCCCGGTCCTTCTAAGGCGCGAACGAACAAAGGTTTTTCACAACCTACACCCGGACAGACCTCAATCCTCCCGAGGAACAAACGAACAAAAGTTCTTTGCCACCTCCACCTAGACGGACCTCGGTCCTCCGGAGGCGCAAACAAACAAAGGTTCTTTGCCACCTCCACCCGGATGGACCCCAGTCCCCAGGAGATGCGAACAAATAAAATTTCTTCTCCACACCCACCCGGACGGACCCCGATTCTCCTAAGGTGCGAACGAACAAAGGTTCTTTGCCACCTCCACATGGACGGACTCCGATACTCCTGAGGTGCAAATGTACAAAGGTTCTTTGCCACCTCAACCCGGACGGACCCTGGTCCTCCCCAGGCACAAAGGAACAAAGGTTCTTGTCCACCTTCACACGGACGGACCGGACCCTCATAAAACACAAACAAAAGAAGGTTATTCACCACCTACACACGGACGGACCAGGTCCTCCTAAAGCACGAATGAACTAAGGTTCTTTGCCACCTTCACTCGGGCGTACCCTAGTCCTTTCGAGGTACAAACAAACAATTGTTTTTGCCACCTTCACCCTGACGGATCTGGTCCTCCTAAAGGATGAACGAATAAAGGTTCTTCGCCAACTCCGAACAAACAGGGCTTGAGTCCTTCCAAATCATGCACAAACCAAGGTCCGTCTCTGCCTCCCGAAATAAGCAAACCCCCAGTCCATCCGTCTCGTCAAGGCAAGGGGGGAATGTGTCCTCCATCATCGCACTTAAGCAACAAGTCCCCGACACTAACGCTCGACGACAATCGCCAGAGACAGCATGCAAGGAACATAAAGCATCAGATACTTCTGAACCATCGTACCACAAAAAACTCAAAGTGTGAGGACATCTCCACCATAAGGGCTGCAAAAGTGCAAAAGCATGTTACTACTCTAAGCTTCACCCGCAGTGATAAGGGAGAGACGCAAACAAAGGATACAAAGTGCACGAACATCACAAATACAATCCTGACATTCCCTGACATCAGCATCACCAGAAACATCGCTCCACCCCTTGTGCCCAACATTCACTGAGATCTGCTCCGACTTTATGTCCTGAAATACATGATTCCTCTACACTTTCTCCTTCTTCAAACAAGCCAACCCTCCTCCACCTCAAAAGGACTATGTTTAAACTTTTGATGACTTCAGACACCAAGTACTTCTGCGTTTTCTAAGTAGGAACAGACCTGCTAGTCCCTCCACGACGTCAGGACAAGGGGCAGATTGACCCTCCACATCAGAGGATCCACCACCAGTACCAGCGCCCTGTAACAACCACTCAAGATAACGCGCAACATCATACTCGCGCATTCATAAGGGGGAACGTGAATTGTAACACACTTCCGCACCAATACAGTGCGTGAAGCGCAAAGCAGGACTTACCCCGCAACGCACCGCAGATGCCATAAGGGTAAGTCACAAAAATCAACCAAAATAACTGCCGTCTAGGCGTTCACCACAAACCTTCAACTCACAAAGAAGTGCACAAGTTACCATCTGCCAAGATCTCCCGCCCAACATCAACTGCAGGACCTCCTCCTCGCAAGACTAACACAAGGTTATGTCGAGACACCAACGACCCTGCAAAGCGCTATAAGCAAGCAAGGAATCACGACCTCAAGGAAAAAGACCAGGACACAAATTTCTAGGCTCAACACTCCGCGAATTACGACCTACAAAAATTTGAGGGCATTTGATGGGGTCCCTCCCAAATTTTTTAAGTCAAAAAGGGAGGATTTCGACCAAAGACACGAATGGGAACCAATCCAACCAAACGAGTAGCACACACCAAGCCGCTCTCTCCTGTTTATAAGGTTTAAAATAACCCCAAAAGGAGAACGAGACCAAGCCCGCATAAAACCATCATGCATGAGAGTACGCACGCAAGCCCTGCTTGTAAGCGTGTGCGCAAGAGCCACACATGCCTCGCATGCGCGTATGCGCGCGCGAGTAGCAGCTCACACATGAAATTTGTGTGCGCCTCACACGCATGGCGGTACGCATATGGCAGCCCGCGCGCAGCGGCGCGTGCGCATGGCAGCATGCGTGCACAAGCGTCGCGCGCTCGTAGGCGGCCGCCACAGGCTCCGGCCACCAGCGACGCCCCGCCGCCGCTGCCTCAGGCCATCACCGGCCGCCGCTGCCGTCGAGCACTGTGCTCGGGCTGTCTGGACCGCCCATGGGGGCACTTTTGCCTTTTCACTAAAATTGATGATCTAAGTGACCAAAACAGAATGACGTCATTTGTCAGTACAAATTTCGTACCGGTGCAATTACCAGCATAACCTTTCAAAAAACTATAAATATACTCACTCACGTCTTCATTTGAAGATAAACAACTCCAGAGGCTAGAGGAGTTTTAAAATTTTTCGATGAGGACGTGAGACTTAGATCGTTCCTCTGCTCGGAATTTGATCTGCTCTCTCTCTAATGCGAATGCATTTCAAGGCGTCAAAAACTTGGAATTTCTCTCCGCAGAAGCACTCTCATCAAGGCTCCCACTTAGCAGGAGCGCTTCCATCGAGGCTCCGAGGACGTAATGATTTTCCTCACTGGAGCGCGCCCACAAATGTTCCAAAGACTTACTTTATTTTCTGTTGTATTCATATTCTGAACTTGTAACGAATAGATGATGTCTCCCTTCGAGGAAATTCGTCAACTCATGTAAACATAAACAAAATAGTGGATTTTGACTTGACACGGATTTGACCGCGTGTTTTTTCTCTTTTGAGGTTTTCCACGTCAAAAAATCTTTTGTCATTTGCTATTGGTTTTCATTGACTGTTTGCGTGCCCGATTCAATTCCGAGTTAAGACATTCCGACTCTCCGGATTGGGGGAAAAAAGGTGACCCGTAACAAGTCTGAACAAACCAGCTTATGGGTGTTGTGTTTGGTTCGGATCCGAATACAATCCGGATCCGATTTTCTTCTTCTTTGGAAACGCCATGGAAGGAAACACCATGGAAGGAAACACCATGCAAGGAATACACCTGACCCTATTGATGGCGTTAATTTACAGAGCGAGCTCTCTCTTACCTAAAAAATAACCACAATCAAAAATATATATGCACTGAATATATGCGTAACGCGTATATTTAGATATCCGCGCTTAACAATGTAACCGTTGGATTTAATCCAATGGCTGCAGTGTTAAGCGCGAAAAAAAAACACCGCCATTACAGTGGGGCGGTCGGCGGCTGCGGGCTCGCAAGCCACCGTCCACCCTGCGCTCGCCGGGGCGGAGCCGTCATCGCCCCGCTGTAAAATTTTTTTTCCAATAACAGCGGCGACAGCGCTGCACGTCGCTGCTGTTGTTGCGATTTTTTCCCCTTATTATAGGGGGCGGCCGGCGGCTGCGGGCTCGTCGGCCACCGACCGCCCTGGGCTTGTCGGCGTCCACGCTAGAGCTGTCACTTAAAATAAAAAACAGTAAACCGAATCGGAATCACAAAGAATCGGACCGAACCGTTCGTGAATTATTCGGGTTCCGGTTTGAATATTGGAACCGTGAAGAACATTGGTCCGGATGTGGTTCTTTCATTTTATTATCCGGACCGGAACTGGAACCGCGACATACGAGTCTCAAGCGGTTTCAGAATTTTTAGATCCGATCCGAACCGGACCGAAGCAGAACCGAACCGCGACCCGTTTATAATATTTTTATTATAGTATTTTTAGTATATAATATTTTTTATTATTATAATATTATTATTTTTTATAATATATATATAATATCTATACTTACTATTAAATGTAAAACTGATCGCATTCGCACCAAATGATGATAGTTTTGAATTGAACACAATCACACCACATCAAAAACGTGCAGTGTGATTTGATATTAGTGTGGTTTGAAATCGATTTTTGCGGTGCGATTTTGGTTTTTATAAAGTTATATAATGTATTTTCAATTTTACTCACATATTTATTTGAAATATTTTGTTTTAAAAATATAGATGGTATATAATGATTATTTAAAATCATAAAAAATAAGTTTAATTGTGCCTCATAAATTAGTTAAATTAAATTAAATAATATATTATTCAAGCAAAATTTTAATTATAAAATAAGATTTTAAGAACAATAAATCAAAGTTCTTACTATATTATACAAAAAATTACTTCTCCTTGGTATAACAAAAAATTCATGCGTCTGGTCCCAGGACTTTGAAGTCCCTATACAAAAAAACTGAACACGTTTACTTTTCCTTTCCGGTGTTTTATTTTTGACCTCCTTCATTCCTCAAATTTTGGTTTCGGTTCTGGTTGAAACCGATTGGAACTAGACCGAACCGCATAGAACCAGACCGATTCGTTAGTGAACGGTTTGGTTTTGGTTCTTGTTGAACTGTAACTGGAACCGTAGACGCGACGGTTCCAAAAGTTATGTTGGAACCGAAATCAGAACCGGAACCCGACAAACCAAATAAGATTTGGTTCTAATTTGAAGAACCGTTACCTTAGCGGTTCAGTTCACGATTTTAGTGGAACCGGAACCAAACCGGAACCGTCATAGCTCTAGTCCACGCTGATGAGCCCAGGGAGGCCGATGGCCGGTGAACCCGCAACCGTCGGCCGCCCCGCTGCAAATTTTTTTATAGTAGGGCGGTCGGGTGCTGCGGACTCGCCGACCACCGGCCGCCCCGCTATCATGCAGGAAGATGAGCGCAGATAATTGGAGATCCATATATATATACACGAGCATCTTCGCACGGGCTACGCCCATGCTCGATGCTCTCGGGCGGCCTTCGGCCGCTCAGGCGGGCTTCGCCTGCCTGCGCACGGGCTTCGCCCGTGCTTGATTCGCTGGGCGGCCTTCGACCGCATAGAAGCGGAACCTGCTTCCACGCAATTCATCGGCTCAGCGCCGCAACCGACACTCGCTGTATATACTAAGCCTATCGATGTCGTAGGGTGACATTTGTTTTTAATTAATGATGATCCGTGGGTTATATTGGTAGAAGAGATCTTGACCGTTGTGTAATAAAATGATCGTGTTCCAATTATATTTTGTTTTAAGGTGCATTTTTATGTTTCAACTGGGCTCTGTTTTTTCTACAGCCCCTTCCAACGACAAATGTCTCTATTTAACACCCCTATGTTCCAATTATATTGTAGCAGAGCAATTGCACCGATGAGTACAGAGCAATGCATAAAAATGTAAAGATTCAGGTTTGAAGAAGCATGTAAAGAATATAATGAGAAACAGACATGTGACTTATCAGATAAATGGGAAACTTGAAAAGCATGTACAGAATATAATGAGACATAAAACCAAAAAACTGACAGAGAAAATAGAAAGTAATGAGAAATAGAGATGTGTCTTATCAAACAATTGGAAACTTGAAAAACATGTACATAATATAATGAGAAATAAAACCAAAAATTTGACAGAGGAAATAAAAAGTAAACCTCTAAGAGGAAGATGACCGGAGCAAGATATGGAAGAGGAAGAAGAGGGGAAGCAGCAGCGGCTGCGGCTTTGAGTTGGACTTCGACTTGCCGAAGCAGCGGGGGAAGATAAGAGTCGGTCCTTTTTTGCTGGCGAGTAGGACCAAAATCTGGAAGAGGCGGGGAAGTCTCAGCGGCAGCTGGGGAGAAGCGGCAGCGGCGGCGGCGGGAAGCGGAAGCGGCGACGGCGGGGAAGCGGAAGTGGCACCGGCGGAGAAGCGGCAGCGGCGGAGAAGCGGCAGCGGCCGGGAAGAGGCAGCGGCGGGGAAGCGGCAGCGGCGGGGAAGCGACACCGGCAGGGATGCGGGAAGTTCTGTCGGGCAACTGCGGTGTGGAGCAAGAAAGCCCGAATGAAATAAATATATAAAAAATCATATTTTTTTATTATTGAATAATTTAAGTAATTATTTAAAACTAATAAAAAAAACATTGAGAATGAGATCGTCAAACGGGATTGACGTCGAACGTGTCAATCCCGTTCGACTATCTCATTTTTATTAGTTAATAATAAATTATTATATAAAAATAATAATAAAAAGATTCAAAACAGGATCGTCAAACGGGATTGACGTCGAACGGGTCAATCCCGTTCGACGATCTCAGTAAATTTTTTATTGTTTAATAATGTAATTAATTATTTAAAAATAATCAAAAAACCACTAAGAAAACGATCGTCAAACGGGATTGACGTGTTCGACGTCAATCCCGTTCGATGATCTCAGAAATAATTTTCTATTATTTAATAATTTAATTCATTATTTATCTCTCTCTCACCATCGTTTTCTCTCTCTTCCCCCTCCTCTCTCCCCGCCTACTAAAACAAAAAAAATAATTCTCTCTCTTCCTCACCCTCTCTTAGCCGCACATGCTCCCCCTCTCCTCTCTCTCTATCCGCCGCCTCCCCCCTCTCTCTCACCACCTAATCCCCTCTCTCTGACCGCCTACTTCTCTCTCTTCCCCCTGCTCTCTCCCCGCCTAGTAAAACAAAGCATTATCTGCACAAACATTTTATCTGCCGCAGAAAACGTAAAAGGTAAAGCATAGGGAGGAAGTAATTTAGGAAACTTAGCAGCTGAAGCACATGGAGGAAATAATTTAAGCATTGCACCATCAATCAATTCAGTCAGAGCAAACAGTAGTCTCGCAGAGAAATCAAAGAGAGCGAAAAAATAGTGCACATCATTGAAGGGCTTACTATCCACCGGAAGATGAGGTGCGGTCAGCAGAGCTGGGGATGGCACGATGAGCACCTGCGTACTGATGTTGAACCTGGAGCAGTGACGGTGCAGAGGTGTGGGAGTCGAAGATCGGATTTAGAATGGGAGAGAAGCAGCGGCAGGGAGCGATGATCACCTATGCGTGCAGACAGCGGAGCGGCAAGCGGAGCGATAACTGGAGTAGAAGCCGATGAACAGTGACACGTATCATTTGAGCAGAACGAAAGGCAAAAACGTGGCAGAACGAAAGCTAAAATCATGAGTTTGCAAGGAAAGGAGGAAGCGGTGGAGGTCGGAATGCGGGATTTCAGAATGGCAGCAGAGTTGGCGCGTGCAGAGTAGGAGGAGGAAGCGGTGGAGGGATGTTTTCGGGAAATAACTGCTGTGCGAGCTGTCACTTGCAGAGCAAGCAGGAGAAAGCAGTGGAGGCAGTGAGGAGAAACGTCGGCGAGTGGAGGAAGCGGCGGGGGGTTTTCGGGCATTTTCAGGCCGTGAAGGACGAAAGCGATGCCAGCGAGTGAAGGCGGCGGCGGGACTAGAGGAGAGGATCGGACGGTTTGTATTGTGTTAGAGGATCAGATGGTCTTGATTCATTGAATGGTAAGAGCAAGAATAGCATATTCTTTTATATATAATAGATATATATATATATATATACACACACACACACGAGTGTCCGACACGGGGCTCTGCCCCTATGGCTACGCGCCACAGTACCTGGCCCGTGACGGCGGGCTTCGCCTGCCCCCGGCGGATCGCCCCGCGATAGTAGCCAAATCCAGCGACGTCGGGTGTCGCAAGCCCCCCTGGCTGCTGCGGCGACGTTGAATAGAATGATCCAAAGACTATTATTGATTTGATGGGTTTTTAATGCAAGGCTTTTAAAAGTCATCCATATTTCTTTATGAAATGTTATAGATATTGATGGGTTCCCCCTTTTTTATGGAAAGTCATGGGTGGGCCCCACCCCCCATGATCTCTCATGGAGATGATGGGGGCGGACCCCCACTCCCTCCCGTCACGGGGAAACCGCCGCCATAGGAACCGCCGCCGGCAAGAGGCCGAGCCACCACCGGCGGACGGCCCTCCCACGGCCACCACGACCGTGGCCGGCCTCGGCCATGGCCACCCCAGCCATGGCCGACCGGGGGCCTTGACCGCCCCGGCCATGGCCGCCCCGATGGCCGCCCGGCCATGGCCGCCCGGCCATGGCCGCCCGGCCATAGCCGGCCGTGGCCATGGCCGCCCCGGCCATAGCCGCCCGGCCATGGCCGGCCGTGACCATGGCCGCCCCGACCATGGCCGGCCGTGGCCATGGCCGCCCCGGCCATGGCCGCCGGCCATGGCCGCCCCGGCCATGGCCGCCCCGGCCATGGCCGCCCCGGCCATGGCCGTCCGTGGCCATGGCCGCCCCGGCCATGGCCGACCGGGGCCATGGCCGCCCCGGCCATGGCCGGCCGTGGCCATGGCCGGCCGTAGCCTTGGCCGCCGCCGGCCTCCCTCGACGGCCGCCCGGCTGCCGCCGCCGTCATGACGGCCTGCCATCATGGGAAGCCCCCCCGGCCGTCCGATCAAGGGGAGAGCCCTCCCTGCCGTCCGATTAAGGGGGTAACCACCCATTTCCCCACCACTTTAGTGGTGGGGCCCGCCATAACTTCCCCCTGGAGCCTATAAAAAGACCCCAGGGGCTCCTCATTTGATCATCTTCTTCTCCTACGCTTCCCCCTTCTTCTTCCTCAGGTGGGAGCTCTCCCGTTTTTCTCCGCCGGCGGCCACCCCTCGTCGCTAACAACCAGCGGCCGCCTCTCGCCGCCAACCACCGGCAGCCGCCCGTGACCTCAAGCGGCCACCAACGGATACTAGCACCCGCCAACAGCTACCAGAACCTGTCATCGGCTATTGGCACCCCACCAGAGCTCAGTTACAAGGGGAGCACTCCAAGGACTGAGAAGGACGCACAAAGGAAGCCGTGACAACCCCTGTACACGCGTCGCCTCTGAGCGCATGCGACTGAAGTATCCCGCGCATCCCACCATCCAAGTCCCGTTGGCGTGGCAGTCTGTTGCCCACCAACGAGCGCATATACTCTCTCGCTCTTCAAGATTGTAACGGGAGCGGCCTGTCGCCCCGATTTCCCCCGTCAAATTGTAAACTCCAACAAGCTAGTGGATTTTGATCGGCACCGACCCGGTCACGTGGTTTTTTACCCGGTTGAAGGGTTTTCCACGTTA
Organism: Platanthera zijinensis; assembly: GCA_039513925.1. NCBI lineage: Eukaryota > Viridiplantae > Streptophyta > Magnoliopsida > Asparagales > Orchidaceae > Platanthera > Platanthera zijinensis. The sequence continues at coordinate 50,798,513 of CM077084.1, read as the reverse complement.
AAACGTCCCGTGTCCATCCCCCATTTTTCAACTGACTGTGTGCGCGCTCGACCGCTCCGCGAGCTAAGGCGGTCCAAGTTAGTCCGGATCGACCGGAGCGCCGAGTTTGTCCGCAACAGTTTGGCGCCGTCTGTGGGAAACGAGATTTCCCCAACATCCTTTGAAGGACAAGATCGCAAGCATCACTTTTCCCGAGTTCAGCCCCAATGGCAAAGAGAAACACTCGTACCGCTGAAGGTTCCGCCCTTGGTGGACACCCCGAGCCCACACGTTCACACTCTCCGGTGGACGTGCCACTGACTGCTGAAGCCGCATTTGCTCCTGTCGCCGCCATGGAGGAACGCGTTTGCCAAATGGAAGAGCATCAAACTGAAATGCTCACCCTGCTGCGGAACCTTGGAGCGCCTCCAGCTCTCCCACTGCAACCAGCTCGTGCGGATCCACTACCACAGCCAAATCAGGGCGGAGCCCAAGAGGTTCCTCCAAGACATGAAATGTCCGAGGAATATTCTGAGACTGCAAGCTCGGCTCATCCCATCCCAAGTAGGACAAGAGCGGATCATCAGCATGAGCCCGCAAGTGAAGCACGCCTACCCCCGCCAGAAAGGTTTACTCGAGAAGAAATTCGAGAAGTTATCGCCGAAGAATATCGCCAGGTTGGGGCAAGAGATGTTCGTGCCCTCCGACCGTTGTGCCAAGGTTCCCCTCTGATACCGCAGATTCTGGAACACCCGATTCCAAACGGATTTAAACTCCCAAGCATCGAAACATTTGATGGAACCGATGATCCCCTGGAGCATGTCAACCATTTCACTACCATCATGAGAATTTACAATGCTCCAGACCAACTCCTCTGTCAGGTGTTCCCAGCTACTCTTAAAGGACAAGTTCGAACATGGTTCCATTCGCTAAGAGCTAGTACCATCGCTAGCTTTGCAGAGCTAGCAAGGCAGTTTGTTGATCAGTTCATAGCAAATCGGAGGATCGTCCGCGACCCTTCCCACTTATCTGGAATCCGCCAGAATGAAGGGGAGTCTTTGAAGGACTTCTTCCGCAGGTTCTCCGCAGAAGCCCGCCAAATCCCAGGGGTCGACCGAGAACTGTTAAGAGGAGTGTTCCTTGGGGGTCTCCGTCCTGGTGGCTTCTATTCAGCATTAATGAGGGAGACCGTCGCTAGCTACCCCGACCTCGTGTACCGCATAGAGGCGCAGATCGCAGCCGATGAGGCTATTGAAGCTCATCGTCAACAGTTCGACGACAACCAGAAGCGAAAAAGGGAAAAAGAACCTTCCCCTCAACACCAAGAAGGAAGATCCCGACAAGAACATCAGAACGAAAAACACCGACGTGACCATCAGAGGGATCAGCCGCCCCGAGATTACACACCCTTAAACACCTCCATGACAAATGTGTTTCATGCGATCCAAGGCAACGAGGCGCTCCGCAGGCCCAGACCTCTCGCTAAAAATACTGGGGACCAGACAAAGTACTGCGAGTTTCACCGTGGACAAGGACACGACACTGAAGATTGCTCAAAGCTCAAGAAGGAGATTGAGTATCTCGTCAAACAAGGCCTCCTGGGGAGATTCTTACGAGGATAGGCACACAAGTCCGCTGAAAGGAAATCGGCCAACCATTTGCTAGACCGGACTGGGGGGCAACCCCTTAGTCGACCAACCCAAGAGAGGGCTTTGCACCTCGCAAGGGCTCTATCTATTATGGCGTTTATTAATTTTACTTTCCTACGAATTATGTATTCCCGCAAGAACAGTCTCACAACTGAAACTCCAGAAAAGTTAACATTTTCTCATTTTAGGCCTGTTGGCGTCAAGCGTCACCCGTGCAGTCCGAAATGCATACTCACTTTGCCCAAGTACGAAGACGTCCATCTACCCTCACAGCAACTGCCTCCGTGCAGCGCGCTCCTCACAGCAACTGCCTCCGTGCAGCGCGCTCCTCACAGCAACTGCCTCCGTGCAGCGCGCTCCTCACAGCAACTGCCTCCGTGCAGCGCGCTCCTCACAGCAACTGCCTCCGTGCAGCGCGCTCCTCACAGCAACTGCCTCCGTGCAGCGCGCTCCTCACAGCAACTGCCTCCGTGCAGCGCGCTCCTCACAGCAACTGCCTCCGTGCAGCGCGCTCCTCACAGCAACTGCCTCCGTGCAGCGCGCTCCTCACAGCAACTGCCTCCGTGCAGCGCGCTCCTCACAGCAACTGCCTCCGTGCAGCGCGCTCCTCACAGCAACTGCCTCCGTGCAGCGCGCTCCTCACAGCAACTGCCTCCGTGCAGCGCGCTCCTCACAGCAACTGCCTCCGTGCAGCGCGCTCCTCACAGCAACTGCCTCCGTGCAGCGCGCTCCTCACAGCAACTGCCTCCGTGCAGCGCGCTCCTCACAGCAACTGCCTCCGTGCAGCGCGCTCCTCACAGCAACTGCCTCCGTGCAGCGCGCTCCTCACAGCAACTGCCTCCGTGCAGTGCGCTCCTCACAGCAACTGCCTCCGTGCAGCGCGCTCCTCACAGCAACTGCCTCCGTGCAGCGCGCTCCTTACAGCAACTGCCTCCGTACAGCGCGCTCCTTACAACAACTGCCTCCGCGCAGCGCGCTCCTTACAGCAACTGCCTCCGTGCAGCGCGCTCCTTACAACAACTGCCTCCATACCCGCGCGCAACCTAAACCGCAAGCAGCCCTCGCGCAATCTAAGTCGCGAGCAGCCCTCATGCAATCCAAGATGCGAACAACCCACGTGAAAGTCAAGCCGCGGCCACAAACCGTGCAAATAAAGCCGCGAGCCAGCCTCGTGCAAGCACGGCAGCAAACTAGCAAAGCCGCAAGCCAACCTCGTTCAAGCTAAGCCGCAGTCACAAACCGCGTAAGGCAAAGTCACGACCCAAGCTCGTGCGAGCAATAATCGCGAGTCAGTCTCGCGCAAAATTACATTGCACGTCAAACTTACGTAAAACAGCATCAACCTCACCAACGGAGGTATCCGACAGCCTCGATAAAAATGGAGGCGCCGTGTTTGCACCCATGCGCCTTGACGCACCAAGTTTCCCCTTTTCAACCTTGTACAAAAAGTACTCGGTGATACACTCGGGGGGCAACAAAAACTCCACTTCTCAGTAGTCTCTTCCCTTGGGCGCTTAGTCCGTCATGCATATTACACCTTGCGCACACCGCATATGCAGCATATATCGTGCACGCATTACTCACTTATCGTGCACGTTACATACCATGCACATCGTACCTTATGCACACGTTACATACCTCACGCCTTGCGCGCATAAGGCGCAATTGCGCATATTATAGCAAGTACGAAAAGGCCCATGACGGTGCTTCCAGAATCGCAGGGCGAGCAAGAGCCCATGCGCACAACACTTGCTTGAGCGCGCAAGATACGCGCAAAGCCCGCTCGCGCACACAAGAGCCCACGCGCACAAGCCGCGCGCCAAACTTGCGCAGGCAGCCAGCACGTGCGCGCGCGACACGAGCACGCGTGGCCGAGGTGAGAGGGGCCTGCGCGCGCGCGGCCTGCGCGCCCATAACCTGCGTGCGCGCAAGGCCTGCACGCGCGGCCAGCCTGCGCGCGCGGCCAGCCTGCGCGCGCGGCCAGCCTACGCGCGCGGCCAGCCTGCGCGCGCGCAAGGCCTGCGCGCGCGGCCAGCCTGCGCGCGCGGCCAGCCCGCGCGGCCTGCGCACGTGCGGCCGCGCCCGCGGCCTGCGCACCCACAACCTGCGCGCGCGGTCAGCCTGCGCGCGCGGCCAGCCCGCGTACGGCCACGCACGCGTCCTGCGCGCGTGCGGCCCGCGCGCTGCTAGCTCGCGCAAGGCTTGCACGCGGTCAGCCCGCGCGCTGCTAGCTCGCACGGCCAGAGCCCGCCCCAGCGGCCTTTTCTCGCACACGCTGTTTTGACACTCGTGTACCGCACCGGCCCCCGTCCGCAGGCCTCCAGGCGCCCGTTCGCCAAGCCTCCACGCGACATAATACCACAATCCATCGCCGCCGTCTCGAATCTCTCGCCGGCACCCACCATGACAACAAGGAATTCCAGAAATCTCTCCTCACGCTCTCTTCGTTCCCGACCAAGTAGAGATTTGGGGGGCATTTGATGGGTTCCCCCTTTTTTATGGAAAGTCATGGGTGGGCCCCACCCCCCATGATCTCTCATGGAGATGATGGGGGCGGACCCCCACTCCCTCCTGTTGGGTACCTTGGAAAATGTGTACCTGATTTGAAGAAGCCCAACCTAGCTCAATGATATACATCAAGGTGTATTTGATGTTGTTTTTGAGTTGATATGTGCAGGTGAAGAATTGATAAAGTATGCAGAAAAAATTCTAAGTCCAAGTGTCGACACAGAGGAAGCAGTGTCGACACATAGAAGAAAATAGTCGACACAACACTGGGAAGCAGTGTCGACACATAGCAGTTAGTCTACAACTACACTGGGAAAAAGTGTCGACACAGAGGAAGCAGTGTCGACACATAGCAGTTGGTCTACAACTACACTGGGAAAAAGTGTCGACACAGAAGAAGTAAGTCGACACAACACTGGGAATTTGTATCGACACAGAAGAAAAGCGTCGACCTCAACATTGGGAAAATGTGTCGACACAGAAGAGTATAGTCGATCTCAAGATTGTCGACACCAGCTGGATGTGTCGACACAGAAGAATATAGTCGACCTCAAGTTTGTCGACACCAGCAGAATGTGTCGACACATTGTGATTGAGTCAACACATTATAGCAGTGTTAGAAGAAGACTGTGTCGACACCTGAAGGCTAAGTCGACACTTACTGAGTTATGATTCTACAACAACTGTGTCGACACACAGGACTTGTGTCGACACACTGAAGAGTCAAGACCAAGTTATTTTCAGAAGAAGCTGTGTCGACTCAAAGGCAACTTAGTCGACATCACTGAAGACTGTGTCGACACCAAAGTCAATTGTGTCGACACAGATAGACAGATGGTCTCGACACTTTCTGACAGACTGTCTCGACAACTTATGGTTCAAGACTAAGGCACAGGACTTGTTTGAAGATTTGACAGCTGTGGGTTGCCACCAGTTAACTGAAGCTGTCAGACTTGTCAGAAAACGGTTAGAAACCGGATCAGCCGGTTACCATGAAGAAAGTCTATAAATAGACAGATTCAGAAGGAGAAAGTAACTTTTGAAAACATTGATAAGAATCAAAAAGTTGAGAAGGATTACAATCCAATTCATTTCAAGAAAGTGCTTGGCACTTAAGAAGATCTTCTCCGGAAGATCAAAGAAGACTATCTAAGGATAGATCAAAGAAGAGTTCTAATTAGAATTCAGAAGAATCATTCAAAGTGCTGGATAGAGAGAGATCAAGCCAGAATTTGAAGAAGAAGAAAGAAACCACCAGTGGATTCTCAAGAAGCTGTTTGGAAATCAACTCAGCTAAGTTTATATTCAAGAAGCTTTGAAGAAAGCTCAGATACAGTTGATTTCATCAGCTGATCAAGAATTGTCTTGGCCTTTTCTCTCTCAATTTAGGCAAGACAGTTAAATAATCTTTTCTATATATCTGTAGGATCTGTTTACACAGATCTGAGTTGTAAGCCTATGTTATAAAGGCTGAGTGTAGGAGTGTTGAACTCTGAGTGGTATGGCTGTTTGCCTGAGTGTAGGAGAAGGGTCTTCTCTGAGTTGTAGGCCTTGGGGCAAGGCTGAGGTAGGGCTATTGTGCCTGAGTTGTAGGAACCAGTTAGGTTCTGAGTTGTAGGATCTGTTGATCTGAGATTAGTGGAAGTTTGGCCGAATCTAGCATACTGCTAGATAGGTGAAGGGGGAAAGTGGATGTATCCAGACCTTGGGGAACCACTATAAATCATTGTGCAATCTGTGATGTTTTATTTTCTGTGATTGCTGTGATTATTGTGTTAGCCATTGAATTGAATTCTGCCTCAAAGTTTTTATAAAAAGTAGAACCTATTCACCCCCCCTCTAGGTGTTTAGGTTATCTTGAAAGTAAAACTATCAAGTGGTATCAGAGGCAGGTTCCTCAAAAAGGACTTAACAGTCTGAGGTAGATCTGGAAGGCAAATTCAAGATTCAAGAAGATGGGTTCTGGAGAGAATCATAAGGAGCTAGGGTCTATGAAATTACCCATATGCAAGAAGGAAATCTTTGGGATCTGGAAAGAAAGAGTCAGATTGTTTATGGAGGCATCTGACCCAAGGATTTACATCACATTACAGGAAGGCCCCTTCATTCCAATGAAGATATCTGTTCTTGATGCAAATATCCAAATACCAAAGACTTATTCAGAAATAACCAAGGATGAAATCATCTTGGCAACCATGGACAAAAGGGCACAGAACATCATTGTTAGTGCCATAGATGATTCAACATTTCAGAATCTGATTCACTGCAAGACCTCCAAGGAGATGTGGGACACATTGATTGTCTACATGGAGGGTTCTGAAGAAGTAAGGCTGGACAGGAAGTCTATGCTAAATCAGGAGTATGAAAGCTTTAGACAAGGAAAATCTGATAGCATAACTGAGTGCTATAAGAAATTCTATAGAATTGTGAATGAGCTAATATCCTATGGAAGAGTCTTCAGTACCTATGAACTGAATGACAAATTCTTAAGATCCTTATCAAAGGATTGGGATACAAAGATCTGTGCCATAAGAGAAGTGGCTAAATTGGCAGAGATATCTCCTCCAACCCTGTTTGGAAAGTTGCTATCCTATGAAATGCAACTTATGGTGAGGAAGGAGGAGGAAAGAAACTCAAGAGGAGATCACAGAGAAAAGACTGTGGCATTTAATGCTGAAGCCACTAGAAAGAATAGGAGGAAATCACCATCTCCTCCTAAGGAAGTTGAAGAAGATAGTTCTGAAAATTCAGATAAGGGTTCAGAAAGCTGTGATTCAGATGCAGACTTTGCTGCATTCACAAGGCAATTCCAAAGGTTCTTGAAAAAGAAGCAATGGAAGTCTAGGCCTTCCACATCACAGCAAGTTGATGACTATTATCAGAAGAGAAGGTCATCAAGGAAAGAGAAAAGCAGATCAAAGCCCAGCAAAGCCACTACTTCAAAGATTGTCTGCTATTGTTGCAATAGGCCTGGACATGTAGTGGCTGATTGTCCTAACAAGAGAAAGGAATCTTCAGAAAAGAAGAAGACTTATCAGAAAGGCAAGAAGGAGAAATCCTTTGTAGCAAAGAAAGATAAGAGTCTGTCAGACCAGTCAACTTCAGAATCAGGATCTGAAGCTGAAGCATATATTGGACTATATGCTGCATCTGAGGAAGAGGAGTTTATGCAGTTGCTAGACTCCATCAATGAACATCAATGCATGGGGTTGATGACAAGATCAGAAGAGGACATATGCCAGAATCAGTCTGGTCCTAATGAGGTAAAATGTCCTTCCAGTACATCTGTTTGTAGTACAAGTGAAGAATCAGCTACATCTGCATCAAGTGATGAAGATGCATCTGAATCTGAAGGAGATGTCTATCAATTGATAGACAAGTATGGGGACTTGTTGCAGGCCCTTAAGAAAAGCAAGAATCTGGTTAAAACTCAGGCTCAGGAAATTGCTGAACTAAGGGTAGCAACAACTGAGTTAGAAAAAGTCCTTGATCAAAAATTAAATGAAATTGCCAAGCTGAAGAATATAACTATTATTCAGATGGGCACAATTAATTATACTAATGATCAAGTGAAGAGTCTGGAGGCCAGACTTAGAATTGAAAGGGATTTAGTGGCTAGTTACTCTAAGCCAAAATCTGTCTTACCCTTGATAGATGAATTTGTCACTCAGAAGGGTAAGGCTGGATTAGGATTTAAAGGTAACTCCAGGGCTGGCAGATTCAAGAGGAAAAGGCAAAGCCCCTATTCAGCCACTAAACCTTTCAGTCCCCATAAAGTTTAGTAAGGTGAAAGTGCCTTCTAATATATATGATCATGAAGACATTTAAGGTCATATTAAGACTAATGTTCTGAAGAACAAGGGTGTAAATGCAAGCAGGCCTACCTATGATCATAAACCCAATGGTTTTAAGAAATCTGTAGGTGAAGTTGCAACAGCACCAGCAATGAACAGAAATTCTTCTGACAAGGATGTATCTAGATCTAGATACAATAAGTTTGAATGTTGGTGCTGTGGCAAGAGAGGCCATTTTGCATTAGACTGCTGGTATAACACAAGTGTTATAAAGAATAAGAGTCTACCTGTTAGAAGAGGCTATGATAACTTTATTAATGCTAACCTGAACCAAGGACCCAAGACTTACTTGGGTTCTAAGGGTAAGTAATTCTGTATTGCAGGTGAATCCAAGTAACCATGCCCCTATATGGTACTTGGATAGTGGTTGTTCCAGGCACATGACTGGAACAAAGGGGCTGCTGAAGGAGTATTCATCTGTCAAAGATGGACCTAAAGTGATCTTTGGTGGATCTGAGAAGGGAGTCATCAAAGGGTTTGGTAACATTTCTTCTAACCTAATTACTATCACCCAAGTGGCCTATGTAAAAGGTTTGAAACATAATTTAATAAGCATAAGCCAGCTGAGTGATCTAGGATATGACATTTCATTTGGTAAGGATGGATGTCATATCAAAAGGTCAAGTGATCAAGAGATCATATTGACTGGGTATAGGAAGAGAAATGTATATTGCCTTAATTTTGAATGTGAAAATAAGGCTTTCCCCATTTGTCTTGTAGCTGATGACAATGCTTCCCATTATGTTAAGTGGCACAAGAGATTGACTCATCTAAACTACAAGACAATTGGCCAACTCATTAGTAAAGAACTAGTGAGGAATGGGCCTCAAGTTAAGTGTATAAAGGAAGGGGTATGCTCAGCTTGTCAAAAGGGCAAGCAGACAAAATCCTCATTTCAAAGCCTTGAAAACAAGGATTCTGTGAGGTGCTTATACCTCTTGTATATGGATCTTTTTGGTCCTATGCCAGTTCACAGTCTAGGTAGGAAGGTCTACACTCTAGTGGTTGTAGATGACTATTCTAGATTTACATGGGTGTTCTTTCTGAAACAAAAATCTGAAACCCCAAGTGTATTACTTAATTTTGTAAAGCAAATTCAGAATGAACTAAATAGTACAGTGGTCAAAATCAGAAGTGACCATGGTACTGAGTTTCAATCTGAAAGCATTACAAACTTATGTAAAGACTTTGGGATTTTCCAAGAGTTCTCCTCACCTAGAACACCTCAGCAAAATGGAATTGCTGAAAGAAAGAATAGGACATTAATTGAAGCTGGTAGAACTCTATTGAGTGACACCTCTCTCCCAGAATATTTCTGGGCTGAGGCAGTAAACACTGCTTGTCATGTCATCAATAGGGCTTCTATCACCAAAAGCCACAGAAAGACTCCCTATGAGATTGTGAAAGGCAGAAAACCAAATCTATCCTATTTTAGGATCTTTGGTTGCAAGTGCTATATACTTAATAATGGCAAGTCATATTTGACTAAGTTTGCTGCCAAATCCCTGGATGGGATATTTGTTGGGTACAGCACAAATAGTAAGGCCTATAGAGTCTTCAACTTAACTACTCAAGTTGTTGAGGAATCTGTGCATGTTGTATTTGATGAAACAAGATTAATCAATTGTGAGTTGTCTTGTAGATCAAATGACTCAACAGGTATAAGCAAGAGGATGGACAAGCTCTCCATTGCTGAAGCTTCAAAGGAAGATGGAGCATTGGAAAATGAAGGCTGCTGTCCAGGGGGAGTACAAGAGATAATGGAAGCTGATGAAAACCAAGAGGTTCAGCAGAATGAAGAAGCTGGAGATGCTCAACCTGAAGGGAATCTTCCTCCAGCTATAAGATATCTAAGAGATCATCCTGCTGATCAGATAATTGGTGATCCAAGACAAGGAGTGCAAACTAGAAGCAAAAATCAAAGCACAGTTTTGCATTCAAGTTTCTTGTCTCAAATGGAACCTAAGAAGTTTGAAGAAGCTATCCAAGACCAGCACTGGATTGATGCTATGCAAGAGGAGCTGAATCAATTCAGAAGGTGCAAAGTCTGGGAGCTTGTTCCTAAACCAAGAGGCCACAACATAATTGGCACTAAGTGGATCTATAGGAACAAGCTAGATGAAAGTGGAATAATAGTGAAGAATAAAGCAAGGTTAGTTGTAAAAGGATACAGGCAGGAAGAAGGGATTGACTTTGATTAAACCTTTGCTCCAGTAGCAAGGCTGGAGGCAATCAGAATGTTCCTTGCCTATGCAGCCTACCAAGACTTCAAAGTATACCAGATGGATGTGAAGTCAGCATTTCTGAATGGTGATCTTAAAGAAGAAGTATATGTAGAGCAGCCATCAGGTTTTGTAGATCCTCTTAAACCTGATTCTGTGTATAAGCTTAAGAAAGCTTTGTATGGGTTAAAACAAGCTCCAAGGGCTTGGTATGAAACCCTGTCTACCTTCCTCATTGAGAATAAATTCTCAAGAGGAAAGATAGACAAAACTCTATTCCTTAGGGAATCCAAAGGAAAGATCATCTTAGTCCAGATCTATGTTGATGACATAATCTTTGGATCTACTGAAAACAACCTTTGTAAAAAGTTTGCCAAACTTATGCAAGGGAAGTTTGAGATGAGCAGTATGGGAGAACTTAAGTTCTTCTTGGGACTCCAAGTAAGACAGACTGATGATGGATTGTCCATATCCCAGTCTAAGTTCACCAAAGAATTAATTAAGAAATATGGTATGGAGTCATCCTCCACCATGAGAACTCCTATGGGAACAAGTATGCCTATATGCAAAGATGAGGCAGGTAAACCTGTTGATGAATCATTGTATAGAGGAATAGTTGGGTCTCTACTATATCTCACTGCTAGTAGACCTGACATTATGTATGCAACATGTGTCTGTGCTAGGTACCAAGCCTGCCCTAAAGAATCTCATTATACTGCAGTCAAAAGGATTCTGAGATATCTAAAGGGCACTCCTACTCTAGGTCTTTGGTACCCTAGGAATAGAGATTTTCTACTAACAGGCTATTCAGATGCAGATTTTGCAGGATGTAGAGAGGATAGAAAGAGTACTACAGGTACTTGTCAATTCCTGGGAGGAAGACTAATATCTTGGAGTAGTAAGAAGCAGACTAGTGTGGCAATTTCCACAGCTGAGTCAGAGTATGTTGCTGCTGGAAGCTGCTGTGCACAGCTATTATGGATGCAGCATCAGCTTAAGGATTATGGTATTCGGGTAAGTAAAACACCCCTTTTATGTGATTCTAAGAGTGCTATTTCTATTGCTAATAATCCAGTTTCTCATAGTAGAACTAAGCATATAGAAATCAAATACCAGAGAACATGTAGAAAAAGGAGACATCTCATTGGAATTTGTAAAAACAAATTATCAAATAGCAGATGTATTTACTAAGCCTTTAGATGAAACCAAATTCAATAAATTCAAAATTGAATTAGGTATGTTAACCATTGATTAATGTATTAACATAATCATTAACAATGCAATTAAAGTGGGATTTAAGTAAGTTAAGTAATAACAATAGAAATTGGCTAAGTAAGAATGTGTCGACACATTCAGTAATAATGTGTCGACTCAGAGAAATAATGTCGACAAGTCAGAAATATTGTGTCGACACAGAGAATATGTGTCGACACTTAAGAGTTATATTGTCGACTTAACCAGAAATGTAATGTCGACTCAACCAGGATAATGGTGTCGACACTTACAGAATATGTGTCGACACTTATCCTTAGAGTCGACACAGAATTTCTGTCTTTCTATTATGTATCCAAGGTGTCGACATAACCACAAATTGGTGTCGACACATAGTAGGCTGAAGTAATGTCGAGTCAATAGAAGTTTGTGTCGACACATTCCGTCTGTGTCGACACATTTAGACTGTTTTTGGCGCCTTTTGAACTTCTTTCAACTGAGGCTATAAATAGGTCAAAAACTCTTTCTGTCGACACGCTTCCAAGGTTTTCGAGACTAAAACCCTGTGTCGACAGTCTATCTTTCTCTCTTCTCTCAAGCTTTCTCGACGAATCGATGGCGCCAAGGATTGAAGACAACATTAATGAAGGTTATGAGTTGGTGCGCCAGGCCTTTGCAGAGGCGCCACCAGATGTTCAAGGGGTTATCACCCTCCTCACTGAGTCAGGGTTAGAATTTCTAATCTCAGAACCAACTAAAATCTGGAAGAAGGAGGTGCACGAGTTCTTTATCTCTGCATCAGTCCACTCGACTGGCCTCAAGATTAAGTCCAATATACAAGGGACTAAGGTGAAGATTACTCAAAGAAGTTTAAGAAAGATCTTTCAATTACAAATAGTTGAGAATGAAGAGGAAGTTCCTAGTTCTAAGACAAGGGAAGCCCTTCAATGGTGTGGACTGGACTCAGGCTTGAAGATTGGTGCTGCATTCAACAGGAAGGGTATGAATCAGCAAGGGAAGTTCTTGTCTGAAATAGTTGGGAAAGTGATCCTCTGCAAGACAGGTGGACATGATAGGATTTCTGCCTATATGTTCAGCCTTATGACCAGGATTGTTTTTACAATTCCTACTGATTGGTCAGGAGTACTCTTTGACAAGATCAAAGAAGGAATCAAGAAGCCTAACATGGCCAAGATCATGAGCTTATACCTCACTGGAGTGATTCCTGAAGTAATGCAGCAACTGCAAGGGACTAAGATTAATCATATGAGAAGAATGGATATGAGACTGTTCTCAAGGTGGGATAGGGTGCTGTCCAAGGAAGTGCCTGAAGAGAGCAGGCCAGACACCCCTGTGAAATCCCCTACTCAACATCAAGAAACTGAACAACTACAAGAAGACCCACTGAGGACACAGGTTGAAGAACAGCTTGACTCAACTATAGTCCAGCAAGTGTCAACACCTGCACAGATGCAGGGGGAGCCAGTTTCCACTCCTGCTCAAAAGGTATCTACTCCTGATAAGGTACAAGTATAGGGGGAGCTAATGTATTTTACTATAAAAGACATTGCTCATATTTTTGTTACTGCACAGGTTCAGGGGGAGCTAGTGTCCACTCCTCCTCTAGATACTACAAATACTAAAGTACAAGTGCAAGAGGAAGCACAGTTAAACTTATCTCAAGATTTAACTGCTGCAGAAGTTACAGCTCAACTGGAATTTACTCTGGAGGAGTTATTCCCTGATGTTGATACTATTACTGATGAAGTCGGAGGTGGACTAGAAATTGAGAAGTCCATAGGTATGGACATTGATCAGGAAGCTGAAGTTGAGCCACAGGTTGAGGGGGAGCCAGTGGATGTTGAGGCTGAGCAACAGGTCACTGGGACAGATACAATTAATCCTCCTCAAGAGAGAATTCATTTAGATACTTCATCTGAAACTGAAACTGAAGATGCCAGGATGGCAAAGAAAAGAAAACTTGTTGTATTTAAGAGAAGAAGCAAGAATTATAAGCAGGCTTTACAGACAACACCTCTACAAGTATCTCCAGCCTTTGATTATAACAAGTTTATGGTAGATCTACAGGTAAAATTGGATGAACAAAGGATGGCTCTGGAAAAGTATGTTGATGAAAATAGCAAGTCGCTTCAGTTTGACTTAGCTCAGGATATAAAGTCCATCCAGTTTCAAGTCAACATGCATAAAAAAGGAAATGACAGATTGCTTCCACAAGGGTGGCAATACTGTGGTTTATCTAGCTCAACAACAAGAGGCTATTACTAAAAAGGTAGATGATATTGCCCTGAAGCAAAGCTATGTATTGGAAAATCAGTTAAGAATGAATGATAATTTAACTGAATCTCATAATGCGATCATTGAGGAAGTTCAAGAAGATTGTTCCAGGTCTGCCTGCAGATAGAGCCAAAGAAAGGGAAGAATTTGATAAGAATTTTCAAGCTGCCATTGCTTCTGTTAAGACTGCCATCACAACCTCTCAAAAAGAAATATCTGAAAAGCTTCAAAAGTTAAAACCATTTTTTAAAGAGGGTGTGAATTATTTGGATGGCCAAATCAGATTTCAAAAGGAAGATCTAAGAGATCATGTCTCTAGAGAAGCCATAAAGGGGGAGAGGATGCTAATTCATGCAGGCTCAGAGCACTCCAAATGGGTGACCAATAGTATCCGAGCCACATTGGGATATCCCCCATTGTGTGATGATGCTATGGTGGCTGAGTCAGGAATACAAATAAATCTACTTGAAGGCAATCAACCTGAGATTGCCCAAGTCATTTACCCCCCTCTAGATTTTGACATGATTGATCAGCAGGTTCAAGGCATGTATAGTCCTCCAAAGGAGGTTACTAATATTGTCATTGGGAAGGTTGATAAGCCAGAGGCTACTCTGAAAGAACAGCAAGATGCTCTATTAGCAAAGAAGAGATTCAGAGAGCAGGCTGCACTCAAGCCAGATTATGAGCAGTGGAGTCCTACTTCAAGGAACATAATACTCACTGCATGGAAAGCTGTACAAGACAAAGTTCATGAGAGAGGGAAGTGGTACAATGAAATAGAATGGCAGAAGTATGAGGCAAGACAGGAAGCAATAGTATAATTCAGAAGGAAAGCTAAGCTGGGAAGACTGCCTTCAGATGCTAAGGAGCCAAACAAGTACTTTCCAAAGCCTTTTCACTATTTTGAAAGGCAAAGGATCAAGAAAGAAGCTCAGAAGAAAGTTGATCAAAAAGGAAAGAAGATAGCTGAAGAATCAGAAGCTCCTGTGACAGCTACAATTCAATCTGGCAAAGGGATTATCATAAGAGAGCCTGATCAATCCTGATTATGTTTTAAGTTCCTTCATAGTGTTTTGTAATGTTGTGATGTAATCATTAAATGTAAAACAATGTAATCAAACATTACCCAGTTATAAACAAAATGTTGTTTGGCATATTATAATGTGCATTCTGTGATGGATTGTTTTTATGTTTTGTTTATATTAAGTATTCCTGTTATGTCATATATCATCAATTTAGTACTGTTTATAAATGGTGTATATCATTGGCTATAAGGGTTATGACTTCTCCAAATAGGGGGAGATTGTTGGATACCTTGGAAAATGTGTACCTGATTTGAAGAAGCCCAACCTAGCTCAATGATATACATCAAGGTGTATTTGATGTTGTTTTTGAGTTGATATGTGCAGGTGAAGAATTGATAAAGTATGCAGAAAAAATTCTAAGTCCAAGTGTCGACACAGAGGAAGCAGTGTCGACACATAGAAGAAAATAGTCGACACAACACTGGGAAGCAGTGTCGACACATAGCAGTTAGTATACAACTACACTGGGAAAAAGTGTCGACACAGAGGAAGCAGTGTCGACACATAGCAGTTGGTCTACAACTACACTGGGAAAAAGTGTCGACACAGAAGAAGTAAGTCGACACAACACTGGGAATTTGTGTCGACACAGAAGAAAAGCGTCGACCTCAACATTGGGAAAATGTGTCGACACAGAAGAGTATAGTCGATCTCAAGATTATCGACACCAGCTGGATGTGTCGACACAGAAGAATATAGTCGACCTCAAGTTTGTCGACACCAGCAGAATGTGTCGACACATTGTGATTGAGTCAACACATTATAGCAGTGTTAGAAGAAGACTGTGTCGACACCTGAAGGCTAAGTCGACACTTACTGAGTTATGATTCTACAACAACTGTGTCGACACACAGGACTTGTGTCGACACACTGAAGAGTCAAGACCAAGTTATTTTCAGAAGAAGCTGTGTCGACTCAAAGGCAACTTAGTCGACATCACTGAAGACTGTGTCGACACCAAAGTCAATTGTGTCGACACAGATAGACAGATGGTCTCGACACTTTCTGACAGACTGTCTCGACAACTTGTGGTTCAAGACTAAGGCACAGGACTTGTTTGAAGATTTGACAGCTGTGGGTTGCCACCGGTTAACTGAAGCTGTCAGACTTGTCAGAAAACGGTTAGAAACCGGATCAGCCGGTTACCATGAAGAAAGTCTATAAATAGACAGATTCAGAAGGAGAAAGTAACTTTTGAAAACATTGATAAGAATCAAAAAGTTGAGAAGGATTACAATCCAATTCATTTCAAGAAAGTGCTTGGCACTTAAGAAGATCTTCTCCGGAAGATCAAAGAAGACTATCTAAGGATAGATCAAAGAAGAGTTCTAATCAGAATTCAGAAGAATCATTCAAAGTGCTGGATAGAGAGAGATCAAGCCAGAATTTGAAGAAGAAGAAAGAAACCACCAGTGGATTCTCAAGAAGCTGTTTGGAAATCAACTCAGCTAAGTTTATATTCAAGAAGCTTTGAAGAAAGCTCAGATACAGTTGATTTCATCAGCTGATCAAGAATTGTCTTGGCCTTTTCTCTCTCAATTTAGGCAAGACAGTTAAATAATCTTTTCTATATATCTGTAGGATCTGTTTACACAGATCTGAGTTGTAAGCCTATGTTATAAAGGCTGAGTGTAGGAGTGTTGAACTCTGAGTGGTAGGGCTGTTTGCCTGAGTGTAGGAGAAGGGTCTTCTCTGAGTTGTAGGCCTTGGGGCAAGGCTGAGGTAGGGCTGTTGTGCCTGAGTTGTAGGAACCAGTTGGGTTCTGAGTTGTAGGATCTGTTGATCTGAGATTAGTGGAAGTTTGGCCGAATCTAGCATACTGCTAGATAGGTGAATGGGGAAAGTGGATGTACCCAGACCTTGGGGAACCACTATAAATCATTGTGCAATCTGTGATGTTTTATTTTCTGTGATTGCTGTGATTATTGTGTTAGCCATTGAATTGAATTCTGCCTCAAAGTTTTTATAAAAAGTAGAACCTATTCACCCCCCTCTAGGTGTTTAGGTTGTCTTGAAAGTAAAACTATCACCTCCCGTCACGGGGAAACCGCCGCCATAGGAACCGCCGCCGGCAAGAGGCCGAGCCACCACCGGCGGCTGGCCCTCCCACGGCCACCATGACCGTGGCCGGCCTCGGCCATGGCCACCCCAGCCATGGTCGACCGGGGGCCTTGACCGCCCCGGCCATGGCCGCCCGGCCATGGCCGGGCGGGGCCATCGCCGCCCGGCCATGGCCGGGCGGGGCCATCGCCGCCCGGCCATGGCCGGCCGGGGCCATGGCCGGCCGGCCATGGACGCCCCGGCCATGGCCGCCCGGCCATGGCCGCCCGGCCATAGCCGGCCGTGGCCATGGCCGCCCCGGCCATGGCCGCCCGGCCATGGCCGGCCGTGACCATGGCCGCCCCGACTATGGCCGGTCGTGGCCATGGCCGGCCGTGGCCATGGCTGCCCCGGCCATGGCCGCCCGACCATGGCCGGCCGTGGCCATGGCCGCCCCGGCCATGGCCGGCCGGGCCATGGCCGCCCCGGCCATGGCCGGCCGTGGCCATGGCCGGCCGTAGCCTTGGCCGCCGCCGGCCTCCCTCGATGGCCGCCCGGCTGCCGCCGCCGTCATGACGGCCTGCCATCATGGGAAGCCCCCCCGGCCGTCCGATCAAGGGGAGAGCCCTCCCTGCCGTCCGATTAAGGGGGTATCCACCCATTTCCCCACCACTTTAGTGGTGGGGCCCGCCATAACTTCCCCCTGGAGCCTATAAAAAGATTCCAGGGGCTCCTCATTTGATCATCTTCTTCTCCTACGCTTCCCCCTTCTTCTTCCTCAGGTGGGAGCTCTCCCGTTTTTCTCCGCCGGCGGCCACCCCTCGTCGCTAACAACCAGCGGCCGCCTCTCGCCGCCAACCACCGGCAGCCGCCCGTGACCTCAAGCGGCCACCAACGGCTATCAGCACTCGTCGTAGGCCATCGGCACTCGTCATCGGCTATTGGCACCCCACCAGCGCTCAGTTACAAAGGGAGCACTCCAAGGACAGAGAAAGACGAGCAAGGGAGGAAGTGACAACCCTTGGATGCGCGCTGCCTCTGAGCGCGCGCGCCTAAAGCACCCCGCGCATTCCACCGTCCGAGTCCCGTTGGCGAGGCAGTCTGTTGCCCACCAACGGTTGCATACACTCTCTCTCTCCTCAAGATTGTAACAGGAGCGGCCTGTCGCCCCGATTCACCCAACATACTGTAATCACTCCGATCTAGTGGATTTTGATCGGCAGCGACCCGGTCACGTGGTTTTTCACCAGGTTGAAGGGTTTTCCACGTTAAAACTCCTTGTGTTCATTTCCCCCTCTTCAACTTACTGTGTGCGCGCTCGACCGCTCCGCGAGCTAAGGCGGTCCAAGTTAGTCCGGATCGACCGGAGCGCCGAGTTTGTCCGCAACAGATATATATATATATACGAGTGGCTGGCACGGGCCTCCGGCCGGATGGCTACGCGTCATTGTACCCGGCCGGCGATGGCGGACTTCGCCCGCCCCCCAGGCGGGCTTTTTAACAGTACCCAACCGCCTGCTTTTTATAATTAATTAAAAAATAAAATTGATATTTAAAAAAATTAAAACAATTAAGTAAAAAATAAAACAATTAAAAATAAATCAATTTTTAAAATTAATAAGCAGGCGGGTGAACAGTGGCGTGAGCACTGTTCACCCGCCTGTTGTTTAAACGTTTAATTATAATCAATTTTTAGAATTAATAATTAAAATATAACAGGCAGGTTAACAGTTGCGTGAGCACTGTTCACCCGCCTGTTATAGTCCCGCACCGCCTATACATGTGCACTTCTCTGGTTTAAATATGATTTAGCGCAATAATTGCTTGAAATCCGATGGATTGCCGGGTTGGCCGGTTTGCGGGCTGTGGCGACTGTGCTTAAAATCTGTAAATTGTGTGGTCGGGCTTGCGGGCTGCGCTTAAATCGCCCTCACAAATTGCACGGGATTTGCCGGGTGGGCTTGGTGAGTCTTTTTTGAATAACCTACATAACTTTAGGACCCGTTTAGTAGGTTTAGAACCCCTATGAAAAAATAGAAAGAGAGAATTCGTTTGATCAGACGGCGGCTGAAAAATGGATTCAGATCGGACGGCTCAAATCACTCCAATGAATTTAAAATTCATGTCTTTGATATTTCTATTATAGTGGAATATATAAGCTCAAGCTTTTTTAAGGCTAAAAAAGCTTGAGTTGGTTCTCTCATAATACATCTCGTAATTAGTCAAATAATATATGCATTTTATAGCCAAGAACGAGATCTACAACTTTCATATTGAACATTTTTCCAAAATTTGCATGGTTTAGCCGGAATCTGGCCCGAAAAGTTGCTGACTCGAAATTTGAAATTTATAATTATTATATTCATTTCGAATCAGCAAGCTTTCTGGCAATATTCTGGCCTAACCGTGCAAATTTTGGAAGAATGTTCAACATAAAAGTTGTATATATATAAGAATAATATATATAAGCTCAAGATTTTTTAAGCCTAAAAAAGTTTGAGCTGGTTCTCCTATAATACATGTCAGAATTAGACATATAATATATGCATTTTGTAGCCAAGAATGAGAACTACAACTTTAATGTTGAACATTTTTCCCAAATTTGCATGGTTTAGCCAGAATCTGGCCCAATAGGTTGTTGACTCGAATTTTGAAATTTATTATTATTATATTCAATTCAAGACAACAACCTTTCGGGCCAGATTTCGGATAAACCGTGCAAAGTTTGGAAAAATGTTCAACATGAAAGTTGTAGATCTCGTTCTTGGCTATAAAATGCATATATTATTTGTCAAATTCTGACATGTATTGTGGGAGAAACAGCTAAAGCTTTTTTAGACTTAAAAAGCTTGAGTTTATACATGTTAGCCTTCGCACGGGCTTTACCCGTGCTCGCCGACTCTTATCGGGCTTTACCCGCAATCGAGCGGACTGCGCCTGCATATGAGCACTTATTTTTATTCAAAACATATACATATGCGTATTTAAAATGACCGTAAAAAAATCTGAATCAATATTCCAATTTTTATTTTGTAAGAAAATGTAAATTTTACCTCAAAATTTAATTTCGCTCTCTCTCTCATCTCCCCTCTCCCTCCTCTCCCCTCTCCCTCCTATCCCTAAATGTAGGGATAGAAGGGCTATAAAATTCCCGCTTCCTCTCTCCTCTTTTTTTCTCTCCTTCATTGGCGCATGCGCAGCGCCCGTTTCGGCGGCGGCGGGCGCAGCGCCCGTTCGGCGGCGGCGGGCGCAGCGCCCGTTCGGCGGCGGCGGGCGCAGCGCCCGTTCGGTGGCGGCGGGCGCAGCGCCCGTTCGGCGGCGGCGGGCGCAGCGCCCGTTCGGCGGCGGCGGGCGCAGCGCCCGTTCGGCGGCGGCGGGCGCAGCGCCCGTTCGGCGGCGGCGGGCGCTGCGCCCGTTCGGCGGCGGCGGGCGCTGCCCCCGTTCGGCGGCGGGCGGGCGCTGCCCCCGTTCGGCGGCGACGGGCGCTGCCCCTAGGAGTGAGCATGAAAAACCGCAAAAACCGCCCGCACTGCAAAAACCGCACCGATTTTTAAATCGCACTGCGTAGTTTAAGTGCGGTGCGTTTTGAACTTTTACAAACCGAGCGCGGTTCGGTGCGGTGCGGTTTTTGGATTTTGAAAACCGCAAAAACCGCACCGCACCGAATATTTTGTGTATTTAATTTTTTATAATTATTTGACGTCACATTTAAGTATATTAAGTAAATGAGATAAATTGAGAAAGAGAAAGAGTGATGCATGTGCACTTACCCTTTCTTAGAGCAAAATTAAGATCATACGAGATATTATCATGTCAAGAAGTGGAGGTGGAGAATCAACAGTATCAACACTTGGTGGAGGTGGATAATGTGGATAATCATCCTCGATTTTTATACAACAAGTACAAACCATAATAAGTTACTTTGATATTGTCATGAGAGTTGAGAATTCGTCAAGAGTCACAGTAGTAACAATGACTTGATCAAAGAACTGTTTGACCGAGATAAACTCACAAGAGAAAATTCGATGGGTGTTGTGGAATTAATTGTGTTGTTCGACATCAAGACTAGAGAGAACAATGTAGAAAAATAAAAATCTTCATCAAAAGCAATCAAAAGAATGACCTTCAATGAACTCAATGAAATCTGAGATAAAATTCTAAAATAGCATGATCGTTTTAAAAAAGTGCATCTGTAGTAGTAGAAAATCTGTTTATCTATCAATAGAACGCTCAACTTGACGCTACTAGGGGCGATGCTTGCCTGTAGTCTATGTAAAATACATGTAAAAACCGCACCGAAACCGCAACAGTACCGCAAAAAACCGCACCGAACCGAAACCGCACCGCATAATTTCGGTGCGGTGCGGTTTTGCTCAGGCAAAAATCGAGCCCTTACGGTGCGGTTGCGGTTTGGGCCAAAACCGCACCGTGCGGTGCCCCCGTTTGGCTGCGGCGTGCGGTGCCCCCGTTTGGCTGCGGCGTGCGGTGCCCCCGTTTGGCTGCGGCGTGCGGTGCCCCCGTTTGGCTGCGGCGGGCGCTGCCCCCGTTTGGCTGCGGCGGGCGCTGCCCCCGTTTGGCTGCGGCGGGCGCTGCCCCCGTTTGGCTGCGGCGGGCGCTGCCCCCGTTTGGCTGCGGCGGGCGCTGCCCCCGTTTGGCTGCGGCGGGCGCTGCCCCCGTTTGGCTGCTGCGGGCGCTGCCCCCGTTTGGCTGCGGCGGGCGCTGCCCCCGTTTGGCTGCGGCGGGCGCTGCCCCCGTTTGGCTGCGGCGGATGAAGCCCCCGTGCGAAGGCGGGAGAACCCCATGTGAAAGCAGGTGAAGCCCGCCTGGATGCGGCCGAAGGCCGCCCGAGAGCATCGGGCACGGGCGTAGCCCATGCGAAGATGTTAGTATATATATACTAGCATCTTCGAACGGAATTTACCCGCCCCCAGCAGTTATTTAAAATTTTATAATATAAAAGCATTTAAAATTTTATTTATTAGAAATTTTTATAATTTTAATAATTATTTAAACAGTATAATTTATTTAATTACTTATTAAATTATAAAATAAAAAAAAGAAATAAAAAAATAAATCCCGTGAAAACCCCCATTCCGCTTCTGCCTGCTTCCCTGCCCGCTGATGCCGCTGGCGGCCTGCCCGGCGCCCACATGGAGGTTCGCCGGCCTCCAGCGAACCCGCTTGGGGTTGTCCGGCGGTGAGCGGGCAGAGCCACCGCCGGTGGTAGCCTTGCCCGTGAGCCCTAAAACTGGAGCTTACGGGCAGGGCCATCGCCAGTAGTGGCCCTGCCCGGTTGCCGTCAGACAACCGACGACGAGCAAATCGGGGGCCGACGAACCCCCCGATGGGGTCCGATCAGGCCGACGAAGACGTGGTGAAGCGGTGAAGGCGCGGGTGGGCGAAAAATCAGGTATAGGGATTTCTGAATTTCAGAGGTTCTTGATTTTTGGAGGAATCGATAATTGCAGTTCAGATCCTTTGAATCTGACGGCCAGTTTTTGAAGGTGATTGATCGGACAGTTCAAATGAGAATCTTGGTGTGCTTTCAAATATGCATATTGTTTTAAATGATAAATATATATTCTTTATTTTTGAGATATAAATATTTATATATATATAAAGACTGGTGGTGCCCTGTTGACGTGGGCAGAAATTGACAGGCGCGTGGAGTGCTTATCCCGCCTCTTATTCACTGAAGAAAGAGATGCAACCACCGCGTGAAGGAGTTCGCGCCGCCCCGGGCTCGCGTTAAAGGAAGATCTTCGCCGCCGCCAGTGGTTGCCGGTGGAGCAATCCCGTGTGGCGGCATCAACGTTGTTGGTGTCGATCTCGCCGTTCTCGCCTTGTTTCTTCCTCTCATGTGGAACTCTCGACGCATCCCCCGGCTTTGGAGATGATAGCCGTCGGTCATGGAGGAGAGGGAGTTTGCCAGTCTTGGAGGAGATGTGGTGCGGGCGTGACGACGAAGGCTTGTAGTGGTGCAATGACCTTGACAAAGTTTTTCTTCGGCAGTGCGGGCATGTCGGCGAAGGCATGCGGGAGTGCAGTGGGCTTGATGATGTTTCTCTCCGGTGGTGCGGCCTGGTGTCGATGACGTGCACGAGTGCAGTTGGCCTTGACGGTGCTTTTTCAGTGGTGGCGGGTGGTTTGGTCGTCATCGGACGACGAAGGTTCTCGGTGAATCTTTTGTGTCCGCTGTGCTAGCGTATTGCGCGCAGTCCATATTATTCTCTCTCACGCAGATCGAGTGAGTCTGGCTCCTCCGCGGTGTATTCTGTAACAGATAGTGCCGGACCCATAATTTTCGTCCGACCCGAGCACCAAGTAAAAACATAGAATTTTATTTTTTTTAAAATTCAAAAATTCAAAATATATCATTGCAAACTATGCTCTTATGGTAAGTTTCAAATGCCAATTTGAATTGACAATATGTTTTACAAAATCATAGAAATTTAACGGTTAAAACTTTTAAGAAACATGTGCACAAAATATCTTCAAAAGAGGAATACAAAACCAAAATTTATGCATTAAACTTACAACTCTTCTAATGAGCTCTTTCGGAACTTATGCACATAAAAGTTCTAGTCAGATTCATGCTAACAAAATCATAACTCACACAAAAAAACTAACAAAAACTAAGAAATCCTAAGGAAAAAATTAAGAAACCATGGACAAAAATTTAATTTTTTATCCTTATACTCAATTAATAGCAGGGATTTCTTACCAAATTACCACGCCTGCTCGGAACTGAGCTCGGAAGCACCAGCCAACCCAACTCGCCGATACTAAAGGATAGACCAATTAGGGTTTGCTGCTGGTGCATCACTAGCCTCACGGGTAGCGGCCTTCGCCCGGGACGATGAAAAAGAAGAAGCTGGACTGCGGGAGGTTAGGGGTGGAAATAGGTCAGGCGGCCTATCAGGGGCCTGCGGCTTGGCCTGCCATCGACCTGGCCTATTTTCTACTTACCATAAATATAGGCCTATAATTGGGCATGTTTTTAAAACAGGCCCAGACCTCTATTATTAAAGCCTGACCTGTAAGCGTGGAGGCCGGCCTACATTATTTTTAAATAATAAATAAAATTAATTTATTATATAAACTTAAATATCCCTAATTAACTAATTACTAATCGTATATTAAAAATGAATTATTAAGTAGGGCTAAGTATGCCTACAGGGCAGGCCAGACCTAACCGTTTTGCAAAATAGGTCAGGTCAGACCTATATTTTGGCCTACATCAAGCTAGTAGGCCAGACTCAGGCCCAAAAAGACTAATGTAGGTCTGACCTATTTTCCATAAGGCTTGACCCGGTCTGGCCTATTTTCACCCCTACGGGAGGTGCAAGTCTCGATGACGTTGAGAATATGGAGAAGATAATGACATCTGTTTTTTATTTACTTTTGGTACAGCTAGTGTAACAACCTGTATTTTTCTTCAAAATTTATAAGTACCTACTTTCATAATTGACACTAGATAGCTGTCATAAGTACCTACTTTCAGCTTTTTGGTATTGCGCATATAGACTAGGCTTTATTTCCCGGAATTTACACCCGAGCACTGCACTTAGGTCCGCCCTTGGTAATGGATGTCGGTACATTTCTTCATGTATTATTATTGCAGTTATATTATTTATATATGCAGAGCTTTGTTCAGATTTATGCGTTCGTATACCCTGTATTAAATTGATTGTGCATAGTTCATAGTTTCTGCATTATATCCCAACTTTAAGACGGTTCACGATAAAACCAATCCGAACTGTCCGGTTCGATACATTTCTTAAAACACGAGAATCGACTACTATATTGATGATAATTAATGTGTCAACTATGGTAATTTTTATACTCTTTTATCTCAGTGTAGCCAAACACTTACAAATTTTGTAAAAACCTCCAATGTAAATTACATTTCATAACACCTCATCTCTTTATCTTCCACCACTATTCTAACTGTTACCACAACTCAAAAGAAAATGCTTTTAGGCAGCAAAAGCAGGATGTCTCACCAAACCCACTTTATAAATATTACATTTACAAAAGGACAACTGTACATGCATTCCAAAATAGGCTAAAAGCACACCAACATCAATGAATGATAAAAAAATAATAAAACAAATTAATTTTTTGAAACTAAGCATTTAAAAATTACGAATAATAAGAAAAAAATTGCGCATCCGGGGAATCGAACCCCGGTCAGTACCGTGGGAGGGTACTATGATACCACTACACCAGATGCGCCTATTAATACTGAAAGTTCTATTTAATTTTAATTGTTACATATAATCTTGACATTTTTCACATTTCACCACGATCATCGTCTTCTTCGCCGCCGACACGCCGGCATCGGGCTTTTAACCGAGTAAGCCCCCGTTTTCACTATCTCCCTGAAGCTTCTGCCCTGTTTCGTGCTCAGCTTTCGTCATCGGCGAAACGCAAACCAATCTTCGTACGGAGCCTCCCCCCCGCTCCCCTTTCTACCGTGTGCGCCGTGAGCGTCGCCTGAAGCCAATTCAAGCGCTGCCGCCATTAACTCACCCTGCGGAAGCTCCGCATTTTAGGGCAAGAGCGCATTTAGCACTCCAATTAGGTTAAGCTCCATTTTGCGGTTTATTCTTTTCGATTTTTTTTAAACTTTGCACTCCATTCAATTCGTTTTTTTTCCATTTTTACCGAGATTCATGCTCTGCAACTTACCTTTTTTTGCTTCCATATTGCTTCACATAATGGCTAAAGCTAGGGCATCTGAACATGATCCTGGATTTAGCTGCCCGCGTTTCTATAAATATTTTTTAAAACCTTTTTACTTTTGAATTATTTTTTGTTTACTAATACTTTCTAGTAGAAAATAGACAAGGCTGCAAAACGGGGTGTCCGTGTGATTTGATGCAGTTTAGGGCCTTAGGCCCAAAGATTGCACAGAGTAAAAATAGGGTCCGTTCGGCGGATCATTCTTTAGGTTCCCACCAATCAGAAAGAGGAAAATCTTGTAATTTTGTGAGGTCCGTGGTACATAGTAAATCTGTGCACCTTGGCCTCACCTGATCGCACCTTTTAATTGGCCGAGCGGATCTTCCTTTAAGTCTGCTCAGCGGGCCAAAATTTAGAACAACTGCAAGGGCAGGGTTTTATCCCAAGCAAAATCACGCTATACTGAATTACGTGATGCAATTTTTTGCGATGCTGCTGCGATTTTGGTGCAGTTTTTAGCAAAGATAATTTGGGGTGAAATAAGAGTAAAATTTGGGCAAAAATATTATTGCATGAGTTATATTATTATAAAAAAAATGTATGATACATATATTTTTCAAATACAAATAGTAGAAAATCAATCATGAACTAAAAGTATTTTTTTAAATACTAGAATTCTCATGATAAGTTCTTTAGTTGCATATGAAATGACACATAAAATGGAAATATAATAAATCTAAACAGTTTTAAGTTCTAGATATGCACATCATCCACATAATTATAGTTTTATTTATTCTTCAAACATTGAAAAATTAAGAGAATGATAGTGAATACACATTCATCATTATGATACTATTTGCACTTTTCATCAATAAATCAATAGAGAACAAGTAAATTAGAGTAAGAAAGCAATTATATGCATAAATAAAATTAGTTAATTATTATTATTAATTAATAATTTATAAATGTACTTTTAATAGATGTATGTGACATGTCACATGTTTATAAAAAATATATATATATAATTAGTTGGTGCATGAGATTTTTGCGATTTTCAAGATCCAAGAACTGCACCGCACCAAATTGCGCTCGATTTGTCGCATTGCACCAAAACAGCACAATGCGGTTTAAAAATTGGTGCGATTTGTATGGTGCATGCGGTTTTTGCGGTTTGCGGTATTTTATGCTCACCCCTTGCTACAAATGTCGGATGCCAAGTTCATGTCAATTTGAACTTGAAATGTCAGATTGTTGGGGATATATACAACTGTACATATTTATTGTGAATATGTACAATTGTACACAATGCGTTTATAGGCGACAATGACAGTAAACAACATAAAGAACACTAAATGAGAGTTATATGAGACTTGTCGAAGCAAAACTCAGAGACATGCAAAAAATAAAACAAAACAAAAAAATTATCTTCCCCAGTCACTTAAAAAAATGGAAAAAAAAACTTTTTTTTAATACTCTCGCAGCCATGTAAGCGGCAAAATATCTTCCAATACATCAATTTTGTACTACGATCCATAGATCCTTTATTCATGCCCATTCAATTGAAAGAATTGAACCAATCAAAAAAATTATGCTTCTCTACTCCATGATACAAATTTTTTTCTATTAAAATTTTGATGGATAGAAATTGCAAGAATGTATATTCTTTCCTCACATATCCTATTGACTATTGAGGGGTAAAGGATTAATCTTTTTAAGAAAAAAGTTTTTGATCGGAATCTTTAAAAAAAAAAATGGAAAGACCCCTTAACTATTGAAATTGTTAATAGAATGAGCGATATTAAAAAAAAAAGATATTTTTCTCTTAAAATATCAATGGACATTTTTCTCCTAAACCTTTACATTAGCAGATACGTCGGGCATGTCAAACGGCATCTACAACACTGATAATAGACAATTAGGAGGACATCTCCAATCATATATCCAAGATTGACGGAAGAACAGGTTTTGAAGTCCATGAGTTCTCATCCAAAATTGAATTTAAATTTCATATGGGAAAAAATATTCTTCAAAACCCAAAAATGACAATCAGGTACTTTTCAACAGTAAATCAATAATGAAAATCACATGACCCAAAGAAGCTTGTTTTGGGCCTCATCTTTTCGAAATCTAAATTCCGAAGAAACCCTAATTTGCCGTGTAAAGGAAGCAACGGAGGTGATCAAAATCTATAAAGCCTAAATGGCCTGGGGAACCCGTTTTGGATCGCGCACAATCATTGTCGGTCGTCCGGGCACCGAGACGGGCCAGACCAAAAAACTTCACTATCTTTTGAAAATATAAATATTTTTCATATTTTTATAATCATGTTAAAGAAAAAGGTAATAATAATAATACATTAGGGCTATTAATAAAAATAAATTAAAGGGTAAAAAAACACATGAAAATTACACAAAAATGGAAAATTTTAAAAAAATTTGCTCATCTCAGAAGCAACCCCCTAAAGCCGCCGCCTTCAATTGATGCTGCGATTCCTATTCCTCTTTCTGTGCCGCTTGCTTCAAATGGATCAACCCAGTCCTTATCTTCCTTCACAGCATCAATCCACCTCCCCTCAAAATTCTGAAGCTCTGATCTAGCTCTTCTTCTCACCTAAGATATTTGATTAAAATTTTTTAATAATAGCCATTTGATTAAAAAATTTTAATAATAGCCATTTGATTAAAAAATTTTAATAATAGCCATACACAAAAGACCCCCCCACCTGATAAATTACAGGGATATTCTTGTGCATGGATGTTTTAGAATGCAAACTTTTACACGAGGGGTTTTTGTAATTTCAAAAGTAGGAGAGGTGCAAGTTGTAATTATGCTAACTTCGAGGAGAAGCGATGGAGATCGTTCACGCATCTTCTGAGGAATCATTGAGTCGATACATTTGGTCGGTCGGAGCCCGTGATCACACTAACAAGTCGAATTTTCCTATTTTTATGTATTTTCTTTTATTATTTTTTTGAGTTTTATTTGAGAGTTAGATTAAATTATTCATCGGACAATCGTGGCCATCAGTTAAATTTAACCTACTGAGAGCCCCTTCCTCCGCCAGCCGCCGTCTCTCCAGCCGCCACAAGTAGCCGGTTGAAGAACCTACTGAGAGTTACGGTTTGGAAACGAGAAACCGCTCAGCCACCACAGAATGCAATGCCGGCGGTTCGCCTCCAGGGGGTGTGATGCCCTGCCCCTTCCACCACCAGCCACCATCCCTCCAACCGCCAATGAGTCTTCCAGTCACTGGATTTGGGATCCTCCACAGACCGTCCTCAGTGCCTCCAACAAACGCCGCCCAGTTTTCCCCTGCTGCACCACCACTCACCATTTATCCCCACCTCCGCCTCTCCTTCATCCCCTGAAACTGCCACTCAGCCCCCCATTCATCCTTGTTGGTCCCCTGCTCAAACCGCCACCCAACTCGGGCTGTTTCCGCCCTTTCCTGCTACAACCACGAGCTACACTCCCTCCAAGACCCAAATCCCTCTCCAAACAGCATCCAGCCCTATTCCAGCCTCCACCAACCTAACAGCAAACTCACAGCCCTCTAATTTCTTTCCCAGCACCTTCCCTACCCACAGCCCCTCCCCCACTGAAATCCTCCCCCAAAAACCCTCTGCCAGCCCTGGCCAGCCGCTATCACCCACTAAACAGCCTCCAATCTCCTTTAATAGTCCTAAATCGGCCCCAAATTATAGTGCCTACGCTTCTGGACAGACACCACCACCGGGTCTTCCCCACCACCACCGACATCAAATACTCTGTTACGACTGCACACACGCCGGCCCGTTATCTTAATTTCAGCATTAATTGTTTTTGTTATCCACACCCCCTCATGTATATAAGAGGGGGAGACTATCTTAATTGGGTATGCTTTGGATGTTTGGAATTTAGGGTTGCTCTCTAACTATCTTTTTCCTCTCCTCATCCCCTTCGTCTCCTCCCCTCCTCCGGCTCCCTCCTCCCATAGCCATTCTTCTCGATTGTAATACCTCGTTCGTAATCCAATACCTAATTCGTATCAACTTGGTCCGACATGCCGCTCCGCCCGCGACATCAACGCCACCGGAGAAACCTCCGCTCGATTCCGCGCGCCGCCCCTGCATCGGCCTCGCCGCGTCGTCCTGCGTCCGCATCGGCATCGCCCGCGTCGCCCTATTCCGCGCCGGCCTGCTTCCGCGCCTCCCCGCATCGGCCTGCTTCCGCATCGACCTGCTTTCGCGCCGCAACAGCCTGTTTCCGCGTCGCCTTGCTTCCGCATCGGCCGTCCATGACCCGCTCCACCCGGCTGCATCTCGACAACCCCAACGGCCCCATGGACAACAACGTCATCGCCCGTCGCTTCGAAGCACAGGACCAGGCCATCGCCTCTCTCCACTCCTCCCTTTCCGCCATCCTCACTCGCTTGGACTCCCTGGTACCGCCGACCACCGCCTCGGCGGCGGAATCCTCCGCGGCAGCGTCTCTCTTAGGGCGACCCCCGGCGGTTGACCCTCCACTGGCTGCTACGCTACCACTGCCCCTGGCAAACCGCCCCGCCCTCTCCCTCGACGTTCCGTCCTTCGCTGGCGTAGACCCGATAGGGTGGATCGCCAAGGCGGAACAATATTTCGACCTCCACTCCACTCTTGAGCAGGACAAAGTCGACCACGTCTTCGTTGGATTGGATGGCTCGGTTCTTCATTGGGCTCGTTGGCTCCGCCAGTCAAACCTCGCCCTTACTTGGGCGGATTTGAAGCAAGAAATGCTTGGCCGTTACGACTTCCGCTACACCGGCTCCGCTATCGAGCGTCTGTGTGGAGTGCGGCAATCGACCACCTTGGAGGAATACATTGATGAGTTTGTTATGTTGGTGGCCCATGTTCCGGGCCTTCCGCCGGACCACTACCTTGCCTTCTTCATGCAGGGCCTCCTCCCACGGATTCGCTCCCGCCTCCGCACGCACAATCCGCGGACGATCTCCGATGCTCTCGACTTGGACCGCTTGGTCGAGGCCGACATCTACCCTCGGCCACCCGTTCCGCTGCGGGCCTTCTGCAGGGTCGACCACAGGCAGTCCTGCCACGACCAGGACACGGGGATCAACGCCCTGGACGCCCTCCGCCCCAGCCCCTCTCCAACAGCGAGTACAATGACCTTCGCATCAGGGGCTTGTCCTTCCGTTGCCGCCAACCGTACTCCCCTGCGCACGTTTGCGTCGTAAAAGAGTTCCATGCCATCATCGGCGACTGTGATCGGAAGTCACCTGGGAGGACTTCGAGTCCCTCGGGAACCCCTGGGGGGGGGGGGCCCTCAGGCACTGTTGTCGCCACAGACCGTCCGCCGCTAGCTCACTGACCACTGCCTTGAGGCCAAGACAGTTTTTCCAGACGCCGGCATTGTTACGATTGCGCACACGCCGACCCGTTATCTTAATTTTAGCATTAATTGTTTTTGTTATCCGCGCCCCCTCATGTATATAAGAGGGGGAGACTATCTTAATTGAGAATGCTTTGGATGTTTGGAATTTATGGTTGCTCCCTAACTATCTTCTTCCTCTCCTCATCCCCTTCGTCTCCTCCCCCCTCCAGCTCTCTCCTCCCATAGTCATTCTTCTCAATTGTAATACCTTGTTCGTAATCCAATGCCTAGTTCGTATCATACTCGGTGAGCTTTTATACTTTCAATTTCATTTCTTTGCATTGTACGTGTTTCTAGTATTGCTAGCAACATATTGCTTAAATTAATTTGATTACGTCTCTTTTCATAGCATTTATCTCGTAATTTGTCAAGTGCTTTGAATTTTGATGCACTCTTGATTAATTTGCAATTGTCCCTTACATATTTAATTCGAATGTTCATGCTTACATGTGATTAAATACACGGGTTTCATAATTAATGTCGTTTAATTAATTGTGCGTTAGAACTCTTTGCATGATTGGATCATTCAAAATGATCCAATCATTTTGAATGATTGATGTTGATAATTTAAAATGGATGTGGTTGCGCCTTGCCTTCGTCAAGCGTGCGCCTGCGCCTTGAGCCTAAGCTTCAAGCCCCCTTTGCGCCTTAGTGCGTCTTGCACCATCAATAACTAAGTTCATACCATCGGTGAGCTAAATGCCAACTGGAATCGCATGAAGATGCATTTTCCTCAATTGAGAGTCCCTTTACTCTTGGCATTGGAGGCGTCCATTTCCCATCCAACAGTGACCCTCCATCCTTCTCAGTAACCAGAGGCGGTGGACTTTGCCTCCTACATGTGGAACGCCGTTGAACCGATCCGCCCGGTCGCCCCTCCACCACTTCAGTTGCAGTGCGTCAAAGAAGTTTCTTCTGCCTTGAGGACAAGGAGGTTTTCGAGGGGGCGAAATTGTTACGGGTACAACATGTGAGAACCCGCCAACCCATATCGCATCTCAAAACCCAGGTGTTGAGATGAAGGGTGTCGGGGTACATAAACACGGAGGAGCAGGCGCCGCAGGCGATGTGGGATTAATCCCAACCACAGGACCGCAGGGATATTCCGCCACAGGGGGCCCACCGGGGTCAACACCCAGACCAGGAACGCGGTGGGGAAAGCCACGGGGTCGGTCCCACATACACGTGTCCTGTTGGCAAATTATTCTCAACACACCCCCGCAGCAGGACAACCTGGCTCTGATACCATGTGAGAACCCGCCAACCCATATCGCATCTCAAAATCCAGGTGTTGAGATGAAGGGTGGCGGGGTACATAAACACGGAGGAGCAGGCGCTGCAGGCGATGTGGGATTAATCCCAACCACAGGACCGCAGGGATATTCCGCCACAGGGGGCCCACCGGGGTCAACACCCAGACCAGGAACGCGGTGGGGAAAGCCACGGGGTCGGTCCCACATACACGTGTCCTGCTGGCAAATTATTCTCAACACAACATAGGGAGAGGGGCGAGGAGACGAGTGCACGACGCAACTGTCAACTTTGGAACCGAGGCGATGAGGACATAGATTTCAACACGATGAAAGACGTTCATCGGTAGGGCGCACGGGCATAGCGTACTCGTCGGCTTTATATTTCGCACATGTATTTTGGGTCGTGACTTATTTGTTGTTTGCCCTTGCGTGTTTTGGAAGTAGGCACTATATAAGCCTATGTATGTCTCTTATTTGCATCATCTTGGGAGTAAGATCATTTTGAGAAGAGGCCTAGGGGCTGATTATAATCCTCTCTTCTTCTTCCTCCTTTTTTCTCTTCTCTTCCCTCTCCTCTACTTCAAACCCTAGCACCTAACAATATCGGAGTTTATCAGAGTGCAAATGCTCTTAAGATGATGTGTCTTGCATGGAATAACAAACCATCAAGCCAATGAAATCTTACCTCCGTACGTGAATCCATAACCGGAGTTCCTCTTCTTTGCTGGAAAAGGCAAACAAACAAAATCAACAGTAGACACATTTTTAGCTCAAGAATAACACCAGAAACACAGAAATGAAAAAATATAGCGATGCTAGATCTTGATTATATTATATTGTATATATATAATATTTATATTATAGATATGTGTGTGCATAAATATACCAATAAAAAAGAAACCCATTAAGAAGGATAACCCACCTTTTTGGTTGAAGGCCCTCCTAAGGTCTGCACACCTTGATGGACAATGTATTCACTATCTACAACACCCACCTTCTTAGTGGGGTCTCCCTACAGAAATTCAGAAAAATATTCGGTCAATGTGAACAGCCTATAATATTCAGTGTCACAAAACGCTGGCTCAGTTAAAAATACCCACATTAAACTTACAAACAAGAATACTAAAACACGAAGTACAAGTATGCCAAAATATCTACAAAAATGTGCATATGTTCATTCAGTTAACTAATTGCTTCTTACATTCTTCATTATTTTCACAATTTTATTGATATAACTAACAGCCATGAAAAACTGGCTCAAACTCATAAAATCAAGGTCAAGCTTCAGCTTGAGACATTAATTAATCAAGCTCGAGCAGAGAATGGATCAAGCTCAACTTAATTCATTGACACCTCTAACGGGGCGCATTTTGGAGTATGTGTCCGCCATTAATTTTAGTATGGACTCTATTGTCATATAGGCAGTATATTGCACTAGGAATTGCTATGCTTTATGTGGTAGGAGGAAGAATATGATATCTTGGGAGAATATCTTTGTAATATTGGATTCATGTCATCGTATCTATTACATGACACACACATATATATATTTCAGGTTACCTGGACCTCCCCCGGGGTTTACTTTCATAAGAGGAGTTATGATCATCATATGGATGAACCGAGTCCGTAGTTGCGTTCAAATATAGCCACTACTTGGGGAAGTCTGTTATGGACCGGCTCATTCACGGGCCTAATCCCGCCGGTCGAGCCCACAACGTGGGTCGCGGCCCTACACACCAAACCCTTTTCCGCACGTGTTCTCGGTGCGGCGGGGTGTTGAGGCCGGGTCTCGAACCCTTTACCTCCTTGATAAGAGGCACTAAACGCATGTGCGGATCAGTTGGTGATGAGGGAAAGCGTTAAGTGCCTTTTATCAAGGAAGTAAAAGGTTCGAGACCCGGCCTCAACACCCCGCCGCACCAAGAACACATGCGGAGAAGGGTTGGGTGTGCAGGGATGCGGCCCGTGTTGGGGCTCGACCGGCGGGATTAGGCCCGTAAATGAGCCGGTCCATAACAAAATCAAACCTGTGCAAGGGACTTGCTGTATTGGTGCATAAAACTCACCCAACTTAGTGTCCAATGTCAGGAACAGCAGTCATGCATTGCTATTGGGCTTAATTACTCGTGCAAATTCTGATTTGGAAGTTCATTAGTGTTTGAATATTTTGAAGGAAAACCACATTATTTGGGATTAAAATTTGTACAATTTTGCTTAATCTCTTGCATAATACACTAAGGATGCTTTCTTAGTGTATTTGTAAACATTGTTATGCTTTGGATATTATGTGCTTATTTGAGATTATAATTTACTAAAGTATTTGCTCCACGAAAATCTCTAACTGTAGGAGGGATTAAATTGCCACGCGCTTGTATTTTGGCCCTCCGTGCGGAGGAAAGTCACTGCTTTATGCTTAAAGAAAATTTCATTCTCGTTTATAATTTGATGAGCTGATTAATTATGATATTTAATTGTTTGATTTAATTATTAGCGCATATTTGCGAGGAGTGCATGCATAGAGTCGTTGGGAAGTCGGGAGTCATCCTCACTCACCACTAGTGTGAGTTCTAGGATTCCACTACACACCCTACCCTATATCAGTTGGTATTAGAGGGCAAGGTTTGGGCCAAATTTATATATGTAATGGTAGGTCATATAGAGTCGTTAGGTTTATCTATGCCTTGTTATTGTCGGCGTTCCTTTCCTACATTTGGGGATCTCAAGTCTACCTATACCTGATCCTATAGAGCCCTTTCAGAGAAACCCTCACGTTATTACGATGATTATTCTTGATCGCAGCGCATCACTTCTAGAAATTGTGTTGATCCACCGACACGATCTAACTATGCTAGAGGCGATCAATATGATGATTGTCATCATTCATATCCATGCACGCAAGCGGATCGTGTTGAACATTCAACACGACTAGATTATTTCAAGGATGAATATTCTGAGAGAGATCTCGAGTGACAGTTTCATACTGATGCCCCTTCCTTTGACGGCTCATCGAGTCCCAAGTCTTTCAGTTATTGGCTTGTGGTTGAGTATTATCTTGATCATTTTGAGTTATTCGGTGAGCGACACATCAAGTTACAAAACTTAGGCTTTTAGATCAGGCGAGAGCATATTGGTCTAGCATTAAGAGGACATATGAGCGAGATCGTCTTCATCGCATCACTAGTTGGGTGGATATGAAACGTATGTTGTGTCAGAGGTATTTGCCTCCATCGTATTGGAGTCATTTTCTTGAGCAATTATTTTCCCTTCAGCAATGATTCATGCCGGTCGCTGAGTACATAGATCGTTTTGATGAGTTAGTTCTGAGGAGTGATATTCGAGAGGAGCCAGCTATGACCACTTCCCGATTTCGGTCTGGACAACGAGTTGACATACGTACTGAGTTGGTTTATCACAGCTCGAATTCCCTTGAGCAGGCATATCAGCTTGCCCTTCATCATGAACAATCCTTGAGGTCTGCAAGCTGGTCGATTAGACTCATACCTTGACCTCCGCAACACGAGTCCCTCCCATACTGAAGTCACCACAATGCCTATCATTGTACTGCCAGATATGACAAAAATGATACTTGATATGGATTTTTCTCACCCAGTGAGGTCTTTAGTCCGGTGAGTGGTCTGTCATTTGTTTCTGACTCTTTTCTTGTGACCCCGACTGAGAGCGAGTCCGAGCACCTTATTGATTCTATAGTGATGTGCCCCTCATCTACACCCCCTCTTCTGTCATGTCCTAAGTTAATTAACACCCCTACCATAGACTCATTTCTTTACACCGAATCGACAGGCCCATTTTTGAGAGTAGGTCTATGTCGCTATCCCTTTGTCATTACTCTGAGTCACATTACGACCAAGAGCCCAGAGCCTGGTGTTGATCTCGTAGTGGCTATTTCACCCATTCATGGGAACAATACCCGTTATGATGGTACTCATCTGGAGAACCATGACTCTAATGGCGAGTTCTATGACGAGCCTCTTGATGAGTCACCACATCCGAGTGAGGATGAGATTCAGGTGAGCCACTCATGCATGAGTATCGATTTACTGATGCCTCTTCCATTACCGTCCCTAACCTTGCCCCAGAGGATGGATAGTGAGTGGAGCATCAAGTATTTGGGGCTTCCCTCAAGTAAACATGAGCATACTCCTGATATTGGGGCCCCATCTTATGACACATTGCACACTCGACGAATTTTGGGACACACCACCTGCTGACCCACCAGACGAGTTCTTTCTTTTCATGGACACTCATCACACTCTAGAGTCACGTCTTCTAGTGTACATGATTTTCACTCAGGTGGTCATCGCTTTCACGATGTCTTTTCATACATACCTCCGGATGAGCCCCCTGACGTGTCACATTCTCTGGGAGACATTTGACTCTTTACGAGCTCGTATTTGAGTGTTGATGTCTCACACGATCACCTGGACACTCGTCACACACTGGATGAGTTTTCTTACACTCCACCGAGAGAGCCTTATGATAGGCCACCTCATTTTGTAGACTTCCAGACCATTGTCAAATTACCCCAGAGGGAGCGTGTTGTGTCTGTCGTGTTTTATTTGCATTATCTGCATGAATCGATTGAGTCCTTGCATGTTATTTGCATGAGTTGCATGAGTCAGTTAGGCGCAAAATTAATTCAAGCAATGAATATTATAAGAACATGTAGATAAACATAGGCGAGAAAGGATCTTTCTAATAGGTGACCAAGTGATGGTAAGAGTCCGCACTGAAAGACTCCCTCAGGGGCCTGCTAAGAAACTATGCGCTAGGCGGATCGGTCCCTATACAGTCCTGAGATGCGTCAGGACGAATGCTTATGAGCTGGACATCCCTACAAGCATGGGTATTCATCCCGTGTTCAATGTCGAAGACCCGACGCCATACTTTGCACCTCATGAGTATTCAAACCCATACCTGGGCGGCCCTCCCGAGCCACTGCCACCGCTTTCACCCCCACCACTCAACCCTCGTCCGAGCCTTTGCCACCGCATTCACTGCCTCTTGCTCAGCCCTCATCTGACCCCCCACCTACTCGGGATTCCGTCTCCTACGGTTTCACCATTGGCATCGCAGATCCCACCGGATCCTTCTACTAGTGTTTTGAGAGATGAGCTTATCACTGAGATCACAACGCATGAGTTCGTCCCCTATATGGACGGTCTAGTGTGTCACTACCTGGTTCGCTGGCGCAGACGACCCTTCACCGACGACACCTAGATGCTATCAGCAGAGCTTGGTCGATTCCCCCCTGGACTTCGACTTCAGTACGACCGTCTCCATTCATCGAGGATGGAAGCTTTTCAGTCCGGAGGAGTTTATTGGCGAGGATACTTTCCTAGCGACGACACTTGGATGACCTCTGGTGGACCTCATCGAGTCTTACCTGACAAACATCGAGAGAATTCTGATTCCTATTCATCGGGAGATGAATTCTTTCAAGGTGGGGAGAATGATGCGGATTGACAACTTATCATATAAGACGTGCCCATATCGATGATCCGACTCGGCGGATGCGTTTCGATACGCGTCCCGATGTTTTTCCATATATAAATTTACATATTTCGGACATTATTTCATGTATTTTGGCCTTGAGACCATCAGTCAATCATAGTTGTTGATCCCAGGTGCCCTGATTTTTAGTTTCTTATAAATAGATGTTAGGACTGGTCATTTTAGATTATTCCTGAAATTTGGAAATCTCTTCCTCATTTCTGGTGATCTACTCCGCGGATCCCCTTGGTGACAACTCCTCGGGTAAGCCTTGTATATTTTGAGTTTTTTTCCACCTCCACCCTTCCCTCTTGCTGTCCAGCCATCGTCCACCCTCTGAATAGCCCCCAACCGCCCCACCTCAAATCGCCGCCCACGCTTAAAGCTTCCCCAGCCGCCCCACCATAAACAACCACCCTCTTTTCTACATTCTGCACCCTCCATTGCAGACCGCCGCCCAACCTTTCGCCCCAGATCTGCTGTTGAATCCCCCCTCACTGTTTCAGCCATCGCCAGCCAAAATTCCCCTCCTCAGGCCACCCTCCAGCTCCCCTCCCCCCAAACAGCCAGCTTGGCTGTTCCCATCCTGAACCAGCCAGATCTGGAAGTTCCAACCAAATCCAACCACTTTCTCTTTCCCTACTTGCTACCATCTCCCCCCACCACGTGGAACCACCTCCCAACCACCCTCCACCATTAGATCTGCCCAGATTGGGCATTTCAGCCTGGATCCAGCCATCCTCCGCCCCGATCCAACCCTCCCAATCCCCAACCAACCTTCCCCTTACCTGATCCAGTCCACCCATCACCGGAACTCCTCTCTAAGCCCTCCAATGTTCAGATCTGTTTTATTTACATCAGCCCTAATATTTGTGTTGTGTTTTTATATTGGTTTTTTTGTTGTTGTAAACATCGTTATGATTTGGATATTATAGCTCCGTTTGGGAGGACTTATTTTAACCGGTCAAACAATTACGACCGCATGAATCGGACCTTAATTATGGTCTGATTCATGCAGTCGTAACCGCTTGACCGGTGAAAATAAGTCCCCCCAAACGGAGCCTATGTGTTTGCTTGAGATTATAGTTTGTTAGAGTATTTCTAAACGAAAATCTCTAACTACAGGAAGGATTGAATTGTCGCGCGCTTGTATTTTGGCCCTCCGTGTAGAGGAAAGCCACTGTCTTACGCTTAAAGAAAATTTCATTTACGTTTATAATTTGATACACTGATTAATTATGATATTTAATTGTTTGTTTTATTATTAGTGTCTATTTGCGAAGAGTGCATGCATAAAGTCATTGGGAAGTCGGAAGTCATCCTCACTCACCACTAGTGTGCATTCTAGGAGTCCACTACACACCCTACCCTACATCAGTAATAATCCGAAATGAGAAGCCCTAACATCTATTTATAAGAAACTAAAAATTAGGGCACCCGAGATCAACGACTATGATTGGCCGATGATCTCAGGGCCAAAATACACGAAATAATGTGATGCGGAGCAGAGACGAGCATGAGCTTTGAGCCCGTTAGGGGCTGATTTGGCGAATTACCATGTATGGCGTTCCCGGATCGACGTTCGGACTCCGCGATTGTGTCCGAAGCGTCGCCGCGAGTCAAAATCTTATATTACTTTATGTTTTTTGGACTTTTATTTCATGTATTTTGAGGCATCTCCCGCCGGCCAATCATAGCCGTCGAATGGGATGTCTTAGTGCTTCTTTTATTATAAATAAGAGTGGTAGGAGGCTGAATTGAACATTGCAAAATTTAGAGAAGTATTCCCGGATTCCAGCGATCACTCCCCGGTGCCGATGCCATGGAACCCTAAGTGACGACTCCTAGACCACCAAACTCCTCCCCAAGGTAATCTCTACGTCCACCTTCATTTTCCCCACCTCGAAACCTCCATCCACCACCCAGAATCACCCCTATAGCCCGCTGAAACCCCCACCGGCAACTTCCTGCCAAGCTTTAGTTACTAGTTACCGTTCATTAATCAATTTCACTGTTCATTTCCAAAGTAATTTTGGTTTTCCTGTACCGGTTCCTCACCACCACCGCATGTGCCTTCCGCCTCCCCTCCTTGATATAGGCCAGCCGACCACTCACCTTCAGTCTCCCCTCCAGCCGCCCACCCTCCTCCCCTACACACCACCAAGAAATCTCCTCAAACCCTAGCCGACCACTCCGTAAATCCCCCTCTTCGTGAAACCACTTCCAAACAACCCTAATTCTCTAGATCCATTCAGATCTGAGAATTTCTCTCTCGATCCGTTATTTCCACCGATCATACTTTCCATTTTTGCCCGGATCCGACCCTAAATAGCGGATCTACCCCTCCCCGGCCCCAATCTACTTATTCGTTGCCGGATCCACCGTTTTATTGTCCGTTTTCCGCCGAGGACAGCCACCGTCACCGTCGCCTCGCCACCGGTTCCATCTCCGATCGCCGATCTACGCGTCCGTCCCTCCAAATCTCAATGCCTCGGTTCAGCCCTCTACTTTGTAAGCGTTTATAGTATTGTACTATTTGATTCAGTATTTTCACTTGATGATTTATTATATTGTGTTACGATTCTTGCTAGTAGAAGGTTGTTTTGGTGCCCTAATAATTTGCAGAAGGAGCTATTCGCCGCGCGCTTTGCTTTGGCCCTCCGAGCGGAGGAAAGACATTATAAAATTGTCAAAATAAATATTTGTTTTTCTATTTTAATATCTGTGTGATTGCTTAATTTTTCATTGTTTAAATTTATTCGTTAAATATCGAACATCGCATTGCATGTAGAGTTGGATTAGCGTGTCACCCTTGCACTATCACCTAGCATTGTAGGTTTTGTGCACCACTAGCCTACCCATACATCATTTTTGTACAACCCCGTATTCGCAAGGTAGGGTCCCCCCAGCAGGCGCAAGACTAGCTAGATGTTTTTAAGCTTTTTGAAAGGTTTGGCACTCTGGGTGGCCAATTTAGGCTTAACCTGCATAATATACTAGTAGGGGGGATGAAAAATTTGTCTCCCCCCCGGCCCCTTGGAGGGGTCGCCCAGGCCGCCCCTCGCTTCTCGCTTAGCCGCAGCTCGTCTAGCTGGTCTCGCCCAAGCCGCCCCTCGCTTCTCGCAGACCGCCTATTCGCCCTAGCCGCCTCTTGCCTAGCCGCAGCTCGCCAGCCTCGGTCAAGCCTAGCCGCTTCGCCCCCAGGCCGCGTCTCGCCTAGCCGCTTCTCGCTTAGCCACAGCTCACCAGCCCCGGTCTCGCAGGCCGCCTATTCGCCCAGGCCGCCCCTCGCTTCTCGCCTAGCCGCAGCTCGCCTAGCTGGTCTCGCCCAGGCCGCCCCTCGCTTCTCGCAGGCCGCCTATTTGCCCTAGCCGCCTCTTGCCTAGCCGCAGCTCGCC
This sequence comes from Platanthera zijinensis, assembly GCA_039513925.1. NCBI lineage: Eukaryota > Viridiplantae > Streptophyta > Magnoliopsida > Asparagales > Orchidaceae > Platanthera > Platanthera zijinensis. The sequence continues at coordinate 50,757,413 of CM077084.1, read as the reverse complement.
ACCCTCGGTCAGGCCTAGCCGCTTCTCGCCCAGGCCGCGTCTCGCCTAGCCGCAGCTCGCCAGCCTCGGTCTCGCAGGCCGCCTATTCGCCCAGGCCGCCCCTCACAGCTCGCCAGCCTCGGTCTCGCCCAAGCCGCCCCTCGCTTCTCGCAGGCCGCCTATTCGCCCTAGCCGCCTCTCGCCTAACCGCCTCTCGCCTAGCCGCAGCTCGTCAGCCTCGGTCTCTCCCTAACCGCGTCTCGCCTAGCCGCTTCTCGCCTAGCCACAGCTCGTCTAATTGGTCTCGCCCAGGCCGCGTCTCGCCTAGCCGCTTCTCGCCTAGCCGCAGCTCGCCAGCCTCGGTCTCGCAGGCCGCCTATTCGCCCAGGCCGCCCCTCGCAGCTCGCCAGCCTCGGTCTTGCCCTAACCGCGTCTCGCCTAGCCCGCCTCTCGTCTAGCCGCAGCTCGCCAACCTCGGTTTCGCCCAGGCCGCCCTTCGCTTCTCGCAGGCCGCCTATTCGCCCTAGTCGCTTCTCGCCTAGCTGTCTACTCGCCCGACCAGTGCTCGCTCAGCAGCCAGTTCGCCCGGCCTGTACTCGCCCGCTCGCCCGGTCCCAAGGTGAAGGAGGAGTGGAGTGGTTTAACCCCCACTCGCCTCAGGTGTCCAAGGAGGGTGGAGAGCATGGTGTAGCCTCCTTTCACCCCCGGACCTCTTTTGGCCATGCTTTTACCGTTGTGCCCCCGGGGTGGAATTACCCCTTTACGGTCTAGTGTGGAAGTTTTCTATTGGCCCGGGACCTATTTGTCTTAGGGGTAGTTCTGACCTTTTGGTCCCTAAGTTTGGGAAAACTATAAATAGACCCTTGAGGGTGCCTTGGAGAGCATTGCTTCTTAGCCACTTAAATCTCTCTCCTTTCTTCCTCCAAGGCACCTAGCTCAAGCATTGGCTAGGGAGAGGAAGACCTCAAAGGTCTTCCGGGTGTGAGGTGGGACCTCCACGCTAGAGTCGAGGGTCTGTTCCTAGCTTCTTGAGCCTTTGGCCTGTGACGTTCTCCTGAGTGTAGTAGGTGTGAGGTCACCCCTTTCTTGGGACCCCGAACTCCACGAGAGACCAAGTTTTTGGTTTCAATAATTTTGGTATCAGAGGTCAAGGTTAGGCCATTTATATATGTAGTGGTAGGTCATATAGAGTCTTTAGGTTCATTCATGACTAATTATCATCGTTGTTCCTCTCCTCTCTTTGGAGATTCTGAGTCCGCTTATACCTAATCTCATAGAGCGAGTTCAGAGAATTCCTCATGTTATCATAATGATTATTATCGTCAGCGGCACACCACTTTTCGAGATCGTGTCGACCCACCGACACAACCTCACTATGCGAGAGACGATCAGTATGATGATTGTCGTCGTTCATATCCTTGCACGCGAGCGAATCGTGTTGATCCTTCGAATCGACCCAATTACCTTAGGGATGACTATTATGAGGGTCGTCACTTTGAGAGATATCTTGAGAGTTAGTTTCGTACAGTTTCCCCTTCCTTTGACTGCTCATCGAGTCCCGAGTCTTTCAGTTATTGGCTCGTGCATATTGAGTATTATCTTGATCATTTTGAGTTATTCGGTGAGCGTCGCGTTAAGTTTGCGAAACTTAGACTTTTAGATCAGGCGAGGGCATATTGGGCTAGCATTGAGAAGACCCGCGAGCGAGACCATTTTCGTCGCATCACTAGTTGGGTGGACATGAAGCATACATTGTGTCAGAGGTACCTGTCTTCATCATATCGGAGTCGCTTGCTCGACCAATTATTTTCCCTTCAACAAGAATCCATGTCGATCGCTCAGTACAGAGATTGCTTTGATGAGTTAGTCGTGAGGAGCGATATCCGAGAGGACTCAGTCATGACCACTTGCCGATTTCGGTCTAGGCTTTGATCTGACATCCGTACTAAGGTGGTTCATCATAGCTCGAAGTCCCTCGAGCAGACGTATCAGCTTGCCCTTCATTACGAACAGTCTTTAAGATCCGTCAGAGCTGGTCGGTTAGACCCTCACCTTGACCTCTGCAGTACGTGTCCTTCTCATATTGAGGTCACCACGATGTCTACCACTGTCCTGTCACCCATGACGGAAGTGATACCTGATACAGATTGCTCTCACCCCAGCGAGATGCTTAGCCCCGTGAGTGACCTATCTCTTGTTTCTAACCCATCTCTTGTGACTCCGACGGAGGGCGAGCCTGAGAGACCTATTGAGTCTGTAGTGTTGTGCCCCTCACCCACACCTCCACTTTTGACATGTCCGGGGTTGATTGACACTCATACCCTAGACTCATGTCTTGACACCGCACCCGCAGACCCATTCTTTAGTGTAGGTCTTTGTCACTTTTCCCTTGGCATTACCCTGAACCGCGTTACGACCGAGAGATCAGAGCTTGTGTTGATCTCGTAGTGGCTATGTCACCCATGCACAGGGACACTACCCCTTTCGATGGTCCTCATCGGAAGGACCTTGACCTTAGTGACGAGCCCTATGACGAGCCCCCTGTTGAGCCTCCTGATGATACGCCACATCTTGGTGAGGATGAGACTCGGGTGAGCCACTCAAGTATGACGCCTCTTTCATTATCATCTCTGGCCTTACCCCAGAGAAGGGACCTTGAGTGGAGCATGACATATGTAGGGCCTACCTTGAGTCCACTTGAGCATACTCGTATGTGAGGACCTACCTTATGACACCTTACACTCTGGATGAGTTTTGGGACACGCCACCCGCTGAGCCACCCGATGAGTTCTTTCTTGTCTGGGACGCTCACCATATTCTAGAGCCACGAATTCTAGTCTGTGTGCACAGTTTTCACCCAGGTGGTCGTCTTATCCGCGATGACTTGTCGTACACACCTCCTCGTGAGCCCCCTGATGTGTTACGTTCCCTGAGAAACATCTGGCTCGTTACGAGCTTGTATTTGAGTATAGTTGTCTCTCAAGATCATTTGAGCACTCGTCTCACACTAGATGAATATTTTTATATTCCACCGAAAGAACCTCCTGATAGACCATCACATTTTAGAGACATCTCAGACATTATTAGATTTTCCTATAAGGAGTGTACTGTCTGTTCTGTTGTCTTTGCATTATTTGCATTACTTTCATGAGTCTGCTGAGTCTTTTACACAACATTTGCATGAGTTGCATGAGTCGGTCCGCCGACGAATAATAACAAGCAATGAAAATTATAAAGCCCATGCAGATAAGCGAAACGAGAACGAATATTTAATGAAGGCAAAAGGGTAATGGTACGAATCCGCCTCGAGAGGCTCCCTTCAGGGCCTGCCAAGAAGTTAAGTGCTAGGCGAATGAGTCTGTACTCTGTTATTAGTCACATTGGGATAAATGCCTACCAGCTCGATATCCCGGCTAGTATGGAAATTCACATGGTGTTTAATGTTGAGGATCTGACTCCATACTACAAACCTCACGAGTATGTGGACCCGAGCAATGGAGATGCCCAGCCACCCCCACCCTCACTGTCGTTACCTTACCACCCTCATACGTCACCACCATCTGATGGCCACTCCACCCACTGTTTACATCGACCCACCTGGGGACTCATCTTCTCTGGTTTCACCACCGGCACCACCGATCGCACCGGGACCCACTTTTTGAGAGATGAGAGATAAGAGCATCACAGAGTTCAGATTACACCAGCTTGTTCCTACTTCAGATGGATCGCGCTATCGCTACTTGTTACATTGGCGGGGCCGCCCCGACGCAGTTGACGCTTGGATACTTGCAGCAGAGCTTGATCGATTCGCCCCTGGACTTCGACTTCAGCACGACCATCTCCATTCACCGGAGATGACAACTTTTCAGTCAGGGAGAGTTGATTGGCGAGGACACTCTTCCGCCGATGACATTTTGACGACTTCCGATGGACCTCTTCGAGTTGTACCTGACGATCAGCGAGAGAATTCCGATCTCAATTCATCGGGAGATGAATTCTTTCAACCCGGAGAGATTGATGCGGAGCAGAGACGAGCACGAGCTTTGGGCTCGTTAGAGGCTGATTTGGCGACTTACCATATATGGCGTGCCCGGATCGACGATCGGACTCCGCGATTGCGTCCGGAGCATCGCCACGAGTCAAAATCTTATATTACTTTATGTTTTTTGGACTTTTATTTCATGTATTTTGAGGCATCTCCCGCCGGCCAATCATAGCCGTCGAATGGGATGTCTTAGTGCTTCTTTTATTACAAATAAGAGTGGTAGGAGGCTGAATTGAACATTGCAGAATTTGGAGAAGAAGTATTCCCGGATTCCAGCGATCACTCCCTGAAGCCGACGCCGTGGAACCCTAGGTGACGACTCCTAGGCCGCCAAACTCCTCCCCAAGGTAATCCCTACCTCCACCTTCGTTTTCCCCACCTCGAACCCTCCATCCACCACCCAGAATCACCCCTACAGCCCGCTGAAACCCCCACCGGCAACTTCCGGTCAAGTTTCAGTTACTAGTTACTGTTCATTAATCAATTTCAATGTTCATTTCCAAAGTAATTTTGGTTTTCCTGTACCGGTTCCTCACCTCCACCGCATGTGCCTTCCGCCTCCCCTCCTTGCTATAGGCCAGCCGACCACTCACCTTCAGCCTCCCCTCTAGCCGCCCAACCTCCTCCCCTACACACCACCCGGAAATCTCCTCAAACCCTAGCCGGCCACTCCGTAAATCCCCCCTTCGTGGAACCACTTCCAAATAACCCTAATTCTCTAGATCCATTCAGATCTGAGAATTTCATAATGTCTGAAAAACGTAAAACTATATATGAAAAAATATCGGAACGTGGATCCGGATGCATCCGTGGAGTCAGATCATCGATTCGGACATGCAATATATGATAAGTCGTCAATCCGCAACAATTCTATTAGGGCATGTTTACCTCACAACACCTAATCCTACGTCAAGAGCCCCGTGCGGTTAATAATTGTAATAATTTAAAAAAACTATTGGTGATTAAAATGCATGGATGTTTAGGGTTTTGAACTGGCAATGTGGCAACTGTACAGTTTTAATACACATGAAAATTGGAAAACTCAACTCTTTTCAATAAGCCTATATTCATAATCAAGTATTTTTTATAGGGACTTAATATAAAAGCACCTGCTTGCAGAGATTCTAAATGAGTATAACAGTTTTGAAGCAACGAAATTTCTCCCATAAGATGAAGCTTAATCATCTTTCATAGACTTGTTTGAATCTTGAACATAGCATGTTAGTACGGAATCATTTCCATCACTTCAATACCAAGAAAATATGAAATAGCATAAATCACCACAATGAATAGAAAGATAACGTCCGACAAATTAAATGAAAAAAACACTGACCTGAGCACAGTATCCAAGCTTCATATCCAATCCCCATCCATGAATCAGATCATTCTGTCAAATCAATTATAAATCAAATCATTCAAGTATTATAAGAACATTGCAGAAAAGGTAAATATACATATATATATATATATATATACACACATACATATATATATACAAAGAAGTATTATTGACCGTTGCGATTGCACGGTGTAACATCTGAGACCCTTCAAATTAATCTTGACCGTCTGTTTTTTATTTTAATCATTAGTTTTTTTTATTATTCTTAATTAACTATTTAATTAATAAAATTAATTAAACCATACAGTTCGGGCAATTAATTAAATGCGGGAGAAATTAATAAAATGAAATTAATTAAAGAAGAATTAAACAAAAAATAATTTCAAATAAAAACATTAAATAAACTCTTGATTAATTAATTAATTAAACTCTTGATTAACATTAAAATAGTGTAACCACAAAAAAAGTTATATTTATAAGAGCTAGGGGTGGGCTTCACTGTCGCGCGGGGCACGGGGGCCCCCGTGCACTGTCACTCGTAGATATATAAAAAAGTATGAGTAGCCAATAGGATTACTTGGCGCATCAGTGAGACTCTCCAAAAAAAATCCAACCGTTCACTTTCCATGGATCAGGCGTGAGTCGCGACAACAGTATTTAAAAAAAATTGCAACTGTTCATGGTTTTAGTCTCCACCCCCGGCGGACTCGCCGGACTCCGGCGAAGCTCGCCGCGGGCTGGGTACTGTCGCGCGGGGAACGTGGACCGGGTACTGTGCGCCGCGGGCGGGCGAATCCCGCCGCGGTCTGGGTACTGTCGCGCGGGGCACGGGCCCCCCCGTGCACTGTCACTCGTACATATATATGTACATATACATACACTAGAAGGATGATGCTACTGCCAGGTGGAGTATCATGAACACAGTTTGCATAACTGGTTCCGGGAAGTCAGCAGTTTTAGGAGACCAGTTCAATGGCCAATGAATATGGGCTACTACCACCCTTGAACCTACGACCAATTGCGACAGTGCCCCGACCGTGATAGTGCACGTGCAACAGTACTTCGGTCACGACATTGCCCCGACGCGATGACTCTCCCAACACTCACAAACATCTGAGCGCTATACTACGCCCGTTGCTCGTTTTTCCACGTGTGCATGGGTTTGCGAGCGGCGGGGAGAACACATTTTTATTTTAGGTAATGAATTTTGACTATATGAGAGCACATTTTTAAAATGAAAGAAATTGGAAATTTTATAATAAAGAGGGGTAAAATCGGAAAGTTGAATGTTTTACCAAATGGTGTTTTTTAGTATAGATATATCATTGAATAGAGTACATGTATATTGTTATTTTATTATGGGTGGGGTCACTTAGATCACACCTAGAGGGGGGTGAATGGTGTGATGAGTGTTTTTAGGTTTCTTTATGAGTTCAGCAAGATAATAAAGAAAGCACACCGAGATTTATAGAGATTCTTCAAGAATAGCTTGGGTAGTCCTCTCTCCACACCACCTATCTAGCAATGTTCTGGACTAGGTAAAACTACTCCAAAACTCGGATCTCACAACAGAGATCCTACCTTGGTCTTCAATACAAAAGACCTACACTCGGGCTATCAAAGCTCTACCTCAATCCCTGCAACCAGAGATCTACATTCAGATCTTCTCCAAAGATCCTACCTCAGATCCCAATGATCCTACCCTTAGATTCCCACTGAAATACTACAACATACTTAGATCCAGAGGATCCTACAATTACATAATAATGAAAGAAAAATTACAATGAGGCTTGACTAAAAAATAACTTGTCTCGAGTCTTCTATAGAAGCACATCAGTGATGCTTCTTCTTCCTTGATCAGATCTCAGAGAATGTCTTCTTGGAAATGTAGAGTCTAGATCAGGAACACTTCTTGCCGAGAGAGTAATCTTCAGCGAAATCTTGATTTGTTGCGCCTTGGGAAAATTGCTCTTCAGGGTTAGCCGCCAGAGAACTTCTTCGAAAAGAATACGTGAATGCTTGTTTTGATCGGTGAAACCCTAAGGCTTTTATAAGGAGTCCATTGCCAACAGCTAGATTTAAGAATTAATTTGTATTTAACACTTTCCACATGAGACCCCCTGATTGGTGCAGTAAACGGCGGGATTCAAAATGAATTTTAAATAACCGCGCAATTTGCAGATTTCTTCCAGCGTCTGGCAGATATACAAATCTTCTGGCTGATATAGTCAACATAAGCCTTCTAGTGTCTTTCTGATCGATGTGGACGATACATTCCTTCAAGCCTTTAGTCGATGCCATCTAGTCGATGTAATTCTCTTCTATCATCCAGTCGATGCAATCGACATCTTACTTAGCATCCAGTCGATGCAATCGATATCTCTCTTCTATTATCCAGCTGATGCAATTGATATATTACTTTTATTATCCAGCCGATGCAGCCGATATTTTACTTAGCAGAGCTTTATCTTTGTCTCCAATTCCATTTGACTCCAGCTGAGTTTTTCCTTGATAAAGACAAGTCTAATATAGGGTTAGTGCATAGGTCAACTTGAGTTTTACACCTTGAGGGATTACAAGGGCAAAACCCGATTTGGGTGACCATAAGCCTAACGCTACATTAGTCATGCATTTTAGTTATACCTGTCACATCAAAACTAACATATACATCAAATACATGATGTGTTTATTATCATCTTGAGGGCTTCTTCAAATCAAAAATCTTGTGGTCAATATTTTCAACATATATATAGCTACAAAGAGTGTGCATAAATAATCCTAGACAATGTGGAACAAAATTACATACAAGGTTAAGAGGGACTTCAGGATGGGGCCTTATTCATTAGGCTTCAACACTCTCTCACAAACTAGAGCATATACATTGATCATTTCTAGCTTTGATGTGAAACGTATGAAGTGAATTCGAGGAAGAGGCTTTGTAAGAATGTCAACGATCTGTTTTGTATATGGTACATGTTGGAGGAACACTTGATTCTATCTTACTTTATCCATGCAGTAACGGTGAATTTCAATACATTTAGTCCTTTTCATGAAAAACTAAATTTTCTGCTATGTGAATTGCAGCCTTGTTGTCGTATGTAACAATTTTTTGTTTTTTACATGCTAGATCACTGGATTATACTCCAAGAGTATCATGTTGCAGCTCATAGATTTTCAATCATCAATCAATTCAACAAAGTTTGCATTAGAAAAGGCAGTGAGTGACAATTTTAATGATAGTCTATAGAGAAGTCTTTGTCTAGGAGTGCCATTTTAATGATAGTCTATAGAGAAGTCTTTGTCCAGGGGTGCCTTTTAGGTAACGTAGAATTATGTTTACAACATTCATGATAGAAGTCAAAGGAGTTTGCATTTATTGGCTCACAGTACTGATTGCAAATGTTATATCATATTATATCAGGTCAACTAATCTTTTAGTACTGGCTTGGATCAGAGAGAGGTGGATCAGAAGAAGATTCTTAGCGAGAGAGCTTGATGTTAAAATTCATTGGTGTATCTGCGGATTAGCACTAATGATGGACCGTTTTGGCAAGAAAGTCAAGAGTGACTTCCTCTGAGATAATTGATAATTCTCATTGTTCATTGTTTCTTAGTACTTCAATACCTAAAAGGTAGTGGAGATGTTCAAGGTTATTTGTATGAAAATTTAATAATAGATATGTTTTGACCTTAAAGATGCCTACAATATCATCTCCAGTGATAATGTTGTCAACCATATAAACAAAATGACAAAACTGAGAGAAGGATCTTACCTTCTTTGGGTTTTTTCCGGACATAAGATCTTTCCCCAAGAGGGAATAATTAAGTGAGAGGAAAGAAAATTGTATTCATCCACCAAGGAGAAATAGGTATATATATATATATAAGAGATATAAGGGGGCACATAAACTGAAAAATAAATAACACGTCAATACTCCCCCTCAAGCTGGCGCGAAAAGGTCAAGCAAGCCCAGCTTGCCACATGTAGAGAGAAGTCTGGAAGGCAACTGCCTTGGTGAAGGCATCGACAATCTGCTTTGCGGAGGGAACATAGGACGCTTCAAGTGTCCCTGAACGGATGTGCTCCCTGAGAAATGAATATCAACCTCAATATGCTTAGTCCGCTTGTGCAGAACTGAGTCGGAGGTAAGCATGAGAGCGGACTGGTTGTCGCGCAGAAGAGTCAAAGAACCAGAGGGAGAAGAGCCAAGCTCGGTCAAGAGGGTACGTAGCCAAAGGAGCTCAGTAGCGCCGTGAGCCATAGCCTGGTACTCATCCTCAGCAGACGAGCGGGAGACAACATTCTGCTTCTTGCTCTTCCAGGAAATAAGATTGTCACCATAGAAAGTGCACATCCCCGAGGTAGAACGTTGATCCGTAAGGGAACCAACATAGTCAGAATCCGTGTAACAAGTGAGATCAAGGGCCGGAGATGAACGGTAGAAGAGCCCTAAACCAGGAGAACCCTTCAAGTAATAGAGGATCTGAAATGCTGCATCTAGGTGAGAAGCCCGGGGAGCATGCATGAACTGACTGACCACACTCACAACAAAGCTAATGTTAGGGCGAGTGTTGGTCAAGTAGATAAGTCTGCAAACAAGACGCTGATATCTGCCCGGTTCAGGGAGAGGATCGCCAGACTCGGCATAAAGGCGGTGGTTCGGATCCATGGGTGTAGACACAGGAGAGCACCCAAGAAGGCCAGTATCACTTAAGAGGGCAAGTGTATACTTGTGTTGACTGCTGAGACAAAGAGATCCCCTGCTGAGATCTGACAACCTCAATCCCAAGAAAGTACTTTAGAAACCCCAAATTTTTCACTTCAAATGCCTTCTGAAGAACCCCCTTGATCTGAAGTATCCCCGAGCTATCGTCACCGGTAAGAATGATATCATCCACATAGACAAGAATAATGACCCTACGCCCATCCACATCAGTCCGAACAAAGCATGTGTGGTCGGCATGACATCTGGTGAACCCACTCTGAAGCACAACAATACCAAATCGCTCAAACCACGCACGAGGAGACTGCTTCAGCCCATACAAGGACTTCTGTAAAAGGTAAAAACGACCCAAATACTCCCCCTGAAGTTTGTAACCGGGAGGCGGATCCATATAAACTTCCTCAGCAAGGTCTCCATTGAGAAAGACATTTTTCACGTCCATCTTATGAAGAGGCCACCCATGACAGACAGCGAGAGAGACAAGCAGACGGACAGTAGATAGCTTGGCCACCGGGGCAAAGGCTAAGCCGTAGCGGTCAAGAGAACCATCAACATTATACTTAACAACAGTGTTGTAAATGTCGGCCGACATAAAGATTTTGGGGGTAAAACGCCACGACATCGATATTTTAAGCAAATATGTCGTTTTTGAAAATATCCCCCAATATATCCGTTTAACCCGACATATCAGGCGATATTTCCCGACCGATATATCGTTGAGAGCATTACAATTTTTTTTCATTTTTTGAAGAGACTAAATACGAGTTAAGGTGTTGTCATGTGACCTTGAGTTCACGGGTTCGAGTCCTGGAAGCAGCCTTTTGCAGAAATGCAGGGTAAGGTTTGCCATTTCACCATTGTGGTGGGATCCTTCCTTGGACCCTCGCTGAACAGGGATACTTTGTGCATTGGGTTGTCCTTTTTGAGGAGGCCAAATAGAAATAATTTGTTTTGTGCTTCATTTTGTGCATCTCACTAAGTCTAGTATCGACTACTTTCTCATTTAGCTCTCATTTGGTGATTTTTATCTCGTTTATTGCAGTCGATGAATCTTTCTTGTGTAATTTATAATCATACACTATTTGTATATATGTTTATTGTGTAATTTATAAACATACATTATGTATATAATTATACATATTTATAAAAAATGTGTAATATGTATGAATAAATTTATTTAAATATTAAAATCCGACATTGTAAAATATCTCCGATATATCCCCCGCAATCCGACATCCGGCATTTCAAACTCAAACTGACATGAATTCGACATCCGACATCTACAACCTTGCTTGACAGTATAAACCCAACGACAACCAACAGTTTTCTGACCTGCAGGAAGAGGGACCAAACACTAGGTGCCCGCCTTCTGTAGTGCAGACATCTCATCCTTCATGACCGTCACCCACTCAGGGTGCTGGAACGCCTCAGTCATCCAACTTGGAACTCTGATCTGGTCGGTAGCAGTCAGGAAAGCCCGGAAACCCTGAGAAAGACGTTGATAGGACACATAGCTTGTCACAGGATGGTCAGTAACACAAGAACGCTTACCCTTGCGAAGTGCAATGGGTAAGTCAGAGGAGGGAAGAATATCACCTGCCAGAGGATGTGACACAAGGTCCTGTGAGCTGGGCGTAACTAGTGGATCCCGAAGAATGGGGTGGACATGTGAGGGCCCGCGCGGTCCACAAGTGTATGTCTGCAACGGAAGAGAGTCGTGCAGCGGAGTAAGGGCAACTGGAGCCGGCTGTGGCGGAGCAGGAGCAACAGGGATAGAGGAGGTACCATTGAAGGGGACATCCTCAAAGAACGTAACATCCAAGAAGTGAAAAGTCCTGCGAGAAGAGGGGTCAAAACACCTATAGCCCTTAGAAGAGGAGGAATACCCCGAAAATAAGCACCGGATAGCTTTGTCATCAAGCTTTGTCCGAGAAGGACGACGGTCCTGGACAAAACACACACACACCCAAACACCCGGAGAGGGACAGGAAACAAAGGGCGGTGGGGAGATAAAAGACTAAGGGGTACCCGACCCGCTAAAGGTTGACAAGGCAGACAGTTGACCAAGAAGGTTCCCGTAAGAAGGGCGGCACTCCAAAACGGCTTGGGGACATGAGACCCACAAAGAAGAGACCGGGTCACATTCAAGAGATGACGATTCTTGCATTCTGCCACGCCATTCTGTTCTGGTGTATATGGACAAGAGAATTGATGAAGGATTCCTTGGGTAGCAATGAAAGCAGTGAAAGAGGAAGAAGTATACTCCCCCCATTATCGGAGCGAAGGACCCGAATACGAGAGGAAAACTGAGTCGTAACCATATTAAAAAACTGAGTATATAAATCAAAGACATCTGATTTGACATGCATAAGATAGACCCAACAACAACGAGTAAAATCATCTATAAAAGTAACAAAATACCAAAAACCATCATAAAAAACAACCGGGGCAGATCCTCAAACATCTGAATGAATAATATCAAACAGTGCAGAACTACGAGAAACAGAAACAGGATAGGTAGTGCGTGTATGTTTACTAAGTTGACACACATCACACTAAAAAGAGTTCTCAAACGAGACACTCGAAAAAAACGACGACACGATCTGAGGACTCGCATGCCCCAGTCTAGCATGCCAAAGAGCAGGTGAAGTAGTAGCAGCAACAATGGATGGGGGTGAAAGACAGGCCGAAGGAGGTGAAAGATCCAGCTTGTATAGCCCGTCGTGCTCATGGCCGTAGCCAAAAGTCCTCCTCGTGGTCAAGTCCTGAAAAACATATCCAGAAGGAAAAAATGTCACCGAGCAGTGCAACGAACGAGTCAATTGACTCACAAAAAGAAGATTTAAAGCAAGTTTGGGAACATGAAGAACTGAACCCAAGGAGAAGAGGGAGTCAGAGGAACTGTGCCCCGGTGAAGGATGGGGGTCACAAAGCCATCGGCAAGGCGAACCTGTCGATGGGCGCTCGGAGACTCACGAGAAGAGAACAAGCGTGTCTCACCAGTCACGTGATCAGTGGCCCCAGAGTCAATCACCCAGGGAGAAGAGGACCCCTCTTGAGTGACATGAAAGGCCATCGGGGTACTTGACGCAGATGCTGAAGTCGACGAGAACGACGAGGAGGCAGGTAACGGCTGAGCCGGAAGAGGCTGGTGCGGAGTCTGAAACGGATAGTGCAGCTGAAGCTGAGACTGGAGCTGCTGCACTTGAGCCATAAGCTGACTCCAATCGACGGAAGGAGCCCCAAAAGAGGCACTGGAATCAGGTTGGCCCCCAAAGTCGGAAGAAGTAGCGGTTGCAGCACGCGTGACGGGGGACTGCTGGCGTAGGTGAGGAAAGAGCAGCCAGCATCGGGCCTTCTCATAACCAGTCTGGAGGCAGTGATGACACTGAACAAAGGCAAATGGGCTGTCGCAGCCACCCTCGCGACCCTTAGAGGTAGAAGTACACCCCCCGTGCGCAGAAGGACGACCTGAAGCCAGGGCCATTTGGTCTGGAATAGAAACAGAAGCTGGAACGGGCAAAACAGCAGACAAGAGGGCACGACGCTCATGCTCCTCCACCATGGAATAAGTATCCAAGATATCAGGAAGAGGGTTCATGCTGACAATCTGAACCCTAATATGCTCAAACTCAGGCCTCAAGCTCATCAAGAATTGATAGGTCTCCTGCTTCTCTTGCCGCCGCTTGGCAACAAGTAGATCCTCTGGATGTGGAAAAGCACTGAGCGGCTCAAGGTCAGAAAGCTCCTGGAATCTCCCTGAGAGAAAGGTAAAGTACTCGTGCACAGAACGGTCCCCCTGACGAGTAGTAGAAATCTCCTGGAAGACAAAATAAATCCGCGCATCAACGCGTGTGTGACCGTAGGTACGCGTCAAGGCAACCCAAAGAAACGACACTGAATCGAATCGCATGAACTGCTCGTAAATGCGGGACTCCATGGAGCACTGAAGCCACCCGAGAATCTTGAAATTTTTTGTGCTCCATTGACGGATAGCCTTTTTGTCGGAAGGCTTGGGAACACGATTAGGTTCAAGCCAATCAAGCTTGTCATGTCCGACAAGATGGACTCGCACAGAGTTGGACCAAGCGATAAAGTTTTTTTCATTGAGAATGGCGATAATAATGCGCCGAGCAAATCCATCATTCGAATCAAAGAGGGAGGAATCCATGGGATGGGAAGAAGAGAAACCCTTAAACAGAAGAGGAAAAACCCATCCCAAAAAAAGAAGAAAGACCGTAGATCACAGATCTAGGTCATGAGAAGAAAAGAAGTGAGGGAAGGGGCGGTAAACACCAACCAAATCGGCGGTGGAAGAAACAATCGAAGGGAAAAAAAGAAAGAGGAAGTCGGTTGTAGCAAGATTGACGACAGCAGGATCGGCGACAACAAAAGATAATGGCAGAGCAGAAGAAGCCAGTTGCAGCAGAGGAGAACGACGGGAGAAGGCGGAGGACGACGGCAGCAGGCGGACGACGGTAGCAGCAGGCGAACGGCGGCAGCAGCAGGAGGACGGCGGCAGCAGCAAGATCCGCGATACCCTCACATCGCGCGGAGACGACAACAAACGATGCGGGAAGAAATCGCGGGGGGGATCGACGAAGCGGGGTCAGGTTCGTTTTCCTCCTCTGATACCAAATTAAGTGAGAGGAAAGAAAATTGTATTCATCCACCAAGGGGAAATAGGTATATATATATAGGAGATACAAGGGGACACATAAACTGAAAATAAATAACACGTCAATAGGAATAACATGAGCGGGGAGGGATTCTCTACCTGTTGATGGAATTGGGCTCTCAATCTCCGGCAACACCACTTCTTCTCCAAGTGCCCTTACTCTCTCCACCAAAATATGAAGAGACATGAGAAATGTGGTGTTTATCACCTCTCTCATGGCCTAAGGCCATCAGATGAAGATATACACCATCCAATCTAAAACCTCCTCAATCTATGGTTTAAAATGAATCAATTTTCGCAACTCTCGACCCGTAGACAGCTTAGTACACAGTCGTGTATGAATCCATGTAACTCCCAGGAGGTGAAAATGTGCTTCGAAAAAAATATCAAACATAGCTTGCATGTGTCGTACAAATGTATATAAATTCAGTGACAATGGTGAGAACATCTGGAGGATTAACACAGGAATTCCCTATCACTGTTGGCTAACATCAAGGTTCAGCTTTAACCCTTATCTATTTACCCTTATCTTAGATGAGCTCACCGGACATATTTAATAAGCAATACCTTGGTGTTTATTTTATGCAGATGATATTGTTTTGCTTGATGAGATTCGCGAGGGTGTAAACGCAAAACTTGAATCTTGGCGAGAAACTTTAGAAAAGAAAGGTTTTAGGTTGAGCAGGGAAAAGAATGAGCATATGGAGCTTAAATTTAGCAGTGCAAGAAGGACAGATGACTTTGTTAGTAAGTTGGGTGATCAAGATATTTCCCTTAGTGAGTGTTTTAAATATCTTGGATCGATAGTTCAAAAAGGACAAAGGTATTGATAAAGATGTGACACAGAATCCAAGCAGGTTGATTGAAGTAGAGAGACACGTCAGGGATCTTATGTGATCGTAAAGTACCATTAAAACTTAAGGGCAAGTTTTTCCGTACTGCAATTAAACCAGTGATGCTCTATGGTTCTGAGTGTTGGGCAGTGAATTGTGTATATGAGCAAAAAATGGGAGTTGCGGAGATGAGAATGCTTAGGTGGATGTGTGGACACATGAGACTGAATAAAATTAAGAATGAATGTATCAGAGATAAGACAGAAGTAGCACCAATTGCAGAGAAGATGCGAGAAGCTCGACTAAGATGGTTTGGAAACATACAAAAGATACCATTAGAGGCACCTGTTAGGCGTTATGAAAGCCTAGTCACTAGGCATGTTAAACGAGGGAAGGATAGACCAATAAAGACTTGGAATGAAGCTATACGGAAAGACATGATGTACTTAGGCATTAGTGAGATTATGACAAAAGATAGGCAAAATGACAACAAAGGATCCATATAGCCGACCCCACGATAGTGGGATAAAGACTTGAATAGTGTTGTTGTTGTGGAATGTCGTGGGTCATGCACATTGTAGAAAGGAATGAGCGAACCTTGCATATACTTCTTCATGTGTAAAATCCAAAAGAGAATACAAATATATAGGAGAAGAGAAGGAGAACAACCCTATACAAGAGATGTGGGACTAAAGGAGAAGAAGGAAATGGGCCTATAATTGGGCCTTTATAATTATCTTTCTTATGTCATCTAACACTCCCCCGCAAGCTGGAGCGTATAAATCGTAGGCATCAAGCTTGGACAAGAACTGATAATACAACTTGCGAGGTAAAGCCTTGGTGAGGGCATCAGCAACTTGCCCAGATGCAGGAACATGTTCAAGCTTCAGCTCCTTTGATTGGACCTTCTCTCGAACGAAGTGACAATCAACCTCAATATGTTTAGTCCGATCATGGAACACCGGATTCTTTGCAATGTGTATTTGTTACGCCCCCGGACGGATCCGAAGGCGACAACGGGGCTGAACCAACTGGTTCAGCCCCCACTCTATAGATGGCGGCCCTCGGGGGGCTGAACCCACCCGGTTCAGCCCCAATTGGGGCCGGCCGGCCCCCTTGGCCGGCCGGCCTTGTTCCGGGTATAAATATACTCGGATCCTCCTTGGGGGGATCAAGCAAGATATTTTACAAGGTATTCCTTTCTCCTCTCTAACCCTAGCCGTCTTCCTCTCTAGACCTCTCTTCTCTCTAGTGGGTTCATAACATTTGGTATCAGAGGATTCTTTCCGCGCAACTTTTTTTCTTGTTCCGGTTAACCTTCCGCTCGCCGACTCCCGCATCGCACGCCTTGCGCTCGACGACTCCCGACTCCCGTGTCGTTCCTTCCGCGTCGAGCCCCGCTCGCCTTCCGCGTCGATCCGCGTGTCAATCCCACGCGCCGACCGCTCGGTCGCGTCTGCTTCCGCCGCTGCATCGCGTCGCTGCCGCACCCTCCGCCAGAATGATCGCAAATCCCGAGCCACAGTTCGTCGGCTGTGTCGTCGATCGCTACTTCCCCAGGTCGACGACTGCTGCCGCTGCTTCCCTCGCCGAACCACTGTTGTTGCCACTTCCACGGCGTCGACTGTTGCCGTTTTTTAATTTCCATTGTGGACTTCTGGCATAGTTCTCTACTGTAGTTCCCTGCTTCGTCGACTACCACTTCTTCTGGGTCGGGTTACCTAGCCGATCTTCGCAGCCCGACGTCGTTTGCGTGCATCTGCCATCCTACTTCGAAACAGCCGGCGGCCCTTCTCAAGGACCCTTGAATTCTCCACCATGGTGACTCGCTCTCAGGACGAATCCAATCGGTTGGCAACTCTCGAAGAAAAATACACCGGTCTGACTGACACCGTGGCAGCCCTCACCGATAAGTTAACGACATCGGAGAAACGTCTCGAAGAGAAATTGGATACCCGCATGGACGAGCTTAAAAATATGTAGACTCAACACCTTAAAGGAAAAGGTGTTGTGGGCGAGACTAACACAGTCCAGTTTCCCCTTCCTACTCCAGCCTCGGAGCATGACGATCGAGCCTCTAGCTTCAATGGGGGGCTTGGAATTGACGGTGAAAGGGGAGGAGGCTCACGCCGACCACCGGTATGGTCCGGGGCCACCCCGTTGGGTGGAATCGCCGCGTCTGCTTTGGATTTTCCTCCTCACCGCGAAGACCGCCAGGAGGACCAACGACCCCACGGGCTGGGGTACACACCTCGTGATGGGCTCCTCCCTATTCCAGGAGCACCGGGACACGCCTCGAGTGGACGGGGAGGAGGCGGATGGGAGTTTAGACCGCCCTTCTTGGGAAACCCCTATGGAGAGGATTGGGGGTACCCACATGTGGCCGCTGATCAACGGCTACCGCGTCGACACGGGCAAGAGTACGGAGGACTTGGGCAACAACTACCACGCGCTTATATGCCGCCGAAGATTGCCCGCATGAACTACCCCAAGTTCAAAGGAGGTGATGCACTCGAATGGGTCCAAAAGGCAGAGTTATTTTACAGCTATCAGGTGATACCAGAGACACAGTGGGTCAAGTTGGCGTCCTTCCACCTTGAAGAGGACGCATACCAGTGGACCCAATGGTTCCTCCGGGGACGAGATCACGCGCCATGGCACGAGTTTGTCGACGGATTCACCGTCCGCTTTGGTCCCCTTGAGTATGAAGACTTCGAGGCTCTTCTTCAGAAGTTGCGTCAAAAAGGGACGGTGATGGAGTATCGAACAGAGTTTGAACGGTTGGCCAACAGGGTGCAGTGGAGCGAGAGGACATTAACAAGTTGTTTTATTTCTGGACTGAAGGAGGACATCAGAGATGAGGTGCATGCTTATATGCCGCGCAGCTTGACACACGCTATCAGCTTGGCCCGGATTCAGGAAGAGCGTCTCAATCGACAAAAGTTCAGGGGGGGGACACTTCGAGGAATACTACACACCTGCCCGACACAAAGAGGGATCCAGTAGCTGCCGATCGGGCCACAATGAAGAAATTGACGTGGACAGAGCTACAAGCTAGGAAGGAGCAAGGATTGTGCTTCAACTGCGATGAAAAGTTTACCCCAGGCCACAAATATCAGAGGATCCAGGTTTACATGTTGCAGGAAGATCCGATGTCGGATGGAGATGGAGGGGAACAGGGGCACATTATGGATACAGTCGAGTACGGGGTATCTTCCTTGACCATTGCGGGAGACTCCGCTCCACCCACTATGAGTATTGCGGGGAGGATTGGCCAACAGTGGGAGTACACATAACTTTATTAGCCCGGCAGTGGCACAGAAGCCGGGGCTAGAGGTCATCACGAATGTCGCGTCGCCGGTTGTGGTGGCCGGTGGACACGAGCTGCATTGTGAAGGCGTGCTTCCGAACGTGGAACTCAGTGTGCAAGGGTACACCGACAACATGGATGTCTACTTATTGCCCATCCAAGGGCCAGATATGATTCTGGGGGCCCAATGGTTGCGACAGCTGGGCAGGGTGACTCTGGATTGGGAAAGGCTGACTATGGAGTTTGCTAGAGCTGTGAGAGAATACTGTCTGCAGGGAATCCACATCTCACCAGTGTCAGGGGGCTCTTTTTGCTGTTTGGAGCGGCTACCAGATTCCCACCTTGAGGACAAGCTGGGTCTTGATGGGGTGGGGAATGTTACGCCCCCGGACGGATCTGAAGGCGACAACGGGGTTGAACCAACTGGTTCAGCCCCCACTCTATAGATGGCGGCCCTCGGGGGGGGGGGGGGGGGCTGAACCCACCCGGTTCAGCCCCAATTGGGGCCGGCCGGCCCCCTTGGCCAGCCGGCCTTGGTCCGAGTATAAATATACCCGGATCCTCCTTGGGGGGATCAAGCAAGATATTTTACAAGGTATTCCTTTCTCCTCTCTAACCCTAGCCGTCTTCTTCTCTAGACCTCTCTTCTCTCTAGTGGGTTCATAACAGTATTGCAGCTTGACTGTCACAAAAAAGAGTTGGAGGTGAGGACAATTTAACTCCCAAATCTCCTAGGAGACTTCCCAGCCAGGTTAGTTCAAAAGTAACAGCCGTCATTGCACGGTACTCAGCCTAAGCAGACGAGCGGCGACTAGGTGAAGTCGTGACGAGCAGGGAGTAAAGAAGCGACAAGCGGGCAGAGAAGAAGGCTGCAGAGAGAGAGAGGTCGACAAAGGAAGTAGTCGCACGGTCTCGGAGGACACACCAGCGACAAGGAAAGTCGCGACCAGAATGCGGCTAAGGGAAGAGGAGAGACCACTAGTGACAAGATAGGTCACAACGACTAGTCGGAGAAGAGGAGAGAGAGGAAGTCCGCACGGTCAAGGTGAGTCCACCAGCGGCAAGGAGAGATGTCACGACCAAGATGCGGACTTTGCCGAGAAAGAAGAAAAACCGCAGGGAGCTAGAGGCGCAACCCACGGCTAGAAAAGAGACCGCGAGAACGGGAAGAGAGAAAGCGGGAGAAAGGCCGCGCGGATAGATAAAGAAACAAGAGAGGGTGAATAAGCGGGAAGAGAGAAAAGTGGGAGAAAGGCCGCGCGGATAGCAAAGGAAGCCGCGCGGATAGAGAAAGAAACAAGAGAGGGTGGGCCCCACGTGCGAGAGATTATAAAAGAGAGGTAGGAGGGGGGAAGAGACGAGGAAGCCACGAGAGATTCAGAGTAAGGGAAACGGTTAGAAGAAGACAAGCCGCACAAAACTGCGGCTAAGCTGGAGAAGGCGAAGCCGCGCGGGCAACGGGGATGAGCAGGCGGTTAGGAAGAGGGAGACCGCGAGAAGTCGCGGACAGAAAGCCGTAAATCCAAGGAGGAGACCGCTCCCTCTGATACCATGTAGAAAGGAATGGACGAACCTTGCATATACTTCTTCATGTGTAAAATCCAAAAGAGAATACAAATATATTGGAGAAGAGAAGGAGAACAATCCTATACAAGAGATATGGGACTAAAGGAGAAGAAGGAAATGGGCCTATAATTGGGCCTTTACAATTATCTTTCTTATGTCATCTAACACACATGATGAACATGGGCATGGGCACAGTTGTATACAATGTCATATAGCTTACTGGAAAAAGGGGCAGGACGTTCACGTCCACTAGTAAATAGCTAGAGAAACGGATTTGTAGACAGTCGTGTGCTGTCTCACGGTCTCCAAGGCCGTGTAACTACTGGAATTAATGGAGGGACAGAATGCTTCAAGTATGACCACACGTTACCGTGCCAAGCCGTCTAGACAAGAAAAAATACAAAATTCATCCCCGGCCACTACACATCTGATTGATCGCACATGAATACATAGTCACAATATTATATCCATAAATTAGGCAAAATGAGAAAATGTGGCGTTGCATAGTCGTATGAGCATACAATTATGACAACAAAATAGAGAGCATGCTTGGTGATCTTGTAGGAATCAAGAAGATCCCACTGAATTGGAGAGATCAAAAAGAGCTCGCGGAAACAGAGGGTACTCGTCGAGTGTCATTGGTTGAGACCAGGAGTGCGCCGAGTGTCGTGGGTTCACCGATCACAGAGTGTGCTAGCACACAGAATGCAGGAGTTTGCAAAATTTTGAATTACAGTGGAGATGAGAGGCATTTTTGTGCAAGAAATTCCATTGGGTGGAAAACACGAGGATAGTTTGATGATCTGACGAATCTTAGTGCGAAAGCAAGGGAAAAGAATTCGTCCTCACGGATTTTGGTGCGAGAGAAAATTTTTCACTCCAATACCATGTAGAAACTGTAGTTTTACACATTATCGAAGAGAGTACATGTATATATATAGCTACAAGGAGTAAACATAAACAATCCTAGAGAGTGTGGGACAAAGCTATATACAAGGATGAGATAAGTGGGCCTTCGAGACTATCCTTCATTGTGCTTCAACAAATATCATTCAGACTTGTTGACATGGCGTGTGTATAAAATGGAGAGCACGCTAGGTGAGCTCGTAAGAATCGGAAAGATCCCACGGAATTTGAGGGAATGGAAGGAGCTCGCAGGAACAGAGTGTGCTCGTTGAGTGTCGTAGGTTGAGATCGGAAGTGCGCTGAGTGTCGTGGGATGAAGAGCACGCTAGGTGAGCTCGTAGGAATCGGGAAGATCCCACGAAATTGGAGGGATCAGAAGGATCTCACATGAACAAAGAGTGCCCGTCGAGTGTCACAGGTCGAGTATCTTCATTAGGATGGAGAGCATTCTAGGTGAGCTCGTAGAAATCGGGAAGATCCCACGGAATTGGAGGGTTTGAAAGGAGCTCGCGGGAACAGAGGGTACTCGTTGAGTGTCGCAGGTTGAGGTCGGGAGTGCGCCGAGTGTCGTGGGTAGAGCTGTCACTTATAACTGAAAACCATGAACTGAACCGAAACCGCAAAGAACCAAACTGAGCTGTCCGCAAATTATTTGGTTTCGGCTTGCATTTTGGAATCGTGAACAACAATGATCTGGATACGGTTCCCTTATTTTATTATCTGAACCAGAACCGAAACCACAATATACAAGTCTCGAGCGATTTCAGAATTTCTAGATCAGATCCGAACCAGACCGAAGCAGAACTGAACCGCAACTCATTTATTATGATTATTTTATTATAATATATTTTTTATTTAATAGGATTTTATTATTATTCAAGCCAATTATTTTAGGTATTCAAAGGAATAAGTGAATAACAGTAGCACGTATACAGTTTATTATATAATATCCCTCTTAGTAAACTCTTATCCTGTGAGGTTGTTAACCTGTCGGTTCTATCAAAATTCAAAACTCAATCAAAAGTCACCTGAAACTTATCCTGGATTCCCGATAGTCACACCCACTACTAGTTCCAATCTACGGTGATCTCCTTCGGTCCTTCCTCTTCTTATCTCCAAATTGACTTCTCTGCGGCTCTGCATCACCTAATCTCCTATCCCTCTCTCCATCTGCCCGAAGCAGACAATCATTCGAGCCCAACTCCAAAGAGGCGGTCGGAACACTCCAAAGAGATGATCCTTCGACAACAAATTGTTTATCAATTAATAATTAATATCACCCTGTGATAGTGATGCAGGATAGTTCTACCATTTCTAGTTGAGAAATATTGAGGGTTGATATTAGGTCGAACATATGTGTTAGAAATTCATTAAACAAATCTAAAACATATGTAAATGAGATTCCATTTGATGAGTAATTTGATGGACTTCCAATGATATTTAACATGTTATGCGAGTTTAAATGACCATCTTTAAGTGAACACTAATGACGACCACGCGAGATCCCGAACGACCCCCTAACCGGAGGGACCATGGTAGAAGCTGGAGGTGCAACTAGCTGAATGAAGGGTCGTAGGAGCCGTTTTAGTATCTGGAAGAGGTTGATACTCGGAGAATCATAGGAGCGACGGTACATCAGAAAAGGATGGTGTAGTAGAGGACGCCAGGAACCTGAGCACGAATGCTCTGAAGATGAGGTTTTGGTTCTAATTTGAAGAATGATGATTACTTTAAGGCGGCTTCCTTCATGGTTTAAGCTGAGCAGCAGCAAAACTAAACCATTGAACCGTGACAGGGCTGATGCTGGATCCATCAGCAAGAGTCTTCGCACGAGCAACAAAGGAGGTCATATCTGAAAGTGTGCAAGTAGCACCAAGTGCGGGAGGTTCAGTTAGGATGTCGTAGAGATGATGGAGGTTGTCCCTTCCAGAATATAAGGAGTGTAGCTCAGTCCACATATCTTTGGCAGTCTCATGATACATAGCCATTTGATGCTCACCATCTTGGTGCAAAAAGAATTCAAGATCCAGGTCTGAACTCGGCCATCATTGCGGAGCCAGTCATCGGTAGGAGGGGTGGCGAGAGCCTGAGTAATTTTTGTGAGGGAGAAGGCCCTTGGCCTGAAGAACCCGTCTAAACAGAATGTACCCAAGGGACGAAGTTTTTCTTTTCAGAAAGAGAGATGGTAGTGATGCGTAGCTCGTCACGGACTTCTGTAATGCAAGTCGGGCGGTCAGCAGGACAAGCCGGGCGGTCAGCAGACTGTCTGTCGAGCCAGAGGAGTTACCGGAAGAGCCCATAAGGACAGACCGCAGAGGCATTGAGGTCGCTGCGAGAAGGGCAGGAGGCCGCTGTGAGAAGGGAGCAAGACCGCGGCGAGAAGAGGACAGACCGCATGCGAGAAGACAAGGAGGCCGCCGCGAGAAAGACTGAGGAAGACCACGACCAGAATGCGGATAGGCAGCAGTCCGCACGGTCAAGCCGGACACTAGCGAGTAGTCAGTTCGCGACCGGAGGGCAGAAACAAAAGAGAGACCGCCCCGGTCTCGGTGAAGCCAGCAGCGGTCAGATCGCGGAAGGAAACCGCGCGAGAATGCAAGCGAGAAGAAGGAATCAGAGCCTAGAAGGCGAAGCCGCAGCGGACAGAAGGCGAAGCCGCAGCGGACATGTGCAGCGGACAGAAGGATGAGGGAGATGAAGTCGCAACGGTCAGAAGGCGAAGCCGCATCGGACAAAGAAGCCCGCGGAAAGAAGGGAGAGGAACAACCCGCGGACAGGCCGCACGAAGCAAGAGGGAACTCGCAGCGGATAGAAGGGGAAGCCACAGCGGATAGAAAAGAAGTGGACCCCACGAACTAGAGAGAATGGTGGCTATAAAAGGACCTGAAGAGGGTGGAACCACTGAGAGGGAGATGAGAAGAGGAATGCAGAGGCAAACCGCAGAGCCTGCGGATAGGAGCCCGCGGATAGGAGGCCGGAGCGGGTAGGCTCATAGTCCGCAGGAGAAGCGGAGAGGGCGGGCAGGGGCGGGTTGGGCGGTTAAAGAGAATGAGACTGCACCGGAGAGACCGCTCCCTCTGATACCATGTTGAAAGAGCTCAAATCTTGAATGTATTACTTGTGTGTCTAAATACAAGGAGAGAATACAAATATATAGGAAGAAGAAGAGAGAAGAAAATCCTATACAAGATGTGGGACTAAAGTAGGAGAGAAGATAAAACAATAAATGGGCCCAATAATGGGCCCTTTACATGAGCTATTTTAACAACATTCATAACATATAAAGTAGCAAAAATGACAAAAAAAGAGTAGTGATCCTTTATTTTGAAATACACACTTTACAAACTTGCACTTTTCTTTCTTTTTTAATGTCAACGAAACAAGGGCCTGATAGAGTGGTAACCCAATTAATTATTGGCCAAACTGAATGTTCTAGTGTAAAGACTTCTTCAAGCTGATAACTGAGATCAGGTTTATTAATCTTAGTTCTAGTTTTTTGCTAAGGTGAAACCTCCAAATAATTATATTTTCCACCATGTCACCAATAATTAAGGTCAAGTGATAAAACAAAGCAATGAATTGTAATTCCAGTTTCTTTTTTCCTTCCATACTGACGCAGGATGGAGATGTGTGAGTGAGCCTCTAGATAATACAATCCTAGGGTGCAATGTCGGGTAAAATAAACCTAATGACTTGGGAAAGAGGGTGGCTGAGTGGAGGAGGTGATTTAAGGGTTGGAAAAGTTGGTTGTTGGTGGTGGTGGTGGTCGGCTGTGAGATTAGCAATGGCCCAGACGTGGCCACCACCACGGGGTGCGGCAGATGCATGAATCATGGATGACAAATCTCACAACCAATCGGCGAAGCATGACGACAAGAATGCATACTCGGGATTCTCGTGAGATCCCCCCCCCACGCCATGCAGAAGAATGGTTAAACCAGATATAAGATTCTCCCATCTTGTCACTTCCTAATACTCTTCCATCGACGTGGATAAATCCCTCTTCTCTTTCCACTCCTTGTATCCCTTTTCATCCCCCCAACAATTCTCACTCTTCCCCTAGAAGTCCCGCTCTCCAGTGTGAGCACTTCTTCTCTATTCCTTCTTTCTTATACCAAGGGTGCACCCATTAAAAGTTATCAGGTCCACTAATTTCCACCGCAATTAATGATTTGTCAGAAGATTACTTATTTTAATCTTTTATTACTCTAACCCAAGTTTTTTCCTATAATAATGATCTCATTTTCTAATCCCCTGTTCTATATTCTTTTCAAAAGATGATCATCTTTACAGATCTAATAAGCACAATAATCTTTTTTTATAACTTATTGTGCGCCATAAGTATATCATATATTGACACAATCAAAGATATGTATACAAATTCAGTGACAAGGGTGAGTAAATCTGGAGGATTAACACAGGAATTCCCTATCACCGTTGGCTTACATCAAGGTTTAGCTTTAAGCCCTTATCTCTTTACCCTTATCTTAGATGAGCTCACCAGACATATCCAACAAGCAATACCTTGGTGTTTATTGTTTGCGAACGATATCATTTTGGTTGATGAGACGCGCGAGGATGTAAACGCAAAACTTGAATCTTGTCGAGATACATTAGAAAAGAAGGGTTTTAGGTAGAGCAGGGAAAAGACGGAGTATATGGAGCTTAACTTTAGCAGTACAAGAAAGACAGATGACTTTGTTATTAAGTTGGGTGATCAAGATATTTCTCGTAGTGAGTGTTTTAAATATCTTGGATCGATAGTTCAAAAAGACGGAGGTATTGATAAAGATGTGACACATAGAATCCAAGCGGGTTGGTTGAAGTGGAGAGGCGCGTCAGGGATCTTATGTGATCGTAAAGTACCACTAAAACTTAAGGGCAATTTTTACCGTACTGCAATTAGACTCGCGATGTTCTATGGTTCTGAGTGTTGGGTAGTTGTACATGAGCAAAAAATGAGAGTTGCGGAGATGAGAATGCTTAGGTGGATGTGTGGACACACGAGATTGGATAAAATTAGAAATGAAAGTATCAGGGATAAGAAAAGAGTAGCACCAATTGCAGAGAAGATGTGAGAAGCTCGTCTAAGATGGTTTAGACACGTACAAAGGAGACAATTAGAGGCACCTGCTAGACGTTGTGAGAGTCTAGTCACTAGGCATGTTAAACGAGGGAGGGGTAGACCAATAAAGACTTGGAATGAACTGTAAGGAAAGACATGATGTACTTAGGCATTAGTGAGATTATGACAAAAGATAGGGCACAATGGCGACAAAGGATCCATATAGCCGACCCCACAATAGTGGGATAAAGGCTTGAATGTTGTTGTTGTTGTTGTATTGTGCGCCATAAGTAAAAAATTCTAGCAGATTCAGACAACATGTGCAATTATGATGCATCATCTCAATTGACTATCATATCTCGTGAGTTCGTTATGACTATGAATACCCTTCCTACAACTGAGAACGAACAGTTCTCAAGCACTCAGGGATATTGAACATACAAGTGATCGAGGGAATTCAAGAGGAGGGAGCTCTCTAAATACCTCTCAGGCATTCGGTGGGTCCTTCAACGATTTCACGCCCTCCGTTTTCCTTAGAAGTAAAATCTTCTCTGGCTACAGACACATTAAGGTTCAACAATTAGCGCATGGGAGTGGGGGTAATGCAAGAAAAACAAGGAAAAAGGACAGTGTCGGCACCTTAAGGTAATGGAGGTGGCACCTGGGTAATAGAGTTGGCATCACGAGAAGACCGCTGGATTCCAGGAAGAAGCTCTCAAAAATCTACGAAGAAAGCCTAAACCAGACTCAAAAATCTTAATGAGCGGACAAATGTATTTATATAGCCAAAAAAATTTGTTTGATCTCTCAAAATAAAATAAAAATGAAATTGTAAAAAAAGTACATAAAAATATGTAAACTTCATTGCGGACATGGATCACATGTGATGTCAAATATGGCATGTGACAAATTAGCCCCAAAGAATCCCAGAAACTCGTGCTCCAAAAATCTCAATGAACCCCATCACATCCACTAGGGATAGGATCACAGTAACTCCTGAATATATATGTTCATTGATATAAAACTCGAACTCAACCTCAAATAGAACTAACAAGCTAATAAAATAAGTATTATATCAACCACACTTTCATGTTCAAAAGATAATTTGTAAATGCATGATAACATTCCCCATTCATTGTCACTTGAATCTTCATCAAAAACAGGTTTTTACGCATCTTTATGTAAATAAAAGAGACAAATAACCAGACACTTCCTTGAGAGCTTCATTTGATTGATTGAAATTAAAATATGTTTTATACAACAATCAAATAGGTAAAATTTAATATTATTTAGTTGGTTGTAGTTATACCCTAACAAGCTAACATTGAATTCAAAATGAACAAACCTCTACAAAACATCATAAAAGTAGTGCTTTTAAATTCACACATCCAATGAGTAAAAACAAAATCTTTACTTTTCAAAATATGATTTCTATATGAATGTGTGTGTGTGGTTGTAGAACTGAAACATCAAGTATGAACAGTTTTCCCCTCTTTTTATCAAAAAAAAGATTGTCTTTCCTCGTACTCTGTAAACTGCAGCCCCTTATTTTATATATATTGTTATAGTTACTATTATTCTATTGTTGAGTATTAGTCCCACACCGCCTATCGGTATTGGGTGTCTTGATGTATTTCCTTTATATAGCCCCTTTGAGGATGAATATAATTGCACCTTCTATTTCATTTCTCCTTTCTACATGGTATCAGAGGGTTCGATCACTCTAAAACCTAATTAAAATTTTTTTTTCGACTACTGTTCCTCCCTCCCAAACACCCGACCCGTTCTCCTCTTCCGCTTCCGCTCGCCTGCTAGGGCTCGTCGGGTGTCGCCTCCTCCCTGCTCCCGTCCACGGAATCGCCGTCTGATTTCGGAGACGGGAGCGGGACATTCTCCCTGTACAGCTTCTCCCGACGGATGATTCTCCCGACGTCGACATAGGTTGCTTCTGCCGCTACTGTGCACTGCCTGTGACGCCTCTGCTTCCTGCGACATCGACGACTCCGTCTCTGCTTCTCTCCGACCCCGATGACTGCTCTGGTTGCTCCTATGCTCTGCTCTGCTCTTCTGTGCGTTGCTCCTCTGTGCGTTGCTCCTTTGCGCGACTGCTTCTCCAGCCAACTCTCCTTCTCCCGGCGTTGCTCCGGCCTAGCTCCGTCTCTGCTTCTCTTGCCTGCTGCTCTGCCGCCTCCTCTTCTCCGGCCTGCTGCTGCTGCAGCTGCTTCTTCTCCGGCCTGCTGCTGTTGCAGCTGCTTCTTCTCCGGCCTGCTGTGCTGCAGCTGCTTCCTCTCCGACTGTCAGGCGCTGCTTTCTCTCTGTATCGTTGTTGCACTGCTGCTGCTCTCTTATTCTCCGGCTGCTCTGCGTGTCGCTGCTGCTCGGTCGTCTACTTCCTTCTTCTTCAAATCCAGCCCGACAGCTCTCTATGTTAGGGTTTAAGTTTTAAATTTTTTTTAAAGTTGTTATTGTTGTTTGTGGTTTTTGTGTCGCTTTGCGTCTCATTATGATTTCGGTCTTTCTCCACGTGATCTGGGTTCATGTACCCGACGAGGGTCCCACACGTGCACGTGGTCTACGTGAGGGGGAGTGTACGTCACGGCCTCCAGGCATAGTCTATGCCTTCATGAACGTATTCCACGTGAGGGGGAGTGTTTGTGATAACGGCGACTCGGATGCCTTTTTCCCGACTCATGCCTTAGTCACACATGGCCCCCAGGTCGATCTCGTATGTTGTTTGTGTCTCCTCATTGTTTTCTCTGGATTTGGTAGGGTTGGTTTGGTCCACGTTTCCGCTCCGAGTGTATCCAGCGTTGTCATGATCAGTTTGCGGACCAACGTCGTGTGGCCTTTGCCCGGTTGAAGTATCCCCGGTGACACGCGGTTGGGCCTCGGTGGCTGTTGTTTTGTCCCACGTTGTCAACCTTTTTTTTACCTTCCGTTTTATGTTGTGTTCAAGCTGTAGGGTCCCCCTTCAGCTTGAGGGGAGTGTTAGAGTTATTATTATTCTATTGTTGAGTATTAGTCCCACACCGCCTATCGGTGTTGGGTGTCTTGATGTATTTCCTTTATATAGTGGCTGTTGTTTTGTCCCACGTTGTCAACCATCTTTTACCTTCCGTTTTATGTTGTGTTCAAGCTGTAGGGTCCCCCTTCAGCTTGAGGGGGAGTGTTAGAGTTATTATTATTCTATTGTTGAGTATTAGTCTCACACCGCCTATCGGTGTTGGGTGTCTTGATGTATTTCCTTTATATAGCCCCTTTGAGGATGAATATAATTGCACCTTCTATTTCATTTCTCCTTTCTATATATATATATATATATATACTATTATAAAAAGAAATATGAATGGCTTTTTAAAGCCATGATTTTAAAATCAATGGGACAAATCCTGGCCCTTCATCTCCAAACCCTAAAAAATCTCGTGGTATTTATTTTAAAATCCCTCCCTCAAGGCATTTTAATTCCATTCCTCCCCCCGATCTCTCGCCAAGGCCGTCCCGCTCCTCCCCGATCTCTCGCGAACGACATCGTCCGACCCTCTCCTCCACGATTTCTCGGCGGATTCCCCTCTCCTTTGCACGCGCCCCGAATTCAATAGCGGCTGCTCTTCTCTGCATCCCCGACCACATCCCTCGACCCAACGTCCCTCGCTAAGCACAGGGGAACACTCTTCATCTCCCTAAATCAGCTTCAACCCTATTACGCTGCCGACAAATGTCTTATTAAGGGTTTTTCTCCCCCTTGCCGGATCAACTGCTCCTAGATTCTACGTTCTTGGCTCCGACTTCTTTGCCAGCTGGAGTTCCCCACTTCCTCTCCTTCGCTTTTACTCCAGGTTCGATCTCTAAATTTTCAGGGTTTTTTTTTCAATACTGATTTTCAGTCATTCTTTTTTTCAATACTGATTAAATTTCATTCATGTTCTCTAATGTCTTTGATGTTGGGAATACACTTTATACTTCAGAGCTCCAGATTTATGCTCTCTCTGTTAACCTTTAAACGATATTTGAAGTGGTTTTTTTGTGTTCAGTGCTAATGGTCATTGCCTAAGTTCCAAAAGAGATTTTTTTCTATCATCAATTTATTATTCTCATTCTAAAATCTGGCATTTCTCAACGTGATATCTCAGCCACTCCATGCTTATTAGTGATTCATTTTTTTTTATTTAACCATTTCAAGATTTTCCATTCTTAGCAAATTATTTTTAATTTTCTAACAATTAAAACTGAGTCATTGTTGTCGATTGTATTCAATCATATATGGAGTTTTGAATTTTTGGGGCTAATAGCATTACACTTTTTTTTATTATTACTGTGTGCATATATGTTTTTATTCATATCATCATCCCGTAATATGGAAATTTAAGTTCTTAAGTTGTCCTGAGATTCTACAAATAGTTGTGCGGGTAATTTCTTTTTGGCACCTTTGGCAGAGATATAATGGGCAACCATTATTTTGAATCATATACGAGAATTTTTGGTTACAAAGTAATGTTGGCGTTCATAGAGTAAATCTCCATAAGGACGAACTTCTCAGTATTTGGGGTGTACACATTTCAACTTATTTTATTTCATTTGATTTTAAATCCCATATTCCCATGTTACTTTATTTTGTGTTGGAAATGTCATGTAAATGAGTCTATATATTTTTTGAGCCCCGAGAGCTGGCGAAGGCTGCCGGGGACAGGCGAAGCCCGCCGCCGCGGCTGGTACTGTCGCGCGGGGCACGAGGGCCAGAGGCCTGTGCCTGTCACTCGTATATATATATACATATATGGGTGTGGACAAGAGGGGTGCGAACTGTTCATTGTGTCCATTGAACCAGGTGAGATCAAGCGGCGGCGGCGGGTTCGAGCGGCAATGGAGGGTCGGAGGCTTCTTCCGTGCCTCTTCCCGACCTCACCAATCTCAACGGCGGCAGCGTCCAGGGCGGCGGCCTGCGGAAAAAACAGAGGGAAGACGATGCGCACCAAGGCTGCTGCCGGCGGCTTCGGGCTCGCCGGCCACCGACAGCCCTAGGTTCGTCGGCATGTGCGAACAGTTCGCATATGAACACGTCTTTGTGTGTGTGTGTTTGTGTGTGTGTGTGTGTCTCTGCACAACTGCACCAAACGCATTTTGAAAAACACCAAATATAATTGAAATTTTGTACCACACCTGAATAAGATTCCAAACACAACGCCAAGCTGATCTGGAAAATACAGGGGCCATACCCTCTACCCATCTGTAAACCAACAAAAATTAGGTCAAACAAGCACTTCTTATAAACCCTTCAGTGATTTTTTTCAAGAATAAAGAAAAAATTAGACACCTATCACCATAAGACTTGAAAAAAACAATAATTGAAAAATATCTGGAACCACAATATATGTATACATACCCTATGCATGGTGGCTCCTTACTATCATGCGAACACTTTCCACTATGCCGGTCCCAAACTCTCCTGTACAACATAGAACATTTGTCATGCACAGTTAAGCAGCACAGTAAACTACAAAAGAGTATTCTTGTGATTAACCTGTGGACCTTTCCCTTCTTCCTGCGGACTGTGATTTGATGATGAATTTCCGATAAATTGGGATCTAATGCTGGCTGTGATATCTCCAGACCTTCTGACTTCACAATATCCAAAGTACCTACAATCAAAAGAATGCAATTAACATAAACGGATATGCTTGAATGATATAATCAGACAGGTTGCAATCAAAGACCTTAATGTCATCTTTGAATCTATCTAACAAACAGGAGAGGTTTGAATTCCTTCACATTGTTCTTAATAACATAATAGATTTGCATACGGAACTGAGGGTAAGAAAGCTCTAGTCATCTGGTCATGGCTCAGCCCTTTCGCCTTCTTTAATGAAAGAGCAATTTTATATTTTATACATAATAAAAAGTCATGGTCCTGAAATAGGGCCATCAAATAAATCTGAGCAATTTGATTTTACTCTCCCTGTTCAAACAGAACACACAATTTATTTAACACATAAAAGTAGCATAAAATCAAATGTGTGTGTGTGTATTTACAGATACTATCGGACGTGCACATGGTCCGACATTGTGCAGTGGCCATAGTACTTGGTCTCGCACGAGTGGTGGTCAGCCTATCGCCGTTGAACGCTGTGAATGGGAGACCTCGTGTATGGCCGCTCGTATACTAAAGAACAAATTTCCCAAGGTTGTAGATGGAACTTATTATTTACCACCATTACAGAAAGTTCTTGAAAGCATGGTAAACAATAATACACACCTTCCTGGATGGAAATTCTCAACGCCAAGATCCTCATCCCAAAGAAATATATAATCATATATGGAGACAACATCCGGGTGCAGGAAACGCTTAGCAAACCACCTACATGCAAGAAAAGAAAATGTTAAAAATTCACTGCTGATTTTTTACAGTAAAGGTTAAAAAGGTGTATAAATTTATGACAGGAAAAAGAATGTCAACAAAAAATAATGAATGAATAAAAGGTAATTAAGATAGTTGTAAATTCAAAAATAAATAAATAATGTTCTGAAATTTGAAAACATAGTGAATTCACAAGCTGCTTGCTATGAACACTCACCATTTAGTTTGACTGTGAGCAGTGATATGGATTGCTGCACTACTCCATGAGCAATCTTGCCAATCATTAACATTCCCATCATAGTGGAATAAGATAACTGTAAAATTTTCTGGAATAAACTGAAAGCTCAAGGATTAGCTGAAGAAGCTCAAATTCATCATCTAGTTTATTAAATTTATAAGTACCTTGGTGACAATGGAATCAACACTTCTCTTCTGTTCAATACCAACAGCTATAGCCAGTAACTTCCTATTATTTTGACCCACATTCTAAACAAAAAACCAGAGTTGTTGATCATTATAATGAAAAACAAATGTAAATATCACTCGATGGGCAACAAACTGAACTCCAATTCTGCATTAAAAATGTCAACAATTATCATAACAAGCCCATATCGTCAACACTGGAAAATGCAAGAACTCTTCAATCATATAAAATAGTTATATATACCGAATAAAAAAAGACTTATTCATGAATTGTTTAAAGATCCACAAGAAAATAAATTATATTCTTTTGTTTAGCTGGGTGAAGATTAATGCAGAAGATTGCATTGTACAATTTTTGTATTGTACCACAGCTTTAATCATGAGATAATTACGCAAGGATATTTCAATTTAAATATATTGATTTGTTATTATCTGTATGCAGCATACTGAGGAAACAAATTGATCACGTGAGTGAACTTGAATACGGTCTCCAAAGACATTGAAGTCAAAGACATTAGACTTGGAGAGGTTATAGAATACTAAGTAGAGGGAGGCACACTTGGGAGCAAGTTTTAATCTTGTTTTTTGATGATCGTTGTCAATGTAAGGATTGGGTCAAAGTAAAAAAAGGTACGAGCCATTTGTGGGGGATTTTGGTTCCTCTCAATTACAGGGAAGAATTATGAGTGTCCTTTATTGTTAAACATAAGATTGGATTCTTTATTTAGATGACGAGATCCTCTCTCCTATCCATGGACATAGAATTATTTAGAGGTCAAACAACATAAATTGTTGTTCTCACAATGATGATCGATCTTATTTTGTTTATTTTAACTTTTAAGTTCATCCAATTTTTCTTCTGGATGAAACTTCCACATACAGATGAGCATTAATTGCAATGTTGATGAAACTTCCACATAATTATATCACAACTTAATTGCCTAATACAATGTTGATGGAAGTTAATCAAGAAGTTTGCCGCTTATAGAGCTTTGATTATGTGAGCAAAGACTTTGTGGTTTTGTGGTCTTAGGGTCTGATTTGAGAGCAGGTAGAGTTTACGTAATTGTGATCATGAATGTTGTTTCCCTCAAATAAAGTTTTGGGCTAAAACACCACCAGTCATCCTGATGTGGCTGCACAATTGTGGTTTGGAACGCCGGGAATCTAAAAATAGAGTTTGGGCAAGAAACGATGTCCAAATATTTGAAACACAGGTAAACATTGTAGTTCCATTTATACCATAGTTTCATAGTGCTACAACCCAAACACCAAATCTGTACCGAACAGACCATTAAAATTTGTGACACTTTTAAAGGTAGTTAATGTGTAGTGATTATCATGCGGAGGAAAAATGGACAGCATTGGTATTTTGGTGATACAAGTTGGTTTTTCAGGAGTCACGACAAGATACCATTTAGAGGTTTTGGTATCTAGTTGAAGCATGATCATAATTGTTAAAGATAAAATAGAATTAGCCTATTTAGGAGGCCCATGTGTATTGACCCATGTATAGCTCCTTTAGTCCCACATTGTAAAAGTATATTTCTCTCCCTCTATCTACCTCTATATAAGTGTATGTATTCCTATACTTTGAATAATAATACAATTAAGGGTGATTTTCTCTCTCCAGTCTCTCTCTTTCTGCATGGTATCAGAGGAAACCATCCCCTCCTGCGGTTTCCAAATTATATCTGCCTCCCTCTACTCGCCAGCGACCTGCTTCCCTCTAGCGGCCTGCCTTTTCTCTAACCGCTAGTCTATCTAGCCGCTTGACTCCTGCGGCCTGCCTTCCCTCCTGCGGACTGCCTTTTCTGAACCTGCTTCCTCTTCTCTCCGTGGTTCCACCCTCCTCCCCGGGCTTCTTATAGCCTTCTCTGCCTCGTGGGGTCCACAAGTTCTTTTCTTAATCGCCCGACCTGTCTTAAGTCACCGCGGTCTGCCTTAATTCCCGCCCTGCTGCGACCTCCTCCTTGTCGTCGCGACCTGTCTAGATTCGTCGCGGTCTGCCTCAATTTGTGCCTTGCCGCCTCTCACCGCGACCTGCCTCAACTCGTCGAGGTCTGCCTCAATTTGTGCCTTGCCGCCTCTCACCGCGACCTTCTCCTTGTCGCCGCGACCTGCTTCTTGTCGTCGCGACCTGCCTCGACTCGCCGCGGTCTGCCTCAATTTGCGCCTCCCCCCCACTCGCGCCGCGACCTGCTCTTAGTCGCCGCGACCTGCTCTTAATCGCCGCGACCTGCTCTTAGTCGTCGCGACCTGCTCTTAGTCGGCGACCTGCTCCTTGTCTGCGATCTGCTATTTATCGCCGCGACTTGTTATTAGTCGCCGCGACCTGATCTTCCTTGTCGTGAACTGCTCTTCGTCGTCGCGACCTTTGTCTCAAGTCGCCGCGGTCTGTCTAGTCGCCGCGACCTGCTCCTTCAAGTTCCTTGCTCGCCCTTTCTCTCCCTTGCGAGCTCCTGCTGCAGTCCGCTATCCTCTGCTGCTAGCCGTCCGGCCTGTTACTTCTATCCGCCATGGTATCTAGTGACTCAACCGTGGCTACCTCCTCTCTGCCCGCCCGGGCTGCTGCCAAGCCTCCCGAGGTTCGTGATGAACTTCGCATCACCATTATCTCTCTCAGCGGAAAGGCCAACTATGTCGAATGGGCTCATTATGTTCGTCGTGTTCTACAGACTAAGGGTTTACTCCCTCACCTCACTCGGGTCAAACCTGCTGATCCCTCTGATGACTGGCTTCGCGATGACGACCGAGTCCAATCTTGGTTGCTTAACTCTATGGACACAGAGTCTTACCGAATGGCAATGTATTACGAAATAGCTAAGGAAATGTGGGATGAGCTGCACTCCCTCTACTCTGGCCAGGATAGCTTACAGCACCTTTTCGACATCATCTCTGTTCTTCAATCACTGGACCCTGGCACCACTGGCGACTTAACTTCCTTTATTGCCAAGACCAGAACCCTGGTAGAGGCCTGTATACAACACCAACCTCCCTCTGCAGACCTTGCTACTCAACGGGCACAGAAGGAGGTTGTTGGGATCGCTATGATGATGGCTTGTGTTCCTAGTCATCTTCACAGCATCCGGGCCCAGATTCTCTCTTCTTCTACTACACCCTCTCTGTCTGATGTTTGCTCAATGGTGCTTAAGGTTACACCACCTTCCGAGGCTCCAGCCACCTTTTCTCCGGCTTTGCTCCAGCAGCCCCTACTCCCTACTCCTGCTCCCTCTGATCGGGGATTTTCTACTCGGGGAGGCCGCTTCACGTCTCGTGGTCGGGGACGTGCTGGGCGCTCTACTCTCAAGTGTACTTACTGCGGTCGTGATGGCCACCTTGAAGCTACCTGTTATCGCAAACATGGTTTGCCTCCTCATCTTACTGCTCCTGCTCCTGCAGGCCCCTCTCCCACTGACCCCTCATCTACTGCGCAGAATGGGTCACTTGACGATCAAGCACCACCCTCTACGGCTCATCCCATAGGACACTATGTATCCCTACATCGCCTCTCTCCACCTCTTCGCACTTTTGCCCTCTATCTCTCCACTATTTCCATTCCTAACTCCTTGCAAGATGCTCTACAACATCCGGGATGGCGTGCGGCCATGGACGACGAGATGACAACTCTCTGGGCTAACCGGACTTGGGATCTTGTTCCTCTACCTCCTGATCAGTCTTGTGTTAGCTGCAAATTGGTCTTTACAATCAAACATGCTCCTGATGGAACCGTTGATTGTCTCAAAGCCCGTCTGGTGGCCCGGGGCTTCACTCAGCAACATGGCCTCGATTATGACGAAACGTTCTCTCCGGTGGCAAAACTAAGTATTGTACGGGTTCTGATCTCTCTTACTATGCACTGCCAATGGACCATTCATCAATTGGATATCAAAAATGTCTTTCTCAATGGCGATCTTTAAGAGATTGTGATGCACCAGCCAACTGAGTTTGAGACCACGGGGGAGTCTCGTGTATGTCTTCTCCGGAAGTCTATATATGGTCTCAAACAATCCCCTCGCGCTTGGTTTGATAAGTTCAGTAAGGTGGTTCGCGAGATGGGATTCACTCGGAGTTCTGCTGATTTCTCTCTTTTTACTCATCATCAAGCAGCAGGGACAGTTCTTCTTCTTGTCTATGTTGATGACATTCTGATTACGGGAAACGACACCATCGAGATCCAGAAAATCAAACAACATCTGAACTCCGTCTTTCAGACAAAATATCTGGGTAATCTGCGATACTTCCTTGGACTTGAGGTTGCAAGGAGACCTGATGGACTAGTCTTATCTCAACGGAAGTACTGCATAGATCTTTTACAAAGTGCAGGCTACTCGGGATGCAAACCTACAGATACTCTGATGGATATGAATCATCAGCTGTCGAATCATGACTCTGGGAATGACCCTGTTCTGAACAATCCATAGTACTATCGACGCTTGGTGGGGAAATTAATCTACCTCACAGTTACGCGGCCTGATATCTCATTCGTTGTTGGAGTGATAAGCCGATTCATGCATACTCCTCGGACTTCTCATCTCCGAGTTGTCGAGCGGATCCTCAGATATTTAAAGAAGGCTCCTGGACAAGGACTTGTTTATAAGTCATCGTTTTCTTTATCTCTTATTGTCTACTCTGATGCGGACTACGCAGGGTCACTTGATGATAGACATTCCACAACTGGTTTTTGCACCTACCTCGGTGGACACCTTATTACCTGGCGCAGCAAGAAACAGACTGTTATTGCTCGCTCGTCTGCTGAGGCTGAATATCGTGCTATGACAGCGGTCGTATCTGAGGTCACCTGACTAGAGGGCCTCCTCAGCAATATGGGTCTCACACTCTCCTCTCCTGCTACCCTGTTCTGTGATAGTCAAGCAGCCATACATATTGCCAAGAATCCGGTGTTTCATGAGCGCACAAAGCATATTGAAGTTGACTGTCACTTCATTCGGGAGAAGGTTCAATCAAAGAAGATTGTATTGGAACATGTCTCGTCCTCCAGTCAAATTGTTGATATCTTCACCAAGGCTCTCTCTCGGATTTTGTACTATCAGTTTTTATCCAAGCTTGGCGCTTATGACTTGTACGCTCCAGCTTGCGGGAGAGTGTTAAAGATAAAATAAATTAGCCCATTTGGTAGGCTCATGTATAGCTCCTTTAGTCCCATATTGTAAAAGTAAATATCTCTCCCTCTATCTACCTCTATATAAGTGTATGTATTCCTATACTTTAAATAATAATACAATTAAGGGTGATTTTCTCTCTCCAGTCTCTCTCTTTCTACAATAATCATTAAAAAGCAGAGAATATATGCTTATTGGATTTGTATATTAGAATTGTG
The DNA here is from genome assembly GCA_039513925.1 of Platanthera zijinensis. NCBI lineage: Eukaryota > Viridiplantae > Streptophyta > Magnoliopsida > Asparagales > Orchidaceae > Platanthera > Platanthera zijinensis. The sequence continues at coordinate 50,718,852 of CM077084.1, read as the reverse complement.
CAACAAGGATGGCCATCAGTGTCACAGACATTGGCAGGAGGGCACGAAAGTAAGGAGAATGACGACGCCAATATTATATAATTATTGCATTCTATTCATGTTTCACAATTTTGTTAATGTTACTATTTCTGCACTTGATTTATTGGATTCCTATTTAAACCCGAGTTCATGTTGAAACCGAACATATGTAATAAAATTTAGTTTTTCTTACGCACCTTGAGGTTTTAGGACTCCCTCTTCTCTCCTTGTAAAAGCACCCCATTCACCGCCTCCCATTGAAGCCCTCCGCTTTGGCAACCATGGCTATGCTCCGCTCACGACCTAATCATAGGATGTGATTGAGGATCTCGAGGAAACAACTTGCTCTCTCTTTTCCGTCTCCTTCATCTGTCGTGCCCCTCCGGTGACTCGATCCTTCACACCTAGGAAACTTAGTATCAAAATCGACCATGACAGGACAAAATGACCCAATGGAGGTCATGTTTGAAAGGATGAACAAAATAATAATGGAACAACTCGCTACATCGGAGGATCTGCAACAAGCTGCCTTGGCCGAACTTTTGGATTGCATGGAGAGCCTCATCCACCCCCACCCCCACCCCCCACATGATAAATGTGAACAATGTTGTGATGGGGCAGGGAGCACTCATTAGTGAGGATCCCCCTTCTACGAAAATTAGGAAAAACACTACGAAGGACAAAATGACAACAAGGTTCTTTCCCGCTACGTCAAGATGGAATTCCCCACTTATGATCGCAATAGCGATCTAGCTAGGGTGGCTAAACCAATGTGAATAATTCTTTTTCTATCAAAAGATGCAAAGATGAAATGGATTTCACCCACCGCCTATCACTTGGTAAAGGCAGCTCAAATGTGGTTCTTGCATCTGGAAATGGAAAACCCCGAATAAACTGGGATGACTTCAAACATTTTTGCAATATGCAATTTGGGCCCTTGATACGAGGAAATCCATTGTGAGACATGATCTCCATAAAACATATTAGGGTGATTGATTGTCGGATGTTCCAAAATCTCCGCTTGTATGCGGATGATGTTTGACATGAACAACAAGTCTCCATCTTCACCGCAGGACTCTAGAAGCGCTTTTGTTTCAAAGTCAAGATTGAAGGTCCTCCTAACCACACGACGGGCATGAGCATGTCACAAATTTGTGATCGCCAACTACGGTTGGACAGGATTGGTGATCATCACTGCAACCAGCCACCTCCCAGACATAAACCTACCGTAGGGGCAATCTTCCTAGATGAGGAGACGGGGGACCAATAACCGGCCCACCATTGTACATTCGTAGACTACTGCCAATAAAAATGACAAACGTAGGGCCAAGGGGCTCTGTTTTAATTACGATGATCCCTACACAACAAAGCACAAGTGCAAGAAACTATTCTGGCTAGAATAATAAAATGGAGAGAGGAAGAATCCTACGGATGAGGATGAGCCAGAGGTTTCGCTTCGCACAATGACGAGTGCCCGCAACTTACAAATGATGTGGCTCCAGGTCCCAAAGTGGCCAACAACTCGGTCTGTGTCTTGGTTGACTCTGGCAATACCCACAATTTCATCAGGGAGACAATGACAAAAGAACAAGGGATTGCCATTCGTCCCAATGAGGGCATGCAAGTAGTCGTCGCCAATGGAGAGCAATTACCTAGCTCCATCATGTGCGCGGAAGTTCATGTGGAGATATACACATACGTCATACAGGTGGATCCTTACATCATCCCACTGACAGGTATCGACGTGTTTCTCGAGGTCCAATGGTTCCGTACTCTGGGGCCGATTGTGTGGGACTTCAATGCCCTCACCATGACTTTCTAGCTTTGATCGCGCCATGTGCATTGGTTGTGTGAAGAGCAGAAGAGTTCCTCGCGCCTTGCCACCATGCAGACATCGCCTTCTCAACATGGGATCTTGAAGGATATATTGGAGGAACGCGCACCTCTTTGAGGATCAAGCCCGACTAAGATCCTTTGACCATCACATTCTTTTATCACCTGGGGTAACAATGGTAATCACAAAACCATACTAGTACCCATTCCCGTAGAAATATGAAATCAAAAGACAGTGTCGGGAAATGTTACAAGAGGGGATCATTCCGGCGAGCCAGTCACCCTTCTCTTCCCCGGTTCTCTTAGACAAAAAGCACGACAGGTCAGGATGTTTTTATTTAGACTATTGAGAACTGCACTCCAAGACCGTCAAAGATAAGTTCTGAATTCCAACAATCGATGAGCTTATCCACGAGTTGTATGGGCTAGACTATTCTCCAAGTTGCACTTGCCCTCTATCTACCACCAAATCAAGATGAACGCTAACGATGTGGAGAAAATGGTCTTTCTCACTCATCATGGTCACATTAAGTTCGTGGTAATGTCATTTGGCCTTACTAGTGCATCCTCTACCTTTCAGAAATTAATGAACGAGGTACTCATACCCTTCATGTCTAAATTTGTCTTAGTTTTGCAACTCCAACTGAGTCGAACACTACCACCACGTGTAGCTGGTTTTCAAGGTTCTCCATTGTCGCCAACGGTTCCTCAAGTGTTCCATGTGTGCCTTTGACAGGGAGTAGGTAGCGTACCTCAGCCACATTGTTCACGACCAAAGGGTCTCAGTCGACCCTTGCAAGCTAGAAGCAGTGGAGAAATGGTCGCAGTCCTAGTCCGCAAAGGTATTGCAAGGCTTCTTGGGTTTGTGCGGTTACTACCGTAGATTCATCCAAGGTTATGAGGTGATTGTTGCCCCTATGACAAGCTTGCTCAAGAAGGCATTCCAATGGACACTCAAGGTGACCCGTGCATTTCTGGACTTGAAGGTGGTCCTCGCGGTATCACAACTTCTAGACTTTACGCAAGACTTCATAGTGGTGTGTGATGCTTTAGAGAGAGTGATCGCTGTCTTACAGCTAGAGCGCCCCATCGGCTTTTTCAATCGCAAATTGATGGCCAATCACATGAATTTACCAGCTTACGAGCGGGAATTGATCGAGTTGATGAAGATCGTACCACATTGGTGACCCTACTTATGGGGGTTTCTTCAGTAATAGGACAGACCACTACCTCATGAAGTACCTATTGGATCAGAAGTTGCTGACTTCGCCACAGAAACACAGGATCAATTGACGGCTAGGTTTTGACTTCATGGTCAAATATCAGGCAAGGAAACTCAATGGAGCGGCAGAAGCTCTATCTAGTTGTTATGAAGAGGAAGGAATGCCACTCGCCATCTCCAAGCTGCACCTAACATTGTTCGATGCTATCCGGAAGGAGCAAGTCTTTAACCTAGCCTCTAGCCCCATATTGGGGGGAAATACGGGAGCGCATTGAGGAAGACAGAGCTCCTAGGCAATAAAGTTATAGAGAGGGTTTGACCAGGCCCAGGGGAAGAGCCTATCTCTGACCGACATCATCACTAGTCCCACTCATCATCAACACCATCCACAATCTTACTCATGAAGGTGTGGAGAAGACATTTCAGATAGTTCAACCAGATTTTTTTAGGAAGAGAATGAAGGGAATGGTCAAGGAAGAGGTGCGTGTATGCATCATCTGTCAACAAAACAAGAGCCTCAAGACTCACCTGACATGCCTACTAGAGTTTCTACCGGTTCCATCTCAAATGTGGGAGAAATTTCCATAGATTTAATAAAATGGTATCCCCACTCACATAGCTAGATGATGCTCCTGGTGGCGGTGGACTGTTTTCCAAGGGGGCACACTTCATAGATTTGATCCACACTTATACATCCATCAATGGGAACACACATTTTTCTAGCATGTCGTCGATTGCATGGGATACCCGAGGCTATTATGATAGAGATTGATCACACAACATCGAAGAAGATGATTGGATCAACATTTTTGGATTGTCAAATGGGCGATTGGTGTTCATGATCGCGTCAGACTTATTTTTTGCACTTTTCATGTATTGGTTTTTATTTTTCGAGTTCAAGTAATTAGATAGGTTGATTTGGGTTGGATCATTTAACCTAATCCTCCCCTCTATACCATGCTAGCAAGTATCGAAGATTTAGGTTTTCTAGAGGAGGACGCCGCTCAATCTGCCTGTCGATACGAGGCCGCAAGTTCTCTCCTCCAGGATTGTTGACACCTTCCTTACCTCTGACGTCTTGTTCCGAACCCGCCACCATCTTACCCTTCCTCCTTGACACCGACAGTCGCCAATCCTGTGTCCATAGGAACCCTTCCAGCCACGAATCCCCTCTTCAGATCTATCTACTGTCACCTTCCCCGTCCACGGGAGCCCTTCCAACCACTGCTAGCCTTCCCAGAGTCCTCTTCTGTTGACGCACCTCCTCCTTTCACCCTCTACAGCCGTCGCCACCCTTAGTTGAACCATCCAACCCTCTATCCACCCTTCCGGCACCATACCACCCTTCCGACACCATACTCCATCCACCCTCTCCCCTTTTCCTGCACTCCGTCGACAAGCCCCTCCCTTGGAGCCTTCATTCCAGCTCCTTCATTCAACCACCCACATTCCCCAGCCTATTTGACCCCCTCCAAGCCCCTTCCCATCCAACACCAGACCACCAAGGCCTGTTCTCCACTCTGATAGCCCTGACACATCAGCATTCTCGTTCCCACACAACCACCGCCACCTCTAGCTCTTCCCTTTCTCCACCAACATTGATTATAAAGTGAGCTTACATTTTATTTTCATTTGCCTTTACATTTTATGAGTACTTTCAAATATTGCTAGTAATATTTTGCGCAAATTGATTCGACTATTAAGTTTCTTTGTACATGTGCAACACTTATTCACTCATATTAATTTTTTTGTAAACTCTCTCTTAATTGCAATTATTATTCACTTACCGTGGTAAATTTGCGATCAATTTTGATATTAGGGCAACATTTTAAAATTAAAAATTGGTTAATATATTGCGTGTCAAAAGTAATTGCACGATTGAGATATTGCATTCACATTAGAGTTAGAGTTTATGGGTGATCTTTTTATTCATCGGTCGCATGTCGTAAGCTTGTACAAATATGCGTTATCATTTTGGGGTTTGTTCTGGATCTTTGCATTTGTTCATGGTTGCTTACATTTCATCTAGGGTTAGGGCATCGTGTGTTTGTCACTTGTAGATTTGTCTTGTGTCATATTATCTCCAAACACGATGTGGCATTTATATACCGCTTTTGGCGAGAGTTGTTCAGCCTTTGCGGGAATAGAACAATCAAAATGTAATTATGTTGCGTAATACAAGCCAACCCTAAATCTTGGGTGGAGCCCTTAGCTTAGGCAGAGTTATTCTACAACACATTGTTATACTCCTTGTTGCAAACTATGCCCTTTCAAGTGGTTAATGACTGCTAACCAGTGACCATCATTCCATATACACTTGACGAAGGCAAAGGTGGAAGGGGTGGACCGTTTACTCCAGAGCGGAGACCGGATCTTAGCTTCAGCCCAAAAGCATCTCCTACAAGTCTAGGAGCGGGCAAATAGGTACTACAATAATAGACACATCCTTGTGGACTTCCAGGTGCATGATTGGGTTTGGCTGAAGATTCAACCTCATTGACAATTGTTAATTGCCCGACGACCGAGCAATAAGCTCTTGCCACACTACTATGGGTCTTTCCAAGTGCTAGAGCAGATTGGGACTATGGCCTACTGCTTGGAACTATCGGGTTAAGGATACATGACATGTACCACATCACACGGTTGAAAATATTTAGCGGAGCAGCCCTGACAACCATTCCTAAGCTTCCACCAGCGTTCGAGAGAAAACTAGTGTCGAGGACCCTCAAGGCATTCTGATCCCACCTCAATCAAGGATCTTGTGAGGTTCTAATCCATCGAGACATGCCACTCTAGGAGAAAATATGGGAGACACTGGAGAGTTTTCGAAAGGCATACCCTGGCCTCAAGTTTGAGGGCAAGCTTGATTTGGAGGGGAGTGATGTCGCATATGCTTTCATTAGGCGCACATACCAAGATTTTATAATTATTGCATTTTATTTATATTTTTGCATTTCAATAACACTACTATTTAAGTAATTTTGGTAATGTTACTATTTCTGCATTTGGCAGCGTTACTATTTCTGCATTTATTTAGCGCTTAACTTATGTTTGCACTCATATTTAAACATGGGTTCACGTTGGAACCGAGCATGTTTAATAAAATCCAGTTTTTGAGGGGCAATTTGAGGTTTTCAGGCTCCCTCTTCTCTCCATGCAACATCCTTCTGTCCACCACCTCCCATCAACGCCCGGTTTCGGAACCCACGACATGGCTCCAACCACGACCCATCATAGGTAGACGTTGAAGATTAGAAGTAATTGTTGAGTTGAATAACTATTGAGTTGAAGATGACTCTGAAGTAGTCAGAGAAAATATATTGGCATCCCATCTCGACTGTGTAACAAATATCAAAGGAGAAGCAACTCAACAGAGGAGATGCAGGACCGCCAGAGTCATAGGTCGTACATGAAGAATTAGGAAGCTCAGGTCGTGGTCAAATCTCGGGTTGTGATCAAAGCTCAGGTCAAAAGAGGCTAGAATGGGAAGATTGTGTCACGGTAAGAACAATGAGAGTACTTAGCAGAAAAAAAATAAAGTGAATGGCAACCTAATAAAGCTTGCGAAGTAAAGCAATGAAAACCTTAATAAATGCCTACAGTGTTCCACACATATTAATGTGTGTCGGTATTGTGTTCGATCATATATGAATCGGCGCAATGTTAAATTTTTGAAAATATTATAACATAATTTTTTCCATGTCAAACAAACATTGGGAGCATGTCCATTTCTGGTAGGTGTCCAATACGGACACACGAGGCGCTTTGAAATGTATGTGTTTCATAGTTTATACCCCTCAAGATGGAGGAACATAAAAAGGACCAAACTTTGGTGTGTGAGAGAGAGATGAAAAATCACATCATTGTTAAAACATTGACGTTGCTGCCTACAATTGTGGCACACATGCTCGTTGTTGCTTGCTATGTGATTTATACTTGTCCATGCTTGGTCACTCGTTGTGGTCTTCCTTCGTGTGCGAATGCTCTCTCTGCGACCTAGCCACATGCTCATACAACCATCATTATATATCCATCTTTGCTTTCCAGCATGTCCACAAGCGCTCCGCTTGCCGCTACCTATACATGTGTGCAAGCATGCTCACTGCTGCCTGTCACATCTTGTTCATAAACCTAATTTGGAACTCCATGAATGTCAAAGTTGTCTGTCTTGAACTTAGAGAGGTGGATGAATCTTAGGTTCTATTTGGCGGAGCGGTAGCACGCTAGTGTGTTGTTGATTTCGATGTCGCCCGCCAAACGCAAATAATGATCTCACAGTGGTAACATCCACCACTGTTGTATCGCTGAAAATAGGTGATTTCCGGTCGTAGTTTCAAAACCACAACTACATCACGAAACACACGTGTTTCGCTGATTTCCCATCTTCCTCATTCTCTTCTGCGATGCTGCGATTCTCGGCGATGTCGTCTAGCCCTGGAGCTAATTTCACGAAGTCGTGTGCTTCATCTTCCTTGTTTCGCAGGTTTCGGCTCTTCCATTCCTCGACAGTGGTTGTTCTGAAGATCCCCCCGCCAATCTCCAGTTGATTCCAAGTTGTTGTATTTCTCATGTCAAAACCACTGATCTCTCCTTCGCTGCTCTTCGGGAAGCCAATTACCAGTCAAAATCATCATTCTGATTAGGGTACATGAAGCACCGATTTTCTTTTTGTCATTTCCAGAACAGGGCATTCATCGGTTTTTCGAGAAAGGAGATCTTCATTGATCCCAACTGTTGGGGTTTCACAGTCACCATCGATCTTCATTTTTCCTATTGGTTTGAGCCAAGCTGCTGCCATGGCCTTCCAAGTTCGAATTGGAGTGGCCACTGATCTTCTTCATCAATTTCCTCCCCCTCCTCCAACCCTCATGCCTTCACCGCCTTCACCGCCTTCACCGCCTTCAACATGTTCCTTTCATCTCAGCACCAGAATGTCTGAATTCTGAAGTGAAATCTCTAGTGGCATGTTCCTTGATAACATAGTGAATAGCCTTCAGAATTCAAAAATATTATACAAATATTAACAGCATGTTGTTAGTTTGATTTTTCATAACCCTCTCATAAAAAATATTATCACTGGTAGCTCATTCTAATCTAGAATGGAACACCTACAAATAAAAAATTAAACTCATAGCACTTAATTTTTTTTGTTCGGGAGAATAAAGTCATTCCATTTTGTGTTTTTTCTTTGCATAAAGTTTGTTTAATTAATTTACAAGTTGAATTATGAGTGAGTTTCATATTACAATGCAATTTTATCATCAAAGATTTTTCCACACTATTTCTTCCAAACAGTTTCATTGATGTTGCCACCACTCCGCAAAACAACAAATTTTCCCACCACTCCGTAAAACAACAAATTTTTCCACCACTGCTTCTCCGATCGATTCAACTGAGTCAAACATAGCCTTGCTAGCAGGTGACTAACTTGGGAACCAATTTAGATTTTGGTATTCGGGGACCAACGTCAACATCTGGAATATATTAGATATGAAGCAGGAACTATTTGTGGGTTATGAGGCATCCTTTCATTGTATATGTAGAAAGGAATGGGCAAACCTTGCATATACTTCTTCATGTGTAAAATCCAAAAGAGAATACAAATATATAGGAGAAGAGAAGGAGAACAATCCTATACAAGAGATGTGGGAGTAAAGGAGAAGAAGGAAATGGGCCTATAATTGGGCCTTTACAATTATCTTTCCTATGTCATCTAACACTCCCCCGCAAGCTGGAGCGTACAAATCGTAGGCACCAAACTTGGACAAGAACTGGTAATACAACTTGCGAGGTAAAGCCTTGGTGAGGACATCAGCAACTTGCCCAGATGCAGGAACATGTTCAAGCTTCAGCTCCTTTGAATGGACCTTCTCTCGAACGAAGTGACAATCAACCTCAATATGTTTAGTCCGCTCATGAAATACCGAATTCTTTGCAATGTGTATTGCAGCTTGACTGTCACAAAACAGAGTTGGAGGTGAGGACAATTTAACTCCCAAATCTCCTAGGAGACTTCCCAGTCAGGTTAGTTCAGAAGTAACAGCCGTCATTGCACGGTACTCAGCCTCAGCAGACGAGCGAGCAACAACTGTCTGTTTCTTACTCCGCCATGTGATAAGATTTCCTCCAAAGTAAGTACAGAACCCAGTTGTAGACCGTCGATCATCCAAAGAGCCCGCGTAATCCGCATCTGAGTATGCAATAAGAGAAAGAGAAGAAGATGGCTTGTACACAAGTCCTTGCCCAGGAGAAGCCTTCAGATACCTGAGAATGCCCTCCACAGCCTGAAGGTCATAAACCGACTTACCACACCAACCGCAAATGATATATCTGGTCTTGTGACGGTTAGGTAGATCAATTTTCCCACAAGACGGCGATAGTATTCTGGATTTGGAAGTAGAGAGTCCTCCTCAGATCCCTGAACACACAGCATGTGATTGACTTCCATCGGGGTATCCGCAGGTTTACACCCCGAGAGCCCGGCATCTTGCAGAAGGTCAATGCAATACTTACGCTGAGATAAGACTAGGCCATCAGGTCGTTGAGCTACCTCCAGTCCAAGAAAGTATCGAAGATTTCCCAGGTCTTTGATTTGGAAGATAGAGTTTAGATGTTGCTTAACATGTTGTATCCCGGTTGAGTCATCACCAGTGATCAGAATATCGTCTACATAAACCAGCAGTATTATGGTCCCAGTTGACTGGTGAAGAGTGAAGAGAGAGGAATCTGCAGAGCTCTGTTTGAAGCCCACCTCACGAACGGCCTTGCTGAATTTCCCAAACCATGTCCGGGGAGACTCTTTGAGACCATAGATAGATTTGCGAAGTAAGCATACACGAGACTCCCCCGTGGTCTCAAACCCGGACGGTTGATGCATGTATACGGTTTCAAGAAGATCATCATTCAAGAAAGCATTCTTGACATCAAGCTAATGAAGAGTCCATCGGCGGTGAACAGCTAAGGAGAGCAGAACCCGAACGGAGTTCAATTTTGCAACTGGAGAAAAGGTTTCCTCATAATCAAGGTCATACTGTTGGGTAAAGCCCCGAGCCACCAGCCGGGCCTTTAAGCGATCAACCATCCCATCCGCAGCATGTTTGATAGTAAAGATCCACTTACAGCTAACACAGCTGTGACCAAAAGGAAGAGAGACAAGATCCCAGGTGTGATTACCCCATAGAGCAGTCATTTCTTCGTCCATGGCGGCACGCCACCGTGGATGTTAGAGGGCTTCCTGCACAGAATTAGGTATAGAGATAGAGGAGAGAGAGAGCAAAGTGAAGAAGGGAAGGAGAGAGCCGATGTAGAGAGACATAATTGGACATTGGATGTGCTGTTGAGGAGGTTGTCGGATCAACAGGCCACGAGAGCACACCGGTAGGGGGAAGCTGTTGTAGGGCATCTGGACGTGGAGGATGACGAGTGTATACCTGTATGATCGGAGGTTTGGAAGGAACTGGTGGTGGTGTGGGAATCCGAACTGGTGGTGGTGTGGGAATCCGAAGCAGAGGAGGAGGAGGGAGAAGTGGTGGAAGTGGAGAAGTCACGGGAAGATATAGCCCATTAGACAGTTGCCCTCTACCAAGCATAGTCTGCGTCAGCCGATCCTGCACCACAAAGGAAGAGCGTGAGAAAGTAACACAGCAATCAAGGCCTTGCGTAAGACGGCTAACAGAAAGAAGGTTAAAAGAAGAGCCCGGAACATGAAGAACCGAGGATAAGGAAAGGGAAGGAGTAAGAGACAGATTAGCCGTGCCAGAAACCGGGAGCGTGTCACCATTGGCCACAGTGATATGCTTGGGGTAAGCAGTATCTAAGTATTTGGGCGGCTGCTGCGGAGAGATATGATGTGTAGCACCCGAGTCCACAATCCAGTGAGAGCTGTGTGAGAGGCACGATATACCTTCCTTGAAGACCGAGACTACGGAACCAGAAGAGCGACTAACCCCCCTTGAAGCTGATGTAGTGGAGGACGCAACGCAGCAACCCCACCAACAGTGATTGAGTCAGAGGCCATAATCCTGATCTGCGGCGAGGCACGACAACTAGGCGGCAAGAAGGCACGCGGCTAGCCGGACAGATCCAGCGACTAGAACGGAGGAAGCACTGAGAACAGCGAGAACAGGCCGCAGCGGCGAGAACAAGTCGTGCGAGAAGAGGCAGCCGCGAGAAAAGAGACAGCGGCGAGAACAGGCCGCTTGGAAAGAGAACAAACCGCAACCTGAAGAAGGCGAAGCGGAGAAGAGGAGAAGCCGCACGCGATGAGACTAGTCGCAGCGACTAGCCAGAGAAGAGGTCGTGCGAGAAGTCCGCACGGTCATGGTGATCACACCAGCGGCAAGAGAATATGACACGACCCAGATGCGGAGATCGCAATGGTTAAAGAATAATTCGCGGCGAGAAGAGAAGAGAAGAGAAGCGAAGTGAAGCCGCAACGACGAAGAGAAGTCGTGGCGAACTAGGTGAAGTCGCGGCGAGCAGGGAGTAAAGAAGCGACAACCGGGCAGAGAAGAAGGCCGCAGAGAGAGAGAGGTCGGCAGAGGAAGTAGTCGCACGGTCTCGACGGACACACCAGCGACAAGGAAAGTCGCGACCAGGATGCGGCTAAGGGAAGAGGAGAGACCGCTAGCGACAAGATAGGTCGCAGCGACTAGTCGGAGAAGAGGAGAGAGAGGAAGTCCGCACGGTCAAGGTGAGTCCACCAGCGGCAAGGAGAGATGCCACGACCAAGATGCGGACTTTGCCGAGAAAGGAGAAAAACCGCAGCGAGCTAGAGGCGCAACCTACGGCTAGAAAAGAGACCGCGAGAAGCGGGAAGAGAGAAAGTGGGAGAAAGGCCGCGCGGATAGCAAGGGAGGCCGCGCGGATAGCAAGGGAGGCCGCGCAGATAGAGAAAGAAACAAGAGAGGGTGAATAAGCGGGAAGAGAGAAAAGCGGGAGAAAGGCCGCGCGGATAGCAAGGGAAGTCGCGCGGATAGAGAAAGAAACAAGAGAGGGTGGACTCCACGTGCGAGAGATTATAAAAGAGAGGTAGGAGGGGGGAAGAGACGAGGAAGCCACGAGAGATTCAGAGTAAGGGAAGTGGTTAAGAGAAGACAGGCCGCACGAAACTGCGGCTAAGCTGGAGAAGGCGAAGCCGCGCGGGCAGCGGGGATGAGCAGGCGGTTAGGAAGAGGGAGACCGCGAGAAGTCGCGGACAGAAAGCCGTAAACCCAAGGAGGAGACCGCTCCCTCTGATACCATGTAGAAAGGAATGGGCAAACCTTGCATATACTTCTTCATGTGTAAAATCCAAAAGAGAATACAAATATATAGGAGAAGAGAAGGAGAACAATCTTATACAAGAGATGTGGGACTAAAGGAGAAGAAGTAAATGGGCCTAAAATTGGGCATTTACAATTATCTTTCCTATGTCATCTAACAGTATACAAGAGTTGGGTGTACTTCAGCTATAAGAAGGATTGGTGAGTGCCCTTAACAGGTATGTATAGCTTATATCCTCTATAGATTGGCTGCACTATCTTCTCCAACGAACATAGTGGTCATTCAGTGATGCTTGATCCCATTTGATTTTGCTTTAAGCTCATAACGTTTCGCTTTTGAAAGACTCCCACATGCAAACAAGTATCTGCTGCAATGAATTGAGTAATATGAAGTTTTTTATTCCACTTATTGCTAAACAAAATGTATCACTAAATTTATAAAGACAAAAGGGATTGCTACTAACTATTCATAACACTGCAGTATAGCTATAACAATTAATATTTGACAATATGATCCAAGTCATGACATTTTACAGAAACTTCTTAATATAAAAACAAGCAAACATACTTGTCGGTTCTGCCTCCTAAGTAAAGCTTTTTTGAAATAAAAAAAAATAAAGGCCAAGATCAAATGAGAAAACTAGAAGGGACGAACGTTTTGAAGCAAGCGTTCAAAGGGATGTTGAGTAAGAACACTTTCAGGATTTTACTAGTGGCATGCACTAAAATAAGGATTTCTAGCACAGAAAAATATGCTATTTACAAACCTTCAGCCCTGTTGTTCCTCTCACCCATAGAGGCTTTAATTCCAGATCAGAATTTGGCTGCACTATACCAGTAGGTAAGTAACCTATCCTGGTTGTAGTCTCGCCTAATTCCTCAGATTCCTGTGGATAGTGCATAAAAGCTGAATAGTTTAGCTTGAAAATAAATATATATTTCATTCAGATGAAGTTGTAATGATGTTGATAATAATAATAAATACATGAAAAATAATAAAAGGATACCATCACTGAATCAAACGGGTGAGATTTTGATTCCATCTGAAAATTATGTAGAAATAATCACAATCAAATGAAGCTCCAAAAGGAAGGTGAAATATTTTTTACAGACAAAAGTGATACCTCAGTATGTTGATACTGGAACTTTGTCATCCTAAAAACGATGAACATCATAAATACAGTCAAAAACAGCATACGTGGCTGGAGTTTCATCTTTGTGGCATCCCTTAAATAAACCATTTGATGATGTGCTGAGAAGGGTATTCTGCATACCAAAATACTCAGCATCACATATCAGAGTTCGAGTAATATAATCAAAATGAGAAGAAAAAACACAAATTTGATTTTTTTTTCAATATAAGGTTATAAAATCAAAGCCTTCAATCTAAAACCAATTGGTACCAGAAGCAGTCCTAAGAACTATAAAGCACACGAGGCAACATGTGATGAACAATATAGGACTAAAATGTCGAACACGCCAAGTGGAGAAGGACGCACCCTCACACGATATAATGCCTAAGACATGGGGGACGCGGGGAAGGGATGTGTCCAATTCTAGTCCGATACCCATATTAGAATTCAAACTAAAAGAAATTGGTAGTACTGAGAAATTCAAAAACGTACTCTCAATGTGAGAATAAAGTATTAAACAAAGATGAAGACGTACTTTAGCATAGACCCTATCCCATTATTTCCTTTCCTGCAGTTACAAAAACAAAATGAGCTTCGTATAGCATAATGAACAAATATAACACCACGATGCACTAGAAAAAAAAGGAATAGTAAAGGTCTTTATTGTCATGGAACCACTGAAGGATGAACACTAATGCTCCGTTTGGGGGGACTTATTTTCACCGGTCAAGCGGTTACGACCGCATGAACCGGACCTTAATTCGTAACCGCTTGACCGGTGAAAAAAAGGTTAAGGTCCAGTTCATGCGGTCGTAAGCGCTTGACCTGTGAAAATAAGTCCCCCCAAACGGAGCCTAAGTCAAATTAAATGGGACAAATTTTGTGTTAAGTAGACTAAGCACATCTGCACATGGCTTTCTTAAACAAATGAAATTTAGGTAAGACCCATTGAGTTAATAAGTGGGAAACTGGATGCAATAAGCACATTAAGCACATGTGATTCATTCATATAAAAATGAAATTAGGTAAGAACCAACACTGACTGCCAACCACCAAGATTCAGATGACAGATCACTAAATGATCCACTCACTCACCAAATTCTTCCCATATTTCTCAAATCTGAATATGAACAGTATTTCATTTGCAAGAATAAAAATGAAAGAGCTATACAAGCAATCACCGAATGAACGCGATCTCTCTTACGGAAGAACAGAAAAACTCACATGTTTAGCTAAATCTAAATCTAATAAGAAAATTAAGTAGATTACAGATTGCAATTAATCTGTTCATCGCAAAGCATTATCATATTACCCTCTTACCCAGCTCAGGAAGCTACAATCTCTATCAGAAAGCTAAGCAGTTTGGGCAAGAGAGCAAAAGTGATTAGACTCGCCATTCGCAAACTCCAACTCACAGATGGCGGAAATCAATGCATCAAATACCAAACAACAAAATGAATCGAAGCAGAACCTACGTACGTAGAGAGAATAACTATATGGAGAACGATATCACCGCCGGAAAACGCGAGGAATCGAGGGAGAGAAACGGGGGATTCGCATCATTCCCGGGCGTCATCAGCTGAATCCTCCCGCCGTCGGAACTGTCGGTGATCGCTGGAACATGCAAAGAGAGGAAGGAAGAGGGAGAGGCAGAGGCTGCGTGAAGGGCGATTACACGCTACAGGTGGCGCAATGCGCGGTCTTCTATGTTCCGCTTCTTACGCGGCTACCCAAGTCCCAAGTCGCCTTCAATTTCTTAGAATCAAGCCTAAACAGAGGCGGTGGTTGTGAACGGCTACAAATCATCTAAGAAACTTCGTCAGTTTTACCTTCAAAATTCTGATGCAAAAGGTGCAGAAATACTTATTTGCATGAACTAACGCAGGAAATATATATATATCAGCATCTTCGCACGGGGATATGCCTGTGCTCGATGCTCTTTGCATCGACAAAACCCAGCTGCGATGGTACCTCCGCCCGAACTCGGTCTCTCTACGACACTCGATCAATTGACCGGGCACAAGTGCCCCCATGCCCTACGCGACAGTACGCCCGCCTCGACAGTGTCCCGGAGCGGCGGCGTTTCTGCAGCTCGCAAACCCCCGTGCCCACGATCCCAGTGCCTGGTGCTCTTCCCGTACCTATTTTATCGTGCGCTAGAAATTCTTCACGGCACGGGCAGGCTTGGGCACGCGCGACCCCTGATAGAAAAATCGCAGTGTGTGTGCGTGTGCGCCGCATGTGTGTGGGCGGGCGCGGGCGCGCGGGCTGGCGTGCGATCACGATTTCCTTCCCAAACGGAGCCTTAAGCTTTTCATTATACTTGACATGTAGGCTAACATTGTGGAGTTCTCGGTGCAGCTGTTCCACAGTTTTTTCCCTTATTGTCCATCAAAATGAGATGAGCTCTGTTTTAAAAAAAAATAAGTTCTTGCACAGAACGTGTTTGATCTATTATTATAACGATACAATTTAATACATTCCTTGCTTGGAACATGTCTAGCATAGATTGCCACACAGAATATGATTTATTTCTTATTTTAAACACAAATGTCTAACATAGATTACCACACAGAATATAGTATAATTCCTTTTGTTTAGAATTTCATTTTTTTGGTGAACAAACATCACCATGTTATCTGTAAACCATGTTCAAAACCACAAATATCCTATTTCGTTCACCGTCGCAAGCATCTTCATTGATTTTTTTTTTATGATGATTCCCCCACTTGCGCTCTGACGAATTCACTAAGGATTCGTTTGATTAGACAGTGGCAAGGGCAGCCGGCGGCTGGAAAGGGAGTATTGGGGCCAGAGGGGGGATCAAATGGAGCCGACGATCCGTTTGTTTTGCCGCCCTAAACGCTTAACCAAAGGAAGCCTAAGTTAACTCGAATTGCTTTGAGATACAAGTTAACATCAAAATGAGATAGACAGACGAGCTCAGTTTTTTTATTCAGTTCTTGCACTGAACGCATGTCACCGCTCCGCCGCATGTTACCAGCATGCCAAATATGCTTGCGGGTGCAACCCATTGACCTGCATGCAATGCCCACTTTAATGTGAGTGCAATCCACAGCCACACAACGAGCGAAGCTCGTGGGATGATGCCAGCGCTCGCACACACACACACACACGAGTGACAATGCACGGCCCCTCATTCCCCATGCGACGACACCCCAGCTCAACAACACTCAACCTGCTTGCAATCCTTCGACTGCACATTACTACGTCCATTGTCTCATTTTGTCACGCGCTTGATGGAATGCCAGCAACATGAGCGCATCAAGCCGGGGGTACCGTCGCCAAGGCACACTGCCCTCCTGTCACTCATGCACTCCTACCACTCGGCTTCTCCAATACGCAGTGTGGCGGCAACAGGACTTCCAGCAGCACTCGACGGGTTTCACTTTAATATGGTATAAGATCATTTCTTAGAGATTACATTATTTTAGATGCTATAAACAATACAATTGCTAATGAATATTATTATCCTCAGGCAATGCATTCAACATTCATTGATCGGTGGACACCGATCGAGTGCAACGATCAGTTCAACTCTGTTGTTGGTTCAGAAACCACTGGTGGAACACGAGCCCACATGCGCATTGTTTTACCCATGCAAATGTTGTTAATGTTCTTTGAAGACCATGTCATGCATGAATATGAAAATCTCTAACATTACACTATTAAGGAGCTTCCCTGTTATTATAAGTAGATCAAGACAATATAAAACAAACTTCAATGTGCATGTAAACCAAGACAAAAATACATAACAAGAAAACTCAGATCTCTCAATCCCCAGAAGGAACAAAAATCCTATAAGATTCCACACAGAAGATTCTATAAGGAATATCAAATCATCATACACTTTACTTTGAGATTGGTGAAATTTACTGAGATTCAAGGTAGTTTTATATTCCTTGCTTCCTCCTCCCAGGATCTTCGGCCAGGAATTTCGAATAAGTTTTTCTCCCCACACATTGCCTTTCATTTCATGAAGGAAGAGCACCGGGCGCTGTAAGGCTCAAAGGCCTGCAAGCCTGTGCCTGTTGACAACGGGATTAAGCTCGCCAGAAAACGCCCCCTCGCTGCTTGATGCCGAGGGTTCGCGGCCGTGCCCGAACTCGGCGATCGGCCCGCTATAATCTCCGCTGTATTCAGGGCTGGCGAGCGCCACTCGTCTAACTCGCTTCATATTTGATGCATACAGATCAGAATCGTAGTCGGAGCCTGAGCTGAACAACATGCTCTGTCCGGGCCTCATTCCCTCGTTCAAGTCTTCCAGCGATACAACGCCCTCCAGCGCACGAACAACCTGCGGTTATAAAAAAAAGGGTTATAAGATCGTGTGATTTATTAAATCCATTGTTTGTTGGTTGGCAGCGGTTACATTATAACATTGAATTCAAACACAACAAATCTCCACAAACTCCCTAAAAAATGATGATTTCATTTTCACACAGAATTAAGGAATCATTACCCAAATTTTTCCTGGAGTTAGCATAATTACAGGTTGTACCCCTCTAACTTTTGAAATTACAAAAGCCTCTCCTGCAAGTTTAGATTTCATAAAATTCATGCACATAAAGACCCTTATGGAGTAAATTTATGGGGGTGGGGGCAGTGGCGGAACTAGGATCTTGAAGTCGCACGGGCACAATCTAAGTACTGTCAATTTGGGGGGTTCGGGGGCAGCGCACCCTGAGCGGGGGTTCGGGGGCAGCGTCCCCGAAAATGTTTTTTTTTTTGCAAAGATATTTTTGTAAGGAAAATATTGAACACAATATTTCAATCAAAAATTGAACACAAAATTACAAAAGAAAGGTTTAGAAATCAAGAAATCTCCAGATTTTTGAACTGATTTCAGTACAGAAATGAATGGTTTTAAGTGATTTTAAGTGGTTTTAAGCGTGAAAAAAGGAAGAAGATTCATTTTAAACAGGAAAGAAGAAGAAGAAGAAGTAGTAACCGAGCGGGAGCAGCAGTCGTCGACGCCTGGCGCCTGGCGGGCTAGGGCACGGGAGCAGCGACAGGCTAGGGCACGGGAGCAGCAGGCTTAGCGACGGGATTTCTTCTCCCCCGGTGAAAATCACGAAAAAAACCGGTCGGGCACGTGCCCTACCGTGCCCAGGGGTAGTTCCGCCCATGGTGGGGGGTGAGGCATGGCCGCATGGGGTCTTTTTGTGCATCAATGTTACGAATGTAAACTTGCATGTGAGATTTTTGTAATTTTAACAACTATAGCAGTGCGACCTATGATATTGCAAAACACTAGTTACAGGGGAGGTGACGCAGGAGGAATCTCTAGGCAGCGGGAAATCGACGACCTAACCCTACATGCAATGTCAAGCCCGGTGAATAAAATCACAATTGAAAAATAAATAATATCATCCCACACAGAATATTCAAAGAAAGACAGATAATTTATTTAAGCGAGACAAGCTTAAGTTTTCCTCCGCGTGGACAGCCACAGCAAGTGCACACGACGAATAAATCATGCAAATCACGATAATTATCTAACAGACCACCACAATACAAGATATCCAAATTAATAAAGTAATCAATCCAATACAAATACAACAACAACAACACTCAAGCCTTTATCCCACTATAGTGGGGTGGGCTATATGGATCCTTTGTCGCCGTTGTGCTCTATCTTGCGCAATAATCTCACTAATGTCTAAGTACATCATGTCTTTCCTTATAGTTTCATTCCAAGTCTTTATTGGTCTACCCCTTCCTCGCTTAATATGCCTAGTGACTAGACTCTCACAACGCCTAACAGGTGCCTCTAATGGTCTCCTTTGCACGTGTCCAAACCATCTTAGTCGAGCTTCTCGCATCTTCTCTACAATTGGTGCTACTCCAGTCTTATCCCTGGTACCTTCATTCCTAATTCTATCCAGTCTCATGTGTCCACACATCCACTTAAGCATTCTCATCTCCGCAACTCTCATTTTTTGCTCATATACACAATTCACTGCCTAACACTCAGAACTACAGAGCATCGCTGGTCTAACGCAGTACAGTAGAACTTGCCCTTAAGTTTTAATGGTACTTTACGATCACAAAAAATCTCTGACGCGCCTCTCCACTTCAACCAACCCCCTTGGATTCTGTGTCACATCTTTATCAATACATTCGTCTTTTTGAATTATCGATCCAAGATATTTAAAACATTCACTACGGGAAATATCTTAATCACCCAACTTAATAACAAAGTCATCCGTCCTTCTTGCACGGTTAAATTTAAGCTCCATATACTCTATCTTTGTCCTGCTTAGGGCTGAGCATAATAATCAAAATTCGATAATCACTCGAATTTATAGTCGAATCGAAATCAAAATAAAACGATTCGAATCAAAATGGCTTGAAATCGATTTCGAGCCTCACTTGAATCGCCCGATTTTTTATATGAGTCGACTCGATTTTTTATTCGAGCTAGGTGATTTAGTATTTAAAAAAATTTATTTATTAGCACTTATTTCATAAGTTTTTATGTTGAAGAAGACAAAAGTAGGTTTCAACTTTCCAAATTTAGAGTTTCAAGATTCCAATTTTTTTCTCAGGTCCCGGAAAAGTCTGAGCCGACTCTCTGTTCTCAACTCCCAAGTAGGAGCAGCTTTCCAAGAACTGAGCATCAATTCCAATTCACTTTTGTGAGATTTTAATTGGGCGTTGTTATTAGCACCGCAGTTTTGGCTAGTCGTACCGCACTATCTCCTAATTTTTCGCGCATTTTGGAAATACGTCTTGTACATGCATTTTTAGGAAAAGTATTCTACACGAAAGTTGTAGATCTCGACTGTCGTGTTGAACACATTTCCTAAAAATGAATGTACAAGACGTGCTTTGGAAATACGCCCAGGTTTCGCGTCTTTTGGAAAATATGCCTTGTACATGGATTTTTAGGAAAAGTGTTCACGAAAGTTGTAGCCGAGATCTACAACTTTCGTGTTGAACACTTTTTTATAAAAATGCATGTACAAGACGTATTTTCAAAAAACGCGAAAAAATAGGAGAAAGTGCGGTGCGACTAGCCAAAACTGCGGTGCTAATAACAACGCCCTTTTAATTTTGTTAAAATATATATAATTTATGAGATAAATCACAAGTGGTCACTACTATTCAATGTGATACCTATTGTCATTCGTCTCTCCATTGTTTACAACTTCCAACCTCTTGGAATTCCAGCGGACATCAGCCTTTCAAAAGCTTCAACATCACCTTTTGTCAAACTTGATTATTTTCATTTTGTTTAACTGATACAAGAGAGAAAATCATTGCTCGGGCTAGACATATTAAAAATTATTATTATAATAACCTTTATAAAATCACTATTTAACTTGGCCTTAAAATTTGTAATATTTGAATGGTTAGAAAAAACACTTAATTTCGAGCCAACTCTAAATTTATACGAGCAGACTCGAAATCGAATTTGAGTCGAGCCAGCTTGACTCGAAACCGAGTCGATTTTGAGCCGACTTCGAGTCGAAATTTTCAATTTTGAGCCGAGTAGGAATCGATCGAAATCGACTCGATATCACCCCTAATCATGCTCAACCTAAAACCAATCCAATACAATTATGCTGAAAATAATAATCCAATATAACGAAATCTCACCAAATAATGGGCTGACCAAGACACTGAAAAATCCGGAGCCGGCGATGCGTGTACGACGATCCGAGGTGGAACCAGCAACGTAAAAATGATAGAGGTGGCTGTCCTCGGTGGTGGATGATGAAATCGGATCGGAAATGGATAGATCCGTCCACGTATGGATAGATCTGCGCGAGGAAGGGTAGATCCCACAATATGAGATCGGATCCGGGCTGAAAAATTCCAGATCTAAGTTGATCCGGAAGAGGAAGGGCTAACAGAGGTGATCCACGAGAGGGGTGGTTGTGGGGAGGAGAAACATACGGCTGGAATTAGGTCTGGCTGTTGGAGGTCACGGGAGGGGAGACAATGGCTTGGGAGGAAAAGGGGAGTGGGCCGAGGAGGCTTCAGGGAGGGGCTTGCTAGGCGATGGTGGCTTGGGGAGGGAGCCCAGGCGGTGGACTTGCTGGGAGGGGGAAAAAGGGGCGACAGCAAGACTTGGTTGGGAGGAGGGAATAACGGCTGAAACAGGGAAAAGGGCAGCAACTGGCGGCTTGCTGGAGGAGAATTGGGAGGCCGGCGGTGGACAGGGGCTGAGGAAAAACTAAATTAAGGCTCCGTTTGGGAGAACTTATATTCACCGGTCAAGCGGTTACGACTGCATGAACCGGACCTTAATTAAGGTTTGATTCATGCGGTCGTAACCGCTTGACCGGTGAAAATAAGCCCTCCCAAACGGAGCCTAAATGAATAGTAAATTTCATGATTAAACAGTGAAGTGAACTGAAAAGGAATTCTGGACAACAACATGTGGGAGGGTTTCAGAGGCTGTAGTGGGGCTGTGGGAGGGTTTCAGAGGGGGAAGAAGGGGTCTTGGGTTAGGGGAAGTCTTGGGGAAAAAGATACAAACCTAGTAGTCGTCACCTAGAGTTCCACGGAGTTGGCATCGTGGCAGGATTGCGGGATTTCGGGAATTCTTTCACCAAAATCTGCAACAACCATCAATCTCTCCGGCTTGAAAAAATCATCTCCCGATGAATAGGAATCAAAATTCTCTCGATGTATGTTAGGTAAGACTCAAAGAGGTCCACCGGAAGTCATCCAAGTGTCGTCGACGGAAGAGTGTCCTCGCCTATAAACTCTCCCCGACTGAAAAGTTGTCGTCTCTGGTGAATGGAAATGACCGTACTGAAGTCAAAGTGCAGGGGCGAATCGATCAAACTCTGCTACAAGTACCCAGGTATCACTAACGTTTGTAGTAGGAGTGTACTGACGGAGTCTGGTTTCCGTAATGCTCTTAGTGCTCAACTCACGAGTGGTGGATCATGGTGCGATCGACGGCGCAGTAAGTAGAACTAAAAGAAGACGAGTCCCCAGGTGGGTGAGTGTCAGAAGTGGGTGAGTAGTCTCAGTAGTGGTGACCATAAGACGTGGGTGGGCAATGAGGGTGGTAAGGCAACGAGAGTGGAGGTGTGGGCGGCTGGAAGTCCACACTGCTTGGGTCCACATACTCGTGAGGCTCGTAGTATGACGTCAGATTTTCAACAATAAATACTGGGTGGATACTCATATTTATATGAGTATCAAGATCGTATGTTTGTTTCGATTCGTCTCATGATTATATAGAGATTCATTCGCCTAACGCTCAAGCTTCTAGTAAGCCTCGCACGGAGCCTCATAACACAGATTCGCGTCATCACATGTTCGCTTGCATGAAGTACATGTTCTTGCCAGTGAACATCGACATGTGACTTACCAAATTTTTTATCTTTATGAAGTACATGCTAGCTTATGAGTTTCGAGTTACAAATGATGAACAGACAACACAACAGACTCATGCAAATGATGACGAAACGACTCAATAGGCTCATGCAAATGAAACATGACCAACACAACATGCTCTATATAGGAAAACCTAATAATGACCGGGGTGTCTCTAAATGGTGGTGGTCGATCAGATGGCTCCCTCGGTGAAGTGTAAAAAAACTCATCCCGCGAGTGTCGGGTGTTTAGGTGACCATGTGAGACACCTACTCAAGTACGAGCTCTTAAGGAGCCAAACGTCTCCCAGGGAACGTGACACATCATGGGGCTCACCATGAAGTGTGTACGAAAAGTCACCACGAATGAGACGATCGCCCAAGTGAAAATCCGTACACCGACTAGAAAACGTGACTCTATAGTGTGGTAAGTATCCCCAAAAATAAAGAACTCGTCAGGTGGGTCAACAGGTGGTGCACCCCAAAACTCGTCGAGAGTGCAATGTGTAAGTAGATAGGATCCCAAAATATAAGGAGTATGCTCAAGTGTACTCACGAGAGGCCCTACATACGTACTGCTCAACTCAAGGTCAATTCTCTGGAGCAAGACAAGAGGTGATAACGGAAGTGACACAAGTAACTCGAAACTCATAGGCGAGCGGCTCAGCCGAATCGCAACACTACAGGCTCAATAGGCCGCTCAAGCTAGCTCTCAGTCGGGGTCACGAGAGACGGGTTAGAAACAGGAGATAGGTCACTCACTGAGCTAAGCACCTCACTGGGGTGAGAGCAATCTGCATCAGGTATCACTTCTGTCGTGGCTGATAGAACAGTGGTAGGCGTCGTGGTGACCTCAGTATGGGAGGGACTCGTACTGCGGAGGTCAAGGTGAGAATCTCATCGACCAGCTCTTGCGGATCTTATAGAATGTTCGTAAAGAAGGGCAAGCAGATACGTCAGCTCGAGGGACTTTGAGCTATGATAAACCACCTTAGTACGTATGTCAGATCGAGGTCCAAACCGAAATCGGGTAATATTCATGGTTGGGTGCTCTCGGATATCACTCCTCACCATGAACTCATCAAAACGGTCCATGTACTCAGTGACTAACATGAATCTTTGCTGAAGGGTAAATAATTGGTCGATCAAGCGACTCTGATACGACGAAGACAGATACCTCTGACATAATGTACGCTTCATGTCCATTCAACTAGCGATGCGACGAAGACGATCTCGCTCGCAGTTCTCTCAACGTCATAGTTGTCGGGACCGCGATCCGGATCATAGGATCTTACGATCCAGATTTTGTAAATTGATCCTGATTTTGTAAAGAGATCATCGATCCGACCATACTATCTAATCTGATCCTACCTCGAAATGATCTCATCTAGGATCTCGATCCTGACAACCTTGCTCAACACTTATACCAATATGCCCTCACCTGATCTAAAAGTCTAAGTTTCGCAAATTTGACGCGACGCTTACCGAATAACTCAAAATGATCAAGATAATACTTCATATCCACAAGCTAATAACTGAAAGACTCGGGACTCTATGAGTCATCAAAGGAAGTGGAAACAGTACGGAACTGACTTTCAAGATCTCTCTCAAAGCGACGATCCTCATAATATTCGTCCCTAAGGTAATTGAGTTGAGCTGAAGGATCAACACGATCCGCTCGCGCCTCGCGTACAAGGATATGAACGACGACTATCATTATATTGATCGTCTCTATTGTAGTGGGGTCATCTCGGTGGGTCAACACGATCTCTGAAGGTGGTGTGCTGCGATCGACAATAATCATCGTAGTAACGTGAGGATCTTCCAAACGGGGCTCTATGGACGCGAGTGTAAGTGGACACAACATCCAAATTGAGGAGAGAAATAATTGTGATACGTATACATGATGAAATTATAGACTCTACGACTGCGTATTAAGAGAGCGTGTAACCTGGCTCTGATACCAATTGACACAGAAGAAATCTATAGGCAGCGAAAAATCGACGACCTAACCCTACATATTATGTCAAGCCCGACGAATAAAATCACAATTGAATAATAAATAATATCATCTCATGCAGAATATTCAAAGCAAGACAAAGAAAATTTATTTAAGCGAGTCAGGCTTAGGTTTTCCTCCGCGTGGAGGGCCAAAGCAAGAGCGAACGACGAATAAATCATGCAAATCACGATAATTATCTAACAGACCACCACAATACAAGATATCAAAACTAATATAGTGGGCTTGACCAAGACACTGAAGAATCCAGAGCCGGATATGCGTGTACAACGATCCGAGGTGGAACCAACGACGTGGAAATGATGGAGGTAGTTGTTCTTGACGGTGGATGATGGAATCAAATCGGAAATGGATAGACCCGGCCACGTATAGATAAATCTGGGTAGGGAAGGGTAGATCCCACAATATGAGATCAGATCCGGGCTGAAAAATTCCAGATATGGGCTGATCCGGAAGGAAAAGGGCAAACGAAGGTGGATCCACGAGAGGGGTGGCTGTGGGGAGGAGAAACATACGACTAGAATTAGGGCAGGCTGCTGGAGGTCAAGGGAGGGGAGGTAGTGGCTTGGGAGGAAGAGGGGAGTGGTCGGAGGAGGCTTCAGGGAGGGGCTTATTGGGCGGTGGGGGTAGGGAGGGAGCCCAGGCGGTGGACCTACTGGGAGGGGAAAAAGGGACGACAACAATACTTGGCTGGGAGGAGGGAATAACGGCTGAAACAGGGAAAAGGGCAGCAACCGGCGGCTTGCTGGAGGAGAATTGGGAGGCCGGAGGTGGAGAGGGGTTGAGGAAAAACTATATTAAATGAATAACAAATTTCATGATTAAACAGTGAAGTGAACTAGAAGAATTTCTAGACAGCAATATGTGACTAGTTTTGGAGGCTGTAGGGGGACTGCGGGAGGGTTTCAGAGGGGAAGGAGCCTAGGGTTAGGGTAAGGCTCGGGAGGAAGATACAAACCTAAGAGTCGTCACCTAGGGTTCCACGGAGTCGGCACCGTAGCGGGATTACGGGATTCTGGTAATTATTACACCAAAATCTGCAACAACCTCCATGAGCCACTACCTATCTATTTATAATAAAATAAAAGCTATGACATCCCACCTTCAACGGCTATGATTAGTCGAAAGTGGGGCCACCCAAACACATAAAAATACAACACAAACTAATGAAGTAATATATCAAATTGATTTGCAATGCGAATCCGGACACATCTGCGGAGTCCGATCGTCGATCCAGGCACGCCAAATATGGAAAATCGCCAATTGGCCCCGAACGGGCCCAAAACTCGTCCTCCACTGCAAGTCCTCGCCTCTGCTCCGCATTAATCTCCTCGGCTTGAAAAAATCATCTCCTGATGAATGGGGATCGAAATTTTGTATGTCAGGTAAGACTCGAAGAGGTCCACCGGAAGTCGTCAAAGTGTCATCGAAGGAAGAGTGTCATCGCCTATCAACTCCACCCGACTGAAAAGTGGTCATCTCCGGTGAATGGAGACGGTCGTACTGAAGTCGAAGTCCAGGGGCGAATCGATCAAGCTCTGTTGCAAGTACCCAGGTGTCATCAACGTCTGTAGTAAGAGTGTACTGGCGGAGTCTGGCCTCCGTAATGTTTTCAATGCTCAACTCACGAGTGGTGGATCCAAGTACGATCGGAAGGGTCGTAAGTAGAACCAAAGAAGACGAGTTCCCGGGTGAGTGGAAGTCAGAAGTGGGTGAGTAGTGGTAGTCATCAGATGTGGGTGGGCTATGAGGGTGGTAAGGCAACGGGAGTGAAGGTGTGGGCGGCTGGAAGTCCCCACAATTTGGGTTCACATACTCACGAGGCTCGTAGTATGACGTCAGATTTTCAACAATAAATACCGGGTGGATACCCATACTTGTAGGGGTATCAAGATCGTAGATGTTTGCTTCGATCCATCTCATGATTATATAGGGATCCATTCACCTAACGCTCAAGTTTTTAGCAATCCTTGCACGGAGCCTCACAACGCAGATTAGCGTCATCATCTGCTCGCCTTCATGAAGTACCCACTCTTGCCAATGAACATCCGCATGTGACTTACAAATTTTATTATCTTTATGGATTCTTCGCCGGACGAACTCATGACACACATGCAAATGATGAACAGACAACACAACAGACTCATGCAAATGATGACGAAACGACTCAATAGACTCATGCAAATGAAAATTGACCGACACAACATGCTCTCTATGGGAAAACCTAATAATGACTGGGGTGTCTCTAAAAGGTGGTGGCAGATCAGGTGTCTCCCTCGGTGGAGTGTAGAAAACTCATCCCGCGTGTGTCGGGTGTTCAGGTGACCATGTGAGGACACATATACTCAAGTACGAGCTCGTAAGGAGCCAAACGTCTCCCAGGGAACGTGACACATCAGCAGACTCATCAGAAGGTGTGTACGAAAAGTCATTGTGAATGAGACGACTGCCCAAGTGAAAAATATGTACACCGACTAGAAGACGTGACTCTATAGTGTGATGAGTATTCCCAAAAATAAAGAACTCGTCTTGTGGGTCAGCAGGTGGTGCGTCCCAAAACCCGTCGAGAGCGCGATGTATCAGCAGATAGGGCCCCAAAATATCAGGAGTATGCTCAAGTGTACTCACGAGAGTCCCTACATACATACTGTTCCACTCAAGGTCAATTCTCTGGAGCAAGACAAGAGGTGATAATGGAAGTGACCCTAGTAACTCAAAACTCATAGGCAAGCGGCTCACCCAAATCGCATCCTCACCAGGATGTGGCGGTTCATTAGGAGGCACAACAGGGAGGTTGTCATAGAATTCGTCACTAGAATCAAGGTCCTCCAGATGAGTACCATCGTAAGAGGTAGCATCTTCTTGAATGGGTGGCATAGTCACTATGAGATCAACACCAGGCTCTGGGCTCTCGGTAATGAAGTGACACAGGGTAATGGCAATGGGAGAGCGACATAGACCTATAATCAAGAATGGATCCGTGGGTACGGTGTCAGAAAATTGGTCTGTGGTTGGGGTGCAAACTAACCTGATGTATGGCAGAGAAAGAGGTGTGGGTGAGGGGCACAACACTACATGCTCAATATGTCGCTAAGGCTCACTCACAATCGAGGTCACAAGAGACGGGTCAAAAACAAGAGATAGGTC
Source organism: Platanthera zijinensis (assembly GCA_039513925.1). NCBI lineage: Eukaryota > Viridiplantae > Streptophyta > Magnoliopsida > Asparagales > Orchidaceae > Platanthera > Platanthera zijinensis. Next base: position 50,690,854 of record CM077084.1, on the reverse strand, counting down.
ACTCACTGGGCTAAGTACCTCACTGGGGTGAGAGCAATCCGCATCAGGTATCACTTATGTCGTGGCAGACAGGACAGTGGTAGGCGTCGTGGTGACCTCAGTATGGGAGAGACTCGTACTGCGGAGGTCAAGGTGAGAATCTCATCGACCAGCTCTTGCGGATCTTATAGACTGTTTGTAACGAAGGGCAAGCTGATACGTCTTCTCGAGGGGCTTCGAGTTATGATAAACCACCTTAGTACGTAAGTCAGATCGAAGTCATAATCGAAATCGGGTAGTGATCATGGCTGGGTCCTCTCGGATATCACTCCTCACCATTAACTCATGAAAACAGTCGTTGTACTCAGCGACAGACATGGATCCTTACTGAAGGGAAAATAATTGGTCGAGCAAGCGACTCTGATACGACGGAGGCAGATAACTCTGACACAATGTACGCTTCATGTCCACCCCAACTAGTGATGCGACGAAGACGGTCTCGCTCGCGGGTCCTCTCAACGCTAGACCAATATGTCATCGCCTGATCTAAAAGTCTAATTTCAAAAACTTAACGCGGCGTTCACCGAATAACTCAAAATGATCGAGATAATACTCCATATCCACGAGCCAATAACTGAAAGACTCGGGACTCGATGTGCCGTCAAAGGAAGGGGCAACAGTACGAAACTGACTCTCAAGATCTCTCTCAAAGCCCGATCCTCATAATATTCGTCCCTAAGGTAATCGAGTCGAGCCGAAGGATCAACACGATCCACTCGCGTGCAAGGAGGTCCCTTATCAAAGAGGTCTAGGTATCGAGCTCCAGCCTCAACAATCTACCGCCTTGCCGAAAGTGAAAGCTAAATCCAGGGCGGAGAGCTGGTTGGGTGTATGAGCCACGGCCCATGTTAAGGAGAAGCTTTCAAAACCCTACGGAAGCCCTTAACATCTTCCTAATACCAAGGCTCCTCTATTTTGATTACTCAAGAAGAGTATGATTGGTTCACAATTTCAAATTTCATCTTATGCTTTACATGCCATCTCCACAGGGTTAGCTGCTACTGCCTTACATCATGGGTTTTACATGCCAATGTTTCATCCTCTGAATTGCATCTGCATTGGAATAGCTCCTACTATCCATATTGATACATCATGAGTTTTACATGACAATATTCATATTTGTTTGAGAAGATTTAAGACATACTTTTGTTGGACTACACAAATCTCTCTCATGGAGTGTTCAATCCTTAGTAGAAGTTAAGCTATCCCTAAATCTTCAATCTCAAATTTCTTGATCATGCATTGCTCCAAGGATTGCCTTTTCCTCTCACCATTCATAATCATGATGATATTGAACACATACACAAAAAGAAAGGTAATAATCCCCTGAGTTTGAATGATTAACAAATAATGTATGATCTCGCTGACTTTGTGTATATCTCATATGTATCACTACTTAGGTAAATCTTCTAAATCAAGTTCTTGGAGATTATTTGAATCATTATACACTTGATCAGTGACTAATTTGTTTCCAAATCCATGACTGGAAACTATGAGCAGAGACTATGATACCAACAGGAGTCGAAAGCGACTACAAAAGGAGAAATATAATGATTAATTGATGCTCAGTAGATTGATAAGGATGTCTGTACATAAATAGAAACCTCGTTTGCTTTCAATAAGTGAAGGAAATGGTGGGAATAATCACATGAAGTCTCGTTGTCACCTGATTGTAGCTAGCTGAGATTGCGACAATTATGGGAGTCTATGGCGACCACAAAAGGAGAAACATAATCCTTAACTGATGCTCGCTAATGACACAGTAAGATTCTAGAGAGACTAATGGTATTTTCTATATACAGACAAACTTCCGACAATTTGTTTTACGCACAATAATTTTTCTTTATACAACAAAATACTAGATGAGCCATGGTAGATAAAACAAACAAGCTAGGAAACACAGGACGTCGTATATATGTAAGAGTGCATAAAACCAAATAGCTAAGTAAATAAAATCACAAAGAGATAAAGCTTGGATCAACGATTGCAAATAATGTCCCTCAAGTAGGAAATTAACACTTAATTCAACAACAAAGATTGACTTCAAACGAAATAAACTCACATGACATAAGTAGTAGAGGGCTAGGAGGGATTTCTTGGAGTTGGGGCTGGTATTGGCCCTGAATTCCGGCCTCCTGGTAGAACGTTGGGCTGTTGTACAGCAAAAAACCGGGGATGTAAATGAGTTCCCTGAAGCTGGAAAAAGGGATGTTGTTGTTGCTGTGAATATGAGATGGGGGTGGAAAGAGACAGGAAGGAGAGAGTCGGTAATGGGTTGGATGTGGAGTATCTTTTGTAGAGTACAACTATCAAATGGGCCCTACACTCTGAAACTCTCTGTCACGGCTTTATCATCTGTCACTTATTTTGATTGGAATAACCGTCTTGGTCATATTCGTCTTCCTATACTGCAACAGACTCTTCCTGATTTTCCTTTTTTTTTGAATTTACATGTAAATCTTGTATATATGGGAAACAATATCAATCTACTACCTTCTCCTCTCATTGTACTTAAGAGCTCTAGTCCTTTTTTCTTTAGTTCATTTGGACATTTGAGGCCCATATAAAACTGCTAGTTTATTTGAATATAGTTGTTCTCTTACTTTTATTGATGATCATTCTTGCATAGTCGCGTGACATGATTATATTTACTGTGTGAACGCTCTGAATTACCATGTGTATTTCATTCATTCAACGCTGAGACTCGTACTCAATTTTCGACCTTAATTAAAATTCTTCAAACTGATAATGCACGCGAATATATTAGTCACGAATTCCAGAAAACTTGTCATACGTTGGGGATTATCCACCAAACATGCACCACCACAAAATGGTGTGGCCTAGCAAAAGAACTGTCATCTCCTTAAGGTTATCTGTTCCCTTATGTTTCAAATGTAAGTTCCCAAGATTTATTGACACTTCACAACCTTCAATGCATGTTATTTAATTAATCATATGTCCACATCCATCATGAACTTTGTGATGCCATTCTCCATCTTATTTCATTCAACACCCTCTTTCCCTTTGACTACTCATGTTTTCGGTAGTGTTTGCATTGTCAATTATCTTGTCCCTCTTGTACACAAATTGACCCCAAAGCTACTAAGTATATCTTTGATGAGTATTCTCGTATACAGAAGGGTTATGTGTGAGTTTTGGGCCCCGGGCCTAGTTATCTCTTATGATCTTTTATTATTGTCATCATTGTTCGGTATTATTTATGTGGTGGCTTAATTATAAGATAGATGAGAGTTAGCGGTTAGAAGTTAGGAGTTAGCAATTATGAGTTTGGTGTCTTGTAAGCCTATATAAAGGCATGTGTATGCTTGAATGATTTATCAATGAAAAAATTCTAGCACATTGTCCTCTAATGAGATCTTGGTAACTCTCTCTCGAGTAAACACCGCTTAGGCAGTCGCAGTTTCGGCTTCGTTGTATCAATCACCACCAATGGCTTCGCCTCCGTCATCCTCTGATAACCTCCGGGCTAGGCCCATAACATGTTGGCATCAGAGGATCTCAATCCTCCTTTTCCACCGAAGCCTCTCCAACAACTTGCAAACCATAAATCCTTTCAGAGAAACCGCTGTCATTTTGATCCTCCAAATCCTTCAATTCCTGCAAGTGTAAAGCAGCCGCATCGTCCTAGCGTCTCGCCGTCTCCAGCGACGAGCCTGATCCTGTCGATTTCCTCGCCTCTACGATTGACGATGTTGTTTCCTACGTTTTGATGATTATTTTATTAAGCATGTTTAACTTGATGCGGATTCATTCTGCATTCTAGTATGACTGCGTAGATGGGCATAAGCTAGTTTGATTCATCATTCAGGCAAGTGCACCTATCTATCTTAGTATAGGAGAAATCTACATCTCCTGTCGTATTCCACAGGGTCTTTTCAAACACTCGTACTAACCCTCACCCTATTATCATACCTATAATTAAAATTGATTTTTAATCTAAATAATCCTAACTATGACTACTTGGATACAATAGTATTGGAGAATAAAAGATGATAAAAGACTGAAGGTAGGAGCTTTCGCATGAACATAATCATTTAAATAGACAATTCTATGTAATCATGAGATAACAAAACAAGCAAATTCATTGTATTGTAAAGGGTTAAATAGTTATCAAATTCTCTCTCGAGCTAGTCAAAATCTAAATTTAAGTTGAGTAAATTTTCTCTCGAACAATTTACAATACTCAAATTTGAATTACATAAATTACCCTATCTCCTACATGAATTCATGAAATCATATCTCTAAAATACCATAAATCAATTTATTCGTATCAAAATTATCCAATTAGCATATCTCTCGATCATGAGAATTGAACTGCAAAGAGAAATAATACCTAAATATGAAATTTTATCCATTATCACAAACATTCAATTTCTCAATCTAGAAGTTTGAGACTCATGTAAAATAAAAACTAAATTCATAACTAGGATAATTCTCAATGTTTGCAAACCTATATACGAATAAAATACCATGAATTCGACGAAAACAAGAAGATACATGATTACTAAATTGTTCAAATGAAAAGTTCAAACGAAATAAAAGATAGATAAGGTTAGATCACTAAGAGAAAAAGAAATTAAGAGAGATACATGAAAGATTAAACGCATACAAAATTTCCTTCAATTACTCCTTCGCTTGGGTGCTCCACCTTCGTCCTCCAGAAGTTCTCCAAGAGAAAATGATCCAAAAAGCCCCCATTAATTTTTTTTCTCCAGGTTTTTATAGTCTCATTACAAACATGGTCGAACACGGGTTCCAACACGGCTGTGTTACTGGCCGTGTTGACAGTTCCAGGGCGGCTTCACACGAATAGGCGTGTCTGGTCGTGGGCCGTGTCATCTGACACGGGTATTAACACGGCCATGTTGGAGAACACGGCCGTGTTGTTCTTCATGTTCTTCAGATACGGGTTGGTCGGCTTCAGTTCTCCAATTTGTCCCGAAAAGAACACGGTCTGTGAACACGGGCGTGTTCCCACCCATGTGGTGCTCTGACTTCTCCTCCATTTAATCGGATCCAGCTAGAATAGAACACGGGTAGGCACACGGGCGTGTTCCTACCCGTGTGCGACCAATTCTTCTCCTGTCATCAGCCATGTTGGATCCGTCAACTCCCCTATTTGCTCCAGGACTTTTAGTTCCACTGGTTCGCAGTACCTGTATTAGAAAATTAAACAGTAAGTGAATAGCTCAATACATGAAATAATAAAAACTCCAAACTATGCTTTACTATTCATGATAATACCAATTCCTAACTATTCTCGCGCAATTACTTGATAAAGAGATAGAAAATAGTGAGCATGATTACAATTATGATAGTAAAAAGACTATCATAATTGTACTCATCAAATACCCCCAGACTTGAGTGTTTGCTTGTCCCTAAGCAAACTAATTCAAACAATTGGGTTACCGATACATAATTCTTCTTCTGCACACTGGTTGTTATAAATTCAAATAGAAATTTGATGTTACAATTGTATAGGAAATAGTATAGCAGACTTTTCTAAATATAATTTTATCTTAAAATTCCCCCAATATATATCTTAACTATTTTTCGCACTTTCTTAGAATTAGGATTATAGTTATCCATATCCATTGTGAGGAGAAAATAACAATCTTAATAAAATATGCATTAGTATTTCAAAACTTAAAAATACTCATATTGATAGTCATGCACTTTCCTTTACACACCCTCTCCACGGCACTAGTGAGAATTAGTAAGGTTGGATCCTTAGGACTTGTATTATGGTGTAACCTTTTTGGCTTAGGATAGGCGATTATAGGTGGGGTAATCAAAAATAAATTTGATGGTTTTCATCACACCTAGATCACAATTGAGCCCTTTGTATGGTAAAAATACCTTAACATACATCAATATTATAAGAGCACCCCCAGACTTTGCACTTATTATACTTCCAGAAATTTTTATGGAAACTCTATATTTATTTATTTTTTTATTAACCAAGGGTCCATAATAGGGATCATTCCGAGTGGGTGCAAATATACACACACTCAGGCCACATATCACTATGTTTTATTTTTTCAATGGTTCATAGTTGAGATCATTCCAAGTGGGTGCAAGTATACACGCACTCAGGCCGCATATCACTATGAACATACTCATTCCATGAAGGTCTCAATGATAGGTGTGCTAATAGGTAAGGATTGGCCTTGGTGAATTTTAGTAGTAGAGTATCAAAAGATATAGGGATTAGGTTCAAATTGGGTGTGCAAGGGTATAATGTTTAAGGTTTTGGGATTGCAGGGTTCAAACTATCCAAAAGGAGGCCTAAGTCATTTCCACCCTTACTAATTAACTTGTGCAAAAGGTTTGAGGATCGCTAGTAAGTTCTAGACACCAATAGAGAAAATTCTTTATTTTGATTTCCTAATACAAAATTATCAAAATATTACACTCATCGACTCACTTTAGTATAGATAAATATATTTTCTAAAATGGAGTGATTATTAGTTAATAATATAAAGGACGAATCTTTTTAAATAAATTATATGGAGAAAATTAGGCTAATGAATTTCTATATGTAGTTACTAAACAACAAATTTGAACACGAATTCATTTTAATCAGCGTGTGAAAGTAAATTAGATAGTTATACTCTCAAATGAGTGAAGTAATGAGAGCTTAAAGAGAAGGAACAAATATTTACGGGTGTTTAACAATCTTGAGTACTATAATAGCATTAAAAAAAAAATTACACCCAATTGTAATCATGTCCTTCACAGAAATTATAAGTAAACAGCATTCACCCCCAGACTTTAAAGTTGTAATGTCCTCATTGCAATAATAAAAAAAACTGAGAGCAATGTCACCAAAATAGAAAAAAAAATTGACTATCATGAATGTAGAAGAGCACAAAATATAGATATAATATATAGATAAGAGTACATCATGATCAGAGCAGAGCACATCCTCATCATCAAATAACATAATAATATTGTTACTGATAATAATACAGGACCAGATAAATAAAAAGAAATGCTACAAAACATCCACCAATATAGTGATACAAATCAGAAATACATAGGAGCATCGTCCTGATCATCCTGGGACGGAGGCTGGCGAGGAGCTGGTCGTGGTGGGTTGGTCATCCCCAAGTGATGCCGGATCTGAAATATGGCGTCCTCAGTCCGCTGCTGCGTGTCCTCGATACGCTGAAGGGGCGGCGAGAGCTGGGTCTCGTAGAAGTACTGTAAATTACGCGCGTACTGAGACTGCGGTCGAGGATGGGCAGTAGAAGACTCGCCCGGAGTGTAGGTGGACCGGGCTGGGGGAATCAGTGGCTCATCGAGGTCAGGATCGACCTCGTCGTCAGCGTCAGGGACAGGTACATGTCGTACACGGCTCGCATTGGTATAAGTAATCCCACCCCGGCCCTGACGAGCGGTGACGAGGCGGATGGAGCGAAGGCTGGCTATGGTGATAGGCACAGTCTTCGCCACCACGGTCATCGGGGGAAGGGACGAGAATATGTTCATATTCTTCGCCAGGCGGGTAATGTAAGGGGCTACACAAATAGTCCATATTCGGGAATTGTCGGCCTGGTGAAGGATGAACTGGGCGAGCATGTACCCCAGGTGGACGGGATAACGGGATGACATGCTATACAAATATAAAACATCTGATCTACTAACAACGCCAGAGCTTTCGCCCCGCCCGCTCAGAGTATGACTAAGAAAATGGTGAATGTAATGGAGGGCGGCAGAATTCAACTTTGAGGCCTTAGACCTTTTGGCTTCATAAGGATCGACGTCGAAGGAGAGACGGGCCCAGATATTGCCCGCAAGGTCGCGTGTAGGGAGGTCAAAATGAAGGTCAGTGTAGGCGGTAGAAGAGACGAAGGAATCCTCATACACCCCTAAGTACTGGGTGAATTGGAGAAGGGTGAGCGTATGAAAAGTGTCCGCCACCCGAAATGAAATAATTCCCTCGTGCGGGTTTCCATGCTCCATCAAGGAAGGCCAAAGGTTTAAATAAAAAGTGGACAAGAACTCGAGTGTGAGTTCTCTAAAACCTAATTCCTCGATGGTAAAAAATTCGTGCCACCCTACGACGGAGAACAGCTCCCGGACCTCTCCCGCTAGATTAACTTCTTCAAGGACGCTCCAGTCAATTGTTCGGATGTCCTGGTATTTCTTGGATTTGAGGCGATTGTAGCGATTTGTAAGCGTGGGATCGGTGAAAACCAGCGGTAGGGAGGCGTCACGCCTTTCTGTAGACAAAGCCTGAAGGTCAGGGCGACGTCGGCGACCGTCTGGATTACGTGAGGAAGCCATGATCTGTGGACAAGAAGAATAATGTTTTAAGATAGGAAAAAAAAAATTGAGATGCAAGGGAAAAGAAGAAGAAGAAGAAGAAGGAAAAGAGATTGGAAGAAGAAGAACCTAAAGCCCAAAACCTTTAACTAGGAGAAATGTGTTGCGAGGAGAGGAGGCGCGTCCACTAGCTTTGAAGGCATATCGATTCCAACTGGTTCTGAATTGAGAAGGTGCAGGGGAGGAACAATGGAAGCAAGGGAGAATACGAAGATGGAGAGCTCGGCCCCCCTTATAAAGGCAGCGAACACGGGTTTCCACACGGCCGTGTGTGCAACCCGTGTTCGAGCATCTTTTATCCGTGGAACACGGTCTCCTAGGAGACGTGTGGTCAAAATCACGGGGGCGCAGCGTGTCAGGCTGACACGGCTACCAACACGGCCGTGTATCGGCCCCTGTGGTCAAACTGTCAGGCGATGGGAGCAGACACGGTCCACAACACGAGTGTGTGTGGAACCGTGCCCTGCTTGATTGATGGGTTTAAAAATTCCACACGGCTCCCGACATGGCTGGGTGAGCAACCGTGTCCTTCTCTGGACAAAACAAATAAAATCGTCAAGCTATGGCACAGTCATGAACACGGCGGGGTAATTATGGATGTGTTGGAAACACGGTTAGGCACACGGCTGGGTATCCAGCCGTGTGGTTCTCAGGACAAATGGTTGCTTATCTCAAATTTAATACGGGACACGGTTGGGTGGTATGGATGTGTTATGGACACGGCCAGGCACACGGGCGTGTGCTTGGCCGTGTACTCCTGACTTTTAGATTTCTCCTAGATTTGTTTTAAAAAAAATTATTTATTTATTATTTTTATTATTATTTTATTTTAACATCTACCTAGATTTTTACTAAAAATTTTGTATGTTAATGTACGTACTCCTAGTCTAGACGGTGGCATGATTCTTGACGGACGAAGTCTTGAGGAAGCGCACCGTAATAGAGTTTTAATCGGTGCCAATTGACCTTAAAGTCTCCCTTTTCAGGGTGGGTTAACTTGACGGTGTCGTAGGGAAAGACTTCTTTGACATGGAAGGGACCAGACCACCTCGATCTTAACTTTCCTGGGAATAAACGCAGTCTGGAATTAAAAAGGAGGACTTGGTCACCTTTTTAGAATGTCTTGGGTTTGTGAAAGTGACGGTCATGGAATAGTTTAGTCTTCTCCTTATAAATCCGAGAGTTCTCATAGGCCATGGTTCTCCACTCATCTAGTTCGTTAAGCTGAAGTTTTCTCTTCTCCCCTATAGAATTGGTATCAAAATTCAAAAAGCGTATTGCCCAATAAGATTTGTGTTCTAATTCAATAGGAAGGTGACAAGATTTACCATAGACTAATCTAAAGGGGGTGGTACCTATAGGTGTTTTGAAAGCGGTCTTATATGCCCATAAACAATCGTTTAGTTTCTTAGGCCATTATTTTTTATTCCCTTCTATAGATTTTTCTAAGATTCTCTTAAGTTCTCTATTTAATACTTCAACTTGACCACTAGTTTGAGGATGATAAGGTGTAGTTATCATATGTGTAACTCCATATTTTTGCAATACTGTGTCTAGCTGTAGATTACAAAAGTGTGAACCCCTATCGCTAATAAGTGCACGTGGTGTGCCAAATCGTGCAAATAAGGATTCCAAAAATTGAATCACTACTCTACTATCATTAGTATGCAAAGCTTGCGCCTCAACCCACTTTGATACATAATCTACGGCTACCAAAATATATTTATTCTCATACGAAACTGGAAATGGTCCCATAAAATCAATTCCCCACATATCGAAAACTTCACATTCATGAATAAAATTTTGCGGCATTTCATGTAATTTAGAAATATTACTTGATTTCTGACAAGAATCACATGAAAGCACATACCTTTGGGCATCCCTGAATAGAAGGGGCCAATAAAAACCAGAGCCAAGAACCTTTTTGGCAGAGCGATTTGCTCCATAGTGACCACCGGTAGGGCCTGAATGGCACTGCTCCAAGATTTACCAACCCTCCGCTGTTGATACACACCTTTGGATAACTAAATCTGCACATATCCGAAAAAGAAAGTGGTCCTCCCAGAAGTAATATTTCAAGTCAGAGAAAAATTTCTTTTTCTGCTGATATGAAAAATCCTTTGGAAGGACCTTAGCCACGAGATAGTTTGCATAATCGGCAAACCATGGATAATCAGGATTTATTTTTGTAGATAATGCAAATAACGATTCCTCATGGAATGTATCAGAAATCTCAGATTCATCTAACATTGCTCGTAAAGGATTTTCTAAATGTGATATATGGTCTGCCGCTACGTTTTTTGCTCCTCGTTTATCCCTAATTTCTTAATCAAATTCTTGTAATAAAAGAACCCAACGGATTAAACAAGGCTTTGCTTCCGCTTTGTATAGCAAATATCTAAGGGCAGAGTGATCTGTGTATACTATCACTTTAGACAATGTTAAATAAGATTTAAATTTATCAAAGGCAAAAACCACTGCTATGAGTTCTTTTTCAGTTGTGGTATAATTCTCTTGTGCATTATTAAGTGTTTTGCTAGCATAAAATATAGGATGAAAATGTTTGTTTCGGCGTTGTCCTAAAACAGCTCCTACCGCAAAACTACTAGTGTCACCCATGATCTCGAACGGCTGAGTAAAATCAGGTACGGTCATAATAAGAGAATTAATTAATCTCTCTTTTAAGAACTCAAAGGCATGTAGACACTCTTGATCAAAGATAAAAGATGTGTCTTTCTCTAAGAGTCTAGTAAGTGGTTTAGCAATTTTTGAGAAGTCTTTAATAAACCGGTGGTAGAATCCTGCGTGTCCTAAGAAACTTCTAACTGCCTTAACAGAGGTTGGTGGTGGTAGTTTTTCTATGGTCTCTATTTTCGCTCCATCTACTTGGATTCCTTGGCTTGAGATTTTGTGGCCTAATACTAACCCTTCTTGTACCATAAAATGACACTTTTCCCAACTAAGCACTAGATTGGTTTCTTCACACCTCCTCAGAACTTTTTCTAAATTATTCAGACACAAATCAAATGAATCTCCAAATACAGAGAAATCATCCATGAATACTTCCATAATATCTTCGACATATTCATTAAAGATAGCTAACATACACCTTTGAAAAGTGGCAGGTGCATTACATAGACCGAATGACATACGTCTATAGGCAAAGGTACCAAATGGGCAAGTGAATGTTGTTTTCTCCTGGTCTTCTGGTGCTATAGGACTTTGGAAATACCCAGAAAGTCCATCTAGAAAACAATAATAAGAATGTCCTGATAGTCGTTCTAATATTTGGTCAATAAAGGGTAAAGGGAAGTGGTCTTTCCTAGAGGAATCATTTAACTTTCTATAGTCAATACAGACACGCCAACTCGTTACGGTTCGCGTTGGAATCAACTCATTCCTATCGTTCGCTACCACAGTTAGACCTCCCTTCTTAGGGACGACTTGTACAGGACTTACCCATGAACTATCTGAGATAGGATATATCATACCAGCATCTAATAGTTTAACACTTTCAGCCTTAACTACCTCTTTCATATTAGGATTCAGCCTACGTTGCGGTTGAATAGAAGATTTATAGTTTTCTTCCAAAAAGATTTTATGTGTGCAAAAACTAGGATTAATACCTTTTATATCTGATATTTGCCAAGCTATTACTCCTTTACATTTCTTCAATACAGTTAATAATTTAGTCTTTTCAATATTAGAAAGATTATAAGAAATAATAACTTGGTACGAAAAATTAGCTCCTAAGAATGCATACTCAAGATGATCCGGTAATTTTTTAAGTTCTACTTTAGGTAGATCCTTAGTATTATTCTTATGAACTTCATGATCTCCTTCTGTAATTAAACTATATTCAGTCGTTCTATCCATTGAAACAGATTTATCTAAAAAAAATAAATGTTCAACAATGTCTTCATTTTTTTCATCTTCTAGATAACAATTAGTGATGCAAATTTCTAAAGGATCTCTATAATATAAAGTAGAATTCATAGAAGTCATAAAATTATCAACACCATGAGAAAAATAGCAATAATCATCATTATCTAAAGATTGTTTCATAGTATTGCCTATTTGAAAAGTGACTTCATCTTCCCCTACTCGTAAAACTAGTTTACCATCAAAAACATCAATTAAATCTCTAGATGTGGCTAGAAATGGACGACCTAGTATAAGTGGTACTTCAATGTTTTCATTCATATCTAAAATAACAAAATCAGCAGGAAATATAAACTTGTTTACCTTAAACAATACATCTTCTACTATGCCTCTAGGATACTTAATCGACCTATCAGCTAATTGAATACTCATTCTAGTAGGGCTAAGTTCTCTTAGGCCTAGTTTCAAATATAGTTTATTAGGCATTAAATTTATACTGGCTCCTAAATCCGCTAAAGCTTTATTAACTTGTAAATCACCAATTAAACATGGAATTGAAAATGAACCGGGATCCTTAAGTTTTTCAGGCAATTTATTTTGCAAAATAGCAGAACATTCTTCACTAAGTGTGATTAACGATAATTCTTCTATTTTCCTTTTATTAGAAATCAAATCCTTCAAAAATTTTGCATACTTAGGCATTTGAATAATTTCAGAAAAAGGTAAATTAACATGTAATTGTTTAAACATAGATAGAAATTTACCATATTGCGCATCCATGCGCTCCTTGTTCAGGTTTGTTGGATATGGTACGGCTGGTTGATACTCCATCGGCTTCACGTTCATATCATTTGGTGCTTCGCCACTAGACTCCTCTTGAAGTGCTTGTGCAAGCCTTGGGTCTTGTAACTCCTTAGTCCTTTCCGCTCCTCAACTGAATTGCTCTTGCATGTTCCTTCGGATTTGTCTAAGTATTTCCTGGAAGTGTTCCTTGTTGTCTTTCAGACACCATCCTTGTCAACTGACCAATCTGATTCTCCAAATTTCGAATAGAACCCTCTTGATTACGGAAGGCAACATCGGTAGTTTGCATGAACTTAGTAAGGACATCTTCCAATGTCGGCTTCCTTGGCTCCAATTGTTGTTGTTGTTGTCCAAATATGGGTTGCTTGCCTTGATTGCCTTGCCCTCCCCAAGAGAAATTGGGGTGGTTCCTTCATCCTTGATTGTATGTAAAATTATATGGGTTGTTTGCAGGGTTGAAAGGTGGTCTGGGATTGTTACCCATATAGTCAACATGCTCTTGCACTTGAGGTTCACCACTAGGCATTCCAACAAGGGAAGGGTCCCATTGTTGAGGTACCATGGAGGATGTTGCTAAAGAAAGGTTGTCCATCTTTTGGTGTTCTCCACTTGAATGGCTAAGGCAGTAACGACATCCACTTCATACATTCCTGCAGGCTTATTAGGCATTGGTCTCACGGTAGTCCATTGATAGTTGTTCATAGTCATGTCCTCTATCAATTGTTGAGCCGCTTCAGGTGTCTTATTGTTCAAGGTGCCCCCACTAGCCGCATCAATAGTCTGTTTGGTGGCTGGATTGAAACCATTGTAGAAAGTCTGAATCTGAAGCCATGAAGGTAAGGCATGATGGAGACATCTCCTTAATAGATCCTTGAATCGATTCCATGTGTCGTACAACGATTCAGATTTCAATTGAACATATGTAGAGATGTCGTTCCTTAGCTTCGCAGTCTTCCCCGGTGGAAAGTACTTCATCAAAAACTTCTCAACAATCATGTCCCAAGTAGTAATCGATCTTCTAGGTAAAGAGTTGAGCCACAGCTTCGCCTTATGCCTTAGTGAGAACGGAAATAATCTCAATCGAATGGCATCATTGGAAACACCATTGATCTTGAATGTATCGCATATCTCTAAAAATCCGGCTAAGTGGGTGTTAGGATCTTCATCTTGCAATCCATCATATTGAACATATTGTTGGACCATTTGTATAACACTCGGCTTTAAATCGAAATTGTTGGTTGGAAAAGGTGGTCTAACGATGCTCGACCCAGTACCCTGGAGATTGGGCCTAGCAAAGTCAGACATGGTTTGCTCATTTTGGTTTGTCATGGTATCTAAATCTTCTGGATGGTGTTCTCCTTGATTCACTGTTTCTTCTTCTAACAGTTCGTTTGCAATATCTGTGGTATTGATCCCACGTCTCTTTGATTGGTGTTATGAATAATTCGTTCTGGTTCAGGATGAAATGGCTCTAACCCATAATTTCTTCCCCTGGTCATAGACTAACAGACTACAAAACAGAGATTAAGTAATATAATTATACTATAAACAAGTCTACTATTATTTATTACTAAACAAAAATGGTAGATTAATAGAGTTTTAAGCTTTCAAAATCTTGAAAAACGAATCCCCGGCAACGGCGCCAAAAACTTGATGATTATTTTACTAAGCATGTTTAACTTGATGCGGATTCATTCTACATTCTAGTATGACTACGTAGATGGGCATAAGCTAGTTTGATTCATCATTCAGGCAAGTGCACCTATCTATCATAGTATAGGAGAAATCTACATCTCGTGTCGTATTCCACAAGGTCTTTTCAAATACTCGTACTCACTCTCACTCTATTATTATACCTATAATTAAAATTGGTTTTTAATCTAAATAATCCTAACTATGACTACTTGGATACAATAGTATTGGAGAATAAAAGATGATAAAAAGCTGAAGATAGGAGCTTTCACATGAACATAATCATTTAAATAGACAATTCTATATAATCATGAGATAATAAAACTAGCAAATTCATTGTATTGTAAAAGGTTAAATAGTTATCAAATTCTCTCTCGAGCAATTCAAAATCTAAATCTAAGTTGAGTAAATTTTCTCTCGAACAATTTACAATACTCAAATTTGAATTAAATAAATTACTCTATCCCCTACATGAATTCATGAAATCATATCTCTAAAATATCATAAATCCATTTATTCGTATCAAAATTATCCAATTAGCATATCTCTCGATCATGAGAATTGAACTGCAAAGAGAAATAACACCTAAATATGAAAATTTATCCATTATCACAAACATCCAATTTCTAGAAGTTTAAGACTCATGTAAAACAATAACTAAATTCATAACTAGGATAATTCTCAATGTTTGCAAACCTATATACAAATAAAATACCATGAATTCGACGAAAATAAGAAGATACATGATTACTAAATTGTTCAAATGAAAAGTTCAAACGAAATAAAAGATAGATAAGGTTAGATCACCAAGAGAAAGAGAAATTAAGAGAGATATATGAAAGATTAAACGCATACAAAATCTCCTTCAATTACTCCTTCGTTTGGGTGCTCCACCTTCGTCCTCCAGAAGTTTTCCAAAAGAAAATGATCCAAAAAGCCCCCATTAATTTTTTTCTCTAGGTTTTTATAGTCTCATAGCAAACATGGTCGAACACGGGTTCCAACACGGCTGTGTTACAGGCCGTGTTGACAGTTCCAGGGCGGTTCCACACGAATAGGTGTGTCTGGTCGTGGGACGTGTCATCTGACACGGGTACTAACACGGCCATGTTGGAGAACACAGTCGTGTTGTTCTTCATGTTCTTCATGTTCTTCAAACACGGGTTGGTCGGCTTCAGTTCTCCAATTTGTCCCGAAAAGAACACGGTCTGGGAACACGGGCGTGTTCCCACCCGTGTGGTGCTCTGACTTCTCCATTTAATCGGATCCAGCTAGAATAGAACACGGGTAGGCACACGGGCGTGTTCCTACCCGTGTGCGACCAATTCTTCTCCTGTCATCAGCCATGTTTGATCCGTCAACTCTCATGTTTGCTCCAAGACTTTTAGTTCCACTGGTTCGCAGTACCTGTATTAGAAAATGAAACAGTAAGTGAATAGCTCAATACATGAAATAATAGAAACTCCAAACTATGCTCTACTATTCATGATAATACCAATTCCTAACTATTCTTGCACAATTACTTGATAAAGAGGTAGAAAACAGTGGACATGATTACAATTATGATAGTAAAAAGCCTATCATAATTGTACTCATCACGTTTTCACGTTGTCTCCTTCCAAAGGACACAACCTCCGACTTACGTGAAGCATTCTCTCGTCGACTCCATCCCAGCCGTCGATTCCATGCCCTTCTGCATCGACGAGCCCCCACAACGAGCCATTGATGATCCCAACCATCGATTATGGTGCACCAACAACCCCTCCCTCTCTTTGCTTCATAGACAACCGCACACATCGATTCTTTAACTCCTGCTCAAGCCGACTGAGTCTTCCTTGAGCTGCATGCCTTACCTTCTCGAGACCCTGCACAACAGCACCCCCACGAGCCCCTGGACTGTGCAACTGTCTATTCAGACCAGTTGCTTTCAACAACTTTTGGTTTATATAATTATTAATTAATCCACTCCATGATTAATTAATTTTTTAATTCCAAAAGTGCTAATTTTAAATTGGTTAGCGTCATTGGGAGGCGTCGTGGGTCTCGCAACAACTTGCATAATCCATCAGTCGTTGAAGATTCGGTCAATCCAGTCACCCGCTCCATCTCTTGGCAAGCAACTCACACAATGGAGGACTTGCCAAATTTCACGGCTACTCTCCAAGAGATGCTACAGACCTTCATGACCTCTATAGAGGCACGTTTTCGGGACATCGACGCACGTCATTGAGACGACATGACTACCCTCACCATCAAAGCTTAATGAGCTAACTGCAAAAGTTCCCGTTATTAGTAGCTTACTACCCCACCTACGGATGATGCCAGCAGCAGTCAAGCACCGACACCACCACTTATCCACCATGAGCCACCACCACCGGCCCTTGTATGCCCTGAGGTTGTTGCACTACCGCACTACCCCAGGTTGGATTTTTTTGACTTATGATGGGAAGACAGACTCATTAGGTTAGCTCATTAAGTGCGAATAATTTTTTGCCCACTAGCAAATATCGGCAGCGGATCAGATTCATCTAGCATCCTTCACCCTCGACTCAGCTCTGCTTTGGGCCATTTGTTTCCTCACCGACCAGTCAGATCTGGCTTGGGAAAACTTTAAGCGATTCTGCAACTTGCATTTCGGTCCTCCCACCTGCGGCAACTCCCTCGGTGAACTCACAGCTTTATGACTGACGGGATATGTGGACGATTATCTGGAACAGTTTCAGTTCTCCTAGCGCACGTCGCGCTTCTGCCTGGGATGAAGGTCTTCATCTTCATTGTCGGACTTCGTGACCGTCCATAGCTGGATGTCAAATTTGAGACTTCTCGAGACTTAGTGACTACTATGAGTTTAGACAGGATTTATCGCCACCTTCAGCTGGAGCAGGAGGCTTATATTTCTGCAAACATAGGGGATCCTTCGGGTCGCACTGAGGGCCCTCCAGCCACTCCGATCCGTTGATTATCTCGTGTCGATTTGATGGAACGACGAGCGCAAGACTTATGTTATAACTGCAACAAGCAGTATACTCGCGAACATCGGTGCGAAGAGCTTTTTTATTTGTATGTCGGAGACTCTAACGATAAGGGCGTCAGGTGAGGTCGCTACCATCGTCGATCTTCCTTGAGCTGGAGGTCAAGTTCTTTTTGCAGTCCGGCTGAGATGTTACGAGCCCCGAGACTAGTTATCCTTTATGGCCTTTTATTATTGTCATCGTTGTTCGTTATAATTTATGTAGTGATTTAATTATGTGGTAGTTGAAAGTTATCGATTAGATGTTAGGAGTTAGCAATTATGAGTTTGGTGTCTTGTGAGCCTATATAAATACATGTGCATGCTTGAATGATTTATCAGTGAAAGAATTCTAGTTCCTTGTCCCCTAATGAGATCATAGTAGCTTGCTCACTTAAGCAAACCCTGATTAGGCAGTTGCGGTTCCGGCTCTGTTGTATCAATCACCGCCAATATCTTCGCCTCCGGTCATCCTCCAGGATAGGCTCATAACAATGTGATACTCTACTACCGATCGAAAATCGGTAAAATGGGTTGATGTCACATTCCTGGAAAATCAACCCTTATATTCCTCACCTCCTGATACCGTACCACTTGCTATCCCACGCCCCAACTTTTCCATCACCCACTAATCACTGTCTGTGCTACAGACACCATCTCCTCTTCCACCTCCTCCTCCTCTAAACATATACACTCATCGTCATTTTCATTCTAATGCCCTGGGACAATTGCCCTCTACTAATGACGTGCTACGACCAACTGACCCAAGTACGTTTCCAACCCAGGATGTAATCCCCTCATCAGTTTACCCGCTCTCTCTATCATTATGTCTCCTTTCACCGCTTATCTAGAACTTCATAGGCTTGTGACTTCTTTGTCTGCTATCTCCACTAGGGTTGTTCACAAATAGTATAATTCGTGAATAATTCGGGATTTGATTCGATTAAAGTTCGTATTTTTCAAATTCGAAACTGGATCCGAATCCGAATTCAGAATCGAATAGTTTTAGAATCCGAATCTGAATAATTTACTCTTGTTCAAAGGATTCGCGAATACTAGAATAGTTAAATAAAACTAATATATGTAATTAAATATGATATATAATTATTTTTGAACATTATATATAATTAAATATTAAAAAATTCAAATTCGAATTTGAATCCATGTTCGAATCCGAATTCAAATCTGAGTTCGAACCCAAATTCGAATCCAACATTTTATGACGAATCCGAATCTGACACAATATTTGAACGAATCTGAATCGGAATCCGAATCTCAGCATTCTATGTCAAATTTGGATTTGATTGAATAGTTATTCGATTCGCGAACACCCCTAATCTCCACCCTTCTTCTGTGCAAGAAGTTCTCCAACATCCGGGGTGGTGGGCCGCGATGGATGAGTAAATGGTTGTCCTATGGGCCAATCAGAAATGAAATCTTGTCTGCCTTCCTCCTGATCAATCCTACGTGGGATGTAAATGAGTCATCACTGTTAAGCATCGTCCTGATAGGACGGTTAAGTGCCTTATAATCCGTCTTGTGGCTCGTTGTTTCATTCAACAATATGGCATCGACTATGAAGAGATGTTCACTCCAGTCACGAAGTTGAATAAGGTACGGGTATTGATCTCCTTGGTTGTCCGCCGTCATTGACAGTTGCATCGAATTGATATCAAGAATGTCTTCCTTAATGACAATTTATCAGAGACTGTTTGTATGCAACAATCTCCTGGTTATGAAACCGCGGGGGATTCTCATATTCGCCATCCAAAAAAATCTATCTATGGCCTCAAACAGTCCTATCGAACATAGTTTGATAAGTTTAGTTAGATTATTCAGGATTTTGGATTCACTCGAAGCTTGATAAACTTTTACTTATTTACCTGTCATCACCCAACAGACACAGTAATGCAGGACGACGCGTAGGGTTTGTGCGCATGTTGGCTTTTTCTAGGAAATGCGTCAAATGAATAATGGATTTTGCAAAAAAAAATTGAGCGGACGTTGTACACATTTTAAGAAATTAAGCAACTTTCGATTTTTGTAAATCACAAAATAACTATTTTATTTCAAATGAATTTTCTTGAAAAATGGTTCAATTCAAAACCCGGGGAAAGTAGACTAGCAACTTTCGATTCTGTTCCCCTTGTCGTAGAAAAACAAAAATTTGAACTCCAAATACGTTTCCGTTTGGAGTTTTCGACGTAGCGTTCGCTAACAAAATCCAGGAGAAAATCCAGCGATGAATCTAATAACCTAAGAGAAAATGTATGTGCACACAAAGGAAGGGAAAGAGACAAGTTACCCACGGAAAGTGTTGAATAAACGCGTTGCACACGTTTTTAATTCAAGTTTTTTATATTTCCCGCTTCTTATTTCACATGATATGTCACGTGAATGTCGTCACATATATATATATATATATATATATATATATATATATATATATATTAGCCCGGTTTAGGGCAACGAATTAATTTTCCCCTTTCCACTTGGTATCAGAGCCAGGGAATATCGCCGCTCTCCCGGTCCCATCTGACCTAGCCTCCAACCCCACTCCCGCCCGCGTCCGTCTTCAGTCCGTCGCCTACCGCCTCCCGCCGTCTCACCTCCAGCCGCATCGACCGCGTATCTCCCTCCCGCCCGCGTGGTTCTCCTCTCCAGCGCATTAATCTCGTCCGCCCGGTTCTTATCTCCAGCGTGTTTCTCCCACCTGGTTCCTCCTTCCAGCGTCGTTTCTCCTCTCTTTGGCGGCGTACCTCTTTAACGACTCTCTCCACCCAGTTTTCCGGGCAGCCCTTTGTCTCTGGCCGTTTTTTCCTCCATGAGGGCTGTCGAAGACATCGCGGTCACATCTTCCGGTGTCCTCTCCGGCGACATGATCTAGGAGCACTCGTAGGATGTGGTTTATTCAAAGTTGAGATCTTCGTCTTGCTTTTTTTCTTCCTCCGGCCTGTTATCGATGGATGATTCCTCTGAAATCTCATCGTCTCCTCAGACCGGTGCTCTCCACGGTCCCTCTGTAGATCCTCCTCGAAGCCACGGTCAAACTGGCTCTTTGAAAATCACTACCGTTGTCTTGGATGACACAAATTATCTGGAATGGTCCAAGGGTCGCACAACATGCTATTCGAAGTCACCAGCTTTACGGGCATATTGATGGTACCACTGTTGAGCCACCAAGTACCGATCCCTCATGGAAAAAATAGGATGCGGACAATTCCTTGGTTGTCTCGTGGTTACTTCACTCTATGTTCTCAGGTGTACCGCAGCTACATGCTTCTGGATTCGGCTTATGATATTTGGAAAAGGGCCTGTGACACGTACTCTCAGGCAGGCAGTTCGATGCAGATTTATGAGCTCACTCGACGTGTTTTTGAGCTGAAGCATCATCATGACCATTTCTGCCTATTACTCTGAGTTTGAATGCCTATATCAGGAACTGGATTACATCAATACATTTACCGCTGCTTGAACTGCCGATACACAGGCTCTTCAGAAGGATAAAGATCGCTTCCGGGTTCATGTCTTTCTTATGAGAGTCAATATAGAATTCGTCTGCATGTCCTCCACCGTGAGCCTCTTCCCTCTCTTTGGGAAGCCTTCAGTATGCTCCTCAGTAATGAGAATCGTTGTCGCACACTCGGTTCCTCAACTGACCACTCTGCTCTGGCTGGGATTACTCGAGGACCTCCACCTCTATGCAGCCACTGTGGGAAGAAAGGGCATACTAAGGACGCCTGCTTTTGTCTTCATCCTCACCTTGCTCCCTCTAGCCGGGGAGCTGGTGCTCGAGGGAGAGGTGGCCAACGTGGTGGGGGTCGTCAAGCTGGTGCCCGTACTTAGTATTTTGCGCATTCCACTGAGGTTTATGAGGATAACTATGGGACAGAGGTTTAAGAGGACAACTATGGGGGCATTTCTGCTATGGAGTTAGAGACCTTTCGCCGTATGTTGCGTTCCGAGTCTGAACCTCCCTCTGATTCCACTGTTGCGTTTGCTACTTCAGGTATCTCCAGTGCTCATGTTGTGACTTCTTCCCCTTCCAAGTGGATCATCAACTAAGGTGCGACGGATTACATGACCGGCTTTGCCTCAGGTTTTACCTCCTATACTCCTCTCTCTGGCCGTAATAAGATCATTGTTGCTAATGGTTCTCTTTCTACTATTGCAAGCAAAGGCACTGTTGCGTGTTCTACTGATCTCTCTCTTTCTCTTCGGTTTTACATGTCCCTTCGTTCCTTCAAAATCTTCTTTCCATAAGCCACTAAACTGTCTCTTTAAATTGCTCCGTAACCATTTTTTTTGATGTTTGTGTGTTTCAGGATCTGGATACGAAGCGGATGGTTGACAGTGGTGGGAATGTTAGCGGACTGTACTTGCTGAACCAGTCGTCTTCTCCCCGTGCTCTTTCCACCACCAGTGCTCTGAATCTTCGAGACATCCGGCGCTGGCATCTGCGCCTTGGCCATCCTTCTGCCCTCTATCTTACAAAACGGTTTCCTGCTTTTAGTAATTTAATTAAATTGTTTTCTTGTGACACATGTGAAAGCTCAAAACATGTTCGTCAGAGTATCGGTCATGTTTCTTTTCCTAGTTTATGTCCTTTTGATGTTATACATTCTGATGTTTGGGGTCCCTCCCCTGTGTAATCTTTATCTGGCTATAAATGGTTTGTTATATTTATTGATTGTCATTCTCGTACTACTTGATTTTTTTTATTAAAAAGGAAGAGTGATGTCTTTCTTGCTTTCAGTCCTTTCATCGCATGGTTGTGAATCAGTTCAACGACATCATTCGTGTGCTCTGCAATGATAATGGGGGGGAATATGATAATCGGGGAGCGTTTGGTTCCTACCTTACCGAACATAGCATTATCCACCAAACTACCTGTGTCCGCACGTCCACTCAAAATGGTGTAGTCGAATGGAAGAATAGACACTTACTGGAGGTTGTTCGGTGCTTGTTAATTGCAATGAATCTTCCTAAGTCATATTGGGGAGATGCGGTTCTTACTGCCGCTCATCTCATTAATCGTCTTCCGTCTCGCTTCATTTCCTACAATACGCCTTTATCCCGTTTAGCCAAGAACCACATAGTCCACACCTCTAACATCGCTCCTCGCATCTTTGGCTCTGTCTGTTTTGTTCATGTCCATACCCTGCATCGCAATAAACTGGATGATGTTCTCTCTGATGTGTTTTTGTTGGATACTCTCCTACACGTCGTTATTATTGCACTGTAGATGTTACCTTTCATGAGGGAGAGTCGTACTTTGGTCCGCGTCAGGGGGAGACGAGTGGTAACAGTGACGGGACCATCGACTCTCCTCTTCAGATTGTTGCTTCTCTTTGTATTCCCTTTACTCCTATTCCTAGTACTGCTTCTGGTCCTACCACCTCCATTCCTCCTATATTATATACATACTCTCGCAGACCTCAGACTATTGAGCAAGTGCAGACCGTGTACATTCCACCGGTGTCGGTGTCTGTCTTCGCTCCAGATTCAGATGATGATCTCCATGTTCCCCTTGCTCGTCTTAAAGATAAAACTGGTGGCACCAAACACCCCATTACTAACTACATCTCTTATACTCATCTCTCTCAGGGTCACAAAACTTTTATCTCATCTCTTTCCTCTATTGTGGTTCCTAAGACCTAGCAGGAGGCTGTTCAGATACCTGAGTAGAAAAAGGTTATGTAAGAAGGGATGTGTGCCTTGGAAAAAAATGAACTCGGCGTCTTGCTCGTCTTCCTCCCGGAAATCAAACGGTTAGATCATGCTGGATCTTCTCTGCGAAGCAAAACCAAGATGTGTAACGGCCCAAAAACCGCCACAATTTGAATCATTAGCTCGAGCGAGTTTTTCACATAATTATGCGCAGCAAAATGAATATTTAAAATGTACCAGTGCAAACTTAACATCACATTTCATTTATTTCCAAAATATACACTATTTACAAATATTCTACTACGAATCAAGCCAACCAGAGTACAAAAATATATATATATCACGCTAACCCGTGGACGAGCCACGTCTTCAACTGGTATCCGATCGGCATCTGCCTGAGCCTGTCTAGCGGGGTCTGGCACGTTGGTGCTCGGTTCCTAAAATACATTAAACATCTCATTAGTTTAGAAAACTAAGTGAAATCCTTACTTTTTACCTATAGCGTCGCACTGCAAGCAGACAAAAGAGTCAGCAGTAATAAATCTGTATAATCATATTTCTAATCTAAACAGGTAAAAATCATCTATATCTGATTTTAATTCATATTTTCATATTAATTTCCTTTCTTCATATTTCATTCGCGAAATACTAAGGGTCATTCAACTATTTCATTCATCCGGGTCCGTCGACCCATCATATCTGTATCCACTTTAGGGCGCTTCGACGCACAAGGCTTCAACGCCTCCTAAAGGAATTCATATCATCTGTAGGAGTTCGACCCCCCCTACGAGGTGTGAGAGTTCTACCCCCCTCACGAGGTGTAGGAGTCTGAAACTTCCCCCCCTACTAGGCCGACCCTTCGCATTTCATTGCGTCGACGCGGGTTCAATTCATTTCTATTTCTATCAGTTCCTTTCATGCATTTTATATCAAAATAGAATATGTTTTTATTTGTTTCCCCTCAGAATTCTATCGCTAGCTAACTTGTGTTAGCGTTTTCGGCGATTCATCAATTCAATAACAGCTGAAAAGTAAGTAGCTTCACGGGAAAAGAGGAAAAAGCAGTAAGGACTCACCCCAAGTTTTCCTTTGCCCTTGTCCCTCGTAGGATTCTCGCCGCGTCTATCGCCGGACGTCATCCTCTGTAGTATCAATAAATCATTTACTTTAGGGTTGCGTCGCAAACATACACGAGCAGACTCCTAAAACAGTCACAACTACGACTCTAGGAGTTGCCTAGGGAAGGACTAGCATGGGTGACTCCTTACTAAAAGTGCAACATTCCAATTTGCTCCAACATACAACCGCAAGAGTTGTCGTCAAGGCAACTCCTAGGGATGTGAATTGCAGCTCATCATAAGGGATAGTCCCATCATATCTCGCATAATCAGCCCACACAAACAGCACAGCCGGCACACACACACACAACTCATCCCACATAAACGGCATAGCCGGCACACACACACAACTGGCATCACAACACACAGCCGGCACATCACAGAAAGAGGGGTAAAACAAAACCCTAACTTCCTCTTACCCAAAAATGGCTCAAAATCAAGATGTAGGGTTTTGGAAGCCATGCAGAAACTTTTGGACACAAAAGGAAGTGAAGAAACTCAAAAACCTCAAAACCCTAGGTTTCCAATCATCTCCAATCCATACACAAACTCCAAAATCAACACAAGAGGAGTGGAGGAAAGGAGATTACCTTTCAATCGCAAGAAGAATCACAAAAATCGGAGGAGAAACGAGCCCGGTAGAGCTAGCGGCGGAATCGGCTTTTGCGGCTCTCTCCCGTCGAAATCCCGTCCAAATGAAGCAGGAAGTCGACGAGATTTATTTAAGAAGGCTCGGGAGGTCACCGCTTAACCGATAGCACCGGTTGCAAACAAATAAAAACCGGCCCTAGGAGGTGGCAGCCCATTATTTAAGATTCAAGCTAATGTAACAGGCCAAACCTGCAAGCTCATATAACATGTCATTCCAAGTGCAACAACAAAACAAAAAAACTCAAACGCTATAAAACGACTGTCGCACAAAAATCGATTGCAACAAAATCCGAACCTCAAAGTAACGTGCGACGTCGAATCGACACTGAAATTATTCTTCCATCATCGGGGAGTATTCATATAGTTTTTAGTAAACAAAATATAAATAGTTAAAATTTTCGGGTATTACAAACTCTCCTCTCCTTATCAGAATTTTCGCCCTCGAAAATCACGCATCCTCACGATTCCCAAATAAAGAGGGAAAGATATTCAACATTAAGTCTTCTCGTTCCCAAGTAGCATCCTTGGCAGGGTGGCCGGTCCACCAAACTTTGACAAAGTTCACTTGTCGATTCCGAAGATTTTTGCTTTGCCGATCAACAATCTGGTAAGGTGTTGTCGGACTTGATAAATCAGCTTCTATCTGCACGTCACTGGCAAAGATCATCAATTCTGGGTTCGGAATATATCGTCTGAGTGCAGATACATGAAAAACATCATGCAACCTTTGTAATTCGACAGGCAGAGCTAGGCGATATGCTACTTCGCCTATTCGTTCAATCACAGGAAAGGGACCAACATACCTCGGACTCAATTTTCCAATCCGTCGTAATCGAGAGATCCCTTTGAACGGTTTAATCTTCAAACATACCTGATCGCCCACAGCAAATTCCACCAGACGATGTCGGACATTATAATACTTCTGCTGACGATCCTGAGCAATTTTCATTCTTTGATGAATGATGCGGACTTTTTCTTCAATTTTCTCTGTCCTCTTTTGTGGGAACAGTTTCTTTTCTCCATCTTCTGCCCAACTCAAAGGAGTTCTACATCGCCTCCCATATAGAGCTTCAAACGGGGCCATTTGGATCGTTGCTTGATAACTATTATTATAAGCAAATTCAGCTAACGATAAGTATTTCTCCCAAGAGCCTTTCAAATCCAACACTACCATTCGCAACAGATCCTCGAGCATTTGAATGGTGCGTTCAGACTGGCCATCTGTTTGCGGATGGAAAGCAGTACTGAATAATAATCTTGTTCCCAACCTGTTGTGAACTCGCCGTCACAAGTCAGAAGTAAATCGTCCATCACGATCTGATACGATCGTACGTGGAATACCATGTAATCGTACGATTGCATTGATATAGAGTTCTACAAATTTTTCCATCGGTCCACTTTGCTTGATTGGTATAAAGTGAGCACTTTTTGTCAATCGATCAATGATGACCCAAATTCCATCATTCCCAGCTTTACTGCGAGGCATGCCAAACACAAAATCCATCGCAACATCATCCCATTTCCATTCCGGAATGGGAAGAGATCGAAGATACCCGGCTGGCTTCTGATGTTCTGCTTTCACTACCTGGCAGGTATGACACTGAGCAATATACTGAATGATATCTTTTCGCATATGAGGCCACCAGAAGTCCTGTTTCAAATCATGGTACATTTTAGTCCGACCTGGGTGAATCGAATATGGCGTATTATGCGCCTCGTATAGGATATCCTTTCTCAGACTATCAGCATCTGGGACACATAATCTGTCATTCAAAAACAATAGTGCATCCTTTTCAACAAAGGCACTCGCTTCTCCCTTCTTTAATTTCTCAAATATTCCCATCAAGAAGGGGTCTTGAGGTATCGCTTTCTAGATTCTCTCTTTAAGCGAATATTGAATCCGCATCTGGTATAATTGTGCTTGTCTTTCTTCAGGCGTCAATATCACGCATATTTCCATATCCTGAAGCATATAAAGAAGCTTCCTATTATATCGCGGGGTGACGGACATCGCAGCAATACTTTTCCTGCTTAAGGCATCCGCAACCACATTTGCCTTACCTGGATGGTATTGAATATCCAAATCATAATCTTTAATAAACTCTAACCATCTACGTTGGCGTAAATTAATTTCCCGCTGATCAAAGATATATTTCAAACTTTTATGATCCGTAAAGATTTCGCATCGAACACCATACAGGTAATGGCGCCAAATTTTTAATGCAAACAGAACAGCAGCTAATTCCAGATCATGTGTCGGGTAATTCTTTTCGGCATCCTTTAATTGTCGGGAAGCAAATGCAATCACCCTTCCACGTTGCATTAATACGCAACCCAATCCTTTATAGGACGCATTACTATAGATTTGAAAACCATCAGAACCTTCAGGCATCACCAACACTGGCGCTGTTGTTAATTTTTCCTTTAACGCTTCGAACGCTTGCTGACAATCATCTCCCCACGTAAATACTACGTTCTTCCGAGTCAATTGTGTCAAAGGTAGTGCTAGCTTCGAGAAGTCCTTGACAAATTTCCGATAATATCCAGCTAAGCCTAAGAAGCTTCGTACTTCAGTCACAGATTTCGGTCGAGTCCAGTTGAGGATTGCTTCAATTTTCGCTGGATCAACAGCCAAACCTTCTGCATTAATTACATGATCGAGAAAGGCCACTTCGGTTAGCCAAAACGCACACTTTGAGAACTTGGCATATAACTGTTGTTCCCTCAACGTTTGTAAGACTTGACGCAGGTGTTGGGCATGCTCTTCTTCCGTTTTAGAATAAATCAGTATATCATCGATAAAAACTATCACAAACTGGTCCAAGAATTCCTTGAACACGCTATTAATCAGGGCCATAAAAGCTGCAGGAGCATTCGTTAGGCCAAAAGGCATCACCACAAATTCAAAATGCCCATACCTGGTACTGAATGCTGTCTTGAAGACATCTTCCTCTCGAATTCTGAGCTGGTGAAATCTGGATCGAAGATCAATTTTGGAAAATATACGTGCACCAACCAACTGATCGAACAGATCGTCAATACGTGGCAGAGGATATTTATTCTTTATTGTCAACTTATTCAGCTCACGATAATCAACACATAGACGGAGAGACCCTTCCTTCTTTTTCACAAATAATACTGGAGCTCCCCAAGGTGAGGTACTTGGTCGGATAAATTTCTTATCAAGCAGTTCTTGCAATTGAACTTTCAATTCTGCCAATTCTTTTGGTGCCATCCGATATGGAGTTTTCGCAACTGGAGCAGCTCCTTGGATCATTTGAATTTTGAATTCCACTTCTCTGGCCGGAGGCACACCAGGTAATTCTTCTGGGAATACATCTACGTAGTCCCGCACTACAGGTACAGCCATAATATCTTTCTTTTCTTCTTTTATTTCTTTAATCATTACCAATATGGCCTCACAGCCTTTCCGTACCATTTTCCGGGCTTTCATTGCCGAAATACGGATTTTGGCAACTTCCCCCAACCCTTGATAGGTCATCGGACTTCCATCTGGGCATTTAAACGCCACCTCTTTTGTTTTACAGTTAATAACCGCTTCTCGATCCGATAGCCAATCCATACCAAGGATAATATCATACTCAACCAACGACAAGACCGCGACATCAGTTTCAATTCTTTTACCGTTAAAAGGTAGTGAGACTATGGCTCGCTCCTTTGTCATCAAAACCGTACTATTTGGTAATAATACGCTCAACGGTTGCGCAATATGATATGGTTGTATATGAATTGATTCCAGAATTGATGTTGAAATGAACGATTGACTAGCCCCAGTATCAAATAAAATTTTCAAAACTTGATCATGCATAAGTAACATACCTGTAACAACCGTATCATCTGCTTTCGCCTCTTGTTGTCTGAGATTGAAAGCTCGGGCTTGAATTAGTCTCTCATCTCGGGCCCCTTCAGCGGGTGCTGATGCTATCAACTCCCCTTCCCTGGAAGTCCCAATATGATACATTCTCTGAGGCGGTAAAGCTGGGGCTCCCCTCGAAGTTTCATCTCTTTGCAACTTCGGACAATCCATTCGCCGGTGTCCCGGCTGGCGACAGTAAAAACAGACTCCAGTCAAGCATTCTCCTCTGTGCATCTTGCCACATTTGGTACATTTGGTCGCCGTTGTTTGGGACACTTGAGTGCTACCAGCCGTTACTGATTGTTGCTGCTTCTTCTTTTTCCAAGGAGCTTCACTTATTCTGCCTGATTTCTCTTGGCTAGCTTCTTTGAATCTCTTCTTCATTTCTGTCCTCATTTGCCTCTTCTCAGTAT
Source organism: Platanthera zijinensis (assembly GCA_039513925.1). Lineage (NCBI taxonomy): Eukaryota > Viridiplantae > Streptophyta > Magnoliopsida > Asparagales > Orchidaceae > Platanthera > Platanthera zijinensis. Next base: position 50,661,346 of record CM077084.1, on the reverse strand, counting down.
CTAACTCGACTAATCGAGCTTTCTCTACCAGCAGTGCATACTCGGTAATATCAAATGGAACCACTGAAGCGCGGATATCATCCCGTAACCCTTCCTGAAATCGTAAACAATGTGCTTCCTCGGTTGCCACTGCAGACTCAGCATAATATGCAAGACTGGAAAATTCGGCTTCATACTGAAGGACAGAGCGGCTTCCTTGAACTAATCGCAAAAACTTCTCCTGTAGCTGCCTCTTCTCAGTCCTCGGCACAAACCACATTGTAAATTCCCGAGTAAACTCTGCCCACGTCACATTTGCCAGCCCACGTGTCTGAAACTTCCCTTTCATTAGATTCACCCACCATCTCTTCGCTTCTCCTTCCAGAAGAAAAACGACCAACTCCACCTTCCTCTCCGCAGGGCACCGCATCGTATCAAATATGGTTTCAATTCGCAAGACCCAGTCTTCTGTCTCGATCGGAGACAACCCACCACGAAAAGTTGGCGGTTTCAATTCCAGGAATTGCCTCATATCAATATCAAGCAAACGAGGCAGTTGCGGTTCCGCAGGTACTGGATAAGGCACAGCTGGCATCACTGGCGTTACTCCATGAGGAGGCACAGTTGGAGGGGTGTCCCGAACCAATCTAATTGCCTCAGCAATGGCTTGAGCAATATCCGAAATATGAAGTGAGGTAGACTGTCGTCCACTCACGCTTTCTTCTGACCTGGAATCCCTTGAGTCCGCAGGTTCATTCAAAGCTTCTCGCATCCTGCGGCTCGAATATACTTGGAAAGGTTCCTGAGGTCATAAAACAATTCAGTACATCCGAGTATACATTTGACATCATTGTGAGCTATATGTCATTCTGGTACTCTCTGCAATCCACGCACTGTGAAAACCTCCCTCTGATACCACTTAATTGTAACGGCCCAAAAACCGCCATAATTTGAATCATTAGCTCGAGCGAGTTTTTCACATAATTATGCGCAGCAAAATGAATATTTAAAATGTACCAGTGCAAACTTAACATCACATTTCATTTATTTCCAAAATATACACTATCTACAAATATTCTACTACGAATCAAGCCAACCAGAGTACAAAAATATATATATATCACGCTAACCCGTGGACGAGCCACGTCTTCAACTGGTATCCGATCGGCATCTGCCTGAGCCCGTCTAGCGGGGTCTGGCACGCTGGTGCTCGGTTCCTAAAATACATTAAACATCTCATTAGTTTAGAAAACTAAGTGAAATCCTTACTTTTTACCTGTAGCGTCGCACTGCAAGCAGACAAAAGAGTCAGCAGTAATAAATCTGTATAATCATATTTCTAATCTAAACAGGTAAAAATCATCTATATCTGATTTCAATTCATATTTTCATATTAATTTCCTTTCTTCATATTTCATTCGCGAAATACTAAGGGTCATTCAACTATTTCATTCATCCGGGTCCGTCGACCCATCATATCTGTATCCACTTTAGGGCGCTTCGACGCACAAGGCTTCAACGCCTCCTAAAGGAATTCATATCATCTGTAGGAGTTCGACCCCCCCTACGAGGTGTGAGAGTTCTACCCCCCTCACGAGGTGTAGGAGTCTGAAACTTCCCCCCTACTAGGCCGACCCTTCGCATTTCATTGCGTCGACGCGAGTTCAATTCATTTATATTTCTATCAGTTCCTTTCATGCATTTTATATCAAAATAGAATATGTTTTTATTTGTTTTCCCTCAGAATTCTATCACTAGCTAACTTGTGTTAGCGTTTTCGGCGATTCATCAATTCAATAACAGCTGAAAAGTAAGTAGCTTCACGGGAAAAGAGGAAAAAGCAGTAAGGACTCACCCCAAGTTTTCCTTTGCCCTTGTCCCTCGTAGGATTCTCGCCGCGTCTAACGCCGGACGTCATCCTCTGCAGTATCAATAAATCATTTACTTTAGGATTGCGTCGCAAACATACACGAGCAGACTCCTAAAACGATCACAACTACAACTCTAGGAGTTGCCTAGGGAAGGACTAGCATGGGTGACTCCTTACTAAAAGTGCAACATTCCAATTTGCTCCAACATACAACCGCAAGGGTTGCCGTCAAGGCAACTCCTAGGGATGTGAATTGCAGCTCATCATAAGGGATAGTCCCATCATATCTCACATAATCAGCCCACACAAACTGCACAGCCGGCACACACACACACAACTCATCCCACATAAACGGCATAGCCGGCACACACACACAACTGGCATCACAACACACAGCCGGCACATCACAGAAAGAGGGGTAAAACAAAACCCTAACTTCCTCTTACCCAAAAATGGCTCAAAATCAAGATGTAGGGTTTTGGAAGCCATGCAGAAACTTTTGGACACAAAAGGAAGTGAAGAAACTCAAAAACCCCAAAACCCTAGGTTTCCAATCATCTCCAATCCATACACAAACTCCAAAATCAACACAAGAGGAGTGGAGGAAAGGAGATTACCTTTCAATCGCAAGAAGAATCACAAAAATCGGAGGAGAAACGAGCCCGATAGAGCTAGCGGCGGAATCGGCTTTTGCGGCTCTCTCCCGTCGAAATCCCGTCCAAATGAAGCAGGAAGTCGACGAGATTTATTTAAGAAGGCTCGGGAGGTCACCGCTTAACCGGTAGCACCGGTTGCAAACAAATAAAAACCGGCCCTAGGAGGTGGCAGCCCATTATATAAGATTCAAGCTAATGTAACAGGCCAAACCTGCAAGCTCATATAACATGTCATTCCAAGTGCAACAACAAAACAAAAAAACTCAAACGCTATAAAACGACTGTCGCACAAAAATCGATTGCAACAAAATCCGAACCTCAAAGTAACGTGCGACGTCGAATCGACACTGAAATTATTCTTTCATCATCGAGGAGTATTCATATAGTTTTTAGTAAACAAAATATAAATAGTTAAAATTTTCGGGTATTACAAGAAGGGGTGGTGGAGCGGTATAAAGCTCGCCTCGCCGCTCAAGGATATACCTAGACCCAAGGAATTGACTACCAAGAAACATTTGTCCCTGTTGCAAAGATGAATTCCACTCAGGTGATCCTTTCTTGTGTTGTTTGTCATGGGTGGGAGTTACAACAGCTTGATGTAAAAAATGCATTCTTGCATGGTGATCTGGAAGAAGAATTTTACATGATTATTCCTCCTGGCTTTACCAAAGAAGGATCTAATGGAAAGGTTTGTCGTCTGCAAAAATCCCTTTATGACCTGAAGCAGTCCCCTAGGGTGTGGTTTGGTCGGTTTAACAAGACCATGTTTCGACTAGCCTATACTCAAGGATAGACTGATCATACTCTCTTCATCAAGAGGAGAGGAGCTCAAGTATCGATTCTAATTGTGTACGTGGATGACATCATCATTACAGGAGATGATCTTGAGGAGATCGGATATTTGAAAGATCAGTTGGGCAAAGAATTTAAAGTCAGGAATCTGAGGAAGCAGAAATACTTCTTGGGAATTGAAGTAGTGAGGTCTCGTCGGGGGATCTTCATCTCACAGAGAAAGTATAACCTTGATCTTCTGGATGAAACTAGGATGCTTTGGTGTGCTCCCGTGGATACACCTATTGAGGCGAATCGCAAGATTGATGTTGATACTAGTGGAGAGAAAGTGGATGCTTCTAGGTACCAACAATTGGTTGGGAAACTCATATATTTATCTCATATTCGTCCTGACATTACGTACTTTGTGGGTATCCTAAGTAGATTCATGCACTCTCCCACAATTTGTCATCAGCAGACAGCGTATCGGGTATTGAGATACCTCAAGAAGTCTGCTGGTCGTGGTATTCTGTTTTTTGCAAGTCAACATTTGGATATTAAAGTGTTTACAGATGCAGATTGGGCCGATAGTCAAGACGATAGAAAGTCAACTACCGGTTATTGTATATTTGTGGGCGGCAAACTTGTTTCATGAAAGCGCAAGAAATAGAATGTTGCAGCTCGCTCAAGTGCTGAAGCAGAATTAATGGCTATGACACATAGAGTTTGTGAGGGGTTGTGGTTAAAGACAATCCTCCAAGATATGGGTCTCCAGGTGAATAGACCAGTTACTATCTACTGCGACAACAAAGTAACCATCAATATTGCTCAAAATCCGGTTCAACATGATAGGACGAAACATGTTGAAGTTGACAGACACTTCATCAAAGATCACCTAGACAAGAGAAATATATGTACTCTGTTCGTGAACTCACATGACCAACTAGCCGACGTCTTCACCAAAGGATTGTGCAGTGACAACTTCATGAACAATACAATCAAGTTGGGAATGATCGATATATATTCTCAACTTGAGTGGGAGAGTTGAATATACGTGTTGCATGCGTTTTAATTCAAGCTTTTATTTTTCCCGCTTCTTATTTCACATGATGTCACGTGAATGTGGTCATATATATATGTATGCTTAGTCCGGTTTAGGGCAACGAATTAATTTTCCCCTTTCCACTAAAAGAGACGTATTTCCACAATCGAAGTCGACGGCGATCCCGCAAAGAATACTTCGTCACCATTGATTTCCTGCTCCGAGATCGGACGCTACCGCACACGGGCACCACGGAGAATATTGGCTCACTCTCACGCTCAAGTGGCTCCACGAAATCTCAATCACTCAACAGTATAAGCAAGCCACAGACCAACACACAAGCTCTTTCAGTTGTTCACGGGAAAAATAAGCTCACAGCAATTTCAAATAGTACTGGTCAACTTCCACTCCTCTCACGGAAGCAATTCACAAGCACAAAAAAAAATAATTCTTACGCACAATCATGGTTGTCAGGATCGTGATCCAAATAATAGGATCTGACGATCCTACAATCCAATGTAAATTGATCCAAATTTTGTAAAGTGATCCTTGATCCAATCCTACCATCAGATCCGATCCAATCTCGAAACAATCTCATCTAGAATCTCGATCCTGACAACCTTGCATACAATAATATCTCAACAGGAAACCTCATCAACTAGTCCACAGAACTCAAAAATGGAAGCAATAGATATCACGATAACTCTCAAACAGGAAAGAAAACTCCAGCAATTTCAAAATAATTTTCACCAACTACAGGGCTCAATGGAAGCAACTCAAACAGGGATCAAAAAATGTAAACAACAAAGTTCAGGAAAATCTCAACCTCAATACAAACATCAAAACTAGACCCCACAACATGGAAGCAGCAATACTCAAAATCTTCTTCATCCACCACCTCAAAAATTCAGGGTTTCGAAAAAAACAGGTAACCTCTGCGTGTAAAGGAGCGGCCATGGCGGAGCGCCATCGTGGTCGATGTGGACAGAAGCGAAAACCCGCCCGGGAGAGTGGCCCATGGGATGCGGTTGTAGCCATCGTGGTCTCTGGTGGCGTCGAAATGCGGCGTCGGGCGAGAGGTCGAGCGTGAAATACGTCGGGCTTAAGGCCGCATATGGCGGAACAAAACCAGCGGGCTCAGCTGGGAAGAAGAACTTGTACGGGTTGGCTGGGAGGAAAGCTGAACCGGCCTTTTAGGGTTCAACAAACATATATTTATATTTATATATACGAGCATCTTCGAACGGGCTACGCCCGTGCTCGATGCTCTCGGGCGGCCTTCGGCCGCATCCAGGCGGGCAACTTGCAGACGCCTCGACACGGGCTTCGCCCGTGTTCGATGCGTCTACAAGTTGCGTCTGTATCAAGGCGGGTTATGTCTGCAACATATACATATGAGTACTCAAAATAATTGTAAAAAATATACATTAATATTACAATATTTATATTGTAAAAAAAAATATTATTTGACGTAAAAATATTATTTTCGCTCTCTCTTTCTCTTCCTATCCCTCCCTCTCTCTCTCTAGCTCTCTCTCCCTCACTCTCCTCTACTCTCTTTAATAATAATATATATATAAAGAAACCCCGCCACCCTCTCTCTACTCTCTCTCTTTCTTTCTCTCTCTCCCTCATCTCTCTCTCCCAACCCTCTCCCCCCATCTCATGCTCTCTTTCATGATCCAATGGCTCTTATTTGATCTATGGTGTGCCTCCAAATACCTATATTGCTTTATATAATAAGATATATATATATATATTTATGTTTATATCTTTTCTACTATAATAGAAATATCAAGCCCATGAGTTCAAAATTCTAACCGCCGTCGATCTCTGGCTTGATAAATCGGTTGCCGTCCGATCAACTTTGATGGCCAAAAAAATATATATATTAGACCTCCTAAAGCTACAGCGGGTGTGGGATGAGAGAGAGAGGGGGAGAGAGAAAGAGAGGGAGAAAGAAAGAGAGGAGGTGGCGTCAGGTACTTTTGCGACATACAGATCGGGACTAGTCTCCACCACACGGTAATACTTCTTGTTTATATTTATGAAATTATCATCACGAGCTATGATCTGAATGATATATCTATGACCAAGAAACACTTGACATCACACTTTCACACCAAAGATTTGGTCTGCCTCCGATACTTATTGGGTATTAGGGTAGCTCGTTGACTCGATGAACTCGCTTCGTCTCAGCGGAAGTACTGCTTCAATTTTCTTCATGCTGGTTGCAAGCTTACTAACACACCAATGGATGTCAACCACAAGCTCTGTGCTCACGAGTTTGGCTTTGATCTGCTTCTCCATAATCCGGAGTACTATTGTCATTTTGTTGACAAGCTAATCTATCTGACTGTCACACGACCAAATATCTCATTTGTTATTAGCGTGGTCAGCGGATTCATGATGCTCCTCAGATATCACATCTCCAAATCGTCTAACGAATCCTTCAGAATCTGAAGAATACCCTGGGACAAGGGCTTGTATACAAGTCCTCTTCTTTTTTAGTTTTATTGTTTATTCTGATGCAGATTATGCTGACTTCCTCGATAATCTGCGGTCTACGAATAGCTATTGCACATATTTTGGAGAACATCTGATCATTTGGCGGAGCAAGAAGCAATCGGAGGTGGCACGCTCCTCTGCGGAGGCTGAGGATCGTTCGATGTTGTCTACTGTTTTTGCACTCACCTAGCTGGAAATTCTTCTTACCGATCATGGTGTCAAGCTCTCCTCTCCAACCGTCCTCTATTGCGAAGTCAAGTTGCCATCAATATCGCCAAAAATCTCATTTTTCATGAACGTACAAGCACATCGAAGTTGATTGTCATTTCATCTGAGAAAAAGATCAACTACACAAACTTGATATGCGATATATACCTACTGCCAAGCAATTTTTTGATATCCTCACCAGGGTCTTACCTCGCCCCTTATACCAACAGTTTATTTTCAAGTTTGACGCCTACAATCTGTATGCTCCATCGTGCAGGAAAGTATAGAAGAACGATGTATAAGCCCAACGTAACGGCCCACTTTCTTGGCCCATTACGGGATCTCTCTCATATGTAGATTAATTTCACACCTTGGTTTAGAGTTAAGATCTCATTCCTCACTCCTATATATATTTGTACAAATACTTTTATTTTTTTTCAAGTTGATGTGAAGTAATAAAATTATTGTACTTTGTATTTCCTCCAACAGCAATGATGGCCCCAGATTTCCTAATTGCCAAAATACTCAGGATTTCCACAAAAAAACAATGCTCAATTGTAAAAGAAAGATTTGGTAATGAGAACAATTAACTATAGTAGTCCATCTTTATCATGTTTCTCAAACCAATCATCTATGCTAGAATTCATACCTGACTCATCTTTGGGCGCCTCCTTGCAGAATGGCGAACAGAAGCAGCAGCACATGCAATCATGCGCGCCATCTCCATTGGATCATAATTACCATTGAGACGAGGATCCGCCACATTATCATAGTTTCCATCAGCTAGTGCTTGAGAAAGAATTGGTCTTGCCTGTTTGAAACAGTTAAACTTAGAGTCAAATCATCATCAATGTCTAAAATGAGAAAATGAATAAGGAACTAAACTAACCCAGTCCACTAAGCTGTCTTCCATGAATGCATGTGAACTGTCTACTGGCCTCCGCCCAGTTATTAGTTCAAGAAGCATTACTCCATAAGAGAATACATCAGATTTCTCGGTCAGCTTGCCACTGGATGCATATTCTGGTGCAAGATATCTACATTTGTAGGCAAATTGTTGAATTATCACATGGTTCCTTGGGCATTGTGATTGTTTCAGTATGGAAAATTTGAATTACCCAAATGTTCCCATGACTCTGGTCGAGACATGTGTGTGATTGTCTGACGAAAGCTTTGCTAACCCGAAATCAGCAACCTGAATATTTGTCCACCGAAGTCCTTACTTCACAGTTTACAAGAGAAGTGGAATATTTATACAAGTAATATGAACGTATCAAATACTGTTTTTAGAAGAAAATAGCATATGGTACCAGTCTACACAATCATGAAATCAATGTTAAAATATTTCAGAAGCAGCGTATATTTCTGTAAGTCCTTTAAACTTCAAAGTTAGTCCTTCTAAAATATTAATTTAAGACTTCATAAGGTCATGCCCTCGGCTCAAAAAGACTTTATACATGCATTTTTTCTCCATTTCCAAGTGGAGAGAGAATGAAGTGAGATTGGAAAGGGAGAGAAAGAGAAGATAAAGAGTGATCATTTGAATTAATAGGATCACAAATGACGGGGATCATGACACAAATCTACACGACGATCAGAATTGTCCATTTTGTGCGGATCCATGATCATGAATTTTAATTATTTTTTGTATTTTTCTGATTTATATTTTAATGCATTTGAGGATCATCGTAATTGAAGAATCAATGACCGTCCATGATGGACCCTTAGTCAATAAATATGGATTGATGGATCATTTAGAGGGTATTGAAAGTGAAGTGCAAGAACAATCCTTTTGATCACCGGTGCCAAAGCCATACCCCAAGTGCGAAGATTGGAAGTTACCCCCCTCCCCTCCCCCCTCCATCCAGCCGGCCACCCGCCTAGCCCCCTACCTCCTTGGACGGCCTCCCTCCTCTCCCTCCACCAAGTTAAAGTCGGCCTCCCTTGAAGCAACATAGTCGCATCATGTTTTACTTTTATTTCTTGCATTTTATTAGCGGCGCGCACGTCTTCGTGAATGTTATCCGTGTATGTGTTTTATGCACTTTATATCGCGTTTGTTACTCGCACTCATTTGTACTCATGTTTGATTGTACAACTTATTGGGGTGATCGACCAATAAGATCATGAATGAATAGGTCCGTCAAATTAGGAGTAGTATTAATCAAGGCAAGCTTTGAAAATCAGTTAATATTTAAATTTTAAAGTTAAAAATTATAATTCCATATTTAAAATTTTGAATCTTTATTTCATGAAAAGATAATACCCTTTGAAATTTCCTCTTTAAAACCCCAAAATTAAATATAAAAACCTTTGGCAACCCCTTCCATTTCTCTATTAAAAAGTAGTCGGACCATTAAGACCTTGTTGACTCCCCCCACTTTATTACAATTGAAAATTGTAAATTCTTCCCCTTTTCAAACAGTTGTCATCCTTTAGAAATCCCCCCTCATTATAGCTCTATTTTAAAGCCCTTATAATATTTCTTTTATAAAAACAGTCGGCCCCCTATCACAGCTGGAAAAGAGAGCTAGACGAGACTTACATTGTCATGTTCGGTTCCCCACCAACGCGACTTCATCGCGCCTCTCGCCGCCACCCTGACGCTGTCGAAGCCTCCTCCAAAGTCCGGCGACCAGTCATCCGCCTTTTCCTTGGGATTGCGACACACCACTCCTGCAGTTCTCCCGCAGTTCTGCGCCACCAGCCATTGAGCCTTCCTCCAAAACCCGCAGTTTGCTCCCCCATCCACGACCGTTCTTCCCTCTGGTGTATTTGCGGGCCTCCTTCGACGGCGAAGCCCACAACAGCAAGGTAGCTGGAAAAGAGAGCTAGACGAGACTTACATTGTCTTGCTCGGTTCCCCACCAGCGCGACTTCATCGCACCTCTCGCCGCCACCCTGACGCTGTCGAAGCCTCCTCCAAAGTCCGGCGACCAGTCCTCCGCCTTTTCCTTGGGATTGCGACACACAACTCCTGCAGTTCTCTCGCAGTTCTGCGCCACCAGCCATTGATCCTTCCTCCAAAACCCGCAGTTGCTCCCCCATCCACGACCGTTCTTCCCTCTGGTGTATTTGCGGGCCTCCTTCGACGGCGAAGCCCACAACAGCTAGGTCACTGACATCCTTGCTCTCTACCTCCACCATCGACGGGGTCTGCGCAAATATTTGACAAATTTCCATCCACCTTATGTTTCACTTAGCCGCAACCCCCCCCCCCATGTGGTTTGATTCAATTGTTTCTATGGTTGGCCAGAGGTATAACTATCATGTCTCTTGTGCTCAAAACATGTTAGCTTACATTTCATTTTAATTTTAATTTGACTTATAATTCAGAGTTTGCCTAACTTTCTTTTTTTCCTATTTGTCGTTAATTTAAAATTTTATTTGTCCTCATATTTTCATTCCTCAAAGTGAACGCATGTGGATAGCTATTTTATGTCACTCATTTCTTCGAACGTTAGCATTTACGTGTGTATGCGAACTCTAGCGCGGTACCGCATGATAATGATCGTGAAAATTTGAGAAATGTTGTTGAATTTAATTTGTTCACAAATTTTATCTTTTAAATTTAAATCCGTCGATTTGGGAATGCATCAGTTTGGTATTAGAGCTAGGTTCGATTCACGTATATCGTGAATCAGATGATCCTGATTTTATTTTTATTTTAATTAAATTGTTCTAAAACAAAAAAAAAATTGTTTAAAAAAATGCTTTTAAACAAAAAAAAAATCCTTTTGTTCTTAACAAAATAAAATTGTCACTTTTTATTTAAAAAAGAACTAGAAAAAAATCACGGTAAAAAAACAAAATCCGTTAAGTTTAAGAAAAACAACTATATCACAACATTAAAAAAATCTTTAAAAAACTACTTTTCACTGACGAGCCGCTTAGATCAAAAAGAAGTCAGCATATGCGACTTAGCCAATCGAATGAGTGTTCTGATGAAGACGGTCGACACAGTCACTGTAGATTACAAGCAAAGTCTGAATGAGTTGTGCGCCGATGTACACAACCATGAAATGAGAATGCGCAAACGATATGTTTTTCTTAATCACTTTCCAACTACGCATCAACTAGTGGAACCCGGACTTCAAAATTCTATTAGTCGGATTACTAGTTTCGTCGTTTTCCACATAAGCACCTTGGCCCCACTTGTCTCCACTTAAGCACTCCCTTCAATCGAGGAGGTTCTTCCTGAGCCCTAACTTCAGGAAGAAGAGCTTCCTCCTCATCCTCTCATCCTGACTGATGTGTTACTTCCACTTGCTCACACTAAAGCAAAACTCTAGACACCGAGTTTATTCCAGAGGCTCAGCTCCAGGAAGAACTCACTAGTGTTGTGGCGCTCACCTTGGGTGACACAATTTCGAACTCAGTTCTCTCGAAGGAGTTGGTTAGCGATGAATCCCTCCTCTTAGGTGACCTAAAATTGATTTTCATTTTTCCTGATTCTCCTAACCCGTTGTAGTCGCAAACCCTTGGGGCCGCAGACTTTCTGCTTGGTGGCCACTCACCAGTGGCATTCGAGTCACCACCCTATATAGAATTTGTCTTTGGTGACTGCACTTTTAGTTATTTTCATTATCCAATGATTATTAGAGTGTGTTAAATTTCGTTATCGATTTGCTAGTTTTTTCACGCCTAGTCGTGTTAGGAGGATAGTCATGATCCCTAAAGTTCTCACACCTCATAGAGACACGCGCTTTAAGGGATTTCCCTGGAAGGTTTTAAATAATAAATTTGGGAATATTTTAGGGATAATTAATCTGGGCTTAGTAGACGCTTGTAAGTGTCTAGCATACGAGCGTATGATGGGATATGATTTATTGATTCCATAGGTTGATCATGTTTTCTCCATACCTTGCTTCTTCCCTTGCTTTTTACCATGCTATTTCACTCCACCGTTTCTTCCACTTTGTGATCCTCTCATGTTTGATGCTCTAAATTTTATTGGTCATTAAATATTTTGCATAAAATTATTCCTAACGGTTTGCGATCATCAATGGAAAATTATAACTTCGCGGTTGATTATTTTCCTAAGAGTTATCCTATACCAATGGAGATTGGTTGTCTACCTCTTTCTGGAGTAGAGTTTACGTACAGGTCTCGCTTATGCAGCAGCATGACGATAACGGAGTTGTGCTAGGTCGACTTTTGGACATTCTACTAGCAGGTAACATAACAGTCTCGTCGGGGTTGAGCTCTTCCAACTCCAGGAGAATTGATGCAACCCGATACGCGTCATATTTTACATTTATTTCTCGCATTTTATTAGTGTCGCGGACGTCTTCAAACATGTTATACGTTTATGTGTGTTTTATGCATTTTTATCACTCATTTGTACAAGTGTTTGTCTGTAGAACTTATTGGGGTGACCGACCAATAAGATCATGAATGAATAAGTTCATCCAATTAAGAGTAGTATTAATCTAGGCAAGCTTTGAAAATCAGTTAATGTTTTAATTTAAAAGTTAAAATTTATTATTCCATATTTTAAATTTTGATTTTTTATTTCATGGAAAGATAATACCCTTCGACATTCCCTTTTTAAAACCCCGATATTAAATATAAAAACCTTTGGCAACCCCTCTCATTCCTCAATAAAAAAGTAGCTGGCCCATTAAAACCTTGTTGACTCCCTCACTTATTCCTTTTGAAAGATGGCATTTCATCCCCTTTTCAAACAACTGGCATCCTTTAGAAATTTCCCCTCATTATAGTTCTATTTTAAAGCACTTATAATATTTCCTTTATAAAAACTGGCAACCCCCTATTAAGGTAGCTCAAAAAGAGAATTGAACGAGACTTTGTCTTGTTCGGTTCCCCTCTAGCACGACTTCACCGCGCACATCTCGCCGCCACCCCAACGTTGTCGGAGCCTCCTCCAAGGTCTGGTGACCAGTCCTCCGCCTTTTCCTTGGGAATGCAACACACCATTCCTTCTGCAGTTCTCCCGCAGTTCAACGCAACCAACCATCGATCCTTCCTCTAGAACCCGCAGTTTGCTCGCCCAACCCCGCTTCCCTCCGGTGTATTTGCTGACCACCTTTGACGGAAAAGCCAGCAGTTGATAGGTCTCTGACGTCCTTGCTCTCTACCTCCACCATCGATGGGGTTCTGCGCAAATATTTCACGAATTTCCAGCCACCTCCTATTTCACTTAGCCGCAGCCCCCCTGTGGCTTGATTCAACTGTTTCTTTGGCTGGCCAGAGGTATAACTCTCATGTCTCTTGTGCTCAAAACATGTTAGCTTACATTTTATGTTTAATTTTAATTTGACTTATAATTCAGAGCTTGCCTAACTTTCTTTCTCTCCTATTTGTCGTTAATTTAGAATTTTATTTCTCCTCATATTTTCATTCCCCTAAGTAAACGCATGTGGCTCGCTATTTCATGTGACCCATTTGGTTGAACATTAGCATTTACATGTGTATGCAAACTCTATGGTGGTTACCACATGATAATGCTCGTGAAAATTTGAGAAGTGTCGTTGACTTTAATTTGTTCACAAATTTTATCTTTTAAATTTAAATCCGTTGATTTGGGAATACATCATCCCTCCTCCTCCATCCACCACCTAAAGGCCGGGCACCCCTCCCCTCTCTCAACATCCACCACTGGACACCATCACTTTCCTTCCACAAAACTCCACCACCACTTAATATCCACCCATGTTTAGTTTTTCAATGATCTTTGGAAACCACCACCAGCCACCTTCCTCAAGCCACCACCACTTCCTCAAAACTCATCCACCACCGCCATTTAAATTCCGTTCATTTTCAATTTTCCGGCGATCGCCGGAAACCATCTGTTGGAACACCCTATTACTAATTTGGGTAAGGATCACTATGCTTGTCTTAGGAATCCCAGTTGACCTAGTTGTATAGTTGAGAAGGTCAACATTAGAATGAGTCTAGGGCTTAGAAGTTAGGTTTGGAGCTGCCCCCAGGACCATTCCAAGATCAAGGTTGAAGAGCTAAGTCTAAGGCAATTTTCGTCGAGCTCAGGTCGACGAATCGTCGAACTCCGTTCGACACTCTCTGAGCTCAACTTCAATAAATCGTCGAACTCCGGTCGACGATCTTCGAGCTCAGATCGACTATCTGCTTTTGGCTAACTTCTGCTTAGTCGTCGAACTCCCCTCGACTATCTTCTAGCTCAGTTCGACGATCCCTCCTTCAAGTTATTTCCCAGGTCGCTGAGCTCGGTTCGATGATCTTCGAGCTCAGATCGACGTTTTCTGTCTGCTTGTCTCATTTCATCTCTGAGCTCAGTTTGACGATCGTAGAGCTCAGATCGACGTTTTTTTTAGAGAGATCGACGCTTTCAGGAATTCAAATGCTGCTGTTCTTTGAAATGTTTTTGAATATTATCAGCATTTATGTCAGAAGATCTCCCAGCCGTTTGTCTTTATTCTGGAGCAAGTTTCAAGGAATTATTCAGAGAATGTTTGCTGGACTTTCCTCTAGAAGACAAGACTCTTTTTGGAAGACATTTATGACTCCCAACGGCTATTTTGGACAAAGAAAACTTCAGAAAATTTGAATTCCTCTCTACTGTGTTTTTAAGATATACAGAATACACAAGAGAAAATATACATAGATTGACAAGAAAGAAAGTGAACACACAGAATAGAGAATACTGATAGCAGAAGAACAACAGAAGAACTGTGACTTCAAAAATCTTCTTGCTGACTGAAAAGTGTTCACAATCTCATCTCATCCCTCCATCCACCTTTGCTCCTACCTCTGCTCAAGCCCCACTTGAGCATGTAGATCTTCCTAGTTTGGCAGACAGGCTGTATGAGTTGCTAGCTCCCAAGCTGGCATCTCTACTGGAGTCTTCCCTGGCTCCACTCCTGAAGCAAGTCCAGGAGCTGTCTACCAAGCTTGCCTTCCTTTCCTCCTCCCAGGCTATCCCTTCTTCTGGGTGCCTTGATTCACCTCTCTCTGAACCAAGGCAGGGGGAGATGCCTTATGAAGAAGTGGATGTGCCAGCTGCTGATCTTATGTCTGCTCCAGCTCCAGCTCTTGGATGTGCTTTTGCACTGAATCTGCAGAGACTGCTATCTATATTTGATACAGTCCATTTCATCTGTCTGCCTGCAACTCCTGCTGAAGATTTGTCTAAGGCCATTGTGCCTGTATCTATCTGTGATCCCAGCTATATTGATTCCTACATCAAGTCCTGGAAGGCTGTGGATATCTCTGATGCTGCAACTAAGGCCACTGTGCCTCTTTCTGTTGAAATTGCTACTGCTGATATAGAGATGATTCCAGCAACTGATGCTGATGAAATTGCTGTTGAGACTGCTGATGAAGAGCTTGCCTCATACTTAGTAGATCCCACTCCTGCTGTTGCTGCTCCTGCTCTAGTGCCTGCTGCTGATTCTGTCTGCTCTGCTGCTGCTCTCTCTCCTCCTGCTCCTGCTGTTTCTGCAAAGCTTAAAGCTCAAGAAGAGCTTATCAGAAGAATTGATGATCTGTATGATCAACCTCAAAGCTCTGAGAGTGATCAGTACAAGACTGATTCTGATGATTCTGCTAGCACTATTGCCAAGAAGAGAAAAGCTAGAAGTAAAGCAATGATGTCAGTCCCTCCTGTCAAAGCCAAAGACTCCAATGATATTCCATACTACATCCTGCATGACTTCCCCATCTCTGAGCCATGGATGCAATTCTCCAAGAACTAACTGAAAGCCATGAAGAAGAGAAGGAAGCTTGATAAGTATGAAAAAGGCCCTTCTCAATATCAGCCTCCTCCTCCTCCTCCTCCAGACTCTGGATCAGGCTCAGCCTCTCAAGCTCCAGCTTCAAGACAAAGCTCCTCTCAATCCTATCCTAGATATTACCAAAGGGGACAACATCAAAGAGGATATCAACCCAGAAGGGGTAATTACAGAGGAAATCAAAGAGGACAAAGATCCTATCAAAGGGAAGGACAAGGCCACTCTGACTCTACTTCAGGTCCTTTCCCTTTCAAGCTGAAAGACACAGTTGCTTCAAGGATTTCTCCTGCTTCTGAATCTCTCAACAGATATGAACCTCCTGTTCCATTTGAAGATCCTGAGAACAACCCTGTGTCCTGGACAGCCAGAATGAAAGAATTGGCTGCCCTTGATCAAATAAAAAAGGCCAGAGAACAAGGCAAGGATACTTCAAACATAACTACTTTATCAGAGCAGAGAAAGAAAGAACTAGAAAGATATGCATCAAGGAAATTCTTCAATCCAGAAGACTATATGAAGCTGCACCCTGAGGCTGTTGTTCCAAGGCCCAAATCTCAAACTTCTCTAGGTGCAGAGGATGACAGAAGGTCAAAGAAAGAAAGTCAGAATCCTAATAGAGAAATTTTGTTTAAAAAGGAAACTGAAAGGAAGTGAACTGTGTAAGCTAAACATTTCATCCACCTTTGGATATCTGCTGCTATTTATCTGTGATCTGCTTTGTTGCTATATATCTTCTCTGCAATTTTGTATTAGCTTCTGTATTGTTGTATGCTTTTCTTTCCCTATGATTGTCTGTAAATAGTAATCCTAACCCAAATAGGGGGAGATTGTTGGAACACCCTATTACTAATTTGGGTAAGGATCACTATGCTTGTCTTAGGAATCCCAGTTGACCTAGTTGTATAGTTGAGAAGGTCAACATTAGAATGAGTCTAGGGCTTAGAAGTTAGGTTTGGAGCTGCCCCCAGGACCATTCCAAGATCAAGGTTGAAGAGCTAAGTCTAAGGCAATTTTCGTCGAGCTCAGGTCGACGAATCGTCGAACTCCGTTCGACGCTCTCTGAGCTCAACTTCAATAAATCGTCGAACTCCGGTCGACGATCTTCGAGCTCAGATCGACTATCTGCTTTTGGCTAGCTTCTGCTTAGTCGTCGAACTCCCCTCGACTATCTTCTAGCTCAGTTCGACGATCCCTCCTTCAAGTTATTTCCCAGGTCGCTGAGCTCGGTTCGATGATCTTCGAGCTCAGATCGACGTTTTCTGTCTGCTTGTCTCATTTCATCTCTGAGCTCAGTTCGACGATCGTAGAGCTCAGATCGACGTTTTTTTTAGAGAGATCGACGCTTTCAGGAATTCAAATGCTGCTGTTCTTTGGAATGTTTTTGAATATTATCAGCATTTATGTCAGAAGATCTCCCAGCCGTTTGTCTTTATTCTGGAGCAAGTTTCAAGGAATTATTCAGAGAATGTTTGCTGGACTTTCCTCTAGAAGACAAGACTCTTTTTGGAAGACATTTATGACTCCCAACGGCTATTTTGGACAAAGAAAACTTCAGAAAATTTGAATTTCTCTCTACTGTGTTTTTAAGATATACAGAATACACAAGAGAAAATATACATAGATTGACAAGAAAGAAAGTGAACACACAGAATAGAGAATACTGATAGCAGAAGAACAACAGAAGAACTGTGACTTCAAAAATCTTCTTGCTGACTGAAAAGTGTTCACAATCTCATCTCAGAACTCCAGACACCTCATTTTTCAGCCTTCTTGCTGAAACCATCCTTTGCTGGAGATCAAAGTTCTGAAGACCTATCACCCTACAGCAAAGCTTCTTTTCCTGAACCTTTCTACATCTCAGGGGGGGCTTTGACATCATCAATCCACTTGTGCTTCTCTCATTTGATTGAGAACAGAGAAGACACCCTTCACTCTTATTTTTCTTTTCCTGCTGTAAAAGGGTTCTTGAACTCCCTTCAAAAGTTCTGTCTGGTTCTGAGAGCCTTGTCAAAACTCAGTGGTGGCAAGACACCTTACCAAAAAATCCAGTTTTGGTTTTTGAGCACCTTATCAAAAGCTCATTGGTGTCAGGACACCTAATCAACTCATCCTGAGTGGATTCCTACCAAGGGTGGTAGAAGAGTGGATGTACCCAGGTTTTTGGGGAACCACTATATTTCCTTGTGTGTTCTGGTTTGTTTGTGTGATTAGTTTGCTGTGTGCTGTGTTTTTTACTTCTTAGTTTTTAACTTCTTACTAGCACTCTACACTATATCATAAATTGAATTTTATATGTGCTGTTTATTTCAACTGTGAAAAACTATTTTAAAATACTCTATTCACCCCCCCTCTAGAGTTGAGATAGATCTTACCCTCACTTTCACCATCTCCGACCACCATCACCTCCTCTAGTGATGCCACCTCCGGCCGGCCACCACCGGCCGGCCACCACCGGCCGGCCACCATCCTCCCGCTGTCATCCTCACTCCCTAGCCAATTCTGACTACCCCACTACTCAATTACAACCGCTTACTAAATTTTAGGCCACTCCTAAAATTCCTCTCATCCCTCCTCTCCACTATTCCCAAATCCCTCCCCCATTCCTCACATTCATCCCCACTCTTCAACCAAACTGAGCCCCTCATTCTTCCCCATCAGCTGGAAACTCTTTGCAAACCCCCCGGCCCTCTGCCCACCGCCCAGATTCAGCCCAGGAATCATCTACACTGCTGCCAGGTGCCAGATTAACTTTCCAGCCGACGGTATTCCTACTCATCCCTCCCCGGCCTCCTGAACTCCATCCGGCTCCTAGAATTGCACATCCAGTCGCCCGTTGTTGTTTCCCAGTCACCCCACTTTCAGTTATTATCCTCCCAGCCCCCTGTTGGAAGCCTGGAACTTCAAACAACCAGCATGCACCAATAATTCCCCATTTCCCTTGCTGCCAGTCACTGACCAGTGACCAGCACCCATTCTGGGTTTTCCACACCGCAGGAAGCCTCCTCCAGCCCCCACAACCTCCAACCAACCTGGCAACCTTCGACCACCTCCAAACAGCCTCCTTGACTCCTCCCAGCAGACGTCTTTACCCATCCAGGCCTACAACAAACCAATTTCAGCAAGCTGAGCTCCCCCAGAGGCCCTAATTCATCAATGCTTCAACCTCGACCGCTGATAACTCCCCGGACATCCACCGCGCCTACTACCCCGTAATTATTGTGAGTTTATAACTAGGTTATTATTTCTTTTGTGTTTAATCTTGTGTGAATTCACTATTTTAGAAAATATTAGTTTGTAAACTTTGTGCCAATATTATCCCGCGACTTATCGGATTTTGTTTGTTCAAGTATTTGTTTTCTAGCATTCATGCATGTGTATTACAATAGTTGTTCCCTTAATTGAGACTCTACTTGAACTAGAGGTGCAAATAAATCCCGGGCCCGATTGCCCAAACCGGTATGAGCCCAATTAGGCCCGTACCACCCCAGGCACCTATTTTTGCAAGGGCCCGTCCCGGGCCAAAACCTGCCCGGACACCAGGCTTCGCCTAGTGTCTAGTGGTGCCTGCCCATTTGGCAACAGTAGTTGTTGCCAAATGGTGATATTGGGTCTGCAAAGCTAGGCCAAAGCTTGGCTCGGCTTGCTTGGGCCCGATCTAGTAGGCTCGGGTAGGCCAAGCTTTTCTTAGGGAGGCCCGGGCCCAGCCTAGGGCCGCTGACAAATAATCCTGGGCCTAGTGGGCCTGGGCCCGACAATCCTTTCTTCATGCCTGACTTAAAAGTGATTATTGTGTCATATTATTTATAACGTTCATTGTTGCAAGTTTAGTAGTTGGATTCATGTCCAATTTTCAAGTATTAATAGAGTCGACATATATGCTTTTTGTCTCATGCATCACACATCAACAAAATTCTAGGTTTTAGTTATTTTTTTGTTCATTTTTGCACATGCCTAAGGCATGAATATCAATATAATGATTAGTAGCACGTGAGGCGGCATAGATACATCCACTCGTTGGTAGTCCCCCTCTATTTATAGAAACCGCCTTAATTAAGGTGGTCAGTTATGATTAATTATGGGATTATCATGTGCTAATTACATAATTAAATAATGGCAATGGTCGAGAATTCAACCACAAATCATAAAACTTCTAAATTTTGGGTTGTGCGAGCCTGATGTCAAGTACATTTGTGTAACTGTGTTGGATGAGATGACTACTCTACGGATGCATCCTTCCTAGCATCAGGAGATACATTGTAGTGGCTCTTTATATTCGTTCGTTATTTTCCACATTCTTATATTATGTATGTTTTAATTTTGCACGTGTATGTTGAATGTTGCAGACGGCTTATTGGATTGATTGGGGGGGGAACCATGAATACAGATGTCTCGTAATTTAAGATAGATAGGGCGAAAAAGGCAAGCTCTAATTATTTAAATAACAAATAAAATAAAAGAGGAAGTATAAACGAGGAAATGTATCATTGCTCATCAATGAGCATAATTTGGGTAAAAAAAGAAACCCAACTTAGGAAACATCAGATATAAAATTAAAAAATTGAGTAATAAATTTTGGTTATAAAAGTCCCCAAAAATCAGAAAAGGAGGTCATTATTCAGAGAGAAGGAATCTTTTTTTTGTTTCTCTCTATCGGACGACTACCCAGTTCCTGTTCACTCCCCAAGCTCCAGCATCGCATCCTCGTCCCCTTCTTGGCGAACGACGTCGCCGTGAAGAGTCTTCTCCGACGCCAACACCTTCGCAATGCTTGTCGCCGACGCCACCAGGACGTTGTTCTTATGACATTGTCCCCGTTACAGAGATCTACACGGCCCTACGAGTTCTTGTCAAAGTTTTATTCCAGGAACTTGTTCATCTGGCAAGGGTTGCGGGCCACTGTCGACCCTGACACCCGCATTCCAGTTGCCTGCTTTGATTCCCCATTGCTTTTTACAACTTCAACCGCTCTCAACGTTCCTTTCGGCATGTGTGAATTGATCTTCTTACAATTGTAGTCGTTACATGCTCGGTAAAATCCACCGAATCTCCAACGCTTAAAATTTTTTTAAAAAAAATCTATTAAATAATTTTGAAATTGTCCAAATCTCCTTAATTATTCGTAATTATCGTTACTTATCATAAATTATTAAGCATATTTTGTCTGTGGAATTATTGAACCATGTTAGAATTCAAGTAGCATTGTAGCAAGCACGA
The DNA here is from genome assembly GCA_039513925.1 of Platanthera zijinensis. Classification (NCBI taxonomy): domain Eukaryota; kingdom Viridiplantae; phylum Streptophyta; class Magnoliopsida; order Asparagales; family Orchidaceae; genus Platanthera; species Platanthera zijinensis. The sequence goes on along the minus strand of CM077084.1, from coordinate 50,640,367 downwards.
GAGATATTCGCTCTTGAAAGTCGGTTATTAGCTTTCAGACGTCCATTTACTCACAGAATGAAAGCGTAACGAATTGTGCGTTATTTCCCCATTGTTGCCACTGATATTGTAAAACTGGATTACATTAGTTTGGTATTAGAGACTCATTAATTCACTCCTCGTGTGGATTAGTCGAACCATTTTTCGTAGCAACATTAAAAAAAATCATTTTTATATAAAAATATATTGTTTTGATTTTTAAAAAAAGTTTGCTTCTAAATTGTTAACTCATTTTTAAAAAAAGGTCTTTTAAAATCTAGAGCTATTTAAAATAATCTTAAATGGCATATTTTCTCTCTTTAAAAAAATAAAATATTAAGTTATTTAAGTAATTTGAGTATTTAAAAAAAATTATAATGGAAAATAGCGTAGGCCATTTAGAGACGAGTGTTGGAGATTTAAATGCATAAATGAAGAATTTTGCTAAAATGATTGTAATGTTGACTAAGAATATGGGAGTATTTTAAAAAAGGTCTTTTTTAAACTCATTTTTAAAAAAGGTTTTTTTAAGTAATGGATGGGTTATACATATTGGTTTAATAACATAAAAGCCATCATACAATTAGAATGAGAACCTCTCTATACAATCGAAGCAATCCCTAACTCTAGACGTCTAGAGCCTGCACACCCACATTCTGAACTCCCTAATAAATCTCGTTGGAATATTGAAGTCAGTTATATGTAGGTGACTTCGAGAGACATTTAAACCCGGGGAATGTTAGATTGGTGCGACTATATAAGGTGATTCATCAGTTGGAAGCAAATGCCTCTAAATAGGAGGTTGAATATGCGATGCTTAGATTGAAGGGACCCATATTAGTTTGGTGGGGACAATTAAAACGTAAAAAAACTCAATTTAAGGATGCCCCGCATCACTATATGGGTTGAGTTTGTTATGGTCTGATCACCCCTAACAAGTATGCAGAGGATAACTATAAGAGGTAGGGGTGCAAACGAGTCGAGCTTGGCAAAATTCTCAAGCTCAAGTTCGAGCTAAACATTTCAGCTCGAGCTCGAGCTCGACGAGCACATTTTGCATGGCTGGAGCTGGAGCCCGAGACCAATATATTGAGCTCGAGTTGCTCGCGATCTCGAGCTGATCGCGAGCTTTTCAGCTCATTAGCCAATTTTTCTTTATATTTATATATATATTAAAAAAATCAAAAAGAAAGCTCGCGAGCCGGCTCATGAGATCATAAACAATAGCAGGTGAGCTCGAGCTCGAGTCAATTTTTTTAGAGTTGGCTCATCAAGCTCACGAGTCGACTCAACTCAATTTGCACCCCTAATAAGAGGCACGATATTTTTCGCACTACCGTGCACATCCAGGGAGAATTTCATTTCATTATCATTGATAGTGGCTATATTGCACTGACACGCGACACGACACGCGATATGACAAGCGACATGACACGCGACACGACATGCGACTCATCCGAAACGCTGGGACACGTATATTAAATATTTATTTTTTATAATTATGAAAATACTAAAGCATTTAACAAAAAAATGAACAATTAACAAATATTAACATAAACTACGTCAAGTTTAAATATTACTCATCAAATATTCTAATGTAAAACTTAACAAAATGTCAAAAAATGATAGAACATTAACGCATTAACATTATATATCATCATTAAAAATAATAGATTCCATATCGGACTCATCTAATGAAAGATTTGCATGTCAATATCTTCAAACGTGTCAAATGAATCTCCACCAATATTGGCCTGGGGAAGTGTCGGCGAGGAGCGACGGGTGAGAAACCGCAAGAGCTGGGGCATTTTGAAGTATCAGTCTGGGGAAGTGTCGAGTCGAGAGCAAGAAACGCAGAAGCTAGGGCATTTTTTCATAAATGAGCGGATGAGCGGGACACACGAGTCTGATTAAGCGGGACACGTGAGTCTGATTAAGCGGGACACGTGAGTCTGATTAAGCGGGACACGCGAGTCACGCGTGAACCAGCGTGTCGGACTTCCGACACACGTGTCCGCGCGTGTCCCCGTGTTGGACGAGTGTCGATGAGTCCGACACCGACGCGCTGGGCATTTCAAAGTGTCGGTGCTTCAGTGGTAGTATGAAAAACTTCATTTTTCAATGTATAGTGGATACATTAGGGCTTGAGACGCACCCATTAGAACAACCCTACAACTTAATAATCATTTGACTATACTTGTTATCCACCACTCTCTCGTTGAGTTTCTTTTAGGGACCGCATATCAGGAAATAGTATTGTCATGTCGTCGTCATTGATGTCTGCCACATCCAGTTAGGGAAATCCTGGTAGTACGACTGCACGATGACACAAGGAACTCTTATTCCTTCGATCACTATGACCACAAGGTTGTTCTTCTCCCCAAAAGAATTGCCTTGTTTCATGGGTCCTAAGAGGATCTCGCCATCATCTAGCACACTTCACTTTGATTCCATTACACATTTTCCATTCACCGACACACTCCTGTCTAGACCCCGACTATAGAAAGAAAGTTATGATCATGGTGTGTCATTTATCTTACATTTCTTGGAGCCTAGGCTCAAGGCGCAGGCGCGCGTCTGAAGAAGGCAAGGCGCAACAACATTCATTTTAAATAATTAGAGCATTAAATATCAGTTCATCTTCTTGAGCAGAATCTTCATATATTATACTCATTAATCATTCATTACTATCATTTATATCTCTTAAGAAATAAAATCAATATGGTCGTTTGCATCATATCTAAGTCTCAACGATCGATTATGTATCAAAAACACAAAATCATATAAAAATTATTGAGTTCTTGCATTATTTTTTTCATTATTATGAAAAAAAGGTTTACAAAAAAAATTGCACTCAGGCGCGCATTTAATGGCAGAAGGCACAAAAAAATGCACGAAGGCGTAAACCTCTAAGCCTGGAGCCTTAGGCGCGCCTCTAACAACATAAACAAACACCTCACTAAATCGATTTTATATTTGAAAATCACACTTTTATTTACCACATTATCATTTGATTATAGGAGAAAACGTTGAGTTTCATAAATATATTAGACGTTTTATGATATATTTTTGGAAAATCCTTTGGGAATGAAACCAAACTCGAGTTTAATACCGCGTATCATCCTCAGTTGGATGGGTAGATTAAGGTTGTTAATCAGAGTTTGGGAAAGTTTCTTAAGTGTTTGACCGGGGAGAATCTAAAACTATCTTAATCCAAAATTCTTTATAGTTTTCCCATGCATTACCTACTTGACCATTATTCTTTACCATCTCATGACTGCATTTCGTTTGACGTCTCACATTAATTATTTAAAAGAACTGCATAAGAATATTACTAATAATTTGCAAACAACTTTTGCAAAATATAAAACTATAGCCGGTCATCATCACTGGGAGTATAATTTTTAGAAGGAGAATGGGTGTTTGCTTATTTCATAAAGTAGTGATTCACTCCTAACACATACCACCAGCTACAACAAAGGAAACTTGACACATTTCAAGTTTGGAAATGACTCGGTGAGAACGCATAACTGCTAGATCAACCCGTTGAATTCAGTACCTCCCCAATATTCAACGTGTTGTCCCAGCCGACCTGCAGCGGGGCCTTGAATACCGCCCGGCTTAGAATCGCTGACTAAACCAACCATTGCTGGTCTTTACGAGTTCTCGATGGGATCAATCTCTCTCAACCCCAAGAGAATTGATGCATCCTTTGTCATATCAGGAGATACAGTAGCGGCTCTTTATTTTTGTTGATTATTTTTTGCATTCTTATATTATTATGTATGATTTAATTTTAGCATGCATATGTTTAATGTTGTAGATAACTTACTGGATTGATCAGCCAATAAGACCGCAAATAAAAAGTCATGGTAATTTAGGAAAGTTGGGGACAAAAAGTCAAACTCTCATTATAAGTAAAAAAAGAGCATCCTGGTGCACAAAGCACCCCGCGAAACGAGGGTCCGGGGAAGGGACCCACCACATGGGTGAACTGTAGGCAAACCTTACCTTGCATTTTTATAAAAGGTTGCTTCCAGGACTCAAACCGGTGACCTCAAGGTCACACGACAACACCTCAATTAGTGGTGCGTCAAGGCTCCCCTTCTAAACTCCCATTACTTAAGTAACAAATAAATATAAAATAAAAGACCAAGTATAAAGGAGGAAGTGTATCATTGTTCATCATTCATCAATAAGCATAATCTGCGTAAGGGAACAAGAGACAACTTAGGAAAAATATGATATCAAATAAAAATATTGAGTAATATAATTTGGTTATAAAAGCACCCCTAAAATAAGAAAAGGAGGCTATTATTCAAAGGGAAGGAATCATTTTTCATTTCTCTTTGTCGGCAGACTATGCCTATTTATTACCCAAGCTCCAGCATCGCATCCTCAACCTCTTCTCTATGAACGACGTCGTCGTGAAGGGTATTCTCCAATGTCGACGCCACCAAGACGTTCCTCCGTCGTCATCCATGTTCCAGATATCTACACAGCTTTACGAGTTCTTGTTGCAGTCAACATTTTTGTTGCAGTATGGAGACCGGGCGGTCTGGCGGCTTGTCTCTGACGGTTTATAGACCGGGCGGTCTGGCGGCTTGTCTCTGGCGGTTTGGAGACCGGGCGATCTGGCGGCTTGTCTTTGGCGGTTTGAAGACCGGGCGGTCTGGCGGCTTCTCTCCAGCGGCATGGTAGTCGGGCGGTCTAGCTCTCGTCTAGCCTCTGGCGGCTTGTTGTTATAGTCGGACGGTTAGCCTTCTAATCTAACCGCGCGACCTATGCAGTCTGATTTTGTCTAGCCGTTGGTCATAGTAATTATATTTAGTCTCACATTACTTATTTGTAATCTCTCTCTTCTCCTCCATTCTATAAAAGGGAGGCTATACCTTTGCAATACACACATTTTTTGGAAATAAAAATTCTGTTATTGTCCAATTTTCGGTTTCTTTTTCTCTTTTCGCACATGGTATCAGAGGACTCGATCTTTTCCACCTGATTCTGTGAGCTTCTTCTGTCCGCGCGGTTTGCCCCTTCTTCTTACGGCCTGTTCGCACGGCTTCCTTTCTTTCTTGTGAGCTTCGTCTGTCCGCGCGGTTTATCTCTGCCCGCACGCCCTCTCTGTCTGCACGGCCTGTTTGCGCGGTTTGCCTTTCTCTGTTCTCTGCTCGCGCCTGTTTTCGCGACCTCCTCATCTCCCCGCGGCCTGTTTGCCTGTTCGCGTGGCCTCTTTTTTCCTGTTCGCGCGGCCTCTTTGCCTGTTCGCGCGACCTCTTTGCCTGTTTGCGCGACCTCTCTCTTTGTCTGTTCGTGCGGCCTCTCTTTGTCTGTTCGCGAGGCCTCTCCTTGTCTGTTCGCACGGCCTCTTTGCCTGTTCGAGCGGCTTCTTATCTGTCCATTCTCTTTCTTTCTATGGCTCTCTCTGATTCCTCTACTACTACCACTCCTTCCGTGGCCCACCCTCCTCTTCCTACTCCTTCGGGTAATCTTGAGACCGTTTCCAAACTTATCGGTTCCAACTAACCGGACTAGAGTGTTTCCTTCACATTTCTCCTTCGCTCACAACGCAAACGTCATCATCTCACTGATGACCCTCCTCCTCCCGAGTCCGATCTCTTTGATGACTGGGATGCTAGCGACGCTCTTGTTCGCACTTGGCTGGCTAACAACCTCTCTGATGAATGTCTTCCCGTCATTCGCCATGATGAAACGGCGAAGGCGGCTTGGCTTCATCTTGCCGCTCTTTACTCCAAGGGAGATCAGACGTCTCGCATCTATACTCTCTATGCGGACCTCTTTGCATGTCCCTCCATGTCTCCTGTTGCTGCTTACCAACCGGTTCAGGATCTGGGAGCCGAAAGAAATTCTTCAGAACCGCCCATTCTCTGCGGATCTGGCCGAGCAACACAAGCACTTCCAGGAGCTTCTGGTTGTGTGCTATCTTCTCCGTCTTCTGGAGTCCTATGACATGATCCGTCAACAGATCCTTGGCGAGGCGGATTCTCCCACCTTAGATGCCACGGCTGCCCGCATCGCTGTTGTTACCTCTCTGCCTCAGCGTCCGCTGCTATCCTCCCTACCGCTCCTCGACACCTATGCTCATCATACTCAGCGGGGTGGCTCTGGTGGCCGCAGCCATCAACCCGACGGACGTGGACCTTCCCGCTTTCTCTGCTCCCAGTGTGGTCGCACCGGCCATACGGTTGATCGTTGCTGGATGAAGCATCCACATCTTCGCCCATCTGGTGACGCTTCCACCTCCTCTTCGAAGCAATCCGCCTCGGTGGTCATGTCTTCAGGTAGTGCTCATGTGGTGACTCAAGCTAAATGGTTGATTGACTCCGATGCTACTAATCATATGACCGGCAATCATCAGTGTTTTTCTCTCCTAGGAAAACATGATCGGTTGCCTCCGGTCTTCGTTGCGGACGTCTCTCCCTCACCAGTCAATGGAACGGGAGTGGTTCAAGTCACTCTATCTCTTCGCCTGGCAGACACCCTCTACGTGCCTCAGTTTCCATGCAATTTGTTGTCTGTTACTTCTCTTTGCAAGCAACTACAGTGCTTCGTCACATTCACCCCTACTTCTTGTTCTTTTCAAGATCTGAGCTCCCAAAGGACGATTGCTACTGGGACTGAGAGCGGCGTCCTCTACTTCCTCGACAATGTATCTGCTATGTCATCTTTTTCCTCTTCTTCTACGGATCTTCTCCAATGGCATCTTCGCATTGGTCATCCTCCTCCACGGCTTCTTTGTCAGCTTCTGCCTCACCTACCTCTGCACAGTCCTCTCAACTGTGACGTCTGTCAGCTTGGCAAGCATCACCGCTCCTCCTTCCTGCCGACGCAAGGTCGTGGCTCTTCCCGTCCGTTTGATCTCGTTCACTCTGATGTCTGGGGCCCTGCTCCTACCCTCACCGTAGGTCGGGGCAGTTCATATTTTGTAACTTTTATAGATGATTTCTCTCGCTGTATGTGAGTATATCTCTTAAAAGATCGCTCAGAATTATTCTCTGTATGGACAACTTTTTACTTTATGATTAAGACTCGATTTGATGTCCCTATTAAAATATTTCGCTCTGATACCTCCCAGCAAAATGGAGTGGCGGAACGCAAAAACCGTCACCTCCTTGATGCCGCTCGCATTCTGATGACACAAACGCAGGTTCCTCGCTCCTATTGGGGCTATGTCGTTCTCAACTTCTGTTATCTCATCAATCGCATTTCCTTCACGGTTCTTCACGGTCAAACCCCATTCTCCATTCTCTATCCAAGCAAGGATCTATTTCCTCTCCCTCTGCGTATCTTTGGGTGCACGGCTTTTGTGCACACTCCCTCCGCCACCCGTGACAAACTCTCCCCACGTGCCACCAAATGTGCCTTTCTGGGTTACTCTTCTACTCAAAAAGGTTATTGTTGTTTTGACCTTGTTCTTCGCAAGCAGTTCGTCTCCGCGGACGTAACCTTCTTCAAAAATGCGTCATATTTCTCTCGTGACTCCTCTTCTCTTCCTGATGTTCCTGCTTCTCCCACCGTCCCCTCTGTCTCATCTACACCTACCGAGGTTTCTCCTCCTTCGTCGTGTCCACCATCTCCTCCTCACTCTCCACCTCCGTTGTCTTCCTCTTCTCCGCAGCTGTCTCTCTCCACTCCCGGGCCATCTCTCTCTGCCACGGATGCACCGGATCCTGAGGAACACGCCGACCTCGATCTTCCTATTGCTCTTCGCAAAGGGATGCGGACATGTACCCAGCACTCGCTTGTTGCTGCTGTTTCTTGTGCTCGTCTTACTCCTCGCAGGACTTTTGCGTTGGCTATCTCTGTCACTGCCACTCTCCGCACCTACCAGGAAGCCCTGATTGTTCCTCATTGGAAGGATGTCATGGATGAGGAAATTGTCACCCTCACTGAGCGGGGTACATAGACCCTTGTTCATCCTCCGCTGGGCACCGATGTTGTTGGTTGTCGCTGGATCTTTGTTGTGAAGTTCAGTCCGGACGGCAGTGTGGATCGCTACAAGGCACGTCTTGTCGCAAAAGGCTTCACTCAGACTTATGGTGTGGATTATTTTGACACCTTCTATCTCGTTGCACGTCTCAGCACTATTCGGGTTCTCCTCTCTGTGGCCGTCAACAAGGATTGGCTCATTTCCCAACTGGATGTCAAAAATGCATTTTTGTATGGTGATCTTCAGGAGGATGTCTACATGGAGCAACCTCCTGGGTATGTTGCCCAGGGGGAGACACGGGTATGCAGGCTGAAGAAGGTCATCTATGGCCTAAAGCAGAGCCCTCGGGCGTGGTTTGACAAGTTTAGCAGCATTATGGCGGTCGTGGGTTTTACAAGAAGTTTTGTCGATCACTCATTGTCCATTCGCAAAACCTCCCTGGGTCTGGTGGTTCTTGCCGTGTATGTGGATGATATTCTTCTCACTGGAGATGACCAAGTTGGGGTAGCCTTGACAAAGAAACATCTCTGTCAACACCTGGTCATGAAGGATATGGGCTCCCCCAAATACTTTCTGGGAATATAAGTCTCTCGAAAGCCCAACTCCTTGGTCCTCTCCCAATGTAAGTATGCTCTTGATCTTTTAAAAGAGATAGGGTTGACTGGGGCTAAACCAGCCCGATGCCTCATGGCTACTGGAGAAGATAAAACCTGGACAGAAGACTCGCCTCCTCTATCAGATGTTACGAGGTACAGGCGTCTGGTCGGCAAACTCATTTATCTCACCGTTACCAGACCCGACATCTCATACGTTGTAGGCAAGGTTAGCCAGTTCATGCAAGCTCCTAGGGAGTGACATCTATAGTCTGCCGTGAGGATATTGGAATATGTTAAAGCGGCGCCAGGCAAGGGACTACTATTTCAGAGGAATGAACATTTAAAGGTTAAAGCCTACTCAGATTCTAGCTATGCTGACGACAAAGGTGATCGCAAGTCCACATCGGGCTTTTGCACATTTGTGGGAGGAAACCTAGTGAGCTGGAAGAGCAAGAAACAATCTGTTGTCTCCAGATCTAGTGCAGAAGCTGAATATCGGAGTATGACGTCAACCACTTGTGAGTTAAAGTGGTTACGGGCTTTCATGCTTGCCTTAGGAGAAGTCTATAACCATCATCTACCTATGTTCTGCGACAACAAGGCTGCTATATATATCTCGAAGAATCCGGTATTTCATGAGAGAACAAAGCATATCGAAGTTGATTGTCATTTCATTAGAGAAGAGATCTTGAAGAAATAGATTTGCACTCCATTCGTTACTTCAGACAACGAGTCGGCAGATATCTTCACCAAGCATGTATCCGCTTCTTTTTTTCACATTTGCGACATGCTGGGCATGATTGATATATATGCTCCAGCTTGAGGGGGAGTGTTGCAGTATGGAGACCGGGCAGTCTGGCAGCTTGTCTCTGGCGGTTTATAGACCGGGCGGTCTAGCGGCTTGTCTCTGGCGGTTTGGAGACCGGGCGGTCTGACGGCTTGTCTCTGGCGGTTTGGAGACCGGGCGGTCTGGCGACTTCTCTCCAGCGGCTTGGTAGTCGGGCGGTCTAGCTCTCGTCTAACCTCTGGCGGCTTGTTGTTATGGTCGGGCAGTTAGCCTTCTAATCTAACCGCGCGATCTATGCGGTCTGATTTTGTCTAGCCGCTGGTCATAGTAATTATATTTAGTCTCACATTACTTATTTGTAATCTTTCTTCTCCTCCATTCTATAAAAGGGAGGTGAAAGTGAGGGTAAGATCTACCTTTACTCTAGAGGGGGGGTGAATAGAGTATATTAAAATAATTTTCCAATTTAAAAAATTATTCAGCAGTTGAAGACTTGATTTATATATAAGTGTATTGTGCTTGCAGTAAATAAAAACTAAATAAGCAAGAAACAAATCAGAGCACACAGCAACCAGAAGACACAAGGATCTATAGTGGTTCCACAATCAACCTGGGTACATCCACTCTTCTACCACCCTAGGTAGGAATCCACTGCAGGAATAGTTGATCAGGTGTCCTGGGCACCAATAAGCTTTTGATAAGGTGCTCAAAAATCAAACCAGATTTTTTGATCAGGTGTCTTGCCACCACTGAGTTTTGACAAGGTCTCAGAAACCAATCACAAAACTTTTGAAGGGAGTTTTGAGTAACCCTTTTACAGCAGAATAAAAGAAAAAGAAAGAGTTGATGTTCTTCTCTGTCAACAGTCAAAGAGAAGACTAGTGGATTGTTGTTGTCAAAGCTCTCCCTGAGATTTGTAGTTGTTCAGGAAGAGAAGCTTTGCACAGGGTGATAGGCCTTAAGTATGTTTGAGATCTCCAGCAAAGAATGATTTCAACAAAGGCTGAAATGTGATGTGTCTGGAGTCTTTGATTGATGAAGCCTTGAACACTTGAATCAGAAGAGATCTTGAAAGAATAGAAGAATTCTTTTTTGTGTGGTGATCTCTTTCACTATTGTGTTCTTTTTGTTCTGTAAGAATTCTAACTTGTAATCCTGTAGTACTTGTGTCTCAAAATCTATTCCTTAGAATAATAATCATCGTCCTGTCTCAATTCCTCTGAGATGATATATTGAAATTCAGTCTTCTAGATAGTCGTTAGCCAGTCATAAATGACTTCCTTAAATGATATCTGTCACTGGAGGAAAGTCCTAAGAGACATTCCATTTAGTCTTCCTTGAAACTTGCTCCAGATTGATTGAAATGGCTACAAAATCCTTTGAAATAAATGCTGGATATGAATCAGATTGAATTCCATAACTGACTGAATTTGAATTCTGAAATCGTCGATCTCTCAAGAAAGGTCGTCGATCTGAGCTCGATTATCGTCGACCTGAGCTCAGAGACTGGAATTAGACTTGAGACAGAAATCGTCGATCTGAGCTCGGAGATCGTCGAACCGAGTTCGACGACTCGTTGAACTGAGCTCAGAGATAGTCGAACTGAGTTCGACGCCTTGTCGATCTGAGCTCGACGAAAATTGCCTTAAACTTCTGCACTTGTAATCTGATCTAGAAGGTCTTGGGGACAGCTTTCAAACCTAAGTTCTAAGCCTTAGACCTATTCTAGTTGACCTTTAAAACTATAAAATGAGGTGAAGACATATTCCTAAGGACATAGTGATCCTTACCCAAATCAGTAATAGGGTGTTCCAATAATCTCCCCCTATTTGGGTTAGGATTACTATTTACATGACATATATAGGAAATAACAAGCATACAAGCAGAAATAAAAGCAAATACAACATTGCAGAGAAATGAATTGCAGCATTGCAGAAGCACATATGATATCACAGCAGATAATCAGAAGTAGATGTATACTGTCAGAAGTAGATGTATCACAACCCGTCGGCTCAGAGGTGGGGTTACCACATGGCCCACATGGCTCAGAGGTGGGGTTACCACATGTCCAGGGTTTGCCTGACCCGCCGGACCCACACAGGTAGAAGGGAAAATCGGGATTTAATAGCGCCTCCCCGGTCTTGAACCCGTAACCTCCTCTGATACCAATTGAAGGATCAAGCGCATACCCAACTGCACCAAAAGCCCGGACTGTTGGAAAGGGCGCTACTTAATTTCTTAAATAAGTAGCAAAGCGCCACGGGTCAAGTGAAGGAACGTTGGACCCAACAGGAGGCTATACCTTTGTAATACACATTTTTTGAAAATAAAAATTCTATTATTGTCCAATTTTCGGTTTCTCTTTCTCTTTCCGCACAATTGTTTTCCAAGGACTTGTTCATCTGGCGAGGGTCTTCTGCAGGCCACAATTGACCCCAACTCCCCCATTCCAGTGGCCTGCTTTAATTCACCTCTTTTTGTTACATCTACAGCCATTCTCAGTGTTTCTTTCCATTTGAGTGAGCCAATCTCCTTACAGTTGAATTCATAATGTGCTCGGTAAAATCCACCTAATCTCTGATGCTTAAAATTTATTTAAATGTTTTTATTTGATTCTCTTGAGCTTACCCAAATCTCCTTAATTATTCACAAATGTCGTTATTTGTCATAATTATTTTATACACCTTTTTCCTGTGAAATTATAGAGCTGTGTTCAAATTTAAGCTGCGAGTGCAAGAGATTTCACTCTCGAAAACCAATTATTAGCTATAAGGCATCCATTCACTCTGTGACCTATTTTCCTCATTGCACCACTAAGTTTGTAAAACTGGATTACATCATCTACTTAAGTCCATTTTCTTCAGACAAAACGACACCATTAGATACCTTGTTGCCAAGTTGAACTAGTCACCTCGCCAACTTGATCCATTGTTGCTTCCTCTCCTTTCAACCTGCTGTCAATTGGATTACATCTCTAGAGGATTTATGCACAATCTTTAGGTTTATATAATCTTCAATCCCCATCCCCAGTTAGAAGTCCGCCTCTATTTTAAATAAATATATGGACACCATATTATTAAGGACTTAAGGAAGTTAATTACAATTAATTAGATGATTTTTGCATCCTAACTGCATAATTAAATAATGAAGAAATCTAATGCCGAGTATACTATTTTTGGATGAGACGACTACTGTATTTAAATCAAATCTATCCGGACAAGGTCAAGATGAATCCTTTAGACCCTTGCTGAGCTGATTTAGTCTCCTTGCAATTTCACTCCTAGTTGCCTTCTCACCTTCCTACATGTCAACAGCTCTCAAGTTTTATACTTGCCTATTCTGCTTGTGGATAACCCATGCTAACTATTTCCTAGTTGATTATTTGATGTCTGCAAGATGATCGACATCACCCTCTAGCCAAATCCACCAAGGCCGACTCAATTCTTTATTGCTAGCTCTGTGCCAACTTGTTGTAATCGGTAGGTTGGCAGATTATTCTTGCAATGCCATGAAAATAGCTCAATTTTTTTCCATGCATCTTGGAAGAGGAGCCTTAGCGCACAGATTAAGGTGTTTCCGTATGACCTTGAGGTCACGGTTCTGAGTCCTGGAAGCAGACTTGCAAAAAATGCAGAGTAAGGTTTGCCTGCATTTCACCCTTGTGAGGGGACCCTTCCCCGGACCCTCGTTGCGCGGAGATGCTTTGTGCACCGGGCTGCCCTTTTTTGTTCCAGGCAACTTGATGCCCAATTCTGCTTGTTATTTTTTGTTTTTTTATTTCACTTGGGCATTACGTTTGGAAGAAAAATTATCATCAAATTTTCCAAAGGATGTAAGATGTGAGTTATTAGGAGATGTTGAAATCCCTAAATCTTGCAGAGGTTATCATGAAGGCCGGTATAATTGATGAACTCAATGTAACATAGGAGAACATTGATGGAGCTCCTTCATTTCTATCATAATCCATGTTGGAGAGCACTGTTATTTGTAGTAGTAGAAAAATTATAGATTCATGGCAGTTTTGAGTTCATTGAAAGAAAAAGGCACAAATTTGGTGGAAGACCATTAGAGATGATCTGGCGGATCAATCTCATGTTCCAAAGTCTATCTTAGAATCTTACTATTATTGTAGTATTAAGTTTAAGCATGGCATTATTGCATTCAGCAGAATGAGATAGCCACTTTAAGGGTGACACATGAAATGTACACTTTTGGCATCTTTGGATCCCTCTCATCATACAATTTATGTGGTTTTGAAGATATCTTGTATATGTTGTGCTGCTCTAACTCTTTGGGAAATTGGAAGGTTGGAGAGTTAAGACGATTAAAGCCTGAAATTCTTCCAAGATATGCACAAAAACTAAAATATGTGATTTGAGGATAGCAACAGATTATTTTTTATTTAAGTGAAAAATTAGGTTCCAACGTTTATTCTAATTATATTATTTAACATGAGCCTGAGTTCAGCCTTACGGCAAGCATCAAGTCTTCATGGTTTAATAATGTTCCTTTAATTACAACTAGTAAAATTTTAATTATGACTTTCATAGTTAATTAAATAAAGAGATATTATAGTTGATAATTATGAGTTCTTATATTTACTTCATGATTAGTTTTATTTGGATAAGCTTAAACTTAATTGAGATAAGATAATTTCTGTATTTGAATAATAACCTTTTCACTAAACTAGAGAGTCTGCTGAGACATGCAGCCTTTCTTTTAGGAAGGTTTTGAGTATTGAGTGGAACTCCTCTATTTCTCCCGCTCACACAACCTTGAATAAAAGAATAGAAAGGCAGGTCATTGAATGGAGGCAAAAGGACAACTTCAAAATATATATATATAGAATGAACCACTATAATTTAGGGAGAGCTTACAGCGAATTATGGGACTCCCACATTCTCGGTTGACCAAGCATAGTATTAACTATTGAATACTATCTTTTTGGGCATGGGAATGACTACTCTATTTGAACTCGTTCTCTTTGAATGAGACGACTCCTTTAGACGTTCTATTGCCCAATTGAACTAATTGTTTTTTCGAATTGAATCCATGTTGCTTTCTCTCCTTTACTTGTTAATGGCTCACAAGTCCTATTGATTGAGTTATATTGTCAACGTGTGGGAACATCTGTCGGTCATTGTCTAGTCAATACCTTGATGTCGGCTGGAAGGCCAACTGATGCGGAGAAGAGACGAGCACGAGCTTTGGGCCTGTTCGGGGCTGATTTGGCGACTTACCATATATGGCGTGCCCGGATCGACGATTGGACCCCGCGGTTGCGTCTGGCACGTCGCCGCGAGTCAAAAACATATATTAGTTTGCTTTTTTTTTAGTTTATTTTCATGTATTTAGTGCTTGATCCAACCGGCTAATCATAGAAGTTGATGGTGAAGCCCTAGGTTGTTCTCTTCTTATAAATATTGATCTAAGAGGCTGAACCAAGTCATTGCAGAATTTGGAGACTCTTCTTCCCGGATTCCAGCGATCCCTCCCCGGTGCCGACGTCATGGAACCCTAGGTGACGACTCCTAGGCCCCTGAACTCCTCCCCAAGGTAATCCCTACCCCCACCTTCATTTTCCACACCTCAAACCTTCGTTCCCACCCGCTGCAGCCCTTCATTCCAGCCCCCAAAAACAGCCGTTGCAGCCCTCCATTCCAGCCCAGGTTTTCAACCCACTGTTCATATTTTCTCACTATTCATTTATGTGATTTATTTTCCACTTCTCTCCCCCCCCATTTCAGCCGCCCGCCTGCAGGATTCCAGCAAGCCGACACCCCTCCTCTTTCCTTCCGTCGTCCCCTCTCCCTCCAGGCCAAGTTGTCGGCCCCCTAGCCCTCACCCCAGCCTACCGCCTCTTCCTTAGCCCTAGCCGACCACCCCTCTCTTTTCCCCTCCGTGGATCCACTACCAAATCGCCCCTATTCTCTAGATCTCACTAGATCTGAGACTTTCAGCCCTTGTTCCGACATTTGCCTCCACCCTTATTACTATTTTTGTCCGGATCCACTCCTGCACATCGGATCTACCCACCCCCGGCCCGGATCTACTTATTTGTGGGCGGATCCGTCGTTTTACTATCCGTTACCACCGTTTTCCGCCGAGGGCAGCCACCGTCATCGTCGCTCGCCACCGGTTTCACCTCTGATCGCCGATCTACACATCCAGCCCTCCAAATCTTCAGCGTCTCGGTTCAGCCCTCTATTTTGTGAGCGTTTGTGGTATTGTATTATTTGATTAACATTTGCATTTGGGTAATTTAGCATATCTTGCTGCGATATTTTGTTTGTGGGAATTTGTTTTGTGCACTAATAACTTGCAGGAGAAGACATTCGCCGCGCGCTTTGCTTTGGTCCTCCGAGCGGAGGAAAACCATTATAAAATTGCTAAAATAAATATTTATTTTTTATTTTAATATCTGCATGGTTGCTGAATTTTTCATTGCTTAAATTTATCCGTTAAAATACCGACATCACATTGCATGTAGAGTTGGATTAGCGTGTCAGCCTTGCACTATCACCTAGCGTTGTAGGTTTTGTGCACATCTAGCCTACCCCTACATCAATTGGTATCAGAAGTCAAGGTTAGGCCATTTGCATGCTTCGTAGTGGTAGGTTTTAAATAATCATTGAGTTCATTTATGTCTAGTTATCGTCGTCGTTCGTCTCCTCCATCTGAGTATCCTGAGTCTACCTATACCCGACCTCATAGAGCCCCTCTAGAGAGATCTTCATGTTATCATTATGATTATCATCGTTCCTCGCACACCACTCTTGGAGATCGTGTTGACCCCTCGACAATATTTCATCATGTTATAGGCGATCACCATGACGAGAGGTCCTCACGTCTTCATCATTACACCTCTCCGCGATTTCATGATGATAGAATTGAATATCGTTCAGGTCATCGCCGCTACACATCTCCTCTAGGAGAGGAACCTGAGTTTGGATATGAGCGACCTCCACTGCACGTTCACAGGGATCATACGCACCCACGAGCACAATCTAATTATGTTAGGAACTATCGTCTAGACGACCCTCAGGAACCCTATAGAGGTCACAATCGGCAAGATCACAATACATGTCAAGACCCTCCTAGTGTTCCACCAATAGAGTTACCTGAGGCTGAATTTATGTGATTAGTACTTGATCGTTTTGATCTCTTAGAAACTCAGTTTGATCACCTAAGATCTACATTACGAAGAAAGTCTGGGGATTTGGGTCAAGCCACCGATGCGGCGAGTAGTGCTCCCACCAAGATAAGAGCCCCAACACTTGGTTTTGATCCTTCTCAGTTTGATGAGATTCAGTGCTCATGTGATCTTGAGGTTGAATCTGATCATGACCTTTTGATACAGGTGGAGAGTGATATTGGCATGACTAGTGAGCATGGTCACGTGGGTGAGGACGAGCGACCTAGTGACACTGTGATGGTATACCCATCCTTTTCACCTCACCTAGACCTACACCTAAACCTAGTGCCCCCTTTGAACAGAGACACAGTTCTCGACACTATATCGATTGACCCACACTTGAGTCTGGGTTCCCCCTACTCTTCCCTTAGTACTGTCTCGGGTCACTTCACTACTGAGAACCGAGAGTATAGTGTTGATCTCGTAGTGGCTATGTCACTCATGCACGGGGGCACTACCCCTTTCGATGGTACTCATCGGGAGGACCTTGACCTTAGTGACGAGCCCTATGACGAGCCCCCTGTTGAGCCTCCTGATGATCTGCCACATCTTGGTGAGGTTGAGACTCGGGTGAGCCACTCAGGTATGACGCCTCTTTCATTATCATCTCTGGCCTTGCCCTAGAGAAGGGACCTTGAGTGGAGCATGACATATGTAGGGCTTACCTTGAGTCTACTTGAGTATACTCATATTGTGAGGACCTACCTTATGACGCATCACACTTTGGATGAGTTTTGGGACACGCCACCCGATGAGTTCTTTCTTGTCTGGGACACTCACCATATTTTAGAGTCACGACTTCTAGTCGGTGTACACGATTTTCACTCAGGTGGTCGTCTCCTTCGTGATGACTTTTCTTACACACCTTCTGGGGACCCCCCTGATGTGCTACGTTCCCCGAGAGACATTTGTCTCTTTACGAGCCCGTATTTGAGTATAGTTGTCTCTCACGGTCATCTGAGCACTCGTCACACACGGGATGAGTTTGTCTACACTCCACCGAAAGAACCTCTTGATAGGCCACCCCATTTTAGAGACATCGCCGGCATTATTAGATTTTCCTGTAAGAAGTGTACCGTGTTTGTCGTGTTGTCTTTGCATTATTTGCATTACCGCATGAGTCTGTTGAGTATTTTACACGACATTTGCATGAGTTGCATGAGTCAGTTCGCCGACGAATAATAACAAGCGATGAAATTTATAAAGCCCATGCAGATAAGCGAAGGCGAGAACGAATATTTAATGAAGGCAAAGGGTAATGGTACGAATCCGCCCAGAGAGGCTCCCTTCGGGACCTGCCAAGAAGTTAAGCGCTAGGCGAATGAGTCTGTACTCTGTTATTAGTCGTATTGGGACAAATGTCTACCGGCGGCTAGTATGGGAATTCACCCGGTGTTTAATGTTGAGGATCTGACTCCATAGTACGAGTCTCATGAGTATGTGGACCCGAGCAGTGGAGATTTCCTGCCGCCCACACCTCCACTCTCGTTGCCTTGCCACCCCCATAGCCCACATATGTCTGATGACCACCACTACTCACTTACTTCTGACACCCACCCACCTGGGGACTCGTCTTCTTTGGTTTTACCGACGACGTCGCCGATCGCACCGGGATCCACCACTCGTGAGTTGAGCGTTGAGAGCTTCATGGAGACCAGAATCCACCAATGCATTCCCACTACAGACGTTGGTGACTCTTGGGTACTTGCAGCAGAGCTTGATCGATTCGCCCCTAGACTTCGACTTCGGCACGGCTGTCTCCATTCACCGGAGATGACAGCTTTTTAGTCAGGGGGAGTTGATTGGCGAGGACACTTTTCAGCGACGACACTTGGGCGACCTCTGGTGGACTTCTTCGAGTTTTACCCGGCATGCAGCGAGAGAATTCTGATCCCTATTCATCGGGAGATGAATTCTTTCAAGCCGGAGAGATTGATGCAGAGAAGAGACGAGCACGAGCTTTGGGCACGTTCGGGACTGATTTGGCGACTTACCATATATGGCGTGCCCGGATCGACGATCGGACCCCGCGGTTGCGTCTGGCACGTCGCCGCGAGTCAAAAACATATATGAGTTTATTTTCATGTATTTAGTGCTCGATCCAACCGGCCAATCATAGTCGTTGATGGTGAAGCTCTAGGTTGTTCTCTTCTTATAAATATTGGTCTAAGAGGCTGAACCAAGTCATTGCAGAATTTGGAGACTCTTCTTCCCGGATACCAGCGATCCCTCCCCGGTGCCGATGTCGTGGAACCCTAGGTGATGACTCCTAGGCCTCTGAACTCCTCCCCAAGGTAACCCCTACCCCCACCTTCATTTTCCACACCTCAAACCTTTGTTCCCACCCGCTGCAGCCCTCCATTCCAGCCCCCAAAAACCTGCAGCCCTCCATTCCGCGGCTCAGTTGGTGATGAGAGCGCTAATGAAGGCCTCTTATCTAGGAGGTCTAGGGATCGAGCCCCGGCCTCAACAACCTGCCGCATGGTGGTGACTCCATGACGGAGAGCTGGTTGGGGTGTACGGCCCGCGGGCCTGATAAATTCGTTTGGTGCTGACTCCAGGTGGGCCCCCTAGTGGGACTCCAAGGTGGCGGGCAAGTGTGACGCCTATCCCTCATCACCAACTTAGCCCATGGGAAACTACTTAATTCTTATTGTCGGCCTTGTGCCATCTTGTTGTAATTGGTTGGTTGCTGATGTCTTTTTTGTTGCCACCAAGAAACCACTTGAATTTGTTCCTTGTAACTTGACTCCCAAGTCCTCTCAGTCTTTGTTATCTACTAGGTTCTAAAGGCAGTGCTAAGTCATCCTTCTGCAAGGCTACAAGTCAAGTGGTTAGCAACTTGCTCCACACTTGGACGATGTCAGCGTTATTATTTTCGATGTTCATTGTATTCATTCATAGTAGGCACTACTTCAAAATAGGTTTTTTCTACTAGGCCCAATCAAAAAGTTTGTTCTGATAGAAAGCATCAAATTGCAGCTTACTTTGAAGGTGTGGTTTTTCTACTTCGATGTTATGGAATCAACCACTTGGTTTTTCTATTTGAGGATTGGATACTTGTTAATGATTAATATAACGATGATGAAAAGTTGGACTTAGATGCCATCGTCTGAAAACACCAATTCAGTTTCATGGCATGGAGAAATTTGGAGGTTTATATTGTCTAACCAATCAAAGTATGCTTTTTAATTGTTTACTTGGCTGATGACGTTCTCAGTTATTTCTAAAAGATTGGAGCTTCTTTTTAGGGAAATCACCATGGTTTTAATTTGAATTTATAGATAGTAGGTGTTTTTTAAGTCTACAGTTTAACCTATGATAACTACTTATACAATAACTTCCACCTCTTTTACCTCTTAAGAATACAAGAACAATATAAACAAGTTAATCATGTTACCTCATGACCTGGTCAACCTACCAGTGCTTCAAACTTGAAATCTAGAAGGATGTTGGCAGATTTGATATCGCGATGAATGATTCTCGGATGACCTTCATGTTGATCATATAGAAGCCATGATTTAAAACATGGAAATTATAACATCTAGCCAAATCAAAAAAGGAAAATAAAGAGAAGAAAAATGCTCTATACACACTTCCTTTGAAAAACTTACAATCTTCATGCAAGTAGGCAAGGCCCTTTGCTGATCCTATTGCAATCTTGAGCCTGGTAGACCACTCCATTACAGGAAGCCCCTTCCCTGCAATAGGAACCAAGTTGAACCTTCGCTGCAGAGTAAAGATAGTAATACAACAGTATAGAGCAAAACAAGCTCAAATTACCATGGAGATGGTATTCAAGAGTCTTATTAGGAACAAAGTCGTAGACCAGGATTCTCTGCGACCCAGCTATGCAGTATCCGACGAGGGAAACCAAATGGCGATGGTGAACGTGGCTAATGATATCGACCTCCGCGTGAAACTCTCGTTCTCCTTGCCCGCTTCCTGACTTAAGAGACTTAACAGCAATCTCCTTTCCATTCGGCAACACCCCCTTGTGAACATAACCAAAGCCACCCTGCCCCAAGAGATTGGCCTGAGAGAAACTGTTAGTAGCGGCTGCAAGTTCCTCATAGGTGAAGATGCTCTTGTTGAAACCCATGGCTAGAATCGGGGAAGGAGGTGGTAGAGGAGGGGGATGTTGTCCAGAGAAGACTGAGCTAATCTCACTGCTCCATCCACCTTCAGGTTGACCATGCATGGTAGGTGGTTGAGCCTTCCCAACATGAGCCATCCCTTGTTGTCCATTGTGCCATTTCTGGGGTGCCCCGCTAGTGTAATACATACTTTCTGAAAACAGAAGCAGTTCAGACTTCAAAACAGTAATTCATAGAGAAATAAAATATTTGATGAGCAAAAATTGAACTGTAATTTGCAATTTGCCTTTCATGAATTTCAAAACAGTAACACGAGACACGGCAGAGAACTAAAACTTTTGATGAGTGAATATTAAATGTGATTCATAATATTTTTTTCATGAACTTCAAAACAGTAACTCAAGCCACAGTAAAGAACACAAGGTTTTGATGAGTGAAAATTGAACTGTGATTCAGAATTTATCCTTCATGAACTCCAACATCATAACTCAAGTCGTGGTAGAGAACTAAAGTTTTGACGAGTGAAAATTGACTGTGATTCGCTATTCTTCTTTCATGGACTTGCACATCAGCCAACAGAAAATTGAGAGCATCTCTACTTTTTAAAAAGTGCTTACAATCCTACATATTTGTATTTTCTTCTTTTTCCATTGCTCTAAAATATTATAAATGAGCTTTAACACTCCCCCTCAAGCTGGAGCATATATATAGATTATTCCCATTTTGTGAAAATATCGGTCAGCTCTTTTTTGAAGTTACAGATGGAGTGCATGTTTGTTTGTTGATAACTCTCTCTGATGAAATAGCAACGTACATTTATATGTTTTGTTTTTTCATGAAACATAAGAATTTTATATATGTAGCTGGCAGTTTTACTATCACAAAGCACTATCACAAAGCATCAGTAGTAGATGATAGCTTTAAGTTTGACCAAAATCTTTTAGAACGGTCATCCACCACTTTAACTCACATGCAGTTTGAGTCGTACATTTGTATTCAACTTATGCACTTGACTTGGACACCACTGATTGTTTCATGTTTCTACAAATGACAAGATTTCCTCCAACATACGTGCAGTAACCAAAAGTGGAATTTCGACCCACTTATCATCAATATAGCTTGCATCTAAATATCTTTTAATAGGTAAGTAATTATTTCTTTTAAACAATAATCATTTGTCTGGAGATCCTTTAATATATTCTAATATTTTTAATGCAGCTTCAAGATGCAACTCTCTAAGAGTGTGCATAAATGACTGATCTTTTCAACAACAAAAGAGATGTCGGGTCTGATTATGGTGATACAAACAAGTGTACACCTATAATGAGTGATATCTTTTAGAAGAGATGTCTCATCCCAGAGTCTGTCAGTGCACATAGGTATTGGATTCCAAGCAGGTTACTTGACACAAGATGAATCTACAAGTGACGGATGTGTGTGATGCTCTGACCCTATATACAATATAGATAACCATGATGAATGCAATGAAACTATGACAAACGCTAAAAACAAAGACGGAGAAATATACATGCATTCAATCTGATGAAATTAAGACGGCTAAGCCTAAACTCTAATGTGATGCTCAAGAGTGATTCAATTATGCAAGTATTTCCGACACAATTAATTAAACAATATTAATTTTAAAATCTTGTGTAAATGTGGCAATTGATCACAAATATTGCATTTTAGGTAAACAAACAATAATTACAAATTAACTAAGATAGTGCTAAAAGTAAATGAGTGAATAAGTAATGCACGACTAAGAGAACGACAAATCAAATCAATACGAACCAAATAATTCAAGAAATACAAGCAACACTCATATAATGCAAAAGAAATGAAACTAAGATGCAAACTCACCGAGTAATCGATGTTGATGGTGGTGGGGAAGATTGGTGGTGGTGGTTGTCCGGAAGGGAGAATGTTGTTGTGTAAAGGCTGTCGGAGGGATAAGGCCATTATAGGTTGGTGTCCAGGATTAACGGGGGGATGTTTGGGGTCGGATATAGTAGGAGAGAGGATGTAGGGATCATCTAGAGATGTATGGAGTGCTAGGGAATCAGGTGAAGGATTGTAGAGGTGGCTGGAAGCACAAAGAGGGGTGGTTGGAGGCTTGGTCGGCAACGACATGGTGTTGGGGAAATGGGAGAGGGTTGTAGGAGGTCGAAAGGGGCCAGGGGAAATCGGAGAAGGAATGAAGGGGTGGTTTGGTTCTGGATGGGAAAATAGTTGTCAGGTGGCAACTGGAAGCGGAAGAATGGATTGGCGGTGGCTTAGTTGAGTGGGATAGAGATGTGTGGATGGCAAAGGGTTTGTCGGAGGAAAGGGATGCGTCGGACAAGGGTGTCGACGCCCATGGAGCTGGGATCAACAACGTCGACACCCATGGAGCTGGGATCGGCAACGTCGACACCGCACAAGCTCCCCAGCGTCGCACCGAGAAAGGAGCGTAATCGTGTGTTACAATGCAGCTGTATCAAGATCAATGGAATAAAAATAGCATTGCATTAAACAAAAATAAAGATACAATCAAGAGAGACTCCTACCAAGCGTCCGGAAGCTGGGTCCTCCTTGATATTCCACTCTCCAAGAGAGTCAAACACTCAAAACTCCAAAAGATACTCCTCTAAGCAAACTACCACTCTTATATATAGGCGAGTGGGAAAATACAAAGTACGATAATGCTCATGGGCTACATAGAGTCATAACAGTGCGTGGTGGTCGCGCCGTATCAACACACCCCACCCGAAAAACGACCTTGTCCTCAAGGTCGAGGGTCAAAGGGGTCGTCAGAAAGCGTCAGCGGGTCTAATTCCCCGGAGTCCGAATCAGTATCTTTAGATCCCAGCAACACACATAGATTCCTGGGTGGGAGAGTAGGGTTGCTCGCAGCGAAAACAAAGACTCTTGCGACGGAGCTCGTCTTGTTTTTGGTATGACAAATGATGAGGTCGTCGAGGGGCCGGTGGACGTGGAGCTGGCGGCTGCGGAGGTGGAAGCGGTAGCTAGGGCCCAGGTGGGGGCAGAGGGTTCACGTGCAGAAGAGGTGGCGGTAATGGTCGTGGCGGTTGGGGCGGCCGGGTTGAGGAGAATGGTTGATCTGGGTAGATTTCCGCGTCGAGATACCTCGTCTGCTCCATTGTGCGGGAGAAAGTGGTCGGATTGTGTACCCGCAGGCATGCGGGGAGGTGGGGGTGCAAACCTGCCAGGAAATAACCCAAGTAGTGTTCGGGGCCAGGTCGGGAACATGCGTAGCGACCGCGATGAATTTGTCGTTGTAGGTGGCCACGGAGTCAGATTGGCGAGCGAAGCTGAAGCGCTCAAAGGCATTACCCATCTAGCGGCTATCGTAGTGGCAGAGGAGCTCCTCCTTCAATGTGGGTCAGGTCATGTCAGGTGTCTGTTGGCGCATCCAACGCACCCAATGGAGCGTCGAGCCTTCCATATGGATAGTGGCAAGGGGGGCCTTCTGGTCGGCGGGGGTGTCCTGCAAGTCGAAGAACTGCTCGGCGCGAAAGATCCACCCGAGAGGGTCGATGTCATCGAACACCGGAATCTCAATCCGGCAGAGGTGGGTCGAGGCACAGTCATCCGTGGGGTGTAAAAACCCCATGTGGTCGGGAACGGTTGGAATCGGTGGCGGTATAGGAGCCGGAGGGCTATTGACTGTCGTGGTAAGTCCTCAAAGGAGGAGCGTGAGAGGTCCGCCAGCTGGGCTTCGATGTGATCCATGCGTTGAGAGTCCGAGCTTGTCGTGGTGTGAGGTGTTCTCGTCGGCATGGGGGTCCATGGCATGAGTCTTGGGCATGAACCGCGGCTAAGAGGGGCTGCAAGGGCCGCCGAAAGGAAGCAATAGGCAGAGGAGGGCAGCCCGACACGACGGAAGGGTGTCAGGAGGAGAAACGGTCGTCGGATGGCCGTCGAAGCCGCAAGAGGGCCTCCAGAAAGCGTGGAAGATGCGGGCTGCCGCTGGCAACGTCAAGAGGAGCCGATGGAAACGCCTGGACTATCGGACGGCACCACTGAAGGGTGGGGAAGGGGATGGCAGCCGTTGACGGTGTTGCACGCAATAGAAAAGCCGCTGGAAGAAGTTGACGGCGCTAGGGTGCTGGAGCAGTCGCGGGAAGTGAAGCTCGGCGTCGCTGGAGTTGCGAAGCAGACGGAATCCGTAGCACCGTAGCAGAAGGAAGCCATCCCCGCGTGATCCGACGCAGGCAGACGCGATCCTGAGTCAGAGAAGACGAGGCGGGCCGAAGCGGGGCAGATGCGATCTGTAGCAGCCGGAGTGGAATAACGAGGCGACGAAGCAGACGCGCCTGACAGCGGATTCCGCAATCGCTAGCGGTAGACGCGAGCGGAGGAAAAACCAAACGGGTAGCGACGGAAGTGGCCCTGGCGGAACGGAAGGAGGCAGACAGGTGTTATTAGGGTTCGGGAGAACCCTAATCGAGGCAGGTCAGACCAAGTTGTTACAATGTAGCTGTATCAAGATCGATGGAATAAAAATAGCATTGCATTAAACAAAAATAAAGATACATTCAGAAGAGACTCCCGCTAAGCGTCCGGAGGCTGGGTCCTCCTTGACACTCCACTCTCCAAGAGAGCCAAACACTCAAAACTCCAAAAGATACTCCTCTCAGCAAACTACCACCCTTATATATAGGCGAGTGGGAAAAATACAAAGTATGATAATGCCCATGGGCTACATAGACTCATAACAGTGCGTGGCAGCCGCGTCGTATCACCGGGAGACATCTGTATATAAGAGGCCATAATTTCTCGATGACCCCTGAAGACATAAGAGAGTATATATATATACACACACACACATAGGAGGGGGATTTAGGTTAAGTCATCCGACGACCACAATCGCTCAAACGGATAACTTATCATAAATCTCAAAATACACAACTGAAAAATATAAAATATACAAAAAATAGAGCCAGACTCAATCACGGTATCCGATAGCCCATCCGACGATCCAAAAATTGTCGACCTAGTTGACTCCTCCAATGTCGCACGAACAATCTTTGTCACTTTGTACCAAGAAGATATGTTTCTTCAAGTAGATCCAGGGCGCGCTTCCGTTGGGAAGAACAACGTTGTTATAACATCTCGCAATTTTGATTCTCAAGAAGTATCTAGAAGTACCTATATCTTTTGTAACAAAATATGTCTGAAAAGGTCTCTTTGTTAATTCTATTTTAGAGGAATCATCTCCGTTAAAAAGAATGTCATCCATGCATACAACAAGAATAACCAGTCCCCGATTGGTCTTCCGTATAAAGAGAGTGATCGACAATGGAAAAACCAATAATATAAGTGACCTGGTAGAACTTGTCAAACCATGCTCGAGGACTTTGTTTAAGACAAAAAATGGTCATATATAGTTGTTAAAGTAAGTCTTTATTAATGTTCATGTGTTTAGTCTCACACCGGCTATCGGTGTTATGTTTCTTGTTGTACTCCTATATATTACCCCTTGAGGGATGAATAAAATTGCACAAAGTATTTTCATTTCCATTTCTTTCTACATAGTATCAAAGCAGAAATTGACTCCTCCCTGAATTTTTGTCGTCCTAATTGGCGACTTAAGTTCTCGGTGGCTTTTGCTCTCTGATTTTCGCCTCTCCCTCCCTCTTATCGCGTCGAGCCGATCCCAGAGCTGCTAAACCTCTCGTCGTGCCCCTCTGTTCCCGCTCCCATCAACGGAATTATTGTTTGATTCCATCGACGGGAGTGGCCGTCTCTTCCCTCAACGACAGAGTTTCTCTGCGCTATCGTCGACGAGTCTGTCTCTACTCTTGCGATGTTGTCTCGCCTGGCTGCCTCCAGAGGGAGCGGCATCTTCCCCCGACGATCCCGTCAACAGAGGGCTCCGTGTTGCTTCTCATTTGTCCTCATCCTCTCGTCTGCATTTTTGTTGCAAATCGTCGACGACGATCCTGCTCCCAGTTGGTCTTCCTCTCCGCTGCAACATCCCTTCATCTTTGATGAGATCCAAAAACCATTTCTTTTCCCGCCATCAATGGCTCCTTCTGCAGTGATCCTATCGACAGGTGTATTTGCCACTACTTCTCTTTTGTCGATCCAGTGGACCTCTTCTCTCCCGCTTGTTGTTGCTCCTGTCTGATTGAGGTGTGTGTTCTCGACTGTTCTGGTGGTATTACTGATGCTGGCGCATGCTGCTGTCCTGGGACTATTCTTTGTCGTTGTTCCGCTAGAGATTTGTCTCCAACAGCAGACCTTCTTCTGGCTCAGTCCCTCTGCTCGTCGGGGCTATGGATCTGTTGCTCGCTTCTCTCATTGATGATGGTGCTAATGCAGTGTTTTTGTTCTTTTTCTTTAACGTTTTGTGTTGTGTTGTTGTTTTCTTAGTTATTGTGTTGTTAGTGTCACCATGTGATCTATGTCATCATGCACGTGTTCTACATGAAGAGGAGTGTACGTCACGGCCTCCAGGTATTGTTTATGTCTTCATGCACGTCTTCCACGTGAGGGGAGTGTTTGTGATAACGACGATTCGAATGCCTCTTTTCCGACTCCTGCCTTAGTCACGCATGGCCTTCAGGCATAGCCTATGCCTTCATGCACATAATCCACATACGGGGGTGTTTGCGATAGCGGCGACTCGGATGTCTCTTTCCCGACTCCTGCCTTAGTTACACATGGCCACCAGGCATATTTCGTCTGTTGTTTGTGTCTCCCCATTTTTTTCTTCAATTTGAGGTATCCCCGGTGATCATGGTTGATTTGTGGACCAACGTTGTGTAGCTTATTCCTTGTTAGAGTATCCCTGGTGACACGTGGTTGGGCCTCTATGGCTATTGTTTTGTCTCACGTTGTCAACCACCATTTACCTCTTCTTTTATATTGTGTCCAAGCTGGAGGTTTCACATCCAGCTTGAGGGGGAGTGTTGAAGTAAGTCTTTATTAATGTCCATGTGTTTAGTCTCACACCGACTATCCGTGTTATACATCTTGTTGTAGTCCTATATATTACCCCCTTGATGGATGAATAAAATTGCACCAAGTATTTCCATTTCTTTTTGCAGTAGTTTATACACCTAAGAATATACCTTAGCAACATAACCAGGAGGTTACCCCATATAGATGACTACGTGAAAATCACCATATAAGAATGCATTTTTGACATCGAGTAGGGACATTTGCCAATTTTGACTGACAACAATGGAGAAGAGCACCCGAATAGTATTGATATGGGCAACAAAGAGAATGTGCCAGAGAAATCAAAATCATATATTTGGGTGAACTTAGCAACAAGACAAGCCTTGTGTTACGACACATGACGAGCCCGATCCGCGTTGAGGCCGCACTTATTAGCGCCGACCACCGGCCACGTCCGCATGAGGGGGGCTCGACTATTTTGTTGGTTGTGTTATGTTTTACATTTTATTTCGTATTGTTGTTTTTAATTGTCTCACGTGTTTAAGCCCAAGTGGAGGCACGTTTGTGGAACCGGGTTATGAACCGGTTAGGACTTTGGACTTGGGCAAGAATGAATTAATCCTATCTTCTCTCTCTCTCTAATTCTCTCCCTCTCTCACTATCCCTCCCGAAGGAAGCCCTAGCAGACGCAGCCGCATTCGGCTTTCGCCGAATCCCACGACCGAGCCCGTCGGGTAATCCTCTGCTCCCATTCCCTTCTTCTTATGTCTACCTCTCTTCCCTCTCTATCTCTCTACCCCTCTCTCCTTCTCTCTTCTCCCCCATCTCCAACCATAGCACCGATCGAATCTAAGACGGGTTCTACCGACCCTTGGAGATCTTGATCTTCCTCAGGCCCGATCACCAGATCTGGGTCGGGGGACCACGTCAACTTGGTATCGGAGCCAAACGTCGGCACTACCCTCCCCGAAACCTACAGAGCCTCCCTCACGGGATTCCGCCGCCCACCCACACCACCTCCGCCCGCATGTGACTCTGTCGGGCTGCTTCCGGCACCCGCAGTGCTGCCTTTCCCCATGACTGACGGTGGCCCCTCTCTCACCCAACTCATGGAGTTTTTTCAATCGATGTTCACCATTCAAAATGACAAGATGGACGTCTTCAATGCGCGCTTGGACTCCCTTCAGGGGGCTCCCCCACTGCCACCGCACCAGGCGGCCTCCCCAACCGAGAGTCGGGCTGGGTCGGTTCCTCCGCGTGGCGACTTCTTCTTTGGCACACAATCCGTCCTTATGGAATCTGGTCTATGAAGGCCGCGAAGATCCCCTTCCATGGCTTATGCGCTATGAATTCTTCTTCACCAATCAGCACACTCCGGACGAGGAACACGTCGGCATCGCCTCGTTCCACCTCCTTGGACCGACGTAACTCTGGGTCAATCAACTTCTGCGGGAGCAACCCAACACCACTTGCGAAGATTTCCGGGCAGCCTGCTCTCTCCGCTTCGGACCGGCAATGTCGGGTAACCCTCTAGGTGACACGTGGTTGATTTGTGGACCAACGTTGTGTAGCTTATGCCTGGTTAGAGTATCCCTGGTGACACGTGGTTGGGCCTCTGTGGCTATTGTTTTGTCCCACGTTGTCAACCACCATTTATCTCTTCTTTTATATTGTGTCCAAGCTGGAGGTTTCACTTCCAGCTTGAGGGGGAGTGTTGAAGTAAGTCTTTATTAATGTCCATGTGTTTAGTCTCACACCGACTATCCGTGTTATACATCTTGTTGTAGTCCTATATATTACCCCCTTGATGGAAGAATAAAATTGCACTAAGTATTTCCATTTCTTTTCGCAGTAGTTTATACACCTAAGAATATGTAACACCCCTATCCGTCACATAGCATATAGCAGTAGGTCCGGCCGGGGCCCGACGCCATATACTACGGACAGACCGGTTGGTTACGCGTTGAAACCACACAACCAATCAGAGCGTCTTACACAACACCTAGCGGAAGTAATTTAATTAAGTTGCAAAAAGATAAGAACCCTGCCACAGAGCATGAATGTCCACTACAACCCAGGAATGAGTACATACACAAAAGAGTTCACGGCCTTAAGGCCTTACAAAAGTATTCGCTTAACAAGATAGCGTCTTTCATACATCGGCACGCAGGCCGGCCATACATGAATATGAAAAAGCTAATAACTAAGCCTTCGAGGGCTGGCGCTGCAACTTGGGCTTTAGCCCGCTATTTGCCGCTTGGCTCCGCAGCAGCACCTGTAGAAAGCAATCCACCCAAGAGGTGGCAATACAAAAGGGCAACGGTCAGCAAAGCTGACCAAATTATAACGACCCCGTCCCGTTTCTCGGGACGGCGGTGCTCCCTCCCTGCAATAAAACTACCATAGCAATTCTATAAGTTATTCTATTCGCCACAAGTGTCGGCACGCACGGCCGCACACTCCGTGCTCTCAGGGCACTAATCGGTGAACCCGGTCCGGACCCAGACCGACACCGCGATTCCACCACCATCCCTCGGATGTAGGGCTGATATCGAGTCGAGTTCGAGCGATTTTGGCTCGGCTCTAAATCGAAATTTTCGACTCGAACTCGGCTCGAAATCGACTCGAAATCGAAATTGATTTCGAGTCGAGTCGACTCGACTCGAAATGACTCGATTCCGAGTCGGCTCGAAATCGAATTGAGTCAGCTCAAAATCGAATCGAGTCGGCTCGAAATCGAATCAAGTCGGCTCGAAATCGAATCGAGTCGGCTCGAAATTTAGCATTTTTTCGGTTTATTCATAGTTTGGGCAAAATAAAATTGGGCAACGTATAAATTTAGCAAATGAAACACTTAAAGCTTTCATTCTTTTTATTTATGTTTAAATTTTGTTATTTTTAATCTTAAAATAAGTAGTAAATACATAATTTTTTAAATTAATTCGAGTTGATTCGAATCATATTTCGAGCGATTCAGGACTGGCTCGAAATCGACTCGAAATCAGATTCGAGTCAAATTGAATCGAGTCAAATTGAGTCGAATCAATTTTAACCGATTCCGATTCGGCTCAATTTTCGAACGATTTTCGAGCGATTTTCGAGTTTCGAATATTATGCTCAGCCCTAGTCGGATGGCAACACTCGTGAGCATTTAGCCCTTTCAGCCGAAGCCTAGGCCCGTTTCCAGCCCCCGGGAAGTCCCATGTACTTTAGGTCGCTTCTACCGAGACCACTTGGAATGGGTAGAGTTCCACCCGCCCGTTGCTCACTTCACCACGGCCATTTAGCCATCGGTGCGGGCCAAGTTTCTCCTCATTCCCACAATCGATCAAAACACGCACATAACCCCGTTATGTACCGATTTGCCCTCCAAGGCAACATCGTGGCAGCAATTCGATTCCGCCCAAGCTTTCCGGGTGCGCCTCGAGGTTAACCCCCAAGGATCCCTGTATGCAATCTACCGCGTAGAATTTTCGGAAAACTAAATTCACCGGCGCGGAGTCTTCTCCGGCCATGCAATGCAAACATCACCGATCCGGGTTAAACCCGAATAGGCTTCACACACAATGCCTATGCCCGTACTCCGAATCCGGGCTCTAACAACGGGGACTTTACATATCTACCCGAAGGGATTCCGCGCCTCAACGCTCACTCGCGAGAGGGGGATTTCCCCATGCATAGAAAGAAGGGCGACTACACATGCCCTATGAAGAGGATCGTTACCCTCGAAGATTTCCGCGGCGCCATGAAAATGTAGTCGGATGGAAAGCTTCGCCTCGCCCTTGCCTTCGAGGATCCGGACTCGGATCGCGAATCGGGGCTCCGGAGCTCCTCCGGCGGCCGGATCTTGGGCTCCTCCTTCCTCTTGCTCTCCCTTCTCTCTAAACACTTAGAGAGAGAGTGGACCAAAGAAAATGAGGATTCAAAACCCTAATCCCGGCTAATAACCCCCAGGAGCAGCCCCCACCGTCGGATCCAGATCCAAGGGAACGGACGGCCGAGATTAGATCCAAAATCCCAAAAACTGGGCCGAACACGGCTTGACACACGGCCGTGTGTCTGGCCGTGTAGCTCATTCGCCGATCGATACGGCTCCTGACACGGCCGTGTGCCACGGGCCGTGTTACCTGGAGCTTCAGGACGATCGTCGGGCTTCCAGAACACGGCTTCGAACACGGCCGTGTTCGAGGCCGTGTGCCCCACACACGGCTTGAGACACGGCCGTGTGTCTCAGGCCGTGTACTTCTCTGACTCGAGACAGCACAA
Source organism: Platanthera zijinensis (assembly GCA_039513925.1). Lineage (NCBI taxonomy): Eukaryota > Viridiplantae > Streptophyta > Magnoliopsida > Asparagales > Orchidaceae > Platanthera > Platanthera zijinensis. The sequence continues at coordinate 50,608,548 of CM077084.1, read as the reverse complement.
AAACACAATAAATCACTGAACACGGGTAGGCACACGGCCGTGTGCCTGGCCGTGTGCCCCTGTTCAGACCTCCAAAAGTGCCGTTTGATCGCCCCGCGATCATCTCCGAGGTTGGGGTCTTACAGAATATACCTTAGCAACATAACCAGGAGGTTACCCCATATAGATGACTGCGTGAAAATCACCATATAAGAATGCATTTTTGACATCGAGTAGGGACATTTGCCAATTTTGACTGACAACAATGGAGAAGAGCACCCGAATAGTATTGATATGGGCAACAAAAAGAATGTGCCAGAGAAATCAAAATCATATATTTGGGTGAACTTAGCAACAAGACAAGCCTTGTGTTACGACACATGACGAGCCCGATCCGCGTTGAGGCCGCACTTATTAGCGCCGACCACCGGCCACGTCCGCATGAGGGGGGCTCGACTATTTTGTTGGTTGTGTTATGTTTTACATTTTATTTCGTATTGTTGTTTTTAATTGTCTCACGTGTTTAAGCCCAAGTGGAGGCACGTTTGTGGAACCGGGTTATGAACCGGTTAGGACTTTGGACTTGGGCAAGAATGAATTAATCCTATCTTCTCTCTCTCTCTAATTCTCTCCCTCTCTCACTATCCCTCCCGAAGGAAGCCCTAGCAGACGCAGCCGCATTCGGCTTTCGCCGAATCCCACGACCGAGCCCGTCGGGTAATCCTCTGCTCCCATTCCCTTCTTCTTATGTCTACCTCTCTTCCCTCTCTATCTCTCTACCCCTCTCTCCTTCTCTCTTCTCCCCCATCTCCAACCATAGCACCGATCGAATCTAAGACGGGTTCTACCGACCCTTGGAGATCTTGATCTTCCTCGGGCCCGATCACCAGATCTGGGTCGGGGGACCACGTCAACTTGGTATCGGAGCCAAACGTCGGCACTACCCTCCCCGAAACCTACAGAGCCTCCCTCACGGGATTCCGCCGCCCACCCACACCACCTCCGCCCGCATGTGACTCTGTCGGGCTGCTTCCGGCACCCGCAGTGCTGCCTTTCCCCATGACTGACGGTGGCCCCTCTCTCACCCAACTCATGGAGTTTTTTCAATCGATGTTCACCATTCAAAATGACAAGATGGACGCCTTCAATGCGCGCTTGGACTCCCTTCAGGGGGCTCCCCCACTGCCACTGCACTAGGCGGCCTCCCCAACCGAGAGTCGGGCTGGGTCGGTTCCTCCGCGTGGCGACTTCTTCTTTGGCACACAATCCGTCCGTATGGAATCTGGTCTATGAAGGCCGCGAAGATCCCCTTCCATGGCTTATGCGCTATGAATTCTTCTTCACCAATCAGCACACTCCGGACGAGGAACACGTCGGCATCGCCTCGTTCCACCTCCTTGGACCGACGCAACTCTGGGTCAATCAACTTCTGCGGGAGCAACCCAACACCACTTGCGAAGATTTCCGGGCAGCCTGCTCTCTCCGCTTCGGACCGGCAATGTCGGGTAACCCTCTTGGTGACCTTATCGCTCTCAAGCAAACCAGCCTCATCGAGACCTATCTGGAGCAATTTCAGTTGTTACTCTCTCGTGCCTCGACCGTGTTACCGTCACAACAGGTTCCATTCTTTATCATCGGGTTGCCCAACCGGCTCCGTTGGGACATGGAATTTCAGAAGCCACCGGACCTCTTGACGGCTATGAGCCTTGCCCACGCCTATGAGCGTCGGCACGCCTTCGATCGGCCACCCTTGGGCCGCCGTAAAGTTTTCAGCCCTCGACCAACACCGAGTTTCTCCACTTCCAAGCCATCAGATGGGAACCAGACCCCGCGGCCTACTTACCGCAGTTTGTCCCGGCCGGAGATGGCGGCCCGCCGCGAGAAGGGCCTATGTTTCAATTGTGATGAACTGTACACACCAAGTCATCGGTGCAAGCGCCTATTTTGGTTGGAAGTTGACGACCCATCGGAGGATGAGGACGATGGGTTTGACGATTCGAGCACACCACAAATTTCTCAACATGCCCTGGTCGGGCCGCGGGAGGGATCACCATTCAGCTCTTTGTGGACGTGGCGGGTACGCCCCTCTTAACTCTCATGGATACAGGCAGTACTCACAGTTTCATCCGCCAGGACAAAGCCCTCCAGCTTCACCTTCCATATGTTTCGTGTAGTCACGTCAAGGTGGCGGTGGCAAACGGCCAGCAGATGTCGTGTCCGGAAGTATGTCGGCGTGTAGCTTTCGCCGTGGACGGTTATTCTTCACAGACTGATTTCTTTATCGTGGACCTTCAGGGCTTTGACATCATGTTGGGTGTTCGTCGGCTACGCACTTTGGGGCCACTCACGTGGGACTTTGATCGTCTGACCATCTCGTGGCACGCAGGCTCTCGTTTGATATAGTGGCAAGGGCAGGCCCCGGGACAGTTTCCCTCCTCCTTTCTGATTCACACCGAGCCGCTGACCGCTTCGCCCCGATAGTCAGTTGACCATCCTGCGGATCTTGCTCACCTTCTACAGTCATTCCCTAAGATATTCAGCCCACGCTTGGGCCTTCCGCCACGACGTCAGCAGGACCATCGCATTTGCCTCCTTCCAGGGGCGGCCCTGGTGGTGGTGCGACCATACCGATACCCCTTCCTTCAGAAGGATGATATCGAGCGGCAATGCGATCTCCTACTCCAACAGGGTCTCATTCGGCGGAGCGTCTCGCCTTTCTCTTCCCCCGTACTGTTGGTGCACAAGGACAACTCATTGCGCATCTGTGTGGGCTATCGAGCTCTCAACACCATTACGGTTAAGGACAAGTTTCTCATTCCAATAGTGGAGGAACTCCTCGACGAGTTACACGGGGCGCGCATCTCTAAGCTCGATTTGTTTTTAGGGTACCATCAGGTCCGGATGGCGGATGTGGACATGGAAAAAATTGCATTCCGGATGCACCACGATCACTTCAAATTCTTGGTTATGTCGTTCGGTTTAACGAACCCTCCTTCGACATTTCAGGCTTTGATGAATGAGATATTTCAACCCTTCCTCCGCAAGTCAGTTCTGATTTTTTTTGACGATATTCTTGTGTATAACAAAACTTGGGAGGAGCATCTACACCATCTTCAGCCCATCATCAGCTTGGTGTGCACGTACCGCTTGGTCCTTAAGGCTTCAAAGTGTTCATTTGGGCAGTGTTAGATCACTTACTTGGGTCATGTGGTGGATAGTTCGGGGGTATCGGCCAACCCGGCCAAGCTCCAGGGCGTGGTGTTGTGGCCCCTGCCGCAAAGCCTCACCGACCTCCGTGGCTTTCTCGGCCTCACGTGCTACTACTGCCAATTCATCTGCGACTACGGCAGCATCGCAGCCCCCTTGATCAGCTTGCTCCGAAAGAACGCCTTTGTGTGGACAGATACGGCGACAGAGGCGTTCGACTCTCTCCAGGCGGCACTGTTGTCCGCCCCGGTTCTCCGTCAGCCGGACTTCGCTTTACCGTTCCTCGTCGAGTGTGACGCATCCAACATCGTCTATGGCGCGGTGCTACGGTAGGAGGGTCATCTCATCACCTATTTCAGCTGCAAGACAGTCATCCAACACCGGAAGTTGCCCGCGTACGAGCAAGAGCTTATTGGCCTCGCAAAGGCCATCCAGCATTGGTGGCCTTACTTATGGGTTTATTCCTTCATCATCCGGACAGATCACTATAGCATCAAGTATCTGCTAGAGCAACGCCTTACTACCGTGCCACAACAATGGTGAGTGAGAAAACTACTCGGCTTTGATTTTCAAGTGGAACACAAGACCGGGGCGCTCAACCGCGCCGCCGACCCACTATCCCATCGGGACACTCCAACAGATGTTGTCATCCTTGCCATTTTTTTCCGACTGCGGATCTTCTATCCATGCTTCGTCAGGAGATCCGCGCCTCTCCCAGTTTGTCTGAGCTCCTTCACCGAGCAGAACAGGGGCTCACCGACCACCAGTGTACAGCACGACACGGTTGGATTTTTTACCGCACTCGGATGTATGTGGACGGGGGCGTCTCCTCTCATTCTGACCATTATAGAGAACATCCATTCATGCAGCCACGAAGGCGTTCACCGCACTCTTCAACGCCTCCGCATGGAATTCTTTTGGAAGGGAATGCGCAAGCACGTTCATGATTTCATTGCCAGCTGCGTTGTGTGTCAACAGAACAAGGCCGGCCATCTCCTCCCGGTAGGTTTACTTCAGCCCTTACCGGTGCCAACACAAATTTGGGTGGATCTCTCCATGAACTTTGTGGAAGGGCTGCCCTCTGTTCGCGGGAAGTCCATCTTGATGGTGGTGGTGGACATGTTCTCGAAGGGAGCCCATTTCATCGCATTGGCTCGGCCGCTCATTGCTGAGAACGTGGGGCGGTTTTTTTTCCAAGAAATTTTTCGATTACATGGCATGCCGAAAACTTGTCTCAGGCCGAGATAAGGTGTTTACCAGTCACTTTTGGAGGGAATTGTTCGCCCTTAGCGGTACCAAGCTTGCCTTCCTCTTCGGCATACCACCCTCAGTCTGATGGGCAAACCGAGGTGGTCAACCGCACGTTGGGCATATACTTGCAGTGTGTTACCGGCGACCAACCCCACGATTGGCCGAGCTGGCTCCCTTGGATCAAATATTGTTACAACACAGCTTGCCACTCTGCGCTGCAGACCACACTGTTTCGCCTCATCTATGATCGGGAACCTCCCTGCATCTTGTCCTACACGGCAGAATCGAACCGCGTGGCGGCCGTTGACCGGGAATTGGAAGATCGAGACAAATTTTTGCACGCAGCCCGGAACTGTCTTCTGCAGGCGCAACAACGTATGGAAGTTGCTTACAACCGAGGACCTCGCGATCTCACCCTTGTCGCGGGTGATTGGGTGTGGGTGCGACACCGCCCTTTCCGCCAAATGTCTGCTACCCGACCGGCCTCCAACAAGTTGGGGCCCAAGTTTTTTGGTCGTTTTCAGATCACGGAGCGCATTGGGAACGTTGCCTACCGCGTCGGCTTACCCCCAGGGGCCCGGATTCATGAAGTCTTTCACATTTCACAGCTCAAGTTGTTCGTGAGACCTCCACCGCCTACGCCTCTAGTCGACATCCCACCCCAACTTGAGGACAAGTTGTCTTCTGACGAGGGCGGTGATGTTACGACACATGACGAGCTCGATCCGCGTTGGGGACGCACTTATCAACGCCGACCACCGACCACGTCCGCATGAGGGGGGCTCGACTATTTTGTTGGCTGCATTATATTTTACATTTTATTTTGTATTGTTGTTTTTAATTGTCCCACGTGTTTAAACCCAAGTGGGGGGGCGCATTTGTGAAACCGGGTTATGAACCGGTTTGGACTTTGGACATGGGCAAGAATGAATTAATCATATCTTCTCTCTCTCTAATTCTCTCCCTATCTCTCTATCCATCCCGAAGGAAGCTCTAGCAGCCGCAGCCGCATTTTGTATAATTTTTAAGACGACCAAATTGAGTGCAATGTTCATTGTAAAATTTATAGAAAACAAAGAAGAGTTTGGATCGTTCTTTTAAGAGATATACATAGGTTCATCTAGAGTAATCATCAATAAAAGCTACAAAATATAAGTGTCCTCCTTTAACAGATTTGGTAAGACTAAGAACACAGATGTCCGAATGAATAATGTAAAAAGGATGTATAGAACTCTTACAAAATTTTGCAAGAAAACTAGTACGACAATGTTTGTCATGGCGAAAGACTTCACATTCAAAAATAGACTCAGATCAAAAGATGGCAGAAGCTTGTGAAGGACACGAAGAGGATGATGACCAAGACGATGATACCACTGAAGCAAAGAAGTCGAAACGGTGGACGCTAAAAAAGTGGGAAGATCATTCAGGTAGTAAAGGGCCCCTCGTTCAGTCCTAATACCAATCGCCATCTTTGATTGAAGGTCCTAAAAATAACTAGTATAGGAGAATGAGATAAAAGAGTGTAATTGTTTGGAAAGTGCACTCACAGATAACATATTACAAGAAAATTTTGCAACGTATAGAATATCATGTAATTAGAGAAGGAAGGTGATTGTAACAACTCCAATTTCATAAACTGGAGCAGGAGAGCAATCAACCACAAACACCAGTGATAATCGACTATGCTTCTCGAGGTGAGAGAAGGCAAGAGAATTCTTAGTCATATGATTGGTGACACCAAAGTCAATGAGTCACGTACTCTAACTAGCAACATGCTTGCTACCTGAAGATGTTATAATAGAGGCAGATTGCCTGAAAGCACTACTCAGATTCTCAATATATGGTTATTTGCTGAAGAGAACCATCGGCCGGATTCAAATGGCAGAGTGGAGGTGGGCCGAGAAGAAGGTTCAAACTCGGTAGCACTGACATGAGCTCGAGGTCGTAGATGAGGGTGCTTCATAAAGCACCCCCACGACTATTCCCCCCATGATCTCCAGTGTGGCCACCAAGGCCACGCTGTGCACCATGACCAACAACATGAGCATAACTTTTCGAGGGTGGAGTTGATATTATCAGAGGTTGGCACAGAAGGTTTGTCAAAGATGAGATATGAGTTGTAGTAGCAACCGATATGAGTATCAAGTTTCTCGAGATCTATTGGTGTATCATCTCATAGGAATCAAGAAGATGTAGAAGATATCAGACAATAAGTAGTTCCTGAAAAAGTTTATGTTGAGTTGCAAGACCAGTAAAGAAAGAATGATGTTGAAGAAGTTCTGCGCCGAGAGACTGAACTTCCTGATATGCGACATAGGGAGATAGTATTCAAACAACAACACTCAAGCCTTTATCCAATATAGTGGGGTCGGCTATATGGATCCTTTGTCGCCATTGTGCCCTATATTTTGTCATAATCTCACTAATGCCTAAGTACATCATGTCTTTCCTTATAGTTTCTACATCGGGAGATATTATTGATCAAGAAAAAAGATTTGAATAAATGGTGTGGATGTGAGAGTTTTGGCGCCTTTAGAATAAAGAGCGCTAAAATGATCTCAAGCAGCCTTCACGATTTCATCGTGTCGTATGATGGGAAAACAGTCATCAGAAAGACTATTTATAAGCCACAAACCGACGAGAGAATCATTGGCATCTCAATCAACATTGGTGAGAAACGTAGGGTCAAGAGGAGTATCAGTGAGATGACAGAAGGAAAATGAAGGAGATACTCTCATCGGGATAAGTTGAGTCCAATTAATTTTGAAGTCGTCCCGAAATTTTCAGAGTCACTGGAAATGAGTGTCGGGGTAGGAGGGATTTCCATAGTTCATTACAAGCAAGTGTTTAGGGTTTAGGGTACATAGGTTGGACGAGTACTCAAGCTCGGCAAGAGTAAGATCTTAGCGAGTACTGAAGTTCTGTGAGTGTTTGAACTCGCGTTAATGAAGGTGCGCACGCCTGAAGATCAGCGAGAGGAAAAGCTTTGCGAGGATTAAATAAAGTCATTGTGAGAATAGAACACAGAATGTGAGCATCCTGTGTGCAAGCTTCCTATACACAGGTTACCTGAGCACGAGTACCCGAGCGAGAGAACGAAAGAAAGAGCTCGCAAGGCGCAGAGAAGACACTAACACTAGACTGGGAGCTCGTTGATAGCTTCTTGGTGAGAGCTCGCCTGAGAGATTATTGTTCAGCAGAAGAGATGACTGTTGAATATTTCGTGCATAATATGTTCGCACGTGTTAGGACCGACTCGTTAGTGACCGGTTAGTGGCGTGTCTACCTAGGTCACAGTTCTACGTTGTAGGTACGATATATACACATTTCAAACTCGATGGAGCATACGTAGAATACCTTGAGTGGAGCTACCCTAGCAACAGCTGGGAAACCAGTTGATACCTTATAAAAGGTGGAACAATGGAGCTTGATGAGGGTTGAAATTGTGAGGAAGGAAGGAGAAGATGTTGAATTCTGCTTGAAAATCGTGGCAAAGAGTGTGAATGCGTCGGGAGTTTACGAGTTCATGTGAGAAGAATTTTCCGAGCACGTCGGAGAAGGTCGTAATTTATCACAGGGAGTTTGCTACCTCTCATGTAGTGAGATTTGGGTACGGATCCCCGACCCAGGTTTTTTTGGGTTCGGGAAATCTTGGGGATATATATTTGCACTCCAACGAGATATATTGGGGACATCTTATGTATGCGAACAATAAAAACTCTGACATATATTTTTGTGTGTGGGCCTAGGCTGACTTACGCGGCGGCTAATTAGGTGTCCTGGATGGTCCAAGACCCAGACCTAAAAATTTTGCCTCACGTAAGGCTGGGAGGTTCACGCGAAACTGTTCCAGGCTTCCAGCAATACCGGGAGAAATTGCACGAGTAGTCAAGAATATGAAATATTAATGAGAAAAATATTTTTGGGCTGATAATATAAGAATTTAAAATATTAAACCATTATTACTCCAAAAAATTTAATCTATTATATAGGAAGTCCCCTCTTTATATACGGTGGTTAAGAAAAAGAAAATACATTTGGAGATGTAGAACTAAGAGATTAAATACATGAATGCAAAAAACTAAACAATGGGCTCCTTTTGGGGGCTTATTATAAATAGGCTTTAACATAAATCACATTGTGTATATTAAAATTTCCAACCTTCAATAAGAGAAATTAAATAAAAAAGAATGCTTAATATTTGATTATTCAAGGTAAATCAACCAAAAAATGGCCTTTTTGAGACTTCTTTGGAGACAGAAAACCCAATAGTTACAATGTTAAATGATGAGTCCAGCTGACCATTGCATGATTATGAGGGAATTTAATGAAAATGATATATTAGTATGTCGTCAATCTGCTATTTTTCTTCTATATAACTAATTATACACAGTAATGTAAATAAATCAACAAACCTTTTTTCCCAGATGGATCGGCATAGTACTTCATCGGGTTATGTGGTTTCTTCTTTCTCTTGCGGAAACAGAAGCAGCCAATGGCCATGACAATCAAAAAAAACCCCACACCAAGAGCAAGTGCACCAAGAAGCTTCACATTAATATGGTCACTGTGCTTGTTCTCTAGTGAGCTCATCTTTGAATTTGAGGAAGGGGGTGGAGGTGGTGTATTGACTGCACGCCATGGTGGTGACTGAGATGAAGAGCTGCTTTCACGTGATGTTGGAGGCCTAGGCGGGGACTTGTTACCCAATGGAGGAGGGGGAGGGCTAAGTGACGGGGGTGGAGAAGATTTTGATGATGAAGTGGGAGGGCTCAGTGATGGTGGAGATGATTCGGCCGGTGGAGAGGGAGAGCTGAGTGATGGTGAGGATGGAGATAATGTGGGAGGTGCAGAGTTTACATCTGTAACCAAATGAAATGGTGGTGATGTTGAAGCATTGGAAGAGGCCGATGAAGAGTTTAATGGTGAGGGGCTGGAAGTCCATGAATTTGGGGCCTGAGCAGTTGCAGGTGTCAATAAGGAGGCCATTCTAAAAAAATGAGCTCCTTGATCTCTGCAACTGCTCCGTGAGGTAATCTAGCGGATAGTCCTGTCAAAAAAAAACATTAGCCACAGAAAACCTTCAGCACTTAAAACTATTAGAACACTATAAAAAGGAAACAGTGTTAACCAAAGAATGGATTACTACACTATGTTTGATTTCAAGGAGTTAAAACAGAGGATATGATAAAAATGAAAGATGTAAAGCAAAATGATAATGAAACTGAATTGTAATCAGTTCTCACACGCTTTTATCGTAGAGGAGAAACTGAGTAAATTTGAAAGAATAACCAATAAACTGAAAAAATGAACATATCCACGCGTCAATTTTATTACAACTTTTCACTAGCCGTGAGTAGATAACCATGAAATATGATACGAACTCGAGAGATCCGGCGAGAGGAGGGCCGGCGGGGACGAGGGAGAAGAAGGGGATTAGGATTGAGAGAAAACTTAGGGAGCAGCACTAATTTGCATTCATCCAAGCATAATGAAAAAGAAGTACAACTCCACCATTTATAGGCACGGGGTGCGAATAGCGAGTGCGAAAGAAATAAATAATGCGTACACAACATAAAATAAAATAACAAAGTGTGAAATAAATAAATAGTCACATCAGCATCAGTCTCTCCTCCTTCAGACGGACCCGTCGTCATCTTCCTCCGCGTGTAGACCCGCCACGACGTCTCGTCGTCGTGCAGATCCGTAACAATACCACCGTCTGGTAAATGTGTCTTGTTCTCACGACATTAGTCAGCGAACTAGCAACGAAAGTCATCTCGGGGAAGCCAGGTAGTAGCATCAGAGTCTGGGTGATTTGCCCGTGCAACCAAAACTTCCTCTGAAGTGGGGTCTCCCGACAGAAGGCAGCGGTGATCGAGTATCTTGGTCGGGTAGTACGGTGCCTCGCCGGCGAGATCGACGTCGGTCGGAATATGGTTTGTGGTGGCGTGGTTGCCCATCACACGGCACATCTGAGAAACGTGGAAGACCGGGTGTGTATGCGTCTCTCGGTGGGGAGGCGTAGACGATAGGTGACCGCACCGATATGCGTAAGCACCTCAAATGGGCCAAAGAACCATAGGGCGAGCTTCGAGCAGGGCCTTCGGACCACAGACAGCTGGCGGTATAGGTGTAATTTGATGAACACCTTCTTCCCCACCTGGAAGGAAAGGTTGCGCCGCTTCGTGTTCGCAAAGGAGGACATCTTCTGTTAGGCCCGAAGGAGGTGATGCTTCAGGTGATCCAGGATGGTGTCATGGCCCTGCAAGGCGGTGGCCAAACTCTCAACCTGGCACTCTCCTGACAGGTGGCGGAGAATGGAGGGTGGCGGGCGACCGTAGACAGCCTCAAACGGGGTGGTACCTGTTGCGTTATGGTAGGCAGTGTTGTAGGAGAACTCGGCCCAACAGAGTCACTTGGACCATTTGTGGGGTTGCTCCCCCACGAAGCAGCGGAGGTACATCTCCAAACAGCGGTTGAGGACCTCAGACTGGTCATCCGTCTACGGGTGATAAGCAGTGCTCATACGGAGGCGTGTCCCCTGGAGCCAAAAAAACGTGGTCCAGAAGGTGCTCAAGAAAAGCGGATCACGATCGCACACGATCGACCTGGGAAACCCATGAAGGCATACATCGCCACTGATAAAGCTGTCCGCGACTGTGGCGGCGGTGTAGGGGTGACGAAGAGGAATGAAATGGCCATATTTGGACAGTTTGTTCACTACGACCAAGATACAATCGAATCCCTGGGAGCGCGGTAGCCGAGTAATGAAGTACATGGCCACGTCCTCCCAAATGTGGTCTGGAATAGGAAGAGGATGAAGGAGGCCGGCTGGAAACGCTGCCTCGTACTTGGCCTTTTGGCAGACCAAACAGGCCGTCACGAATGCCTTGACCTGTCGGAACATGTGGGGCCAGTAGAGAGAGGCCGCTAAACGGCGGTAGATACGAAAGGCCCCGGCGTGCCCTACGAAGGGTGAAGCATGGAACTCGGCGAGAAGGCGGGGGATGCTCAGAGAAGAGGGTGATAGAGCAAGGCGGCCCTTGAAGAACAAGCGGCACCCTACGGGCGAGTATGGTGGATGGGCGGAGGCGTCAACGATGAGCGTCGTCCGGATCCCAGATAAAGCAGGGTCAGCCTCGACCTCGTGTTGGATGGTCGCCGCATCTTCCCACACCGGTCGAGAGACAGCCGTGAGCTCCGGCGACTGGCTCTGCCGAGAGAGGGCATCTTCCGCCCGGTTTGCCCTTCCCGGATGGAAATCGATGGTGAAGTCATAGCCCAGGAGGTTGGCCACTCACACCTGCTGAGCAAGCGTTACGATCTTCTGCTGGAGCAGGTAACGGAGGTTGTGGTGGTCGGTACAGACCACAAAGGGGCGGCCCAGCAGATATGGGCGTCAATGCTGAACGGCGAGAACGAGCCCCATAAGCTCGTTCTCATACGTGGAGCGGCTGCGGACAATACTGAAGAAAGTGCGATTGAAGTAGGATATTGGCCGACCGGCCTGCATAAGTACGGCTCCCACCCCGGAGCCCGAGACGTCACACTCCACAAAGAATGGCAGAGAGAAATCTAGCATGGCCAGCACCGACCTGCGAACTAGGGCTTGCTAAAGGGCAGCAAAGGCGGCGTCGGCCGTCCACTGAAAATGGTCCTCTTCCGACTTCTTCAGGAGCTGCATGAGTGGCCAAGCTAGAGCCATGTACCCTTGGATGAAGCGGCGATAGTATCCCGTCAAGTTGAGGAATCCCCGGACGTCCCGCAGGGATGTAGGAGTCTGCCAATGAAGGACCGTCGCGATCTTCTCCTCGTTAATGGCGACCCCCCGGGCCGCGATGGTGTGACCGAGGTAGCTCACTTTCGACGCCCCAAAGGAGCACTTCTTTGGATGGAGCTTAAGGTGATAGTCAGAGTGAGGAGGACGTGCTGAAGGTGATCCTGCTAAGAAAAACTGTATACCAAAATGTCATTAAAAAACAAGAACGTGTCGACGAAGTACCGCCCGGAAAATGTCGTTCATCGTCACCTGGAAGGTGGCTGGTGTGTTGGTCATGCCAAAAGGCATGACCAAGAACTCGGAGTGACCTTCATGCGTCCTAAAAGCAGTCTTGAGGATGTCCTCGAGTCGTACCTGGATTTGGTGATAGCCCGCTCGGAGGTCCAGCTTCGCGAAGAATATGGAGCCATGGAGCTCATCAAGAACCTCCTGAATAACTGGGATCAGGTACCTGTCCGGAGTGGTGACCTTGTTGAGCTCCCAGTAGTCCACGTAGAAACGTCAGCTACAGTCCTTCTTCTAGACAGGGAGGACCGAGCTGGAGAAGGGGCTCGCACTGGGGTGGATGAGGCCCCCCATTAACATCTCACGGACCAGCCGTTTGATCTCGTCCTTCTATACATGGCCGTAGCGGTAAGGGTGAATCGACACCGCAGCCGCACTGGGCTGGATGGGAATGGCGTGATCCGTCAGGCGGGTCGGTGGAAGGCCGGTTGGAGCCTCAAAAATGTCGGCGAACTCAGCGAGTAGTGCCTGAAGGTCGATCGGGTGTGAAGGGGGCGGTTGTGCCAAGAGAAGAGAGCGGTCAAAGCCATGTGGAAAAGTCGACGTCGGCGGTCCGCTGAATCGCACGGGCCCGAGACCGGGGAGCGAAGCAAAGCGGCGTCGCCCATCAGACGGCACGTCTGGCCCTCCTGTAGGAACTGCATAGTCATACTCTCCTAGTTGACCCGCACTTTGCCCAATGTGCGAAGCCAAGCCACTCCCAGAATGACGTCAATACCGCCGAGCCCGGGAGCGTAGAAGTCTACAGTCACCTGGCAGGATCCCACCGTCGGGGAGAGAGCGGTGCAACACCCGTGGGTCGGCCGATGACGCCCATCACCCAGACAGACTGTAAAGTCAAGAAAGGGATCCAAGGTGAGGTGAAGTTGGTGCACCAGTTGGGCTGAGAGGAAATTGTGGCTAGCACCACTGTCCACCATGACCACAATGGAACGATCACGCAACGTGCTTGCCAACTTCATGGTCTGCGGGCCGAAAATGCCGCCCACCGAGAAACATGATAGCTCTAAGCAGTGAAAAGTAGACGAGGTGGTGCCCACCACGCCATCACCCTCGGATAGCTCTAGGGCCTCGAAGTCCACCAAAGTAACCTCCGGGTCAAAGTCGTCGATGATGACATGAAACTCCTTGATGGAGCACACATGCGTATAAGAGTAGGGCTAACAGTACTGGAAACAGAGGCCCTTGCTGCGGCATTCATTGTAGGTACTGTTAGAGATGCGCTGGGGAACCGGTCGGCCGGGTCAGTCTCCCCCAGGGGGTGGTCGTTGCGGGGCTGTCGAAGGAGGGGGTCGAGGCGGGTGGTGACTGGCTGCAGGCGTAGGCGCCCTGGGGGCGAGGTCGGCCTCCACCAGAAGCTCCATATCAAGGACGTCTGAGACAGTATGGGGATGGTGCGTGCGAAGCCGGGAGCGGATATGAGGCAGTTTTCCCTGCATGAAGAAGCTCGGGTAATGGTCGGGTGGCAACCAGGGAACATGAGTGATCAAGGCTGCAAACTCGTCAATGTAGTCATCCAGGCCGGCTATCTGGCGGACGCCGCATAGCCGCTCGATAGCGGAAGGGCCAGAGTAGCGGGTGTCGTATCGCCGAATCATCTCATATTTGAGTTCGGGCCAAGAGATGCTCGGGTTGGATTGACGGAGCCACCGAGCCCAATGGAGGGCTGAGTCATCCAGGCCAACCACAGTAGTAGACACCTTGTCGTGATTCAGGATGTAATTGCGGTCGAAATATTGCTCGGCCTTGGCGATCCATCGGATCTACGCCGGCAAACGAGGGAATATCGAGGGAGAGAGCAGGGCGGACTTGAATGGCCAGAGGGGAATGTCAGAAGGAAAAGGCCAGCAGCCCGGCGCCAAGGAGAGAGTCGTCGTCCGTGGGCGAGGCGGTGCCGGCCGCGACAGTGCCGGATGCGGCGGACACGGTGGTGGTGGATGCCTGGAGGGCGTCAATCTTGGAGTGGAGGGAGAGGAGGGAGGTGTGCATGGAGGTGACAGGCTGTTCCTGAGCCTTGACGTGACGGCTAAGAGCTTCGAAGATGGAATCTGGAGCGGGGACGTCGAAGGAGTGAGTGGTGGGAGCCAATGGGTCCGGCAACGCCGGACAGCGGTGGGAATGGGCGGATCCCGCTGAAAAACGGAGGAGAAAGCAGGCATGAGGGCTTCCGGCGGTAGATCGACGGGATCGGCCGATCGGCATTCGCACAGATTGAAAAACGGAGGAGAAAGCAAGCCTGAGGGATTCCGGCGGTAGATCGACGGGATCGGCCGATCGGCACTCGCACAGAGATGCGGCGCATCGGTTGCGACGTGGGAGGAAGTGGAACAACGTTCAGGATACGAAAAGGGGCGGTCAGCCGCAAGGAGGGAGTGGATCGGGCCAGAGATCGGAACGCTGATTCGCACGGCAGGCGGAACCGCGAATACGTACGGAATCGTGAATACGCATAGTAGCGGTGGATCCCGAACAAACAAATAGGCTTTGTGGGACGGTCGCGAGCACCGGCGGCAGGGTTGGCGGGCGGTGAGGCAAGTCGTACCAAATTGATACGAACTCGAGAGGAATCCGGTGAGCGGAGGGCCGGTGGGGATGAGGGAGAAGAAGGGGGTTACAGTTGAGAGGAAAAATTTAGGGAGCAACCATAATTTGCATTCATCCAAGCATAATGAAAAAAGAGTACAACTCCACCCCTAATAGGCGTAGGATGCGAATAACAAGTGCGAAAGAAATAAATAATGCGTACACAACATAAAATAAAATAACAATGTACGAAATAAATAAATAGTCACGTCGGTGTTGCGTGACTATTTAAAAATAAATGGTCTCTCCTCCTCCAGACGAACCCGTCGTAGTCTTCCTTTGTGTGTAGACCCATCACGGCATCTCGGCGTCGTGCAGATCCATAACAAAATATTTGCACAAGTTCTAATTGTTATAAATTAATTGTTTTATCTAAATTTAGATACTCATTTCTTTGTATTCCATGAGTTATAGAATACAAAGAGTCTAGAGCATTCAGGATTTAAGAGGGTTCATCACGGCATCTCGTTCTTCGTAGCCTTGTGCCCTCATCCTTCTCCATTTATAATTGTTAAATTCTCTTTCAGTTTTTAATGAAATTTTGTGAGGCCTAATCACACGACTAAATGGAATCAGAGTGAGGTTCGATGGATCCGACAAAGAGTATACTTACATTCCAATTTCCACGTCTCACCAAAAGTAATATTAACAATTGGGCAATCCAAATGAAGGTAGTACTTGGATCACATAATTCATGGGAGGTTGCAGCAAAGGCTACGAAGAACCAGAAGATGAACCCTCTTTGAATCTAGTGAAAAAGAGTGCTTTGGAGAATGAACGCGAAAAATATCAACAATCTCATTCAATCACCTATCGATGCTTAGATAACGCCATGTTTGAGGAGATTGCTAATGCAATCACAGTCAAGGGTGCTTGGGAGATTCTACAAAACTCCTACCAATATTTGGAGAAAGTAAAGAAAATGTGTCTTCAAACTCTTAGAGGAGACTTGAAGCCTAGCACGAAGAAAACATAATCAGTTTCTGATTACATTGCTAGTCGCGATTATTAGTGAAATGAAAAGAGATGGTGAAAATATGACAGATGTTTGAGAAATCAAGAATATCCTCTGACTACATAGTCAAGGCCATTGAGGAGTTCAAAAGACTTGAATCAATGATCGTTAATCAACTGACTGGGTGATTACAAACCCATGAGGAAAGGTTGAAGAGACGAGCATGAACCACTTACATATGTTCTACAAGCAAAACTTTCACTGCGAGATATGGGAGATGCTCATGGAAGAGATCAAAGAAGTCAGGGTCATGGGTGTGGACAAGGAAGAGGAGGAAGACGTGTATGTGATGAAGAAATGAGTCAGAAATCATAAGAGGAAGTGGAAAAGAAAGAGGACGTCATCCTAGAAAAACCAAAAGAATGTATGACTTGGAATCTCAGTCTTCAAAAACCCTATTGGAAGCTTACAATGCTTAACAAACACAAGGCCTGCTATTTTATCTGTTGTTGGACTTGTGAGTCTTTACATGAAAAATCTCTTTATACCTATGAAAGCAGCTAAAAGGATATTCAGTTATATAAAAAGCAAGAGATGATGCGATAGTGATTTTGTCGGAGACATGAATGATAGAAGTACACCATTGGTTTTGTGTTATTTATGGGAGAGAAAGTAACTTCCTAGAGTTCAAAAAAGTAATTGTTATATCTCTTTCTTCTCTTTGTATTGTAATCTAGATACTTACCAATCTACTTATAGTCCGTGAGTTACAAAATACAAAGAGTCTAGAGCAATTATTAGTAATCCTGAAAGTGAGGTTCGATTGATCCCACAAAGAGCTTGCTTTCGTTCCAAAATCCAAGCCTCCCCAAAGACAATTTTGACAATTGGGTGATTCGAATTTGAGAGGCCTACTCACTCCAACACTAATTTCATGGTAAAATTAATTTCCTATGAACTACACCCCAAACCAAATTATTTAGATGCTGGTATAAGATAAACCAGATGCCCTTCCACTTAATTCTAAATAATCTTAAAGAAACAGAAATCACAATCATCTAACAAGTATATATTTCAAACTAACACTTTAGCTATGAAAAGAAAACCCATTAGCCATTTAGCCGAAAACAAATTTTATCATCAAAGCCCATGGCAGTCTGTAGGAGATAAAAAAATGATAACAATCTAAGAGAACATAAAATTGAGCATTCTTACCGCTCTCGATATCAGATAAAGCGCAGAACAGAAAGGGGAAGAGTAAAGAGTAGAATTTCAAGCATGCTCCAAATTTTTACATTGAATCACAATATTATTATATACTTTACTCCAAAGGACCAGAGATTAACATCTAACACTTGTACAACTTTATCAGCTAGCTAGGGCCCCTATAACATAAACTATACAAATACTACTCAGACAAAACGGCATTAAATCAAAGTGAAAACAATTAAACTTGTTATGTCTTATAACATATTATCATCTGATTATGGCATATACTGCTAAGATGGTCCATATTACAACCAAAAACAAGATAATATGACAAACAATCGTTTCAAGGATTCTGTTAGGCACAGCGGTGGCGTTAACGTGATGAACGCCCGACCTCATCTACAAAACTCCATCCATTTTTATGTTTAAATCCCGGCGTGGGCGGCGAGCGGGGCTCAGGCGAGGTCGTGCCTCCTCCGTCGATTAGGGTTGTCAAAGGGGGAAGAACATGAGATTATATGCCAAAATTAAACAAGAAAAAGAACACGTAATGAAATGGAACTTGGATGGGGAGAAAGAGAGAGAAAGGTGAGAAGATTGATTACCTGACCTATGCCTTGTTTTTCGTCCAATGTTGATGACTTGTTGCGGAGACGAAGGGTTCTCAGAGATGGGGGAGAAGCAGGAGAGAGAAGAGAGCGCATTAAGCGCTCGGCTTCAGATTTTCCAGCCATTGCCTTGCCGAACTTTATCGAGATTGATGTGTTCTATTTTTATCCGGAAGCAGCGTCGTCGCAGTTGATCGCCGGAGGCGGACGAAGAATTTTGTATTAATAAGTTCTGCAACGTTTTATGCCCTGCTGATTTTCAGATAAGAATATAACAATGAAACTATATTTTACAGTTATTTAATTATTTTTATTTAGGCTAAATATATATTTTTGTACTAAAGTTTTATCTATCTTGATTCTTTAGATTTTTTTTTAATTTAAGTTTTTTGTCCCTAAATGATTTTAATTCTCGGGTTAAAAAGGACTAACACCGTTAACGCAAAGTGCCTATTCAACTGCTTAGGTGGCAAACGGAGTAGATCTTTTGCGATCAGATGATGGAACATGGCAGTAATTATTCATGTATGCAACTATGTACAGGATATTGGGATGTTAGTGGAATAATATAGTTCTTCAAATATTTGATTAAAATTTGTATTTTTTGAATTTAAAACGGAACTCAAATAATTTTATTACTGTTGGGAGGATTCGTGAATAATATAATATATAGTTAAATAATATATATTGATCGGCTCAAACTTATTTATAATTTATTTAGGGGTGTGATTAGCTCATTCCTTCATGATCCCATCATCTAAGTGGGGATCATGGGGGAACCGCCGCGTGCGTGAACGGCGCGCAATCGCGCGAGATCGTCTTTCCCGAACCCAGGGGCGGATTCAGAGGGGGGCCCCAGGGACACTGGCACCCCCATTATTTTTCAAAATGGTTAGTGTATTTGGATTCCTCTCGTCGAGCCAATGAATTTTGACTACTTATACGTCAAAAATGATGACCAGATGAGTGAGAAATAGCTCTGATAAGATTGAAACGTTTAATTTTTTTTTTTTTGAAGAAAGTTGATGTCTAGCCCCCGATATTAAAATTTCTAGAACTCAGTGCCGCATTCAAAAAAGAATTGTGTGCACCCTCATTATCAATTTGTGCACCCCCATTATTAATTTTATGGATCCGCCACTGCCCGAACCATTCGGGGGACGGCCCCTCTCTCCCGCCACAGCCACGGTTTTCGACTGTCCAAGGAGCCGCACCTCACGGCCGCGAGGCGAGGCGCTCCTGTCGGCCGCCCCGGCAGGCGGGGCGCCTTCCCTCCCATGGCCACCACGGAGGGTGTCGGGACCGGCGGGCCGCACCCCACCCCTTGTTCGGGTGGGCATGGTCGGTCACCCCCTCTCGGGCCAAGTCCAGCCGGCCGCGCCTTGCAGCCATTCAGTGTCGCGCCCTGCTGCCGGCGCCGCGGCCGGTGTTGGGGTCGCGCCCAGAGTTCAGCGCTGAAGTCGTGTCGATGGTGTTGTCCGGGTGTGGCCAGCCGGCCGCGCCCCTAGTCAGACCCACGTCGGTAGCATGCCACCTTCGTCAGGGTCGGCCACCCGCGTGGTGGTAGAGACCGCCTCTCTTGCTCCTTGGGTGCTTTCTGTAACAACCCCTAGCATAAATATAATAATAATAATAATATAATATAATATAATATAATATAAAAGACTTAAAATGCCTTTTAAACCAAGCCCCCCCCCGGTCCAAACCCGCATCCCGCACGAGTTTCCTCCCGATCTCGCCTCCTTCGCTCCGCCGGCCCCGCCTCCGTCTCCCGAGCGCCCGACAGCTCTCTCCTCCGCCTCCAGTGGTCGGCGAACCCCCTCCAGGCTCGGCGCCTCTTCCTCTTGCTTCCCCGTCGTCTTCAACGCTCCCCTTGGCCGGCAAATCCCGCAGCAGCCCCTCCTCTCTTGGCCAGCTGCATCCAAGGGAGGGGGCCGGCGTCTTTCTCCCTTCCTTTTTTTCTCCTTATACGGCCAGTGAGGGCAAGGGCATCGTTTTCTTCTCCGGCAACCCTAGCTCCTCCTCGTTCCGGACGGTGGATTTCGTGAGGGACTCCTAGGGTTTCGCTCGAAACCCCTCTTCGTGGATTTCAGAGCCCCGATCTGGTCTCCTTGGGTAAGGAATTCCATCAATTTCTTGTTTTCAATTTTACCCTAATTTTGTTACAATAGTTATCACTCTCCGATTGATGCATTTACGTCGATCCCTCTTGGGGTTGTCATGTACCCTTCTAATCTCGATGTTTTGCTTTTTTTCCGGTGTCGCTCTTCGGGTCTAGGTGGTGGAATCACTCCCAGACCTCTCCGAATTAGGGCTCTTCGCATCCAAACGCCTCCAAAATCCCCGATCCCTCGCGGTAGCCTCTTCTCTCCTCACTCTCGAGGGAGGTAAATTCTTAAACTCCTCTTCTTTTGTGTGGAGCGATTATCAAACGCATGTGCTGTCATAAGAAACTTGTTAATTCAATTTGAAATGCATTTTTGATCTCGAACAAGTATAGCTAGAACTTTTAACCTTGCTTGCGCCACTTAGCTGTCGCGAGCATTTTCGGCGTCATTCTAAGGCAAGTAGAGAACCCCCTCACTTGCAAAACTTTGGATTTAGTCTGGTTACCTTTTCTTTTACAAATGCTTTTTCTGCAAAATTCCGAACTCTCATAATGTTGTCATAACATAACATGATAGGTAATCACCTAAGTAGGAAACATAAAGACAAATCCATAGTTGTAAGCAAATACTTGAATTGTAGCGTCTAACTGGACATCTGTCTGCTGACTTGGTCACGACAAGCAGGATTACTTTTCCGACAAGACTTGCACATAGATCTGATCGTGAGTCATGTGCGCCCGCTATAGTACCTACACCCTCCATCGATCACGACTTACAACATATTACATAAATAAATTTTAGGCTATACTCCGGAGTAGGCTAATCTTTCAGAAATGTCTGTTTGACTTGGTTTTTGGTATGTTTGGTAGATTTGTAGAAGATAGATCAGTACTCGAATATGTCTGTTTGTTTTTGCTCACATTTTAATTAATTAACTTGTTCATGTTTAAATCTTAAGTTCTGAGGTATCTTCCTTATGTCTTGAATTTGTCTTAGGGTTCGTGACTGCGCCGCCTGCTCCCTGAGCTACTTCTCGTTCAGCTGCAGCTTTGCTTGGAGGTTTTTATTTTTTAGTTGTTTGCATCAGGTTTTATGTATTTGAATCCTTTACTATCTGTTCGTTTATCATGTACTAGTTATGGTAAGACATTTTTTTTGTATCATGGACAACTCCTAGGATGTTTCTGATATAGTAAATCATTTTTATTTATGACGTATTCACTACTGTTGCTCATTGCATTCACCTTTGTTTCAGCACTGTGTGTAGCATTAAATTTTTCAAAGAAATGCATGTGCAAGTAAATCCTCACTGTTTCAAAACTTTAAGCGTTTCCGTATATTTTTTTTATAAATCATAAATTGTTCAATCAAAGTAACTATCTCTAAAACTATTTTCAGTTTTCTCTGCATCCGCTTTAGCATGCATGATTCTTTTCACCCATGTTTGTGACATCACGGCCCGCCCGAAGCGCACTCTGACTTTCGTCGAGACGGGTCGTGACAGTTGGTATCAGAGGCCGGGTTTGCTTCTAGAAATGAAGTACTTTGAATTTATTAAATATTTGAAACTTTATTTTGTACATATATATACATGCATCATTGCTTCACTCACTTTGTCATTACGTGTTGTTCGCGGCTGAAACACGCACACACTCACTCATAAGCATGAGTAGTATGCACACGAATGTTAAGGGGTTATTGGCAAACTTAACATTTTTGTGCATATGAATTTCCACTAGTATATACACCGCTTGTGAATATTAAATTATATGCGCGGTTTAATATTCTCAAGTGCGTTGGCATTAGAATCATAATATGCATGATATGTTAAGTGATATGAGCGTTTAACATGACATGTATATCCATTCATGCACATTCTTAGGAATGCATTTTTGACATAATTGCATTGCATGCATAACATAATTTATTACACAAGTGCTAAGTCAAGAACAACATGTGATGTTTGTGCACGCATGAATTTACAAATTGGTTGGCATTGCATGTGATTCACTGTCATTTTAACATGAGTTTTACCTAGAGTTGTCCAACGAAAATATTGTAACTAATATATGATATACGTATTCGACAGTATTAAAATAATAGAGCCCTTTGCTTCTTAATCTTCTATGATTAGCTTGACTGTGTCTCTTACTCGTTTCCTTTGTGTTCCTCCTTAGATGACCCTTAAGCGATCACAGCTTAAGAAGGTTACCCCTCCTGCCTAAGCAACTTCTGGAGACGCCACTGCCAAGCTGTTGAGGCAGATTCTCGAGCGTCTCACTCGCTTGGAAGAAGATCAACAAACTCCTGATACTGCTTTTGATTCCGGTAGTGCAGGGATAGTTAGAGCTACTACTACCTCTGCTCTTGGAGCCACCCCTCCTACACCTGGTTCGGGGACTGGCTCACTTGCTGATGCTCTGGTGGTCCTACTCGTGTCAAGTCCGGCTGCCCCTCCTGTGGCGATGGCAGATACACTGGCGTTCAAGAGGCTGAACCCGCCGTCCTTCAATGGCAGTCGCGATTTCTTCGTCATTTCAGAGTGGCTCTCCCAGATGGAGAAGCAATTCGAGTATGTCGGTGTTCCTGATGCACAAAAGGTTCTTCTTGTAGCCTACCAGCTGACCGATGATGCATACACCTGGTGGCTTCAGCGTCGCAGTCTCCCCAACTCTTCCGCTATGACCTGGGAACAGTTCAAGAATGCGCTCATGGAGAAGTTCCTCTCGTCTGTGGAGCGTGATAAGTTAGCTGAGAGACTCTTGTCCCTTCAGCAGCCCGGTAGGACCGTAACTGAATATGAGATAGATTTCTCTCGCCTATCTCTCCTTACCGCAGAGTTCGTGTCTGATGAGTCTAAGAAGATCAGTCGATTCGTGAAGGGCCTCTGACGTGACTTCTGACAGCATGTAGTAGCTCATGGCGCCACCACTTACGCTAAGACTGTTGGTGATGCCTTATAGGTTAAAGCTATAGAGCTGGATCGTAATGCCAAGAAACTCCAGCATGGTACAAGCAATGATGCTGCGTCCGACCATAAGCGTAAGGGTGCTCCACCTCAGGATCAAGGTCCCAAGTCCCAGGAAGTGTGTGCCTTCTACCACAAGGTTGGCCACGTCGCCCAAGTCCGTCGTTCTCACCTAAAGAAGCAGAAGATGGTTGTGCCTGCACAGCAGCCCCAAGTGACGCTTGCCACTGCCTCCCCCGTCTATGCCTTCTGCAAGAAATCGGGCCACTTGGTGAGAGAATGTCGCCGCAAGCCGAATACTTGCTTCAGATGTGGGCAGGTTGGACATCAAATCAAAGATTGCCCCGCGAAGGAAAGCCCGGTCCCAGCTCAGCCTCTGTAGGCTATTTTCGGTGCCCAAGATAAGGGCAAGGTTGTGTTGAACGTCACCACTCAAGGTGAGGCGCTCGCATCTACCTCCATCATCTCTGGTATGTAAAGTTTTTTTTAAAATTTCCTACATCTTTTTATTACCTGTCATAGTGTCAAATAATCTTGAGTGTGCCCGTAATGTTCATTTTTAGGGAGTTTTAGGGTCAAGAACAAGTGGATGCAAATCTTATTCGATTCTGGGGCAACTCACTCTTTTATAGCGCGTCATATCGTAGATATCCATAGTTGGCTTACTTCGCCACTCGAAGTCCCTTTCGAGATTTCTGTGCCCGGTCATCTGCACTTTTCAACTAGAGGCATTCTCAATTGTCTGATACTGCTTAGTGAATTGCAAGTCGTCGCCGATCTCATAGTCTTGGATATGACAGAATTCGACGTAATCTTGGATATGAACTGTCTGGTCGCGTATCGAGCAAAACTGGACTGTGTGGCAAAGAGGGTCAATTTTAGTATCGACGACAAAGACTACAACGTCCATGTTAAGACCACCCGCAACCACCTGCAGGTAATTTCTGTTGTGCGCGCCTCTCGACTTCTTAGCCAGGGATGTTTTGCTTGCTTTGTTTATACTTCACATTCAGATGTTGTCATACCGCAACTTGAGTCCATCCCAATTGCTTCCGAGTTCCCTGACGTGTTCCCCGCCGAGTTGCCTAGAATGCCTCCTGATCGTGAAGTAAAGTTCTTCATCGATGTAGAGCCTGGAACGCGCCCCATATCTAAAGCTCCATACTGTATGACACCGCGAGAACTGGAGGAGCTTAGGTCATAATTGGATGATTTGCTTGAGTGTGGGTATATTCGGCCCAGCTCTTCTCCTTGGGGAGCCCCCGTTCTCTTCGTTAAAAAGAAAGACGGATCCATGAGATTGTGCATCGACTACCGGGACCTAAACAAGGTAACCATCAAGAAAAAGTACCCCCTCCCGCGCGTGGATGACCTATTTGACCAGCTCAAAGGCAGTATCGTCTTCTCCAAGATAGATCTCAGGTCGGGTTACCATCAGTTGAAGATCAAGGAATCTGACATCCCCAGGACAGCCTTCTGGACTCGGTATGGACACTTTGAATTTTTGGTGATGTCTTTTGGGTTGACTAATGCCCCTTCTGCTTTCATAGATATGATGAACCGTGTCTTCCGCGACTACCTAGATAAGTTCATCATTGTTTTCATTGATGATATCTTGGTTTACTCCAAGACTTGTGAGGAGCATGCAACCCATCTTAGACTCACTCTCTCCACTCTTCGTCAGCACCAGCTTTATGCCGAATTGGCGAAATGTGAGTTTTGGTTGGATCATATTGCCTTTCTGGGGCATGTCATTTCAGGCGATGGACTTTCTGTTGATCCTGCTAAGGTCTCTGTTGTTATGGACTAGAAGCAGCCTTCTACCCCTACTGAGATTCGCAGTTTCCTTGGTTTGGCGGGCTATTACCGGCGTTTCGTCAAGGACTTCTCCTCTCTTATTGCTCGCCTGACACAACTAACCCCAAAACATGCCAGATTTGAGTGGTCAGATCAGTGTGAGCAGGCCTTTTCTGAATTGAAGCAACATTTGTGTTCAGCGCCAGTTTTAGCTCTTCCTTCAAATGGGTTAGACTTTTCAGTTTATACTGATGCTTCCGGAGTGGGCTTGGGTTGTGTCCTGATGCAAGAAGATCGTGTTATTGCTTATGGGTCGAGGCAGTTGAAGACTCATGAACGCAACTACCCCACTCATGATCTGGAGTTTGCTGCGGTGGTGTTTGCTTTGAAGCTTTGGCGTCACTATCTCTATGGCGTGAAATGTCACTTCTTCACTGACCATCAGAGTTTGAAGTATATTTTTGTTCAGAAAGATCTCAATCTTCGTCAGAGGCGATGACTAGAATTCATAGTAAATTATGACCTGCAGCTCACTTATGTGTCTGGGAAAGCCAATTCAGTGGCGGATACTTTGAGTCGTCGGGCTTCAGTTGTCGTCTATACACCCATGTCAGCTTCTCTTGTGGCCCTGATTGATGACCTTGAGCGGATGGACATATCATTCTCACCTGGAGGTCAAGGAGAAGTCTCTGGTCCGTTATGGGTAGAACAGGTGAAGGATCTGCAACCATCTGATCCCGCACTCCAACGTATTCGCCGACAGGTTGAACTTGGTACTCTTCCAGATTTCTCTATCTCTGACGATGTTCTACGTTTCCGAGGTTGCCTATGTATTTCCGATGTCCCTGAGTTATTGTATAGTATTTGCCGAGAAGCTCACGAGTCCCGCATATCTGTTCATCCTGACAACAACAAAATGTATCATAACCTGAAGCAAATCGTGTGGTGGCCTGGCATGAAGAACTATATTGCACGCTTCATCTCTCGATGTCTTACGTGCTAGAAGGTGAAAGCTCAGTGTCAGCGTCCTGGTTGACTTTTGCAGCCTCTGTCTATCTCTGAATGGAAGTGGGAGGATATCTCTATGGACTTCATCACGGGTTTGCCCCACACTCTGAGAGGACATGATGCGATTTGGGTCATAATAGATCGCATGACTAAAGTGGCTTATTTTATTCCGTATAAGGAGGGTCATTCCACCGAGAAGATGGCCCAGATTTATGTTTCAGAGATCGTTAGACTCCATGAGATTCCTCTGCGAATTGTTTCTGATCGTGACTCGAGATTTGTATCGCCTTCTAGAAGGGATTTTAGCAAGCTTTTGGCATTGATCTTAACTTGAGCATCGCTTACCATCCGACGACTGATGGCCAGACTGAGAGAGTTAATCAGATTCTTGAAGATATGCTACAATGTTATATTTTGGACTACAAGGGAGTTTGGGATGAACATCTACCCTTGGTTGAATTCGCCTACAACAATAGCTATAAAGAGAACCTCAAGATGGCCCCCTTCAAAGCACTATACGGGCATCGTGGACCCCGCTCTACTGGTCGGAAGTCGGTGAAAAGGTGATTTTGGGCCCTGAGCTACTTCAGGAAATGGAAGAAGCTACCAAGAAGACTCGTGTTCAGCTCAGTCGTGCCATCGAGAGGCAGAGGAAGTATGCAAATCAGCACCGCCGTCCGTTGGAATTTGTCGTGGGTGATCAAGTGTTCCTGAAGGTTTCTCCTACTCCTGGGGTGAAACGGTTTGGTCGCTGTTGAAACCGAAAAATCGATCCCTATGGAGTCCGACCCTTGCGGAAGGGGTGATCGCACACTTACTTCTCTACTCACAGGCCCAAGTGACAAGGGAGAAGGACCGGGAACAGACCCAAGGCTTCAGCACGAAGGTCCCACCACACACCCGGAAGATCTTAGAGCGCTTCCCCTCCTTAGCCAAGTGCTGAAGCTAAGGTACCTCAAAAAGCGCTAGAAGACTGGGCACAAGGAAGCGCCTTCTGAGGTACCCCTTGGGTCCTATTTATAGGAAAAGATGGTCTGCAAATATCCAGCCGTCACTGTTTTCGAGGACTATAGGCAATCCAAAGGGGATAACATGGTAAAAACACCCCACAACTGAAGGGCGAGCCGGCCCTGAGAAGAGCCCATTGAGCGGGGGCGGCGAGTACGGGCGCGAGAAGGCTCCCCCCTGTGCCGAGGTGCAAAGCGGCG
Source organism: Platanthera zijinensis (assembly GCA_039513925.1). Taxonomy (NCBI): domain Eukaryota; kingdom Viridiplantae; phylum Streptophyta; class Magnoliopsida; order Asparagales; family Orchidaceae; genus Platanthera; species Platanthera zijinensis. The sequence goes on along the minus strand of CM077084.1, from coordinate 50,581,599 downwards.
AGTGAGCTCGTCTCTCTCAGCGCCGCGGTCCAGCTCGCCTCGCCTCAGGCCTAGGAAAGTTGGGCCTGAAGCCCCTGCTCGCAGATGACAGTCGCGTTGGCACTCGCCAACCCCTTGGCTCTAGACGAGCACGTACTCGGCCGGCCCCACGATGAATAGCTTCCTCTCGTTGGGCTCAGCTCCACGATCTTCGAGCTCGACCCGACGATTGCCGAGCCCGTACTTGGCATGCTGGGCTCGACATACCCTGCTGAACTCGCCTGGGGCTCGGGGGCGGTCTGGGCCGGCCGGATCGGCTCCTGTTAGCTCACTCGCTGGATACAGGGTTGTACACAATCCCCGCTCTTTGCGAGGTTGGCACAAACTCGGAAAGAAACATCCAACCCACTAGGATCCTGCGAGTGCGACAGGAGCCGAAAGGAATCTCTTGGTAGGACCCACCAGTGGCTATATATACATGCCCTGCCTGCTCGACTGACCTCCGCCCCTCTCTTTACTTAAGTCCTGCCGAGATGCCACTCCCGAAAGAAGTCATGGAACGACTCGCGAAATCACGCGGGGAGACCGCCCTTCGCGCTGTGGCCCTGACGGATCTGAGCGCCCCGGCTCGCCGTTTTGCTGAATTTGGCTCGGCCAAGAGGGCGAGGCCCTTTCCTCCTGAGGCCGAGCACATCTTTGCTGACCTAAAGAGCACTTTGGCCAATGGCTCCGACTCTTCCAACCGTTCCGCCCTGGCCCCTCATGACAAAGACTTTGTGGATCTTACCGTCGAACAGGACCAAGGCGGCGAGGTCTCCACACCAAGGGTCGAGAATCTACCTGCCAAGGTGCCTGAGCCATCCTCTGACCCGCGCCCGCGAGACTCGCCCCTTGCCACCGAAATCATGGAGCCGGATTCGCGGGGGCTGGTATCGCCGGCTCGCCTTCACCCTCAACAACCCTCTTCCGCTCCCGCGGCTACTGGGGTGAATGCCGAGCACACACCCGCTCCTGCTTCCCCCCGAGATTCTGAAGGTATGTCCCTGACCCCCTCCTTTTGCGTCCGATTCTAACTGGCGCTCGCCCCTCCCACTCGCTATCTCGACTTCTCTCTGCAGGCTTCCCCAACCGATCTGGGGCTGACGACTCAACCGAACAGGCCGTCTACTCGCCCCTTCCATCGCCGCGCGCTTTGGAAATCTTCTTGGACTCGGAGGTGGACAGCCCCGAACGGTTGAGGCGGAGCCAACTGGTCCTCAAAAAGTTAGTGCGCGAGCTCCAGGAGCTGAAGAAAGACAATTCCAGACTGCAGGAGGAGTGCGCGCGGCTTGCTAGCGAGCCGAGGGTCAGCTCGGTGTATGCGGCGACGTCTTCCTCCATACTCTTCAATGAGAATGATGAGAACCTGCGAGCGGCGAACAGGAATCTGGGGCAGCTTCGGCAACTCTTCGCGCAGCGGCTGGCGGCATTGGGTCGGCGAGACCGGGGTAATTAAGGACGGCTCCCTTGCGAGCCGACCGGTACTCGCCCCCACTGTCGCCTGGTCTATGCACGCGCTTTTCTGTTTTTCTTTGTTCTGGACAATTTGCTTTTTTAATGCTAATAAAGTGTATAAATTTTTATCACGCGAGCGAATCTTTTTTCCTTCGAGCGGTGCGTGCCTTTTCGAATTCCTCAGCTAGGCTCGCCTAGGTCGGCGAGTAGAGAGCGGCGAGACGGGATACACGAAACAGGGTATGCGAGCCGGGCTGGTCAGTTGGCTTCGCTTCCTCTCCCTTTTCTATAAATAGGGATCCCCACCTACCCCCGGCTACGCCTTTATTGCCTTCTCATTTCTTCCTTCCCTTGCTCTCCCTACCTACTTCTCGCGTGCTTTCGTTCCCTCAGCGAGTATGGGTAAAGGAAACCCCGACTCCGAGGGCCGCACCAAGTGCGCCCAGAACTTCGCGGACCACTGTTTCTTCGAGGGGAACACCACGGCGAGCAAGCTCGCCGAGTTTGTGGCGAATTATGTCCCTGCCGGCTTTGTGGCCTGCCTCCCGGCGGAGCATGAGACCATCAACTCCTTCTTTGAGGACAAGCTCGCCTTCCCCATCTCGCACTTTGAGGCGGGGTTGCGGCTGCCGCTCTGGCCGGAGGTCCGCCAGGTACTTAAGTACTACGACGCTGTGCCCGCGCAGCTCAACCCCAACGCCATCGCGATGATAGTGGGGTTTGCCTGCTACCTCCGCCGAGAGAGGATCGAGTTCAACCTCACCGTCTTCCGCAAGCTCTTCTCCTACAAAGCCAACGTCGACGGGGTCGCCTTCTTCGGCGGTACATCCATAAAGATCCGCGAGGTCGCCAAAAAAAATCACAACTGGATGTCGAAGATCGCCTTCATCCGGGGCGACCTCGGCAACATTCCCTTCTCGCCCCTGCAGAAGAGCGAGGAGGTGTACCGACCGCCGTCCGTGTCTGGCAATGATGCCAAGCTCCACAAGTTCTTTCTGTATAAGGAATTTGAAGTCGCCTTCCTCCGTCGCGGCCTCGAATCCCTGCCACCTGTCCTTCCTGGTGAAGGTTTATCTCGCCCACCTTCTGCTCGCCACTTGGCCTAATCGATCAGAACCTTATTTTTTGGCCAAGTTTTTTTTGCTTGGGAGCAACTGATCCCGGTGAACCCTCCCTTTTCCGACTCGGGAGTGTTTTCGGACCCGCTTGAGCGGGCCCGGGCCGCGACTGAGGCGTGCCGGGAAGAGAAGGTCAGAGGTAAGCCCTCTAGCAAGAAACGGCTGGAGCTTGGGGGGTCGAGCTCGGTCCACTGCCCCTCAGCCTCTAAAAAGGCGAGGGTAGTCTCGCGAGGCCGGCCACAGCAGCCAGTATCGCCCGTCAGGTTCATGAGCTCGCCGGAGGTTTTCTTCGACGAAGCCCCGGCGAGCCCGCTGAAGGCGACGTCATCCCCTCGCGGGAAGAAGCGCGGGTCCTCCTCCCCTCCTTCCGTGGAGGAGGTTACTCCCAGTGGCTCGGGAGCTCCAAGGGACCACCCCCACTTCGGGAAGGGGGGAAGGAGTAAGGATGCGGCTGGCGAGCCGATGCTGGTCTGGGATGAGGGGGTCCACCACATCTCCGTCTCCACTCGCTTCCCCTCCTGGGGAGCTTGCCGGCCTCCCACGGGCCACGCGTTTGCACTTGGCTTCGGCCTCTATGGCCGGGAGGGCGTCGATGCCTACCAGAACTTGACTCCTCGGCAGATAGGCCACGAGGGTCTGCAGGCTCATCTGAGGGCCTTCGAACTTCACCATATGATGGTCCGCCGCGACTTCCAACTCAGCCAACTTCTGATAAAAGTCGAGCAGGAGCGCGACCTGGCGGCGGAGAAAGCTGCCGACGCGGAGCGTCGGTTCGGCATTGTCGAGCGCTTACTCGACGAGGCCTCGGGCGGGCTGGTAAGAGCCGACCCATTCTCATTTTTAACTTGGGAAAATATTTTACCGAGAATCTGACCTTTTTGCTTTTCAGGACGCCGAGTCCGCCAAGGTGTTGCAGGCCCGCGCTAGCGAGTTGGAGGGCGAGACTGCCCTGCTGCGGGTCTGCCTCGCGGATTAGGAGGCCAGCTCGCGCGAGCAGGAGGCCCTTGCTGCTCGGTCGGCGACCGAGGTGGAGGCGCTAAAGGAGCAGAACCGCTGTCTCCAAGGCGAGGTCCATCGGCTGACGGAAGCCCTTTTCCCCCCAGACGGCGCCGAGCCCCCTTTCCCCTACAAGCGGCCCCGGGTCTTTGGCGAGGGGGAGGCCATGGAGCGGCTGCGAGTCAACTCGATCGAGTCTGCCGAATTCCTCCTGGACGCCATGAAAGGATCGGGGATTCTGGCCGAGGGCTGCGAGGAGGTGGCGGTCCGTGATCTTCTGCCAAGCCTGTTCCCGCCGTCCCCGCCCAGCGAGAAGGAGGAAAGCTTTGGCTCCCTCTTCGATGGGGCGAAGGGCAAGGAAAAGTCGCTCGGTGGCGAGGAGGAGGATCACCATTCGGGAGAGGAGGGAGAGAGCTGACCGGACTTCTCCCCCCCCCCTCTCTACTGTATTCATTCTTGTAATCATACCCCCCCCCCTTTTGTAATCTCGCTGAGGCGAGCCTTCCCCCTTTTGAAAATATAATGAAAGAAATTTTCTATCTTCTTTTTACCTTCAGCGCTAGAATGCACGTGAGTTAGGATTCGCGCTCGCCGAGAGGCCCTGAGCATCGGCAGCGGCCAGACTCGTGAATACTCCGCTTACCCGCGAGGCGACCCTTGCGAGAACGGTCGTCGCGGGCGCCCGCCTATCATTCCGAGAAAAGACCCTCTGCCGAGCAGACCCCTGCGAGAACGGGCTCGCCTGGGAGGTATAGTTTTCCCTCAACCAGGTGGGGTCAAAAAATCCTTTTTACCAAAAAAATAAGGGGGACCGGACCCCTTGAGCTCTCCCCTCTCACTGATGGGATTGCTCGTACATGCTTGTCATGTGTCAACTTTCAGGTTCACCTCCCGGACCGTAACGACATCCATCGTGACCCCCGCCTTTGCCATATTGGAAGGGGCCTGGCAGCGGGGGACTCGAGACCTATCCCCGGAGCGAGAAGACTTAGAGTACTTGCCTCTCCCGGGTGCTACCACCAGGCCAGTCAACTAGACGGGAGCCTGAGGGCGGGTGTTGAACATCCTCCGGGCTCAACTCCAGGGTCATAACGACGTCCATCGAGACCCCGGCCCTGCCAGCTTGGAGGGAGCCTGGCAGCGGGAGAATCGAGACCTAACCCCAGAGCGAGAAGACTTAGAACATTTGCCTCTCCCGGGTGCTACCACCAGGCCAGTCAGCTAGATGGGAGCCTGAGGGCGGGTGTTGAACATCCTTCGGGCTCAGCTCCAGGGTCATAATGACGTCCATCGAGACCCCGGCCCTGCCAGCTTGGAGGGAGCCTGGCAGCGGGAGAATCGAGACCTAACCCCAGAGCGAGAAGACTTAGAACATTTGCCTCTCCCGGGTGCTACCACCCGGCCAGTCAGCTAGATGGGAGCCTGAGGGCGGGTGTTGAACATCCTCTGGGATCAGCTCCAGGGTCATAACGACGTCCATCGAGACCTCGGACCTGCCAGCTTGGAGGGAGCCTAGCAGCGGGAGAATCGAGACCTAACCCCAGAGCGAGAAGACTTAGAACATTTGCCTCTCCCGGGTGCTACCACCAGGCCAGTCAGCTAGATGGGAGCTTGAGGGCGGGTATTGAATATCCTCCGGGCTCAGCTCCAGGGTCATAATGACGTCCATCGAGACCCCGGCCCTGCCAGCTTAGAGGGAGCCTGGCAGCGGGAGAATCGAGACCTAACCCCAGAGCGAGAAGACTTAGAACATTTCTTGAGGGTTTTTGATATTATGCTACGAAAGTTCCGCCACATCTCATGTCACTGTTACGATTATCATGCAAAAAGGGCTCAAATGAGTGAAACACATTGTATTGAAAAAATTAAGACACATACAAATATTCAGGGATAGAAACGTTTCAGGTCGTCGCCGCTCCAGGTGTGGCTCAAAGTCTCGCCCTCCACATTTTGGAGGCGGTACCCTCCCGATCTTAGTGCCTCCTTTACGATGTAGGGCCCCTCCCAGTTTGGATGCAGCTTGCCCACGGCCGCCGATCTTTCCGCCGCATCTACCTTCTTTAGGACCAGGTCTCCTTCCACAAACTGTTTAACCCGAACATGTTTGTCAAAGTACTTAGCCATTCTTCGTTTGACTTCCTCCTGCCGAACCGCTGAGAGGTCGCGCAGTTCTTCTATCAAGTCTAAGGAGAGACGTTGTTCTCCCTCATTTTCAACTCTCCACTCCTCCCCTTCGGCTTCCGCCTCAGCGACCCTGGGAGTTCGGACCTCGAGTTCGATGGGGAGCACCGCCTCGCTTCCATGAGATAGTTTAAAGGGCGTCTCCCCCGTAGCGGTATTGGGAGTAGTCCTCAGGGCCCAGAGGACCGAGGGGAGTTTCTCTACCCAATTCCCCTTCAAATTTTCCACCTTCTTTTTCAGGAGGTTCACGATAATCTTGTTGGCCGCCTCTACCTGCCCGTTGCTCCTTGGGTGGTGGACAGAGGCGAACTTGAGGTCGATCCCGAGCTCTCCACAGAACTTGATGAACTCGTTGCTGGCGAATTGTGGTCCGTTGTCGGTGATGATGGCTTGGGGCATCACATGCCTGCAGATGATCTCCCCCCATACAAAATTTCGAATGATCTGTGAGGTCACCTTGGCCAAAGCCTTCACCTCCATCCACTTGGAGAAATAATCGATCATTACCAGCAAGAATCTCCTCTGCCCGCTTGCCTGGGGGAAGGGACCTACCAAGTCCATTCCCCAAATTGCGAAAGTCCAAGGGGCCGTGATACTCCTGAGTCGTTGAGTCGGTTGCAGTTGGAGGGGGGCAAACAGTTGGCACTTACGGCATTTTTTGACAAATTCTAAGGCGTCGTGCCCCAGGGTAGGCCAGAAGTAGCCCCGCCTGATGATCCTTCCCTCCAGGGTCCGACCTCCCGAATGACTCCCACACTCCCCGGAGCGGACTTCTTCCAAAATCCTCGACACCTCCCCCTCCGCCACGCAACGAGCCAGTAATCCCGAAAGGGTCTTGCGGTAAAGTTGCCCGTCGCGCAAGAGGTAATATGCTGACTTGTACTTGAGCTTCTTTCTATCTGTCCCTTCTGGGTACTCTCCCGTGGACAGGTAGGTAGTGAATGGGTCCATCCATGTGGACCGCCGATCTATCTTCATCAACTCTCCTTCCTCCAGGGATGGGTGGAAAAGGTCCGTGATAGTGCCCCCCACCCGAGGGCCGCGCTTAGCGAGGTGGTCGACTTGCTCATTTTCCTCCCGCGGCACATGTTGAATGGAGAAGGTTTGGAACTCCCCAATAATTCCCTTAACCTTGGCCAGATATCGTTGCAGGGTGGGCTCCCTCGCCTCGAACTCCCCGTTGATCTGGGAGGCTACTACCATAGAGTCAGTGAGGACCTTCACATCGTACACTCCCAATTCCTTGGCCAGGCGCAGTCCTGCGATTACCGCCTCGTACTCGACCTGGTTGTTGGTTACGGAGAAATGTATCACCACCGTTTGCTCAATCCGGGTCCCTTGGGGACTCTCCAAGACGACCCCAACCCCCAAGGAGTGTTTCCCTGAAGCCCCATCCACCATCACCTTCCAAGGGACGGGGCAAGTGAGTTTGTCTTCTGCTACCTCGACCACATAGTCAGCCAGGAAGTCAGCCATTGCTTGCGCCTTAATCGCGAGTCGATGGACAAAGGAGATGTCAAACTCGCTCAACTCTACCGACCACTTGACGAGTCTTCCTGAATGCTCCACTCCCTCGAAGATGTTGCGGAGGGGGTGGTCGGTTACCACCTGGATGGAGTGTGCCTGGAAGTAGGGTCTGAGCCTCCGGGCCGAGATGATTAGAGCGCGTTGGTACCCTAGTTTGATTTGAGTTTAGTCTTCTTCTTTTGTCCCTTGACCCAAGAAATATCTATGGTCAATGGTTAGTGGTCTAGCTGTAGAGTCCTCACTTTTCCAGATGAAGAATTTGGTTAAGTAGTTTGTTCGTTCGACTATCGCCGAACGCCACTCGACTATCGTCGACTAACTGTTCGACGATCGTCTATCAGTTGTTCGACTTTCAGTCTGCGAGGATAGTTCGACTATCTGTGTGCTTTGATAGTTCGACTATCTGCTTGGATAGGTCGACTATCTGATAGCTCGACTATCTGTTAATAGTTCGACTATCTGTTCTGCGTTGATAGTTCGACTATCTGTTGATAGGTCGACTATCTGTTCTCGCTTGGTAGTTCGACTATCTGCTTTGATAGTTCGACTATCTGATAGTTCGACTATCTGTTGATAGGTCGACTATCTGTTTGTTTCTGATAGCTCGACTATCTGTTGATAGTTCGACTATCTGTTTCGCTTTGATAATTCGACTATCTGTTGATAGGTCGACTATCTTCTAATAGTTCGACTATCTGCTATGATAGTTCGACTATCTCCTGTGATAGTTCGACTATCTGGATCGTTCGACTATCTGTCCGATAGTTCGACGATCTCCGTGCGTCGGTCGATGATCTTCGAGGGTCGTTCGACGCTTTCTGTCTGCCTTTATATTTTGTATTTATTTATCATATTTAATTAATTAATACATTATCTGGCATATCTTTTTAGTTGTTTTATGATAATATTTCCAGGCAATATTTGCTCCATCCCTTTTGCCTGAGTAAAATCTTTTCAGATAAAGTTGTTTGTCTCATTAGCTGACATTGTATTTTACTTTATCTACTGTCAGTCCTTTATAGCCGTTAGACTGAAAAGTCTTTCTTCTGCTATAAAGAGTTTGTTTCTGATGTGACTTTATTTAGTACTCTATTATCAGATTGCCTCCTGCAGCTTCTTCGAAAGAGGTTTATCCCTTTTATAGAATGTTTCTGCTGCAGAGATTGTTTTGTCTTTTTGATATTTACAGTCCAGGTCTCAAGTTTCAGAAGAAGACAAACAATTCAAATTGAAGAGAGTCGTTGCTTGTTGCTGATATAAAAAGGATCCTTTGAAGAAGGATTCAAGCTAGCTAACTAGCTACCCAGTAGTTCACTTAAGCATTCAAGCCTTCATCAAGATCAAGTTCATCTGCTCTCAGCAATACTCATCCAACTGAGAAGTGTTAAGCTCTTCTACTCTTCTTCAACCTGAGTTCTCCTGCTTTCAGGAAGTTCAAACTCAGAGTTCTTTTGAAGAAGAAGAAGAAGAAGACAGCTGCTTGAAGATCTCTAATTTTATTATTTATTATCTTCTTGTAGTTTTTCCTTCAGATCTTTCTGAAGAGTTTTCTGCACTGAAGCAAGACTTCACCTGGACATCTTTGAGCCAGGGGGAGCCTTGATTCTTTAGAGCTTTCTAGCTCAGTGCAAGTTTTTGTGCTTATCTAATCTATTATAAAATAGAGAAGACATCTTAACCTTCTTTCCCCCTCCTGTACAGGGTTATTACTCCCTTCAAAAGTATCCCTTGGTGGCAGGGCACCTGATCAAAAACCTGTGCTTGGTTTTTAGACACCTGATCAAAAGTCTAAAGGGTTTCTGGATCTACCTGAAGCAGATCCTGTTGGTGGCAGGGCACCTGATCAAAAACCTGAGTGGATTCCTACCTTGTTGGTAGAAGAGTGGACGTACCCAAGTTGTTTGGGGAACCACTATAAATTCCTTGTGTCGTCTGGATTGCCTTGTTTAATTCCTGCATTGTGGCTGTGAATAGATATAACTAGGTTGCTAGTTGCTGATTAGGATTTCCAAGCCTTAACTGTAATTACAGTTAGCTTGAGTTTGTGCACAACACTTGTGTTAGGCTATAGGGTTAATTCTATATCTATAATCTTTTAATTCCGCAATTCACTCCAAGGGAGTTGGGTAGACCATTAAGTTTTGTCTAGTGCAAAATTTGATAACTCTATTCACCCCCCCCCCCCTCTAGAGTAGTATCTATCCCTTCACTTTCAATTGGTATCAGAGGGAGGTTGACTGACTGAATAGGCTAACACCTAAGTCACAAGATCCTGATAGATACCAAAGCTTATAGATATTCACTATCATGACCCAGTCCAAGGATTATTCTAGCACCAGACCTCCAGCATGCAACTTAGCTAAGTTTGGCATCTGGAAGGTAAGGATAAAATTATATATGAATTCTATTGATGAAAGCATCTTTGCTTCTATTTTGTCAGGTCCCCCAAGAGCACCTGCTGCTGCCACTGCCTCATCATCTGATATGAGTGCAGTGCCTCCTCCAGATTACAATGATGAGTACAAGAAGGCAAAGATAGCACATGCCAAGGCGATGAACATTCTGGCTCAGACAATGTCTGATGAGGTATTCCAGAAGGTAGTTGACTGCTCTTTAGCAAAAGCTATGTGGGATACACTGAACCAGATTGTAGCTGGTTCAGCTGATGAAAGGAAGGACAGAAGGTCCAACCTTATCTCACAATATGAGAACTTCAAGAAAACTGATGTTGAATCAGTTGAAGCCATGTACACCAGGCTCAGCTCAATCATCAATGAGCTGAGGACCCTTGACAAGGACATATCATTGACAGAGGTCAATGATAAGATTCTTATGTGTTTCCCTAGCACATGGGATCTAAGGATCTGGCCCATCAAGGAAGCCAGAAGCACCACAGAGATCTTCACTGAAGCTCTTCTCGGCAAACTCAAATCTTTTGAGCAAGTGCTGAAGACAAGGGAAGCAGAAGCAGAAGCAAAGACCCCTACTCCAACAAGAAAAGAGCAATCTCTAGCTCTTAAGGCTGCTGATGCTTCTGAAGGCAGCCAATCAAATGAGGAGCTAATGGCATTATTTGCCAAGAGGTTTCTCAAGATGGGGAGAAAGGAATTCAGAAAGAAGTTTTCACGCTATGAAGACAAACCAAGGTATGACCGTTCACCTGCTAAAGAAATTATATGTTATGGTTGCAGGAAGCCTGGACACATCTTACCAGAGTGTCCAGAGGAGAAGAACAAAGACAAGAGGAAAGAAAAGGAACAACACAGGAAGCACTCCAAGCCATCCTCCTACAAGAACAAGAAAAAGGAGAGAGGTTTCATTGCTGAAACCTGGAGTGATTCTGATGAAGAATCATCCTCCTCAAGCTCCAGTGAGGATGAGGAAGAGAAGAAGGCAAAAGAAGTTTGCCTCATGGCAATAGATGCCTGCAGCAACCACTCTGCTGCAGAGAGTTCAGATTCAGATGAAGAGATGCCTACAGAAGATGAGGTATTATCTTCTTATGACTTCACTTCTGAAGAATTTAAATTAGATTTTAAATCTATATGCTTAGATTTGATTAGCTCAGAAAAGGAGATAAAAGACCTTAGAAATAAGTTAGCTGACTCAGAATTAATTGCTACAGAAAATATTAGGTTAAAGGAAGATCTCACTACTTGTAGTGAAGAAATTAAATTTCTTAAAATGGAGTTAGCTAAGTCTAAGAGGTTAGAAGAATCACTTAATGGTAGAAGCCTTAAGTTGTTAGAAATTACCAGCATGACTAACACTAGGTCAGGTAATAACAAACTAGGCTTAGGAGCTTCTTCCAGTGAACCCCCAGTTATTCTTAAAAATAATCTTTCAACTCCAGTGAACTTCATTTAAGCTAGTGGAATGAAGAACACTAAGCAAGTAAACCAAGTTAACAAAACTTTAAATAAGGCTAAGAGAGAGAAGAGAAAGAAATTTTTTAAAGAAATGCAAAGAGCGTCGAACGCCGCTCGACGATCGGAAGCTCAATGGTCGAACGAAGCTCGACGATCTGAGCGCCCATCGTCGAACGTCGATCGACGTTTTCAACATGATTTTCAAAATCATCATCAGTACCATAGAAACCTAAATGAAAATAGAAACCCTAGGTTTGTTGACCCATCATCTGCATGGAGAATCCCACCTAGGAGATCTCACCCATTAGGTTATCACCCTCAGCCTGCATTTTCATATATTTCCAGTTTTTCTTATGTGAAAAACAAGGGACCCAAGGTTACCTGGGTCCACTCTGTCTAAATAAATGTCTTGCAGGTGAAGACCTATCCAATCACTTAAAATAAGTGGTATTTGGATAGTGGATGCTCCAAGCATATGACAGGAAATAAAAATCATCTGTCAAAATTCAAAGCTAAGCTCGGCCCAAAGGTTATCTTTGGAGATTCCAGATGTGGTCAGACAGAAGGCTATGACAGGATTACTATTGGAGATGTTACTTTCAAGAGAGTTGCATATGTGACTGGACTGAAGCACAATTTGATCTCAGTCAGCCAGCTATGTGATGCTGGCTACCAGGTTTCATTTTCTAACTCTTCTTGTAATATTACTTTAAATAATAATGTTGTTTTAGTAGGCATTAGAATAGGTAATATTTATTTAGTAGATTTCAATTCATCTCACTCTGAAATCTGTCTATTTAATGAAGTAACAATTAATAATAATTCTTTGTGGTATAAGAGGCTTAGTCATGTTAACCTTAAAAATATATCTAGGTTATCTAAACACAACCTTGTTAGAGGTTTACCTTCTTGTCCCTACAAGAAGGAGAGCCTATGCAAGGCTTGTCAGCTAGACAAGCAAACCAAAAACTCTTTTAAATCAGTAAATAAGAGTGATTCTCCTAGAATCCTGTATCTATTACATTTGGACCTATTTGGCCCAATAAATGTACAGAGTTTAGGAGGGAAGTATTACACCTTAGTAATTGTAGATGACTTCTCTAGGTTCAGTTGAGTTTTCTTTTTGAGAACTAAGGCTGATAACTTCAAAGCCCTTACAGACTTTCTACTATGTGTGCAGACTGAGTACTCTACTCATGTGGCCTTGATCAGAAGTGATCATGGTACTGAGTTTGACTCTCTTCTCATGCAAGAATTCTGTGAGAGAGAAGGTATCAAACATAGTTTCTCAGCTCCTAGAACTCCCCAACAAAATGGGGTAGTTGAAAGGAAGAACAGAACACTCATTGAAGCTGCTAGTACATTGTTGGCAGATGCTAACATGCCTCTCTCCTATTGGGCAGAAGCTGTTAGTACAGCCAATTATGTCTTGAATAGAAGTTTGATACACAAGCTTAAGTGTAAAACTCCTTATGAGTTGCTTAAAGGAAAGAAACCTAAAATTAATTATTTTAGAATATTTGGTTGTGTAGTTTATATTCATAATAACAATAAAGAATACCTTAGAAAATTTGAAGCAAAAGCTTCAATGGGAATCATGCTTGGATATTCCCAAGTAAGCAAAGCTTATAGGGTTTATAACAAATCAACCTGTAAAATTGAAGAATCTGTGCATGTATCTTTTGATGAGTCTCAGATGTTTTACAAGGAGAAGGAAAATTCTCCTTCCTCTAGTTCATTGCAGGTACCTGATACTACTCAAGAAATTCTTCAACTATCAACTCTTTAGATCACTGAATCAGACAGTGATGAAGACATTGCAGAAGCTGTTGTTGTACCACCAACAGTAGATCAAATTCCTCCTGAGGAATTAATCCCAACTGTTGCTGAAGATCACATCCCACCTGCTGATATTGTCACACTTAGAGATCACCCCACATCTCAAGTGATTGGAGACATATCAGCTTGTGTGCAAACAAGACACCAGTTAAGACAGGATGTGATACATGCTTGTTTCCTCTCACAGGTTGAGCCCCTCACCTTTAAAGATACAGAGCTAGATCCCCACTGGATCATTGCTATGCAAGAGGAACTCAATCAGTTTGAGAGATGTAAAGTTTGGACTTTGGTTCCAAGACCTAAAGGCCAACTGATCATAGGCACCAAGTGGGTGTATAGAAACAAGTTGGATGCAAATGGAATTATTGTAAGGAATAAAGCAAGGCTTGTAGCTCAGGGCTACAGACAGGAGAAAGGTATAGATTATGACCAAACCTTTGCTCCTGTTGCAAGGCTAGAAGCAATAAGGATCTTCTTGGCCTATGCAGCCTACATGAAGTTTAAGGTATTCCAGATGGATGTCAAAAGTGCATTCCTGAATGATGAGCTTAAGGAAGAGGTGTTTGTTGAACAACCACCAGGGTTTGTTTCTTCAACTCAGCCCTCTCATGTGTTTAAGTTGCAGAAAGCTCTTTATGGACTAAAGCAAGCTCCCAGAGCCTGGTATGAGACTCTAGCTAATTTCCTTTTAGAGCACAACTTTACTAGGGGAGTAGTTGATAGAACCCTTTTCGTCAAGCATCACAAGGACACAATCCTGTTAGTTCAAGTGTATGTAGATGATATTATATTTGGCTCAATTGATCCCAAACTTTGCAAAAGGTTCTCTGACCTGATGCACTCTAAGTTTGAGATGAGTAGTATGGGTGTGCTGTCTTACTTTCTTGGTCTCCAAGTTAAGCAACATGCTGATGGTATCTTCATCTCCCAATCCAAATATGCCAAGGAATTGGTAAAGAAATTTGGGATGGCTGATGCTTCAGCAATGCCTACACCTATGGCTACTAATGTAGTTATTGATTCTGATGATCACGGCAAGCCAGTTGATCAAAAGAATTATAGGGCCATTGTTGGTTCCCTATTATATCTAACTGCAAGTAGGCCTGATATAATGTTTGCTACATGCCTTTGTGCTAGATTTCAGGTCAACCCCAAGGAATCTCATCTGATTCTTCTCAAGAGAATCCTGAGATACCTGAAGGGATGTCCAAATCTAGGACTTTGGTACCCAGCTGAGTCAGAATTTGAATTAATTGGATATTCTGATTCTGATTATGCTGGTTGCAGAGTTGACAAGAAGAGCACCTCAGGAACTTGCCAGTTCCTGGGAGAGAGATTGGTCTCTTGGTTCTGTAAAAAGCAGACCTCTGTCTCAACTTCAACTGCAGAGGCTGAATATATAGCAGCTGCTAGTTGTTGTTCACAGATCCTGTGGATTCAAAACCAGCTTGTGGATTATGGTTACTCACACAAGAACACCAAAATCATGTGTGACAGTACCAGTGCTATCTCCATTGCACAAAATCCAGTGCACCACTCTAGAACGAAGCACATCGAGATTCGGCACCATTTCCTGAGAGATTGTGTGGAAAAGAACAAGATTTGTCTTGAGTTCATATCCACTGAGTTTCAGAGAGGTGATATATTCACCAAGCCCTTAGATGAACAGAAGCATCTGTTCTTTTTAGTTCAACTAGGCATGATCAATGGACGAGACTAAGTGTGACTATATCTGCCTATGTTGAAACCTGCTTGAAGATCGTCGAACGATGATCGAAGATCGTCGAACGGATCAAGCCTATCGTCGACCTCTGGTTAATGATAGCCTATCTGTTTGAAGATCGTCGACCGGCGTTCGAAGATCGTCGAACAGGTCGAGCTTATCGTCGATCTCTGGATGACGACAGCTTATTGTTTGAGAAGCCAGAAATAGTCGAACAATTGGTCGACTACTCTGCTTCTGGGCCGATCGTCGAACGGCCGTTCGACTATCGGCTCTAGTATTTTTTTAATAGATCGACTATTTCTGGTCTAATATAAAACCGATAGTCGACCTAGGTTAAAAGATCTTTTGTTTTATCGTCGACCGAGCGTGACTTTTCGCATTCTGTCTTCCCGCTTGCGATTTTCTGCTGCTTCGTCTCCTTCGTCTTCGTCGTCTTTCTCGCGCATTCTCCAGCAATTCAATGGCAATTTCTCCCGCAGTGCTAGCCGTTGTAAATTTCGATGCAGGCTTCAGCGTCGATTTTGTCGCCTTCAGTTGTTGTGAAGCAGGGATTGTAGAAGTTCTTCAGTTGTGCCGGGATCAAGGTCTAGAAAGATTAATGTCGACAAGGATAAAGTTAAATAATCCCGAGATCAAGGAATGGGCTTTCACTTAGTCATCCTCTGACGATTCGATGACTGGCACCATCGGCGGAGAAGAGGTAATTTTAACTCCGGCCGTTCTGACTGATGTTTTTGGACTAATAAATGGTGAAGAAGATTATGAGCAAGATGCTCAAGAGTTTGGAAGGATGCTGACTGAGCTGGGACATGCGGAGGGCATTCCCACGAAGCTGCTCAAGGTCAATTTTCCCTTTAAGATTAAATTTCTCGCTGAGATAGTTGGAAAAGTGCTCCTTGGGAAGCACTCTGCTCATGACAATATTACAAGGCAACAATTTGCACTGATGTGTGCAATTGTTAATCAGAAAAAGATTGATTGGGCAGGAGTAATGTTTGATCTGATAAGGAAAAAGAATAGTAAGAAAGAGGTTACCCTAGGTAGGGTTATTGGAATTTTCCTGAAGGAAAAGTATCCTCAGCTGCTGGTCTCCGTTGCAACAACCATAAATGCGAGCAAGAAGATGGACCCAAATCTGTTCTCCAAGTGGAAAAGGACTTTTGTGAAACCCGCTCTCACAGGGGTTGCTCCAGCGACATCAGAGAGCACTAGGACTGATTCAGTCGCTCCTCACCCGGTAGAAGCTGGCTCAGCTCTTTCCCTTCCTTCATCTTCTTCTGCTATGCAGTCTGCTTCAGTTGAAGTTCCATCAACTTCAGCTGAAGTACGACTTTCTCCTTCTCCTGTTCGAGAAACAACCACGGTTGTTCTTCCTTCCCCTCCAGCATCTCCTCTTCCTTCTCATCTGGCTAGGACATCTGCTCCTAGTTTTGATCTGTTAGGATCTGAGAGGATTCCAACACCTCCTCAGTCTCCTATTCATTCTCCAGTTAACACTCCTGTTAACTCTCCAGCTCCATCTCCAATTCGATCTCCAGTTTACACCTCTTCTCATCCTAATACTACAACCATCTCTGCTGCATCTCCATCCACTGCAATTCCATCATCTTTTGAGATCACCCCAGAATTCATTTCCAGCATTTTGGAGTTGATTACCCCTTCAATCAAAATTATGATTGAAGAGGCAATTGCTCCACTTGCCTCCTCTATTGCCACCTTGACTGCTTCCATCCAATCACTTTCTAAATCTGCTGAGCCCTCTTCTTCAAGGGGCCTAGTTTCAGTTTCCACTGAAATCAGGCAGGGGGAGATGTTCTGTGAAGATGTCTCAGAGCCTCCAGCTTCCCTTCCAGCAGTTCTTCCAGCAGTTCAAGAAGAGACTGATGCAGTTCAAGCTCAAGATGAATCAGGTTCAGTGTTATCTGACAAAGAAATATCTGATGCTATTATGTTATCTGAATTTACTGTGAAAGTTTGCTTAGAAGATCTCACCACTCCCGTGGTTGCCCATTTCCTAGAAGGGATTATTACATCCTACCTAGATGAGTCCTGGGAGTTGGTAAAATTTGAAGGTAATTCACTCATCCGCTTTATTGACGAGTCAATTAATTTGCTAGCTTGTGAATACCTAGAAGGAATGATTTTAGCTTATTTAGCAGATTTGTGTTCATAAATCTACAGATTATATTAAAGAAGATATAGCTGCTCAGGTTATAGCAGTTGTTTCAGAAGCTGCTCCAGATGTTCCTGATGTTCAAGTAGATCCAGAATTGGATTCCTTTTTAGATGACATAGAAGATGTGTCTGAAAATCAAGAAGAGAAAGCAAGAGATGCTTGGAATCAAAGAGTTCAATCTGTGTTAGAGGAAAAAGAAAAAGATTTGCAAGTTGAAAAGTCAACTGTTTGGGATGATTCCCCAGGACTTGATTTGGATTTCCTTCTGGCTCAGGATGCCATAGAAGAGGAAAAAGAGAAAGCTGCTTTAAAGGAAAAGGCTGTTTCTGAAGCCTATGATCCATATGACAATCCTCCATCATCTCACTCTGAAGATGAAGAGGATTCAGATTTATCTGAAAATTCAAAGAAAAAGAAAGCAGCTCAGAAGAAAAGAAAAGCAATTGCTCCTCCTCCTCCCAATCGTGATAATGATACTCCATATTATATTCTGAAAGGAATTGACCCCAAGTCAAAAGAGTTTCAACATTGGATGTGGTTCTCCAAGAACCAGCAGAAAGAGAGAAAGAAAACTAAGAGATATGATAGTCCTACCCCTAGATGGACATCCAGAGGTCCTCCTCCTCCACCTCCTGGTGCAGGAGCCTCTAGGAATTTATCTGCCAATCCTTCTGCTCCGACAGCAAAATCTGCTCCTTCCCAGTCTTCTTCAAGGAAAAGCTCTCAAGGTTTTCAAGGTAAATCATATTCTGGCCATCAAAGAACTGATACAGTAAGAGAACAAGTGAAGGAGGTTGTGTTTCAAAGACCAACTTTTTCCCCTCCTCCTTCTCCAAAGAAAAGGATTTCATCTCCAATGCCAGTGCATTCTGAAAAAATTGTTTCAAAAGGTAAGTAGTTTATTTTGTTTAAAAATTCTAGCAAGAACTTTGCTAAGTCTGCTCCCCTATCTTATCTAGTTAATCAAGATAAAGAATCAGATGATACTCCTTTTGAGACTGTGTATGAAAGTCCTGAGCTTGATCCTAACTTTAGGATGGCTCGTTTTCACGAATTGGTTGGAGCAGCTCAAATCAGGAAAGCAAAAGCTGAAGGAAAAGATACTACTGGTTTAACCATAATGTCTACATTCAGAAAGAAGGAGTTTGAAAAGTTCCAGGTTAATCCTGAGGTCTTTGACCCTTCAAAGTATATGGAAAAGCACCCGGAAGCCGTTGTTCCAAGGGCTGCAGAATTAAAGATCATTGGCGTACAAGACTTGAAGATGTCTAAGAAAGAGGCAATTGATCCTTTGAGGAAAGTTTCCTTTGTTCCTAGCTCGTCTAACCTTAAGCCAGACTCTGTAGACCCTTAGTTTTGCTTGACTGCTGTTATATATATTTGACTGTTATTTATCTGTTTGATAACTGCTGTTAAATGTTTATATATTTCCTGTATTAATTTTATTGCTCTTTAGCTAGTTCTATGTTTTAGTTTTTGAGAGACTTAACTCAAATAGGGGGAGATTGTTGGTACCCTAGTTTGATTTGAGTTTAGTCTTCTCCTTTTGTCCCTTGACCCAAGAAATATCTATGGTCAATGGTTAGTGGTCTAGCTGTAGAGTCCTCGCTTTTCCAGATGAAGAATTTGGTTAAGTAGTTTGTTCGTTCGACTATCGTCGAACGCCGCTCGACTATCGTCTACTAACTGTTCGACGATCGTCTATCAGTTGTTCGACTTTCAGTCTGCGAGGATAGTTCGACTATCGGTTGATAGTTCGACTATCTGTGTGCTTTGATAGTTCGACTATCTGCTTAGATAGGTCGACTATCTGATAGCTCGACTATCTGTTGATAGTTCGACTATCTGTTCTGCGTTGATAGTTCGACTATCTGTTGATAGGTCGACTATCTGTTCTCGCTTGGTAGTTCGACTATCTGCTTTGATAGTTCGACTATCTGATAGTTCGACTATCTGTTGATAGGTCGACTATCTGTTTGTTTCTGATAGCTCGACTATCTGTTGATAGTTCGACTATCTGTTTCGCTTTGATAGTTCGACTATCTGTTGATAGGTCGACTATCTGATAGCTCGACTATCTTCTGATAGTTCGACTATCTGCTGTGATAGTTCGACTATCTCCTGTGATAGTTCGACTATCTGGATCGTTCGACTATCTGTCCGATAGTTCGACGATCTCCGTGCGTCGGTCGACGATCTTCGAGGGTCGTTCGACGCTTTCTGTCTGCCTTTATATTTTGTATTTATTTATCATATTTAATTAATTAATACATTATATGGCATATCTTTTTAGTTGTTTTATGATAATATTTCCAGGCAATATTTGCTCCATCCCTTTTGCCTGAGTAAAATCTTTTCAGATAAAGTTGTTTGTCTTATTAGCTGACATTGTATTTTACTTTATCTGTTGTCAGTCCTTTATAGCCGTTAAACTGAAAAGTCTTTCTTCTGCTATAAAGAGTTTGTTTCTGATGTGACTTTATTTAGTACTTTATTATCAGATTGTCTCCTGCAGCTTCTTCGAAAGAGGTTTATCCCTTTTATAGAATGTTTCTGCTGCAGAGATTGTTTTGTCTTTTTGATATTTACAGCCCAGGTCTCAAGTTTCAGAAGAAGACAAACAATTCAAATTGAAGAGAGCCGTTGCTTGTTGCTGATATAAAAAGGATCCTTTGAAGAAGGATTCAAGCTAGCTAACTAGCTACCCAGTAGTTCACTTAAGCATTCAAGCCTTCATCAAGATCAAGTTCATCTGCTCTCAGCAATACTCATCCAACTGAGAAGTGTTAAGCTCTTCTACTCTTCTTCAACCTGAGTTCTCCTGCTTTCAGGAAGTTCAAACTCAGAGTTCTTTTGAAGAAGAAGAAGAAGAAGACAGCTGCTTGAAGATCTCTAATTTTATTATTTATTATCTTCTTGTAGTTTTTTCTTCAGATCTTTCTGAAGAGTTTTCTGCACTGAAGCAAGACTTCACCTGGACATCTTTGAGCCAGGGGGAGCCTTGATTCTTTAGAGCTTTCTAGCTCAGTGCAAGTTTTTGTGCTTATCTAATCTATTGTAAAATAGAGAAGACATCTTAACCTTCTTTCCCCCTCCTGTACAGGGTTATTACTCCCTTCAAAAGTATCCCTTGGTGGCAGGGCACCTGATCAAAAACCTGTGCTTAGTTTTTAGACACCTGATCAAAAGTCTAAAGGGTTTCTGGATCTACCTGAAGCAGATCTTGTTGGTGGCAGGGCACCTGATCAAAAACCTGAGTGGATTCCTACCTTGTTGGTAGAAGAGTGGACGTACCCAAGTTGTTTGGGGAACCACTATAAATTCCTTGTGTCATCTGGATTGCCTTGTTTAATTCCTACATTGTGGCTGTGAATAGATATAACTAGGTTGCTAGTTGCTGATTAGGATTTCCAAGCCTTAACTGTAATTACAGTTAGCTTGAGTTTGTGCACAACACTTGTGTTAGGCTATAGGGTTAATTCCATATCTATAATCTTTTAATTCCGCAATTCACTCCAAGGGAGTTGGGTAGACCATTAAGTTTTGTCTAGTGCAAAATTTGATAACTCTATTCACCCCCCCTCTAGAGTAGTATCTATCCCTTCACTTTCAGAGCGAATGCCAACTTCTCAAAGATGGGGTAGCGGAGTTCCGCCTTCCTCAGAACCCTACTCACATAATAGATGGGCAGCTGCTTTCTCCCTTCTTACCGAACTAAGACAGAACTTACGGCCTCCGCCCCGACCCCTAAATACAAAAATAAGTCCTCCCCCTCCTTTGACCCTTGGAGTAAGGGGCCCTGAGTCAACTGCCTCTTCAAGGCCTGGAATGCTTCCTCGCACTCCGGGGTCCATTCGAACTTCCGACCTCCCCTCAAGGTCTTGAAGAAGAGAGAACACCTCTCCCCGGCCCGAGAGATGAATCTGCTTAGTCCTGCCAGCTTCCCTGTCAGCCGTTGTACCTCCTTCGCATCCCGAGGTGGCCCCAACTCCATAATCGCCCGGACCTTGTCAGGGTTTGGTTCGACTCCGGCGGGGGTGAGGAGATGACCCAGAAATTTGCCTTTGCTCGCCCCGAAGATGCACTTCAGAGGATTCAATCTCATCTTGTATTTACGCAAGGTGCTGAAGGTCTCCTCTAGATTCTGGAGGTGAGAATCGACCTCCCGGCTTTTTACCATCAGGTCATCCACGTACACTTCCAAGTTCCTTCCCTTCTGCCCCCGGAATACACGGTCCATCATCTTCTGGTATGTTGCCCCTGCGTTCTTTAACCCAAAAGGCATCATCTTGTAGCAGTAGCATCCATCTCCCGTGATGAACGAGACATTCTTTATGTCAGGAGGGTGCATCCTGATTTGATGATAACCTGAAAAAGCATCTAAAACACTCATTACAGAGAAACCAACGGCTGAATCTACCAGCGCGTCGATTCTAGGCAAGGGGTAACAATCCTTCAGACATGATTTATTAAGTAGTGAAAAATCTATACACATCCTCCATCGGTCGTCCCCTTTTTTCACCATTACAACATTCGAGACCCAGCCGGGGTATTGAATTTCGGAAACGAAACCGGCCTTTAGGAGCTTGGCGACTTCCTCCCTGATGGGTTCAGCCAGTTTGTCCGTGACGGACCTCCTCTTCTGCTGGATGGGGCGAACCTCCGGGTGTAGATTGAGGTGGTGGCAGGCGACGTCAGCATCGATCCCAGGCATCTCTGCTGCGCTCCAGGCGAAGACATCCACATTCTTTTGGATGTACTCCAGCATCCTGCCTTGATCTTCCGGGGTCAGCCCCCCGCTGACGCGGACCTTCTCCACCCTGCCATCCTGGGTGAGGACTTCCATCTTCACTGCCTCCTCAGCGGCCTCCAACCGGGACTGCTCCTCCCACTCTTCGGTGTCCTCCCCCCTTGGAGTAAGGACCTCCCCTCCTTCTACGATCATCGCCTCAACTGACTCCTCTGGGAATACCTCCTCGCGTGCTTCCCCTTCCATCCTTCCTTCCTCCCCGCCTTCTTCTCCGGCCTCCTGCCCTTCCACCTCCTCCATCCTTCTCCCCATCTCCTCGGCCTCCTCCTGCCAAAAAATGGAATTCATCGCCGTCACGTAGCATTCCCGAGCTGCCTTGGGGTCGCCGCGAACCCGGACCTGGATCCTGTCCACGTTGAACTTAAGACATTGATGGAAGGAGGAGGGGACGCATCGGAAGGCGCTGATGAGGGGCCTCCCAAAAATGGCATTGTAGCTGTTGGGGGCCTCCACTATGACGAACCGACAGTTCCTGGACTGTCCCCCTAAGCTAACATGGAGTCCCACTCCCCCTCTACTTATTTCCTCTCCCCCGAAAAACCGAAGAGAGACCCATCGGAGGCCAGCACCCTCTTGGCTTCTACTTGCATGGCATCAAAGGGCTTTTTGAAGATGATGTTGACGGAGCTCCCATTGTCAATGAGGATCCGGGAGACTATGAAATTCTCGATGGCTGTCTGGATGACCAGCGCATCGCAGAAGGGGTCATCATGACCCGGCATATCCTCCCTTGAGAAGGTGATCCTCTCCTCTGGGGGTGGAGTCTGAGATGTGGAGCCGATGCTCCTTCGGTACATGGTGTTGAGGCTTGAATTCCGGGAAGCCTCGACTCCCACCCCCCATGGATCACTCTGATCCCTCCTCGGGTCCCCACATCGGCCCGGTCTTCGCAACGATCCCCCTCCGCCTGAGGCCGGACTTCCTCAATCCGCACCTCCTGATGATTCCGCTGCTGCCGCTGCTGCTCCCTGTTCTCCCGCATCTCGAGGAACTCCAGACACGTGACCGTCGTGTGCCCCTCCTCTTGATGGTAGTCGCAATAGGGCAGGTCTACCCTGACCTCCCTCCTCCTCCTTAGTTGCCCTCTCCTTCGCCCCCCAGGGCGATAGCCATGGCCTCCTCCTGGTCGGGAAGAGGCGGTCTCTGGCCCTACCTCCCTCCCTGGGGGTAAAACTGGCCACGCCCACCTTGGCGGTTGTCTCCCCCCTGATAACCCCTCTGTGGCCCTTGATCCTGCCACTCCGGTCTCCAACCCAATCGGTTGTTCGGCTCCTGACGCCCCCACCTGTGCTGCTGCGGCTGCTGTTCTCTCTGCCGAGACTCGACCCTTCTCTCCTCCTGGGCCCGACCTCCCCTTGGCTTCTCCTCCTCCACGGCCCACCTGGCCAAACTCCGAGCGAACTCTGGATGTGCTGCCTTCATGTCGGCCTCCCTTGCCGCCCTTTCCAGGAGCGCTTCGAAAGACACCGGAGGCGTCCTCTTCAACTCCATGGCGAAGAACCCGGGTTGGAGACCCAGGGTGAAGGCCACCATCATGGTGTGCCCTGGCATCTCTTGTACTTGGGACAGTTCTTCCTGGAACCTGTCCAGGTAACTTCCCAGGGTCTCCCCTACTTTCTGCCTGGCACGGAACAAGGACTCGACCTCCCTCTTCCTCTTTTTTGAGGTGGTGAATCTCAACATGAATCCCCTGCGTAAATCCTCGAAGCAGTAGATAGAACCGGCCGGGAGCTGATGAAACCACTCTCTCGCTTTCTCCCTGAGGGTGATGGCGAAGTGCCTACACTTGAAGCCATCCGACATCTGTCAGATCGACACCACATCTTCGAACCACTGGACGTGATGGATCGGATCTCCCTTCCCTGAGTAGTAGGACATCTCCGGCTCTCGGAACCCTTCTGGAACTGGGGCTGACGAAACGAACTCGCTGAAGGGACTTCCTCCTTCGGCCGGGCGAGTTGGGAACTCCCTCCCCACCGTCTCGCCGAACAGGTACTCGCCTGCCGAGCCTGGGAAGAGGACTCGCCCCCTCGGCTCGCGCTCCCCCTCGCTCGCGACCTCCTTTCCCGCGCGTCTGAGGGGCGCATCGTTGCCTAGCGCTGGATCGGCGATCACGGGAACCGCTGGCGTCGTGCTCTCGGCTCGCATGCCGAGTGCGACCCTGACGAGTCCGAGCACTTCCTCTCTGAGCTCCGCGGACATCCCCGTCATCGCGGGAGGGGGAGGGGGTGGTGAGCTCGCCCTGCCTGAACCTTGCCCCTCGTCTCTTGCCATCGGTCATGCGGAAGATTTTCTGTGCTGACCACGCTCCACGCTCACCGCACCAAAGTGTTGAAACCGAAAAATCGGTCCCTATGGAGTCCGACCCTTGCGGAAGGGGTGATCGCACACTTACTTCTCTACTCACAGGCCCAAGTGACAAGGGAGAAGGACCGGGAACAGACCCAAGGCTTCAGCACGGAGGTCCCACCACACACCCGGAAGATTTTAGAGCGCTTCCCCTCCTTAGCCAAGTGCTGAAGCTAAGGTACCTCAAAAAGCGCTAGAAGATCGGGCACAAGGAAGCATGCCTTCTGAGGTACCCCTTGGGTCCTATTTATAGGAAAAGATGGTCTGCAAATATCCAGCCGTCACTATTTTCGAGGACTATAGGCAATCCAAAGGGGATAATATGGTAAAAACACCCCACAACTGAAGGGCGAGCCGGCCCTGAGAAGAGCCCATTGAGCGGGGGCGGCGAGTACGGGCGCGAGAAGGCTCCCCCCTATGCCGAGGTGCAAAGCAGCGAGTAAGCTCGCCTCTCTCAGCGTCGCGGTCCAGCTCGCCTCGCCTCAGGCCTGGGAAAGTTGGGCCCGAAGCCCCTGCTCGCAGATGACGGTCGCGTTGGCACTCGCCAACCCCTTGGCTCTAGACGAGCACGTACTCGGCCGGCCCCACGATGAATGGCTTCCTCTCGTCGGGCTCAGCTCCACGATCTTCGATTTCGACCCGACGATTGTCGAGCCCGTACTCGGCATGCTGGGCTCGGCATACCCTGCTGAACTCGCCTGGGGCTCGGGGGCGGTCTGGGCAGGCCGGATCGGCTCCTGTTAGCTCACTCGCTGGATACGGGGTTGTACAGTCGCCATCATAAGCTCAGCCCCCCGTGGGACCGTATGTCATTTCAGAACATGTTGGAGGATCTGCTTATCGTCTGGAGCTACCTGCTTCTTTGGCCAGTGTCCATGATGTCTTTCATGTTAGTCAGCTTCGAAAATATATCCACGATCCTAATCGTGTTCTTGAAGAAGTTCCAGTGATTCCTGAAGTCAATCTGTCTTATCCGATCGAGCCTTTGAAGATCGTCGAATTTCAAGAACGCAAGCTTCGCAAGAGAACCATTCCAATGGTGAAGGTACTTTGGGTACATGGCAAGTCTGAGGAGTACACTTGGGAACTCGACTCTGACATGCGTAGCAAGTACCCGTAACTTTTCTCTTGATTCTTGGTACGTCTTTAAGTTTGACTTCCTTGTTATTTCAGCATCTTTCATGGTTAGCTTTCATGTAAACTTCTATTTGAAGTGTATGTCGTTTGAAACTTCGTTGTTTTAATTCCATTTAGAGAATTCTCATGCAAATTTCGGGACGAAACTTCCTAAGTATGGGAGAATGTAACAACGCCTAGCATAAATATAATAATAATTATTATTAAAATATAATATAAAAGACTTAAATGCCTTTTAAACCAAGCCCCCCTCCGGTCCAAACCCGCATCTCGCACGAGTTTCCTCCCGATCCTGCCTCCTTCGCTCTGTCGGCCCCGCCTCCGTCTCCCGAGAGCCCGACAACCCTCTCCTCTGCCTCCAGTGGCCGGCGAACCCCCTAGGCTCGGCGCCTCTTCCTCTTGCTTCCCCGTCGTCTCTGACGCTCCCCTTGGCCGGCAAACCCGCAGTAGCCCCTCCTCTCTTGGCCAGTTGCATCCAAGGGAGGGGCCGACATCTTTCTCCCTTCCTTTTTCTCCTTCTCCAGCTAGTGAGGGCAAGGACATCGTTTTCTTCTCCGGCAACCCTAGCTCCTCCTCATTCCGGTCGGTGGATTTCGTGAGGGACTTCTAGGGTTTTGCTCGAAACCCCTCTTCGTGGATTTCTGAGCCCCGATCTGGTCTCCTTGGGTAAGAAATTCCATCAATTTCTTGTTTTCAATTTTGCCCTAACTTTATTGGAATAATTATCTCTCTCTGATTGATGCATTTACGTCGATTCCTCTTGGGGTTATCATGTACCCTTCTAATCTCGATGTTTGGCTTGTTTTTCGGGGCCGCTTTTCGGGTCTAGGTGGTGGAATCACTCCAAGACCTCTCTAAATTATGGCTCTTCACATCCAAACGTCTCCAAAATCCCCGATCCCTCGCGGTAGCCTCTTCTCCCCTCACTCTCAAGGGAGGTAAATTCCTAAAACCCTCTCCTTTTGTGTGGAACGATTATCAAACGCATGTGCTGGCATAATAAACTTGTTAATTCAATTTTGAATGCTTTTTGATCTCGAACAAGTATAGCTAAAGTTTTTAACCTCGTTTGCGCCACTTAGCTGTCGCGAGCATTTTCGACGTCACTTTAAGGCAAGTGGAGAACTCTCTCTTACTTACAAAACTTTGGATTTAGACTCCGTTTGGGAGGACTTATTTTCACCGGTCAAGCGGTCATGATCACATGAACCAGGACTTAAATAAGTCCCGATTCATGCGGTCATGACCGCTTGACCGGTGAAAATAAGTCCTCCCAAACGGAGCCTTAATCTGGCTACCTGTTCTTTTACAAATGCTTTTTCTGCAAAATTCTAAACTCTCATAATATTGTCATAACATAACATGACAGGTAATCACCTAAGTATGAAACATAAAGACAAATTCGTAGTTGTAAGCAAATTCTTGAATTGCAGCGTCTAACTGGACATCTGTCTGCTGACATGGTCAAGACAAGCAGGATTACTTTTCCAATAAGACTTGCACATAAATCTGATTGTGAGTCACGTGCGCCCGCTATAGTACCTACACCCTCCACCGATCACGACTTACAACATATTACATAAATAAATTTTATGTTATACTCCATAGTAGACTAATCTTTCATAAATGTCTGTTTGACCTGATTTTTGGTATGTTTGGTAGCTTTGTACAAGATAGATCAGTAATCGAATATGTTTGTTTGTTTTTGCTCACATTTTAATTAATTAACTAACTTGTTCATGTTTAAATCTTAAGTTCTGAGACATTTTCCTTCTGTCTTGAATTTGTCTTAGGGTTCGTGACCGCGCCGACTGCTCCTTGAGCTACTTCTCGTTCAGCTGTAGCTTTGCTTGGAGGTTTTTCTTTTGTAGTTGCTTGCATCAGATTTTATATATGTGAATCATTTACTGTCTGTTCGTTTATCATGTACTAGTTATGATAAGACATTTTCTTTTGTATCATGGACAACTCCTAGGATGTTTCTGATGTACTAAATCATTTTATTTATGACGTATTCACTACTGTTGCTCATTGCATTCACCATTGTTTCATCACTGTGTGTATCATTAAATTTTTCAAAGAAATGCATGTGTAAGTAAATCCTCATTGTTTCAAAACTTTAAGTGTTTCAGTATATTTTTTTATATAAATCATAAATTGTTCAATCAAAGTAACTATCTCTAAAATTATTTTCAGTTTTCTTTGCATTCGCCTTAGCAGATATGGTTCTTTTTGCCCATACATGTGGCATCACGACCCGCCCAAAGCGCACTCTGACTTTCGTCGAGACGGGTCGTGACACTTTCCCCACCTCTGATCGTCTCGTCACGACCGTCACCGTCCATTTCATGCGTAACCACCCACTAACCACCATGGTTAGTTGGGGATCCCATTAATTAAATAGTGGTCTGCATTTAGCATAATATCATGCAAATAATATTCGCATATCATTATACTTTGAATTATAATATTTGGTGTTTACGGTGTGCGGATAGTCGCATAACTGCCTCATGGAGGCTATAAAAAGGCTCACAGGTCTCCTCATTTCTCATCTTTCTCTCCTATGCTTTCTTCCTCCTCGGGCTAGAGCTCTCCCGGATTTCTCCTACGAGCCACTTTCGAGCCACCTACGAGCCACCTTCGAGCCACATCCTCTCCACAAGAAATTCGCCTAAATCCACAAGTGTGTGACAAGAAAGAAAGTCCTACTACAACAAGTGCTTCGTTCGTTCGCATCGCCAAACCAGCTATCCTCACACGTGTTAAAATTGTTGAAGTGGGAGTCAAGTGGAGTGCAGGCGGTCTGATTGGGCAGATTGCACAGACCGCATAATCCGTCGCTGGCCAAGGCGAATAGCCTTTGGTGAATTGCAGGTCTCTCTTGTGGTCTAGCTCAGCAAGCATCCTGGGTTGAAACCGGGCGGTTAGTCTTCTCTAACCGCTGCTATGGGGGTCTGGTTGGTGAGACCGCACAGTCCGCTTGATGCTTCAGGTTCTCTGGCTTGCAAGAATGCTGGCGGTTACCGCGGACTGTGGTGGCTAACCGCATAGTTCTCTGGAGCCTTCTCAGGCAGGTTGATAGCCAGAGTCTGCTGGTGTTATGGACTTAGTCTCGTGTGACAAGTCTAGGGTTATTGTCTAGCTCGCTGAGATCATTTGTTTGCGCGAACTGCTTGTGGAGCTGGCCAAGTTCGGCAAGTCGACTAGGCACGATCCTTGTTCTAGTCGCGGGCTGAAGTATGCGCAGGCTGGGAGTTGTGTCCGCAAGACAGTGCGGTCTGGTACCGGTGTCCAAAAGACTGCCAGTGTCGTGCTCGTCATCCTTGTTGGATTAATGTTGGTCTTTTCAGCCTGGCAGACTAGTCCTTTCCGCCTATGCGGGACTGGTCTTTATTTCCGCCCTTGCGAATAGAAGTTATCAGCGGCAGACTGGTGCTGGTATCCGCATTGTGTGGATACGTGATGCTAGCTACAGGGAGATGGGTGGTTATCCCATCGCTATGGACGATGACCATACTCCTCTCCTCGCTTATAAATAGGACCCTCCCCGGCTCGTCATAAAAACTGAGAACAGTGAGAACTCAGCTCGCGTTTAAAACTTGCGGTTACGTTTTTTCTAACCAGTGTGATTAAGTCAAGTTGACTTTGTACAGGCTGTGCGACTAGCATTAGGCAGCTATGCAACTAGTGGAAGTTTTGTGTGGAACAGTTGGCGGATAACAGTCAGCGGATAATAGCAGGTCGCGGTCTCTGCGACTTGAAATCTCTTCCTCCAAGTTGCGGTTAAGTAGAGCAGTTCGCCTCTACCAGCAGGTTTTGTTCAAGTCCTTCAGTTTTCAATAACAAGCAGTCCGCGCGGCTAGTTACGATTAAGCGACTTTGGCGGTTCCTGTTATGAAATCGGTAAACACAAGCACATCTATAAAATAATGCAGGTAAACGAGAGCACAAAATAGTCACAAAATTTATAAATGAAAATATAAATTCAAATACAATAGAAATAGGAGAAAAATGACCTTTCGGCGAGTACGTCGTGGATGCACCGGACACGTACGATCCGCGGCGAGAATCTGAGATCTGGAATGCAATCCGCCTTACGGACGCACAAGGTTCACCGAACCTTCAACGTCGAAGTCCGACGTTCAACCGCACCAACACCGAAGAACAACGCCGCCGCCAGAGAATGCCACCACCGGAGAGAAACCTCTGTCAAGGCTAACTGCACACGTGCACGCCGTCGACACCACGCCTCTCCACTCCAAATAACATCTGCTACAATGTCGGTGACAACCTCTAACAAGCCTGGTGGCAACTCCCTCTCTCAACGCCGGCGGCTACCTCCTCCAAGACCGGCGACAACACTCAAGGCCAACGACCTCTCCGAGTGCACGAGCGAGAGAGAGAGAGAGAGAGGAGAGAGAGGGTGGATCTTCTCCAAAGCTACAGGCGGTGTCTTGCTCCTTCTCACAGCTAATCCCAAAAGATTGCTTCAGGCGGTGGTACCTCTCACGGGCTTGTATAAGGGGGTTTTATAGGATCTAGGTTTTATAACATTAAAAACCTAAGGTCCTAAATGGGTCCGGATCCGGATCCGAACCAATAAGGAAACCAACAATCCACCACCTTGATTCGGGATCCGGAGCCACCACCTGCACAAAGCACTCCTTTCACAGCACCATCTGCACCAGGCATCAACTGCGCGAAGCAACATTGCACGTAGCACGATCTGCATGAAGCACCAGTCTGCACGAAGCACCACCTCAAGAACCTGAGGCATCACCTGACCTGCTCTAGTCAACTCATCCCTGCTCGGGCTCAACCTCTGAATGTCGACGCAACTGGATCGCTGAATCTGACTCTCCTAGTCAGACTACCAGAAGGGAGGTCCCCTGCACCACCTCGACCATCAACTCTGTCGGTCGCAGAAATCATGGGCACACCACCTCGCATCATGGTCTCCATCAACCAGTAAAGACTACCGCACTGCACAGCTCGCATGAGCACGGTGTGTCCTCGCGTCACCGTCAGAACTCCACCTCTCGCCGCAAAACTACATTCTCTGGAGTCTAGTCTGCCCAGCGATATAAAATTCTTGCGCAACTTGGGTACCAGATGTACTCGCTCAAGCCTACGCACTGCTTCATCATGCATCCTGATGTCCATCGTCCCTGTTCCCGTGACCTCACATGCTAAGCCATCACCCAAAAAGATCGACCCAGTTGTCACCTCCAGTGAACTGAACAACCTTGCATCCGAGCAAATGTGTTGCGAAGCACCAAAATCCAATACTCAGCTATCAGAGTCACATGGAATCTCAGTGATGAGGAGATACACATCACTATCATCTGTCGTAGCTACCGCCGCCTTGCCCGCGGCCTGGACGTCTCTAGAAATCTGCGCACGCTGCGGACAATTTCTCCTGATATGGTCACTCTGTCTGCAATGGTAACACGTCACTGTCTTTCTCGATGTGGATCTGGACCGTGCACTTCCAGATCCCTTCTCGAACTGCCTCCCTCGTCGGCCTCCTACTGCCAAAGCATGGTGCGGGGTCCGACAACATTTTGACTAGATAGTAACGCAGACGTGATCTGCTCCACATCTACTGTATCCTTCCTATACAGCAGAGTGGTCTGCATGTGCTTATACGACGTCAGGAACGAGGTAAGAAGCAATAAGGCATTGTATTCTTCCTCCACCTTCACACCAACCACATACAGTTGACTCAAAAATCCATTGAACATGTTGAAGTGTTCCTGCAGGTTACCACTTTCCTGCATCTTCAAGCCGTACAATCTCTGTTTCAGTAACAACCTTATGGTCAACGACTTGCTCAAGTAGAGTCCCTCCAGCTTCTCCCACAACGTGACAGCTGATTCTTCAATACCGATATTGAACAACACCTTGTTGTCGACGCACATCCTGATAGCGCTAGTGGCGCGCTCATCCATCTCCGCCCACTCAGAATCCTTCACCGGAGCGAGCAAAAAATCACGCCCCCGCAGCACTTGAATCAACCCCTACTCAACCAGTATATCCTTGACCCGAATCTACCACAAGCGAAAGTTCTCGCTACCGTCAAACTTCTCCATCGAATATCTGGCCAACATGGTATTCTTCCCTGCCATAGCTGTCTGCAGTACCTCTAGGTAATCTGATTTATTCACGGATCAGATCTGCGAAGATAGGGAGCAGACCGATGTCGTCACCTACCGTTGACCCAAACCTAAAATCGGAATGTTCCAATCAGTCACCTACTCGAAACTTGCCTCTGATACCACTTGTTGTGAAATCGGTACACACACAGGCACAACTATAAAATAATGCAGGTAAACAAGAGCACAAAATAGCCACAGAATTTATAAATCAAAATATAAATTCAAATACAATAGAAATAGGAGAAAAATGACCATCCAGCGAGTACGTCGTGGATGCACCAGACACGTACGATCCGCGACGAGAATCTGAGATCTAGACTGCAATCCGCCTTGCGGACGCACAAGATTCACCGAACCTTCAACGTCGAAGTCCGACGTTCAACCGCACCACCACCGGAGAACAACACCGCCACCGGAGAACGCCACCACCGGAGAACAACGCCGCCACCGGAGAACGCCACGCGCACGCCGTCGACACCACGCCTCTCCACTCCAAAGAACGTCCACTGCAACGCCGACGACAACCTCTAACAAGCCCGACGACAACTCCCTCTCTCAACGCCGGCGGCTACCTCCTCCATGACCGGCGACAACACCCAAGGCCAACGGCCTCTCCGAGTGCACGAGCGAGAGAGAGAGGAGAGAGACGGGCGGATCTTCTCCAAAGCTACAGGCGGTGTCTTGCTCCTTCTCACGGCTAATCTCAAAAGATTGCTTCAGGCGGTGGTACCTCTCATGGGCTTGTACAGGGTGGTTTTATAGGATCTAGGTTTTATAACATTAAAAACCTAATGCTAAACGGATCCGGATCCGGGTGGATCCGGATCTGAACCAATAAGGAAACCAACAATTCCGACCGGGACGTTGAGTTTGGCCACAACATATATTATTAAATATAATTATATATGAACATTATATATAATTAACCATTATAAAATTCGATTGAATCTGAATTTGAATCCAAATTGAAATCCAACATTTCATAAACCGAACATTCAAACAAATCCTAATATGAATCTCTGTATTCTATGTCAAATTTGGATTCAATTGAAGAATTATTCAATTTGATTTCGTTCATGAACACCCGTGTGTATATAATATCTTACTCCCCAAGCATCAATGACGTAGGATACAGAGATACGAGGAGCAAAGAGCACATATATTTGAGCGTGGAACCAGTTGCGGTACTAATGATTATTTTCTCTCCCCCTCGAATCCGAGCAAGTAGGTAAGCTTTCTTTCTTCGTTTTCTAATTCCCGCTTATGATGGAGAAAGGAATGACAATGAAGAGCCAAAGGAGACCATAAATGCCCAACTTAAGAAGAAGAGCCTTACTGCAACTGATTGTCTAACCTCGCGTCTCCGAGTGCGACAATGAAAGGCAAGGCCGGAGGAGGCCAACTCCTCGCCTGCAAAGGATAAACTCTTTGAATTTTGAACCCTCTGAAGCACCATTTTCCCCACGTCGCGCCCTGAAAAACAACACAGTTTGCTCCGTTTCGATCCCGAGCTCCCCGCCCCCAAGTCAAATGTCGCGGGAGGAACTGACGGATGGGCTCACCACCCCAGCGCCAAATAATTTGTAAATAGTCAAAGAGGCAATTTCCAGTAACTATGTTAATAATTTTGAACCCAACGACTAAAATCATAAAGATATTAAATTTTAGGGACCGAAAACATAAAGCAAAAGAAGTTCCATGATCATAAAGTAGATAAAATTTTGTCGACTGACATATATATTTAGCTTCTTATTTATAAAGAAAAAAATATTAAAAATCAATTTTAAATGGTATAAATATCTTTTATGATAAAAAATAATATAAAATATAAATATTTAATTGTTTCATTTAGGCTCCATTTGGTCCGGCGGTGGCCGGTCGGTCCGGCTGGTGGAAATGGAGTGTTCGAACTGGAGGGGGGAGGTGGCTGCTCCAAACGAAGTTTTTTGGGGCGTTTCTAAAGGCGGGCGGATGGAAACTGAGCAAACGCTGCCGGAGGTTCATTTATTTACCCTCCTTCCGGCGGCGTTTGTCCAAAACGGAGCAGCGAAACGCCCAAACAAATAGAGCCTCAATTGCTTTTATCAATGTTTTAAAACTGGAAAGGGCGAGTGAAGCTCCATTTGGTTAGGCGGTGGCGGGTCGATCCGGCGGGTGGAAACGAAGTGTTCGAACTGGACGGGGGGAGGTGGTTGTTCCAAAAAGAGCTTTTTGGGGCGTTTCTCAAGACGGGCGGGTGGAAACGGAGCAAACGCCGTCAGAGTTCATTTGTTTACCCTCCTTCTGGCGGCGTTTGCCCAAAACGGAGCAGCGAAACGCCCAAACAAATAGAGCCTCATCGATGGGTCGGACCGTCGACTGTCCCCCTGAGCGGTCTGATCAGGTCTCTAAACTAAGGAACGTCTAAAACCCGGCGAACCAGCTGACTGAACCGCCTCAGATTGTCACTTAGAACAAGTGATGTGTCTTCTCCTTCTCTGTA
Source organism: Platanthera zijinensis (assembly GCA_039513925.1). NCBI lineage: Eukaryota > Viridiplantae > Streptophyta > Magnoliopsida > Asparagales > Orchidaceae > Platanthera > Platanthera zijinensis. The sequence goes on along the minus strand of CM077084.1, from coordinate 50,547,758 downwards.
ATAATATAAGCATAAAAGGAAAGATGAGTGAACTCCCAAAAATATGCTTTCACATTCATGTTCAGCAAAACATTTGTCATTCTCCTACTCACTGCAAATTTGCATCATGATTTTAAGCTTTAGAGATCTTTTTGGTCTTCTCAATATTTCCTAAAGGGATGGATGGGCGAGCGACTGAGCGAGTGAATCAGAATCCATCTTCCTTGCATGAACAGTGATCTTCCACGCGAGAACACGGTGCGACCGGCAAACTTCTTGTACTTTCTTCCTCGCCAGGCCAAGGAGCGAGCACCCATCTTCAAATTGCAGAAGGTCGGCAAAAGCCGGAAGGTATGCGAAATTGGAGGAAAGATCGAAGAAATGCTTTTCAGGACAATAAATTCTTGAATTAAGAACAACTACAAAAACATTTTCTACTCCTCGTATATAAAGGGTGATGTTAAATGCGGATTATTTTCGGCTATGTACAGTCCAAGGATAAATGTAGTTCAAATTAAAAAAAATCTGGAAAGCTGTGAATTAGTGTAAGACCCTGCATGAACATAAGCGTTATGACACTGATATTGCCTATATACAACACTGATTTTAAGATCTGTCAAACCTTAAATCTTCATTTCTCTTAGGTAAACTAGTTGCTAATTGATTTAAGAATATCTATACTTTAATTTTTCTAATTAATCTTTTAACTTCAATGTTATTTTGATAATTATTTTTAGATGAAAGATGTTTGATTTTAATGCTCCTCACTTATAAAATTGATTATTCTTATACTTAGATGAAAGAAATTGGAGTAATTTTGAGTAAATTGATATAAATCTAAGAAATCTTTTAGAACATCAAAGACTAAAATTTTATTAAATTTTACATTCGTCTAATATTTTATATATTGTAATCACGGTTCAACACCGATTCAAACGGTTGAACCTTTCATTCAACCGGCTCATTTTCCAATCAAATTTTCAAAACCTTGACTTTTATTTATAATAATCATTATTGTTGAATATCATGAAAACTAAATATGAATAATACGAGTTAAATAAGCAAATAAATTGAATAAACTCGATTACTATATAGTATATAATGCGAATAGAAAAAAAAACTTATAATGAATATTATGAATCTATAATAAAAGATTAATATATATATGTATAATATTAATCATATAATAAAAGATTTAAAACTCGGTTACCATCTCAAGGCTTTATTTCACCTCAATATTTACTATTAATCATTTACTATAGAAAAGAGAAAATTAATTAAAAACTTATATTTTACATATACATTTATGAATTGTCTTTTTTTCCCTTATTTTGATTTTTTAAGATTACCATTGTGATTGTGAATTACATTTTAAAATTTTCATCCATAGCATTTGATAGGGAGGAAACTCCTACAAAAGAATTGGTGTGCACTTAACCCGTTCTCCCATGATCTCCATCAAATTAATGGAGATTATGAGTTTGACTGCCGCGCGCGCGATCGACATACACGACCGCCGCGCGCACGATCCCATTACGCGCACGACACCACAACCGACCACTGGCGCCGTCCCGCCGGCACCGGGCAGCCCGCGCCCGGCCGCCCCGCCTCTCGCGGCCACCTCCTGCGGCCGCGAGGCACCGCCCCCGCTCGAGCGATTGCGCCTGGCCACCCCTCCTCTCGCGGATGCCTCCCGCGGCCACGAGGCGCCGCTCGGCCGGCCGGCCGCGCCCGACCGCCCCGCCTCTCGCGACCGCCTCCCGCTGCCGCGAAGCGCCCCTCGGGCGGCCGGCCGCGCCGCCTCTCGCGGCTGCCTCCCGCGGTCATGAAGCACCCCTCAGGCTGCCAGCCGCGCCGCCTCTTGCGGCCGCGAGGCGGCGCTCGGGAGGCCACCCGCCCGCCTCTTGCGGCCGCCTCCCGCGATCGAGAGGCGCCTGGAGGCCGACCGCTCCCAGCCGCCCCGCCATAGCCAAACGTCTCGCCGGCCAAGACTTCTTTCGTCGGCAGACATCGTCGGCGGTTTGGCCGCCCTTGCATAGCGGCCCTTCCTCGCCGTTCGATCACTCCGGTATAATCATCGTCATCTGTTTTATGTGTAACCACCCACTAACCATGGTTAGTGGGGGAATATTTTTTATTAAACTATCGGTCTACGAACAACGAGTTCAATGATCAAAATGCCCCTAACTATACGAAAAATAATTATGTTGGTGATTACGATGTGCGGATAGTCACATAACCATCGTAACCACCTCCCGAAGGCTATAAAAGGAGTCTCAAACCTTCTCATTTCTCACCTTTCTCATTTCCTCTCTATTTTCTTCCTCCTCAGGCCAGAGCTCTGCCAGATTCCTCCTACGAGCCACCTTCAAGCTGCCGTCTCTCCACCAAAAATCCGTCTAAATCCCCGAGAGAGCGACAAGAAGAAGATTCTTGCGATAGGGAGCACCAGTTTGTACGCAACGCGTCACAAGTAACCTCACACGGAACAGGTTGTTGCTCGCCGTGAGCCTGAATACCTCTCTCATCCCCCAAAATGTAACGAGTAGCGACCCGTCACCCTCGATTCTTCAAGAAAGTTGTAACCCGAAACAAATAGTGGAATTTGACCGGCACAGACCCGGTCACGTGACTTTTTACCCGATTGAGAGGTTTTTCCACATCAAAATAGCCTTGTGTAGCTGCTCTTTGATTCATTGACTGATTGTGCGCTCGACCGCTCCCGGGCTAGGACGATCAAATTTGGACCGATTTAGGAGCGTCGAGTTAGACCGCAACAACATTTAAATCACATCTATTCTAGTCCCTCATTTAAATCATAACTATACTCATATAAAAACTACAAAACTCATTCACAAAATCTCTGCATATGTTTCAATGTTGGGATTCCTATAACTTAGGCTCCGTTTGGGGAACTTATTTTCACCGATCAAACGGTTAAACCGAAATTAAAGTCCGGTTCATACGGTTACCGTGAAAATAAGTCCCCCAAACGGAACCTTAAACTCTCAATTTGATCAACAATATGAGCAATTGTTCAGCAAAGCCACCACACTGAACAAAATTCCAAGGCGCCAGGGGCAGCAGATCTAACAGTTTCATGAAGAAGAAATAAAAACAGTTCAATAAAAAAGCTATACAGGAAGCCTGAACCATTCACACCCCACAATCCAATTTGCAAACCAAGGAGAACCGGCAGCTAAATTTTCTAGGTGAAATTTCGAGCACACCTTCAGCTCGAATTCGAAGCGCGATCGTCCAGCGGAATTTGTATGTGAGGCGGCCAGGATATTCTCTCGGGCGGGCACGGAGGAGGAACAGGGTGAGCGAGGAAGGTCGGAACATCGTGGCCGGGCATTAGCACGGAAACCTCATTGGCGTAAACGGGCATCTGCATACGCAATGGAAACTGCATCAGTATGATCAAAGAGATGAAATATATGCAGCTCGGCGGCATACGCCGCATTTATCGTCAACCAAACAGATAGTAGTTGTAACCCGCAATCAAGAAGTTCAATGCTCGTATAAGAATTGACGAAGCAGTCGGAGTTCGTAGTCGCGTCTGAAGCGACATTTAGATGTTTATAACTTCGCCCTAGGTCTTCTATATACATAAGCGCATATCAATGATGTGATAAATCATCTTCATCCCCTTTTCCTTATATTATAGTTCTTAGGCTCCGTTTGACACTGTGGTGGCGGTCATGAACATGAGAGTTAAATTGTCGTTAACGCTCACCTAAGGAACTTCATCAACTTTTTTGTTCGCACGGATGATGTTTGCTAGGCAATCCTTAACAAATGACCGTTTAACTCATGCATTTACGACCACCACCACCGTGCCAAACAGAGCCTTAAAGTGGAGAGTATCTGATGTACCTGGTGAGCTCCCACAAAAAACAAGAGTGGATGTGGATAATGTGGATAACATGGATAATGCAAGATATAGGGTAGCCCGGAGCACAAAGGCATCCCCACACAGCGAAGGTTCGGGTAACGATCCCACCACAAGGGTGAAATATAGACAAACCATACCATGCATTTTTGCAAGAGGCTGCACAAATGCAAGATACAAATATAAAATACAAGTTTGAAGAATAGTAGCACTTTAAGTAATATTTCAAAAGAATATCCACATTATATCCAAATGCAATAATTTTCTCCCAATCTTTTAGGCTTTATTTGATTAGGCGGTGGCGGAATGAACAGCAGGTTTCGAATAGGAGGGGCGATGCCGCCGATCGAAACGGGGCATTTCGCGCCGTTTTCCCGGGCGCGGCGGGAGGAACCACAGCAAACGCCGCGACCGGGCATTTGGTTACCCGCCGTGCGGCGGCGTTTGCCACAAACGGAGCCTCCAAACGCCGCGCCAAACGAAGCCAGAGTCGCGCGAAATTTAATGTGCGTAAGGTAAGCCTGTCTAACTTATTTCACATAAACAAGGGTAATGTGTATATAATAGATGATCATGCAAGATATAAATAGGAGGAATCGTTGTCAAGTTAATGGTATAATTTGGTTGCAAATTTTTCCTTCATGTATTGGAGGTGCCCAATTCCATGTGGCCTGTTGTGATGAAGACTACGGCGCGCAACACCTTGAAGACGGCGCACTGACAAATGACCGTGAAGAGCATCGTCATAATAGGCGTCCTGATCGCAAGCCGATTTATTAATAGTTAATAATAATTGTTATCAAATTATTATTAATTATTAATTCATGCTTTGTGTGTTTTATTTTTAATAATTGCACTTTTATTTCATGTAATATGTGCATTATGGTTATGATATAAAATCATGATGTATGTGTGTGTTTTATTTTCATGTTTTCATGTTTGGGCTGCATGTAGCCAGTTGGAGTGTTGTTGTTGTAGCCTATATATAGGCATGTACCCCCCTCTATTTGGAGGAGATTGAATGAAAAGAAAATTTGAAATCCTAACCTGTTGAAGCTTCCTCCTTCCTCATCTCTTGGCCGAACTTCCTCTTGCTCCTCCTTCCCTCTCCTTGGCCGAACTTCCTCTTCCTCCTCCTTCCTCATCTCTTGGCCGAACTTCCTCTTGCCACCTCTCATCCCCCCTCTCAAATCTCGGCTTTCCTCCTCCCTCTTTCTCCAACCCGGCCACCACTCCTCTCCTACCCGAGCCACCATCCACAACTCCCAAGGCCGCCACCTCTTCCATTTCCCTCCAACAAGAGCCGTCCACCCTCCTCCTACCCGAACCACCACCATCAGGGCCAACCCGAGCCACCTCCTCCTCCACCAAGCCAAGCCGCCACCTCCACTACAACAAACAAAACCGACCCCCTCCCTCATAAATTCCTTCCTAAATCCTAAACAAAATCCTTCCAAACTCATTCTAAAATCATACCATATTCTCCCCCACTTACCATAACCAAAATATCACCTACCATAAATTCCCTTAACTCTTCATATTGGGAATATCTCTTTCCATTAATATTTCTAATCCACCACATTTTCTCTCTCTTGCCATACTGGAAGATATTTATTTCCATATTAAGAAGATTTCGACGGGACTTTCCATTTCCGGCGTAACGCGACGAAGGCGGACGAATTTCACTCCTACCGGCGTGATTCCGGTGGAGCCGTTGAAGAACGATCCTCGCCGAGTGAATCGGAATCATCCATTCCGGTTGGGTAACGAACCTTTCCACTTTTGTGTGTTTCTTTTCTTAAATAATCATGTGGTGGAATTTCTGGCATTAAATTTTGAAATCATTTAAAATTTCGTGACTAGCTTTAATTGTTTTTACGTTGTTTTCTTGATTAACTTAATTTTCGTAAAGGGTTTGGCGAACCCTCGTTTTCTTTTGTTGGGAGAGATCTACCTTTTCCGAATTCGTGATTATTTTCGGTAGATCTCTTTGGGTACAACCTTCGCTCGTCCGGATCCAACATTGGTCCTTTTAGCTCGATCGGATACAGGCCTATCGCCCTTATTTGATTGCAAAACGGTTTGGCTACCCGTACGCTAGCGTGAAATTGAATGAATGTAATAGCGTGAAGCGGCGTGGAACAATTGTGTGAGCGTAGAATTAGTTCGTGAAGAGATAGTCGTGTGCGTCCGTAATGTTATTTCGGTCCAAACGTGTACGCCTACATCATGTTGCTCGTAAATCCAAGGAAAAAAACTGCACTCCCCTTCTTTCATTATTATCCTCTCTCACAGGGACGGTGCTCTCCTTCACTTCTCTCCTCAGAAGGGTGCGGCTTATTTGCTCCGGTGAGATTGGTCAAAAATATTGTATTTGATTCAGATCTTCTTTTTTGGGAAACGCCATGAATGGATTTATGGAAAGGGAATAAAGAAAAATACGTGTCATGCCTTTTTTAGAGAGAGGCTACAGCCCGCCTGGGTGTTCGCGTGAGGGGATTTGCGGCCCTGTTCTAGTTTGCGAGGAGGAGCCGCCGCCGTCATCTCACTCTTGGTGCCGCAAGGGGTGGGAGACCCCTGTTGGATGCCGCCGGTGGTTGCCGTTGGTGCAACACCGTGCGATGGCGGCGGAGCATTTCTCCTCGTATGGGACTCTCAACGTATCCACCGGCTTTGAAGGAAATAGCCACCGGTCTTGGAGGAGAGGATCTCTACCAGTCTTGGAGTAGATGAGCAGGTGCGGGCGTGGCGGCGAAGGCCTGCGGTGGTGCAGTTGCCTTGACAGAATTTCTCTTTGACGGTGCAGACATGGCGGCGAAAGGCTTGCGGGAGTGCAGTGGCCTTGATGGTGTTTTTCTCCGGTGGTGCGTCTTGGCGTCGATGGCGTGCGTGAGTGCAGTTGGCCTCGACGGTGCTTCTCCGGTGGTGGCAGGTGGTTTGGTCGTCACCCGACGACAAAGGTTCTCGGTGAACCTTGTGCGTCCGTTGTGCTAGCGGATTGCAGTCCAGATAATTCTCTCCCGCGGATCGAGCGAGTCCGACTCCTCCGTGTGTTCAATCATTTAATTTATGTTCTTGATAGCGTGCAACTATCAAGATTCATCATTAGATTCTAGGGTGTTACATAATGCACAGGAAAATTCGGATCATTTTTGAAGTCCCCAATGATACTAATCTAAATATCTAATACTTTGCATAACCATATACATGTAAATGTATATGATACTACATGTGGGGCACACAAAATATATTGCTAAAATGAAAGAGAAAGAAAAGGAGAAAGAGATATCTTATGCCCATTGGAGGAAGAATATGGATTGTTCTCTTACTAGTTCTCCACTAGGGCAACAATATTTTGGTAACAAAGAAATCAATGAATGGAAAGAGGTTACAATCACAAGAATCACAACTGCAATAACTGTATTACAGAATGATTGCACTGTAAGTGTGTTACGGCGCCTACCGAGCCCGAGGGGCGTTGGGGACAAGCGTATCGGCGTCGTCTACCGGCAACGACGAAAGGACAATTTTAATTCCCGCATTTATTTTCTGTCTTCAAAACAAACTTATGTTTTATTTTATGCGAACGTTTTATTTTAACCCACGTGTCTAAGCCCAAATGGGGGGCCGGTTTTTGTGTGCACCGGGCTTATGAGCCGGTTTGGGGACTTTTTGGAAGGAAGCAAGAATTAATCCTCTTTTTCCTTCTCTCTCTAAAAATCTGCTCTCCTCTCTCTCTTCTTCCCGTTTTCCAGCACCGCTCCCTGTAGGGTTTCCGCAGCCTCCGCCCGGCGCTCCCCCCCCTCTCGGCACAGCCCCGCCTCTCTCTCTCTCTCTCCTCCCTCCTGGAGGCTCTCCCATCCAGCAACCATAGAACCGACCAAGCCCCCACCGGCTCCGTCGGATCTACGGGGTTTTCCCTCTTTCGAAGGTCCTATCACTCGATCTCGGTCGGGGGATCGTATCAAAGTGTTAACAAAGAGTAAAAGGTTGGCTTGGTTAAAGATGCAGAATAAATATTATAAGCAGACTCATGTAGTAGTTAAATACTGATGAGAGAAGGTAATAGTAAATTGGTGGATTTGGAAACAATCTGTGGTATTGATAAAGCAACTAGAGCTATTGCAAAATTGGAAAGAAGCAGTAAATGAGATTAAGGCTCCGTTTGGGAGGACTTATTTTCACCGGTCAAGCGGTCATGACCGCATGAATCGGGACTTAATTTAAGTCCCGATTCATGCGGTCATGACCGCTTGACCGGTAAAAATAAGTCCTCCCAAACGGAGCCTAAGGCTGCGTTTGGCGCGGCTTACCACAACTTATTTGCTCCGGTGTGGTTGGACAAAAATGTCATTGTCGTAGAATGTATGTTGGTATCTCAAACGTTACAAAAAAGAAACTAGTTTGAGACATAAAATTTTGGTATGACAATGACATTTTTGTCCAACCTCACCGGAGCAAATAAGTCGCGATAAGCTGCGCCAAACGCAGCCGAATTTTGATGAATTCGGTGGCAAGGAAAGCTATTCATATTAGAAACATGTTAAGTATATTACAATTGATAGTCAACCTTTAAAGAAAAAAATTCAACTTCATCACATATTCTGGCAAAAGCCGTTTCATCAATTGCTAGGAGTTTCAGTAAATCTTATGAATTGGTAGAAGATTTGCAATATTTGTGGAACTTCTACATTAATGTGGGATGAACTGTCTAATGTTGTTGGAGCTCGGAGGCATTGAGAGGCTTAAAGCTACGGATCTCCTAGCCAATGATGGACGGGTTAAAATATGTCATTTTTATTACAATTCAAAAACATATGCAGAAGATATGCTTGCTTATGCACTCTGTAACCTAAGTTGTTTGAAGATTATTTATTTGTTCATGTCTCAAACTTTGAAATTCATTGGTTTGTTTAAAGAAGATTGAATGTGAACTCGTTTTACAAATATTTGTCAATGCGGTAAGCAGTTGTATGCCATTTAATTTCTTACAAGTCCGAATCTATTGCGCAAGTGAACATTTTCTTATAGTAATTTGTTACGGATGCAGACGATGGCACCGAGCTCGAAGGGCGTGTCGACTGGGTGGTGTGTTTGCTCCAGGAGGACGAGGGTCACGATGGACACCGGTGTGATTGCTAATGCCCCAAGCGGGGTGTTTTATCTTTTATTTAAGTTATATTTTGGATTTTTTCTTATTAATGCTTTTGCCCGGGGAGGGGTTCTAATACCCCAACCCTCTTGTAGTTTGTATTTTTGGATCATTTGGAAATAAATTTTTTGGATCATTTGGGGAGGGGTTCTAATACCCCAACCCTCTTGTAGTCCCTCTTGAAATTCCTCTCTTCCTTACTCTTAATCTTCTCGGATAGGAGCGGTGAAACCCTAAGGGGTAAACATAATCATAGTTCTTTTCCACTAATTTGATGGAAAGTCATGTATTCTGTTGATGATTTTTTCCTTAAAATTACTTTATTATCTAGAATTGTCTTTTTATGATGTCTTACTTCAAATCATAAACACTTTGATGTAGGGTAGGCTAGTGGTGCTCGGGCGCTAGGACTCTACGTGTAGGTGCGGGGGATATGCTAATGCAACACCTAAATGCAATGCGACAGTCGGATGACGACAACAATTAATTTAAGCAGTGAGAATTAACAACACCACGCAGTTAATCAAAATAAAGAAGCAATTAAATAATTTTAGCAATTTGGCAACGGCTTCCTCCGCTCGGAGGGCCTAAGGCAAGCGGTGGCGAATACTTCCACAAACAATTATTAGCATAAAGGAAACAACTGCTACATAACCATAATCGCAGCACAATATAGATAAACAACCAAATGAAAATGTCAAGTTACAGAACACAATACCACTAATACTCACGACGTAGTGGGCTGATCCGAGGCGATGGAGGATTTGAAGGGTCGGATGCAAAACAAGCGATCGGAGGTGGAACCGGTGGAGCGGTGGCGGTGAGGTGGCTGTCCAAGGCGGAAAACAGGAGAGACGGGCCAAAAATGGAAAGATCCGGCCACTAGGGAATAGATCCGGGCGTAGGTGGATAGATTCGGTGTTTTGATGGCGGATCCGGGATACGGGAAGAGGAATACGGAAGAAAATGATGGATTGGAGGGTGGTAGCACTAGATCAAAATAGATCTAGGGTTTTCGGAGCGGTGGGAGGTGGATCCACGTAAGGGAAGACGGAGGGAGGGTCGGCTAGGGCAAATATATCCTTGGGGGGTGCTGGACTGGTTGTTGTAGCGGAGGAGGGAGGGCGGTGGAAAGGGGAGGAGCGGCCTGTAGAGGGGAAGCAAGGAGGCGGTGGCCAGGAAGGGGGGGCTACTGTTCAAACTATAGGGATGAACAGTAATTTGCATAAATGAACAGTAACTTGCTGTGAAATCTGGGTTGCTGAACTGCAGTGAAACGCTGGCCGTTGGGGGGTTTTTGGTGGCTGAAAATGAAGGAGGAGAGGGGGAAAATGATGGTGGGGGTAGGGGTTACCTTGGGGAGGAGTTTGGCGGCCTAGGAGTCGTCACCTAGGGTTCCACGGCGTCGGCACCGAGGAGGGATCGCTGGAATCCGGGAAAGCTTTTCTCCAAATTCAACAATGGCCTCAAATCAGCCCCCTAGCATCCTATTTATAAGAAAACACAAACTAGGGCATCCCCATCAACGGCTATGATTGGCCGATGGGTTAGCCCTTTAAAATACATCAAAATAAACTCAAAAATATAAAGTAATATAGCGTTTTGACTCGCGGCGACGTTCCGGACGCAATCGCGGAGTCCGATCGTCGATCCGGGCGCGCCAAATATGGAAAGTTGCCAAATCAGCCCCGAACGGGCCCAAAACGCGTCCTCGTCTCTGCTCCGCATCAATCTCCCCGGCTTGAAAGAATTCATCTCCCGATGAATAGGGATCAAAATTCTCTCGCTGCATGCCGGGTAAAACTCGAAGAAGTCCACCAGAGGTCGCCCAAGTATCGTCGCTGGAAAGTGTCCTCGCCGATCAACTCCCCCTGACTGAAAAGATGTCATCTCCGGTGAATGGAGACGGACGTGCTGAAGTCGAAGTCCAGGGGCGAATCGATCAAGCTCTGCTGCAAGTACCCAAAAGTCACCAACGTCTGTAGTGGGAATGCACTGGTGGAGTCTGGTCTCCATGAAGTTTTCAACGCTCAACTCACGAGTGGTGGATCCCGGTGCGCTCGGTGGTGCCTGTGGTGAAACCAAAGAAGACGAGTCCCCAGGTGGGTGGAGGTCAACAATGGGTGAGGACGTATGAGGGTGATATGGTAACGACAGTGGGGATGGGGGTAGCTGGGTATCTCCACTGCTCGGGTCCACATACTCATGAAGTTCATAGTACGGAGTCAGATCTTCAACATTAAACACAGGGCGAATTCCCATACTGGCCGGGATGTCAAGTCGGAAAGCGTTGGTCCCAATACGACTAATAATTGAGTACGGACCCATTCGCCTCGCGCTTAACTTCTTGGCAGGCCCCGAAGGGAGCCTCTCAGGGCGGACTCGCACCATTACCTTCTCGCCTACATTAAGTATTTGCTCTCGTTTTCGCTTATCTGCATGGGTTTTGTAATTTTCATTGCTTGTTAATATTCGTCGGCGGACCGACTCATGCAAATCATGCAAATGCTGTGTAAATGACTCAGCAGACTCATGCAGGTATTGCAAATGATGCGAAGACAACATGACAAACACGGTACACTCATTATAGGAAAATCTAATAATGCCTGAGATGTCTCTCAAATGTGGTGGCCTATCAGGAGGTTCTTTCGGTGGAGTGTAGACAAACTCATCCCGTGTGTGACGAGTGCTCAGATGACCGTGAGAGACAACTATTCTCAAATACGGGCTCGTAAAGAGCCAAATGTCTCTCAGGGAACGTGGCGCATCAGGGGGGTCCCCAGGAGGTGTGTAAGAAAAGTCATCACGAAGGAGACGACCACCTGAGTGAAAATCGTGTGCATTGACTAGAAGTCGTGACTCTAAAATGTGGTGAGCGTCCCAGACAAGAAAGAACTCATCGGGTGGCTCAGCGGGTGGCGTATCCCAAAATTTATCCAGTGTGTGAGGTGTCATAAGGTAGGTCCTCACAATATGAGTATGCTTAAATGGACTCAAGGTAGGATCTATATATGTCATGCTCCACTCAAGGTCCCTTCTCTGGGGTAAGGCCAGAGATGATGATGAAAGAGGCGTCATACCTGAGTGGCTCACCCGAGTCTCAACCTCACCAAGATGTGGCGGATCATCAGGAGGCTCAATAGGGGGCTCGTCATAGGGCTCGTCACTAAGGTCAAGGTCCTCCCGATGAGTACCATCGAAAGGGGTAGTGCCCCTGTGCAGGGGTGACATAGCCACTACGAGATTAACACCAAACTTTGAGCTCTCAATCGTAACGTGGCTCAGGGTAATGCCAAGGGAAAAGCGACATAGACCTACGCTCAAGAATGGGTCTGCAGGTGCGGTGTCAAGACATGAGTTTAGGGTATGAGTGTTAATTAACCCCGGACATGCCAAAAGTGGAGGTATGGGTAAGGGGCACAACACTACATACTCAATAGGTCGTTCAGTCTCACTCTCAGTCAGTGCCACTAGAGGAGCGTCAGAAACCAAAGGTAGGTCACTCACTGGGCTATGCACCTCACTGGGGTGGGAGCAATCCGCACCAGGCATCGTGGTGTCCTCAATAGGGGAGGGACTCGTACTGCGGAGGTCAAGGAGAGAATCCCATCGACCAGCTCTTACGGATCTCAAGGACTGTTCATAGCAGAGAGCGAGCTGATATGTCTGCTCGAGGGACTTCGAACTGTGATAAGCCACCTCAGTACGTATATCAGATCGAAGTCCAGACCGAAATCGGGTGGTGGTCATGGCTGGGTCCTCTCGGATATCACTTCTCACAACCAACTCATCAAAACGATCTCTATACTCAGCGACAGACATAGGTCCTTGCTGAAGGGAAAATAATTGGTCGAGCAAGCGACTCCGATATGATGAAGGCAGATATCTCTGGCACAAAATACGCTTCATGCTCACCCAACTCGTGACACGATGAAGACGATCTCGCTCGCAAGTCCTCTCTACGCTAGACCAATATGCTCTCGCCTGATCTAAAAGCCTAAGTTTCGCAAACTTGATGCGACGCTCACCGAATAATTCAAAATAATCGAGATAATACTCAATATCCACGAGCCAATAACTGAAAAACTCGGGACTCGATGAGCCGTCAAAGGAAGGGGAAACTGTACGAAATTGACTCTCAAGATCTCTCTCAAATTGAGGATCCTCAAAATAGTCATCCCTAAGGTAATCGGGTCGAGTCGAAGGATCAACACGATCTGCTCGCGTGCAAGTATATGAGCGACGACAATTATCATACTGATCGTCTCTGGCATAGTGAGGTTGTGTCGGTGGGTTGACACGATCTCGGAAAGTGGTGTGTCGCAGACGATAATAATCATCGTGATAACATGAGGATTTCTCTAAAGTTGCTCTATGAGATCGGGTATAGGTGGACTTAGAATACTCAGATGGAGGAGACGAATGACGACGATATCTAGACATTGATGAACCTTAAGACTCTATATGACCTACCGCTACAAAGCATGCAAATGGCCTAACCTTGACCTCTGATACCAATTTGATGTAGGGTAGGCTAGTGGTGCTCGGGCGCTAGGACTCTACGTGTAGGTGCGGGGGATATGCTAATGCAACACCTAAATGCAATGCGACAGTCGGATGACGACAACAATTAATTTAAGCAGTGAGAATTAACAACACCACGCAGTTAATCAAAATAAAGAAGCAATTAAATAATTTTAGTAATTTGGCAACGGCTTCCTCCGCTCGGAGGGCCTAAGGCAAGCGGTGGCGAATACTTCCACAGACAATTATTAGCATAAAGGAAACAACTGCTACATAACCATAATCGCAGCACAATATAGATAAACAACCAAATGAAAATGTCAAGTTACAGAACACAATACCACTAATACTCACGACGTAGTGGGCTGATCCGAGGCGATGGAGGATTTGAAGGGTCGGATGCAAAACAAGCGATCGGAGGTGGAACCGGTGGAGCGGTGGCGGTGAGGTGGCTGTCCAAGGCGGAAAACAGGAGAGACGGGCCAAAAATGGAAAGATCCGGCCACTAGGGAATAGATCCGGGCGTAGGTGGATAGATTCGGTGTTTTGATGGCGGATCCGGGATACGGGAAGAGGAATACGGAAGAAAATGATGGATTGGAGGGTGGTAGCACTAGATCAAAATAGATCTAGGGTTTTCGGAGCGGTGAGAGGTGGATCCACGTAAGGGAAGACGGAGGGAGGGTCGGCTAGGGCAAATATATCCTTGGGGGGTGCTGGACTGGTTGTTGTAGCGGAGGAGGGAGGGCGGTGGAAAGGGGAGGAGCGGCCTGTAGAGGGGAAGCAAGGAGGCGGTGGCCAGGAAGGGGGGGCTACTGTTCAAACTATAGGGATGAACAGTAATTTGCATAAATGAACAGTAACTTGCTGTGAAATCTGGGTTGCTGGACTGCAGTGAAACGCTGGCCGTTGGGGGGTTTTTGGTGGCTGAAAATGAAGGAGGAGAGGGGGAAAATGATGGTGGGGGTAGGGGTTACCTTGGGGAGGAGTTTGGCGGCCTAGGAGTCGTCACCTAGGGTTCCACGGCGTCGGCACCGAGGAGGGATCGCTGGAATCCGGGAAAGCTTTTCTCCAAATTCAACAATGGCCTCAAATCAGCCCCCTAGCATCCTATTTATAAGAAAACACAAACTAGGGCATCCCCATCAACGGCTATGATTGGCCGATGGGTTAGCCCTTTAAAATACATCAAAATAAACTCAAAAATATAAAGTAATATAGCGTTTTGACTCGCGGCGACGTTCCGGACGCAATCGCGGAGTCCGATCGTCGATCCGGGCGCGCCAAATATGGAAAGTTGCCAAATCAGCCCCGAACGGGCCCAAAACGCGTCCTCGTCTCTGCTCCGCATCACACTTGGCCCGGAATAATCATGTAATAATCATATGCATTTTGATCCGACAGTCACCATCAAATTTAGTTGATTGTTGCATGGCTGCAATCCTTTTTTTTTTCTATAAAATCTTGTTCTGACTATAATTTTCTTAGGATTGCTAGGATTTTGCACCGTTTTGATTCTGTAGTGATAAAGTCATCAAATTCTGTATGCTGACTCAAGCCTATTTGCCAGATTTTTTGATGGTATTGTTGTAATATTGAGAGTTATGTGTAGGCTATAAATAGCCATGTTTGCCCTAATGAAAAAACACAGTTCATTTTGTTCAACTTGGTATCATAGCCAGGGGAAGAAAAAAACGAGTGCTTGAAACCCTTCTGCAACATCGCGCTCGACTCTTCCGTTGCATCGCGCTCTTCGCATAGGCGCTCGACGTCGTCGACGCATCCAGCGGATGCTCTTCCGCTGAGCCGCGCTCTGATCATCGGCGCTCGACGCCATTGCCGCATATAGCGGCTGCCGTCGTCGTTGAGTGCGGCTGCCGTCGTCGTTGACTGCGAGACGGGCCGCAGTGGGAAACCCTTCCACCTTTAGCACTGCACGTCTCTTCCTCCGCCGCCGCCTCTGACTGCGGCTAGACTGGCCGCAGTGGGCCGCTAGCGTGCCTTCGGTGCTGCACGCCGCACGACCGTACAACAGCGGGTCTTCAGATCGCACGTCAGCGTCCTATCGGATCTCAGGATGCGGTAATCGGATCTAGGGCAGGAGAAGGTATTGCTTGATACCATACAGGATGTGGTGATCGGTGAGGAAGTTGATCCATGGCGTCAAAGGAAGGTACGATGACGGATGTCTCCAAGATATTGGGCCCGGATGAGTTGGCAACATTGTTGAGGGTGTTGGGTTTATCGCAATGATCGGCAAAGTTGGAACTTCCACCGATGGATTTGAAGCATGATGGGACAAAGACCTACCTGAGTTGATCACACCGTGTGAAGAAAATCCTTGCATCGGAACATGTTGGAGGCTTCCTGACAGGGGCGTTGAAGAAACTAGAGAACTCAGCTAGAGATGAGTAGGAGTCGGCTCATGTGACGGTGTTTATGTGGCTTCTCAGCTAGGTTGTCTCATCGATTGCCTCCACAGTAAATGGTCTCAAGACAGTCATGGAGGTTTGGGACAAGCTGAAGAACACATATGATGGCGTGGGGAACACTCTGCGGGTTTTCCAGGTGAAGAGAGAAATTGATGACACTGATCAAGGAGAGAAAACAGTGTAGGAGTACGCCTCCGAGTTGGAATGGCTATGGGTGGATTACGATCATGCCTCTGGCGGGATGTGTTGCAGCGACTTACAGTGTCGGGCTTCCAAGATCATCGTGGAGGAGAGGAAGTTCCTAAAGGGGTTAGATGACAAGTTTGATCAGCGGAAAGCCCTATTTCTTTCTGGTATGACGATTTCTACACTCATTGAGCTCATCTCTGCTATGATTTGGGAGGAGACACGTCTCAAACTTCATGCAGGGAAAGGAGGGTCCACAACTGTGAAGTCAGCACTAGCGGTTGCTACCCCTTGTATTACAGGACAGAGGGAAGAAACCCGACAGTGCTAGAACTGTGACGAGGTGGGCCATCTGAGGCAAGCATGCCCCAAGCCGCCCTAAGGGGAGAGATTTGGGTGGTGGACGGGGACGTGGTCGTGGTGACAGAGGAAGCTATCGAGCCAATTTGGGCATGACTGATAGTGCAAAGGAAGCTGACATTATCTATACAGAGGAGGAACAGACCCTACTTAGCATGATGGAAGACATCAAGAGGAAACAGAAGGGTGAGGGGAGCAGAGATGGAGCTGGGGGGGGGGGTCGCTATGTATGCCCACCCAACTGATGGATATCTCGCTCTTGCATTCATATCTTCCTCTAGGGCATCAAATTGGATCATCGACTCAGGCGCATAATGCAGACGAGTTCTCCTACACTCTTCTAGTTACTGCAGATAACATCCAAACGACGGACGGTACGTTCCAACCAGTGGTCGGTAAGGATAATGTTAATTGTTCAGGTTCGGTAAAACTATCCAATGTTTTGCATGCTCCTTTTCCAGTTAGTATTTTATCCATTAGTTCCATGATCATTCAATTGAGATGTGTTGTTTCTTTTGGCATTCACACGGTGACTTTCCAGGAGAAAGGGACGAGGCGGATACTTAGGACTGTGACTTGGCATGACGGACTGTGGTATCTAGATCGGGAAGGATTGGATGCGGCTCTTGTATCTATGGTAGAAAAGACGAGAGTTAGAGAACAGAAGATGAGTGCAGAGGATATGCTGATACTCCATCACAGGCGGTTGGGGTACCCATCTTTTAGCACTGTAGCTAGATTATTTCCTGCTATTTTTGAAAGAGCAAATAAAACAAAATTGGTGTGTGATGTTTGTGATCTAGACAAGCTTACTAGGAGTTCGTATGTTAGTACGGGCCGGAAAAGCTCTTCTGTTTTTGATGTAGTTCATCCCGATGTATGAGGATCTTGTACTGTAAGTTTTTTGAATGGTTATAAGTGCTTTGTAACTTTTATTGATTGTGCATCTCGTGTTACTTGGCTATATTTGATGAAAACTAAGAGTGAGGTACTTACCTGCTTCCGAGATTTTTATAAGCTTGTTCATACACAATGCACTGCGGTGATTAGGGTTCTAAGATCAAATAATGAGACAGAATACACTAACAAAGCAATGGAGGAATACTTATCAGCTCATGGGATAGTGCACCAGACCACCTGTGCCTGCACACCAGTACAGAATGGAGTGGCGGAAAGGAAGAACAGACACCTTCTGGAGGTGGCAAGAAGTATGATGCTCAACATGAAGGTTCCTCAGAGTCTGTGGGGATATGCGGTGTTAACAACGACACAGTTGATCAAAAGGATGCCATCACAGGTTCTGGGGTGCAAGTCTCCGTGTCAGCAGTTGCAGAGGCATAACGAGGGGATCCTTACTTTGAAGGTATTTGGGTGTGTGTGCTTCGTGAAAGACAACAGGTCGGGTGCTGGTAAGCTTGAAGCAAGGGCATTCAAGTGTACATTAGTGAGCTACTCTCATACTCAGAAGAGGTACATGTGCTGGAGTCCAGTAGAGAAAAGATATTTTGTGAGCATGGATGTTCACTTTAGAGAGCTAGAATAGTACTACCGACAAGAAGGAGCCCTATATACCCACATTAGACTCATCAGATACCAAAAGTATGAGGCTTAGAGAGAGAAAGGTTGGTGACAGATCTGGGAGTATGGTAAGGAGGATCTATGGAGGAGGAGCAAGAGAGCGATGAAGAGCAGGAGGAGGAGATTGGGGAGGAGAGGCGAGATGTAAGACCTACGACTCAGAGCGAGCTGTTGACATACAGTAGGAGGAGGAAGCTGCCAACAGTACAGATCCAGTGCATGTGCCCAGTCTAGTTCCTAGTCCCTTGGCTACGTCGCTCCCTACTCCTGGAACACCTACATCACCACAAGCCTCAGGTGATATCCTTTCCCCTTCCCCTACTCCTCTGCTGTTACGGAGGACTACTCGCAGCAATGCGGGAAATCCACCGGATAGATACGGTTGGGACCTCGCACCCTTTGTCTCTTTACAATCATATCTCCTCTACTCACGGAGCATTTATTGCATCTTTGGATAGTATTGTTGTACCTAACAATTGGCAGGTTGTCAAAGACGATCCGAAATGGAAGGCAGCGATGAAGGAAGAGAAAAGGGCTCTTGAGAAGAACAAGACTTGAGAGCTGGCACAGCTGCCAAAGGACAAGAAGGTCGTTGGGTGCAAGAGGGTATTCACTGTGAAGCAGAACCCAGATGGACAGGTCGAGCGCTACAAGGCTCGATTGGTTGCCAAAGGGTACATCCATACATATGACATTGAATACAACGAGAAATTTGCACCCGTTGCAAAGATGAGCACCATTAGGACTCTGATCAGCCTGGCGGTGAATGGTGGATGGATGTTGCACCAACTAGATGTGAAACATTTCTTCACGGAGATCTAGCAGAGGAGGTGTACATGGATATACCACCAGGGTTTGGCACGGCCAAGACAGAAGGCAAAGTCTGCAGGTTAAAGAAATCTCTCTATGGGTTGAAGTAATCACCTCATGCGTGGTTCGACAGGTTCAGGAAACCGATGATTGGGATGGGGTATCACCAGATCAATGCAGATCACACAGTTTTTTCCAGGCAGAATGAAGGTCACATCAACATGCTTACGATGTATGTGGACGACATGATCATTACGGAGGATGATGAGCAGGAGATTGGCCGCCTCAAGGGGGATCTGGGCAAGGAGTTTAAGGTGAAGGATCTGGGTCTTCTGAGGTATTTACTTGGGATTGAGATTAATTATGAGGTAGAGGGGATAGTCCTTTCCCAAAGAAAATACACGTTAGATCTACTCACTGAAACTGGGATGTTGGGGTGCAAACCTACTGCGACGCCAATTGATCAGAGGTGTAAACTAGGTGCAGAGGTCGGGGAACCAGTAGATTGTGAGATGTATCAAATGCTAGTTGGGAAGTTGATTTACTTAAGCCACACTCGCCCAGATATCTCCTTTTCTGCAAGCGTGGTGAGCCGCTACATGCATGACCAAAGGAAGGGTCATATGGATGCGGTGTACCAGATTTTGCGATACTTGAAGAGTGATCCTGGAAAGGGGCTGGCCTTTAGAAGAAATGGGCACGTAAAGATTGAGGGTTATTGCGACTGACTGGGCAAGCTGTGCAGATGATAGGAGTTCCACTTCAAGCTATTGCATATTTGTGGGAGGCAACCTGGTCTCCTGGAGGAGCAAGAAATAGTCAGTAGTGGCTAGATCGACAGCAGAGGCAGAGCACAAAGTCATGGCATTAGGGGTTGCAGAGCTCCTGTGGCTGAGAGGGATTCTTGTGGACTTGAAGTTGGATCAAGGAGATAAGATGAAGCTATGGTGTGACAGTCAGTCATCCATCAGTATTGCAAACAATCCAGCCCAACATGATCGAACCAAGCATATAGAGATTGATAGGTTTTTTTATAAAGGAGAAGCTTGATAATGGGCTACCGGAGTTGAGTCACGTCTCGACCAAGGGTCAGGTTGCAGACTGCTTAATCAATGAGCTCAGTTCAGAGGATAATAAGGGGTTGTAACAAGATGAGCTTAATAAATATCTTTTGTCATTCTTGAGGAGTGTTGTAATATTGAGATTTATGTGTAGGCTAAAATAGTCACATTTGTCCTTGTGAAAAAACACGGTTCATTTTGTTCAACTGGTTTCATAGTGCCCACTTTTAGCTCTTGTTTAATGCTCACTTTAATCGTCTTGTATAGTTGTATAGTATCTTCTAATATGTATAAGCCATGAAAAAAATGCATTAGAAGCAAAGACCTAATATATTTCATTCTATGATACTGGAATCATTCTTTGGGCGTGCATCAGGTATGAGATGGTTTTGCTTAGTAGATGGTTGACTCATTTATTTAGAATATTATCCCATAGTTAAAGGAAACTTTTTTTTTGCTTTGATGTAATTTAGGGTTGTAATTCCTAAACTGAATTCTCTCCTGCAACAGACTAATGTAATTGATCAATTCCATTTATGGTGCTCATTTTCAAGGTTTGACAGAACAGCATATTTGGAATTCATACAAAATTTTATTCTTGCAATAATTGGAATTGATCTCAAGGTCCCTTTGGCAAAACGTTGGCAGTCATAAACGCGATGGTTATTGTACAACCCGTATTCGTCAAGGATGGTTTTATTCATGCCACATAGGAAAAGGTCAAAGTCAACAACCAGGAGCATTTTAGGCCAAGTGTGACTCGCCAAATATGCGACAATTGGCGACATCTCTCCAGCAGGGCCGAGATCCTTCCATAGTCGCCATAGTCGTCAGGTCGACAGAGGCAACCTCGCAGGGGCTGGATATTCTCGCATACATATCCTCCCCCCAGGATTTGACTATAAATAGGATCCAATGAGTACTAGGAATGACACCTCTTTATTGGGAAATGACCAGTGTAGTCTTGAAGTCTTCAATCCCCCTCTCCCTTCCAGTCAGATACTGGTCGAGTGGTGCCTTTCTCGTACCTCGCTCAGCCATTTTTAGTTGCGGAGGGGAAGTTTCTCCAAAACTTCCGGGTACGTGGTGGGACCTCCCTGCTGAAGCAGACGGGGTCTGTTTGTAGCTCTTTCTCTCTTCTTCGCTTTAGCCTTCGAATCCGAATAGCCGGACCACAGGACCAGTAGCCTCAACTTGCCTTTGTGTTCGAGCATTTGGGGTAGGGAATTTTCCTGGCTTCAACAGTTATGAACCTTCATTTGTGAATGTCCGACGTCACCTAGGGAAATCCATCCGCTTTTACATGCAATTAAAAGTCTAATTTGACCATTTGTGGGCCCTTTTACTTAGTTATTTTGAGGTGGAACGTGAACGTTTACAGTAATTATTGTAAAACATTTTACACCCCCCTCACTCTCCTTAACAACATGATTACTAAACTAGTAACTCTATTAGTCGCCCTGCACCTATATATAATATATGCATGGATAATCAACACTCTACACACCAAAAAGACATCGCATTCTGATTTTTTTCTCCCCTCCCTCTTTCTCTCGCCCTATGGTTCTCTTGCTTGCTCTTTATCAAAGCTTCTCCATTTACAATTTTCAATACTTTGCACAATCGAGTAGTAATTTAGATGC
This sequence comes from Platanthera zijinensis, assembly GCA_039513925.1. Taxonomy (NCBI): domain Eukaryota; kingdom Viridiplantae; phylum Streptophyta; class Magnoliopsida; order Asparagales; family Orchidaceae; genus Platanthera; species Platanthera zijinensis. The sequence continues at coordinate 50,526,138 of CM077084.1, read as the reverse complement.
TCTGTGCTTTTTTATGGTATCTGTATGTTTATGAGTTCTGGAATCATGCAAGGTATTGCACGTTGGAGAATTGAATATTGTTAGAAAAAGAATATGTAAAGGCCTATATAATGACTCATTATAGGTCTTCTTCCTCCTCTTGTAATAGTCCCACATTTTGAAATCGGGACTCTTCTCTCTCTTCTCTCCCTATATATATGTATTCATACTCGTATTTACATACACAGGGAGTATATGCAAAGGTTCACAATTTTTCCAAGTGTTTGTGCTCTTTTTCTACAAGGTATCAGAGCTAGGTTCCTCTGGGCGGTCTCTGATTTTCTAACCGCAACCCTCTGTACGGTTTTCTACCCACAATCCTTGGCGGATAGAAAGTTTCTAACCGCAACCCTTTGTGTGGTTTCCTATCCGCAACCTTCAACGGATAGAACTTTTCTGTCCGCAAGGTTCTCCTTGTGCTTCTCCCTCCTCTTCTGGGTTCGGATCTCATCGTTTTTATAGTCTTCGCTGCTAGGTCCCACTGTGCGGCATGTTCTGTGTCCGCCACAGTTTGCTCGGTTCCGTATCATCCTGTCCGCTGATTTCTTGATTCCGCGGTCTGTCTCTTTAGCCGCTGAAGTCTGCTCTTGCCTCTAGTTGCCGCGGTCTTCCCTTGCTTGTCGCGGTCTCTAGTCCCTTTCATCACTGCGGTCTCTTCTCTGCTCGCTGCTCTTCAGCCCTCCGCGGTCTCCTCTCTACTAGGTGCTTAGTCCGTCGCGGTCTCTACTCAACTCGATGCTCCTCAGCTCGCCGCAGTCTCTTCTCTGTTCGTTACTCGGCTCGCTGCTCCTCAGCCTGCCGCGGTCTCTTCTCAGCTCGCTGCTCTTCAGCCCGCCGCGGCCCCCTCTTTATTCGGTGCTCAGTCTGTCGCGGTCTCTTCTCAGCTCGTTGCTCCTCAGCCCGTCGTTGTCTCTTCTCTGTTCGTTGCTCAGTCCGCTGTGGTCTTGCCGATTAGCCTACTTCAAACCGCGTTGAAGTCTTATCTGCTCGCTGCGGTTTCGTCTCCTGCTTGCTGCATCTTGGCTTCTGCTTGCTGGCGGTCTTGTCTTCTGCTTGTTGGCGGTCTTGTCTTCTGCTTGTTGTGTTCTTTTCCTAGCCATTGTTGTTTGTGCCGCCTGTGTATCGCTAGTCCGCTAGCCCTTCTGTGGCAGCCTCTGTTCCTGTCCGCTTTGCCTGCTTGGCAGATTACCCGACTTGCTGTTAGCCGCCTCTCCTAGCCGTCAGGCAGTGTTGCCTTGGATTTCTCTATTGATTCTTCTCCTTCAGCTCGTTTGGTCCCGACTCCTGAGCTCCGTGACGAGTTGAGAATCACCACCATCACCCTTACTGGGAAGAACTTTGTTGAATGGATGCATTCTGTCCGCCGGGTACTTCAGTCCAAGGGACTTCTGCATCATCTAACTAAGGATACTCCTTCTACACCTATTGATGACTAGTTGTGTGACGATGGTCGTATTCAGACTTGGCTTCTTAACCCCCTTAATGACAAACCTTACCGCATGGTCATGTATCATGAGACGGTCAAGGCGATGTGGGATGAGCTCCATTCACTATACTCTGGCAAGGATAGTCTCCAACATATGTACGACATCATCACCGATCTTCAATCCCTTGAGTCAGGCAGTGCTGCTGACTTAACATCTTTTGTTGTTTGGTCCAAGTCGTTAGTTGAGGCCTGAATTCAACATCAGCCCCTGACTACGGATCTAGCTGTCAAGCGCGCTCAAAAGAAAGTTGTTGGTATTGTCATGATGATGGCTTGTGTTTCGCCTCATCTTCATAGTGTTCGGGCTCAAATCCTCTCCTCTGCTACTATTCCATCATTCTATGATGTGTGCTCCATGTTGTTAAAGGTTTCACCACCTCCTGATACTATCGGCCCTCTTTCAGCGCCCTTCTCCAACAATCTTCTACGTCATTACTCCTTCTCCCTCCCTCTACTCGTGGGGGCCGTACAGGCTCTCGGGGGAGGGGCCGAAATGGTTGGCCGAGGCCTAAGTGCTTTTTTTGTGGTAAGGATGGACATCTTAAGGCGACCTGCTATCGCAAACATGGTCTGCCTCCTCGTACCAATGCTTCTGTTGCCGACCTCAGCCCATCTGTCACTCGTGCTGATCTTGATGAAGTCTGCCTCCAGCTCCAACAACTTTAGGGGTTGCTCCACAACTCACCAGCCTTTGTTGTCTCTGTCTCTCATGAAGGTATTGCTTGTCTCTCCACTAGTCCATGTTGGATAGTGGACTCAGGTGCTACTCATCATATCACCTCCTTGAAGCCACCTCAATACTTGGATTCTCTGCATCCCAGATTTATCACTGTAGCCAATGGCAACACCGCTCCTGTCTCCGGCACTGCTGATATATCTCTAAATCCCTTTATTTCTCATCGCTCGGCTCTCCATGTCTCGGACTCTCCGTTTAATTTACTTTTTGTTAGTCGCCTCACTACCGATTTGGATTTGCTCTGTCACATTCACCTCTTCTTCGTTTCTTATGCAGGACCGACGGACGCAGAGTATCATTAGTAAAGGGCGACTGCACAACGAGCTCTACCTTCTTGATGTCTCCCCCACCATTCTCTCCTCTGTCTCCTCTGTTGACTGACATCGGCGTCTTGGGCATACCCCTCTTCCAGTTCTCAAAAAGGCCCTTCCTGATGTTCATCTTCATATTTTTACTTGTGATTCTTGTATTTTGGGGAAACAAAATCGTTTCTCTTATCCTCCTCATTGTACCCAGAACTCTACTCCTTTTATGTTAGTACATTTTGATATTTGGAGCCCATATAAAATAACAAGTATCACTGGTTATCATTATTTTCTCACCTTTATTGATGATTATTCTAAAATGATATGGTTGTACTTAATTCGTGATCGCTCCGAGCTTCTGTGTGTATTTTGGGCTTTTATTCTTGAGACTCGTACTCAATTCTCCGACAAAATCAAAACAATCCAGACGGATAATGCTCAAGAATACACTAGTCATGAGTTCGATAATCTCTGCTCTGAGTTCGGGATTATTCATCAAACGTCATGTGCTCCCCAACAAAACGGTGTGGCTGAGCGTAAAAACAGACATCTTCTTGATGATGTTTGCTCTCTCATTATTCAAATGCACGTTCTCAAGACGTACAGACACTTTGCGGTTTCGATGGCGTGTTATCTCACTAACCGTTTGTCATCCTCGCTCCTCAACAACGCCACCTCGTTCAGCCTCCTCTTTCCTTTCACACCTCCATTCCCTCTAACACCTCGAATATTTGGTTGTACCTGCTATGTTCATTTACCTGGTCTACCACCGACAAGTTTGATGATTGAGCGGCCAAACATATGTTCGTTGGTTATTCTCGTACTCAAAAAGGGTATGTTTGTTACTCTCCCACTACCCGCAAGGTGACTATTTCGGCTGATGCTACCTTTCTGGAAGATCAACAATTTTTCTTCACTCCACCGTCCTCTCCACCACCACCATCCTTTTCAAGACCTGCCATCCTAGTTACGTCTCCACCACCACCTGCTATGTCTCCTCCATCATCTCCTCTCCTCCCCTTCCCAGTTTCGGGTCTCCACCCCCCCCCCCTCTTCTTCGTGTGTATACTCGACGACCTCCCTGCTCCGTCGCCCCGCTGCAGTTGGCTTCAACCTCTGGCACTCTGCGACCTGTCGACCCGGCTTCTCCCTCCATAGTCCATCCTCTGAAAAATTATGTATCCTTACATCATCTGAACCCGGTGCTTCAAACCTTTGCTACCTCATTATCCTCTAATTTTGTCCTTAACTCTGTGCAGGAGGCTATTCAACATCCGGGCTGGCGGGCGGCCATGGACGAAGAAATGACGGCCCTCTGGGCTAATCAGACGTAGGATCTGGTTCCTCTTCCTCCAGGACAAACTACTATTGCATGTAAATGAGTCTTTGTCATCAAACATGTTCCTGATGGGACGATTGATCAACTTAAGGCCCGTTTGGTGGCGCACGGATTTACTCAACAACAGGGTCTAGATTATGAGGAAACATTATCTCTAGTGGTCAAGCTCAACACAGTTCGTGTCCTCCTCTCCGTAGCTGTGCATCGTCAATGACCCTTACATCAACTTGATATCAAGAATGTTTTTCTCAATGGCGATCTCCAAGAAACTGTCTGCATGCGCAACAGCCTCCCGGGTTTGAGACCACAGGGGAGTCCCAACTCCCAAGTTTGTCTCCTTAAGAAGTCGATTTATGGTCTCATACAATCTCCTCGTGCATGGTTCGATAAGTTTAGCAGGGTTGTTCGGGAGGTTGGCTTTACTCGGAGCTCGACGGATTTTTCTCTGTTCACTCGACATAGCACAACATGAACGGTTCTTCTTTTGGTGTATGTCAATGACATCCTAATCATAGGAAATGATTTAAAAGGAATCCAAGTCGTCAAACAACATCTCAGTTCTGTTTTTCAAACAAAAGATTAAGAGAACCTTTGATACTTTCTTGACCTTGAGATCGCAAGACGTTCTGATGGCCTAGTCATATCTCAACGGAAGTACTGTCTCGACCTTCTTTAGGATACTGGATATTCTGGATGTAAGTCGGTTAACACTCCTATGCACGCCAATCACAAGCTGTGTGCTCATACCTTTGATGAAGATCTTCCTCTAAATCCAGAATACTATCGAAGTCTGGTTGGAAAATTGATATATCTAACAGTCACAAGACCTGACATATCCTTTGTTGTTGGGGTTGTCAGCCGGTTTATGCATTCTCCTCAGACATTACATCTACAGGTCATCAAACGTATTCTGCGATACCTTAAAAATGCTCTTGGTCAAGGACTGGTATATAGAACTTTCTCCTCTACTCCAACGTTGCTTGTATATTAAGATGCTGATTACACTGGTTCCCTGGATGATCGGCGTTCCACCAGCAGATTCTGTACTTACTTCAAAGGTCACCTGGTTAACTGGCGCAGTAAGAAACAGGCTGTAGTTTCTCAATTTTCGACCGAAGTTGAGTACTGTTCGATTGCGTCTGTTGTATCTGAGCTCACATGACTTGAGAGTCTCCTAAGTGACATTGGAATAAAACTTTCCTCGCCAGCCAACTTACTCTGTGACAGTCAAGCTGCGATTCACATAGCTAAGAATCTTGTCTTCCATGAAAGAACGAAACACAGTGAACTTGACTGCCACTTCATTCGGGAAAAAGTTCAAATGAAGAAGCTGGAACCGAAACATGTTCCGGCTACTGACCAAGTTGCCGATATTCTAACTAAGGCTTTGTCGAGTGCTCTATTTTATCAGTTCTTGTCCAAGATGGGTGTCTACGACTCGTACGCTCCAGCTTGCAGGGGAGTGTTAGAAAAAGAATATGTAAAGGTCCATATAATAGTCCATCATAGGACTTCTTCCTCTTCTTGTAATAGTCCCACATAATCAAATTGGGGCTCTTCTCTCCCTATATATATGTATTCATACTTGTATTTGCATACACAAGGAGTATATGCAAGGGTTCACAATTTTTCCAAGTGTTTGCGCTCTTTTTCTACAAATATCAATGAAACTTTTTGACTGGGATGCAACTCCTTTACTGAATTCAATAACAATCCATATTCTAGTCGTCGCTTCAATCCTAAACAGAAAACAACAAGAAACCTTTTCGCCCAAGATTTGGTCACAACCAAAACTAAAAGCATTGCAACAACCCTAACTCTAATCATCCCAAGTCAATATAAAAAAAGGAAGGTGTGTTTTATTTATGATTGCATAAATCATTTGTTTATCAAATGCTTTTATAAAAAGACATAATATATCACTTGGGGTTCATACTGTATAAATAACCCTCTTAAGAGAGGAATACATAATTAATTCATTCTCCAAGTCTAACAACATGTGTGAAGTAATCAAGTAGGTGAGATTTTGTGTGTTGAAGATCCTTCTCATGTATGAATAAAGAATATAACTAGGTATGCTACAATAGAGATTTAGAAGGATTCATATTTCAAAAAATCTCAACAAAAACAATGGTAATGGAACTCGATCAAACCATAGCGCTTGATAAAGATAATGATCGTGAGCGATTAAGAGTAACACATGCGAACATGGTCTTACTGAGCGCAACAAAACCCAAAGGCCCAGTTCATTTCATCGGAATTGGGAGAAAGGAATTGAAATCGAGCTTTGTTCCTTTTATTTTGGGCATTGAGCTTCACATGGAAGGTGGAAGAAGGATCACACCATTTAAGATAAAAACCCAAATCCCTTTCCACAAAAGAAGGGCTCCACATTGGTGTCCAGAAGTAGAATCATTTTCACACATTGGTGGAGATAAATTGCTCGGAGGTAGGAGACAATGCACAAGACCAAATGGAAACTCATCGTGCATTATCAAATAACCATAACCCTCTTGACATGTATCACACATCGTTGACCCCCAGGCCTTGATTTGGGTCCAGGAATCTGACCAGAAAATTTCACATATTTAACATTATGGAATGTAGAAGGCCAGGCCATCACCATAAGAACTAAGTCTTTAAAGTGAGCTCATTCATTTCATTCATAACTTTATAGTAAGTTGGGAGCTCACAATGTCCTCCATAGAAACAAAGAAAGAAAGAAGGAAAGAAGAAGAAGAAGTTGATGGTTATGATAGCCTGTAAAATGGAATTAATCTATTGTAGAGTGAAAGCTATGCAGATACTAAGTTAAGCAGAGTCAATGGTTGTTCTTATCACAGAAAGAGTGTAATTAAATCAAGCACTTGCATCAGTAGCTTCAAAATCTTGCTGAAAAAATTTGCCCACAGCCCTTACTCGCCCAGATTAGTGTTTCCTGAAGAAAATTGAAAGCTTCCAAGATTCTAGCTATAGATCGGCAGAATTATATATGAACAAAGAAATAGAAGGGTAATGCTTTGAAGAGGATGATATCGATGGGCCACTCGAGCTTACCTTTGGAGAGGGCCACTCGAGCTTACCGGAAGCGCCGCGGTCCACATGGGACTGGATATCGATGGCATCCCTTCGCCGGCGAGGTCCGCCGCCGCCGCCGCGACCATCAGTGAATGACGCAAAGAAGGAGGACTGGGGTCGGAGAAAACGCTCGAAGATGGCCATGACGAGGAACATGGAGATGAGAATGGCGGTGGCGACGAAACCGAAGGAGACGGCGTTCACGGAGCTGTCGAAGTGCCTCCACCTCTCCGGCTCCCCCCTCTCCACATTAAGCGGCGCAATGGCCGGACCCCCGCCGGTCTCCCCCATTTCACCCTACCCCTACGCCTGCCGGCCACCGTCGACGATTTCCTCCACCGCGTGTCAGAAACTCCGGGCGATGAAGCAGAGATCTAGCTTTTTCTCAGTCCTGCTCCGTGCCCTTTTCTTTTGGGGGAAGGCGAGTGTGACAGGAGGCCATGTGCGCTGTGAAGCAGAGAGGGCGGCCTGGTTTTGCTTCGGGAGATGAGCTCGAGGAAGATGGTGGTGCGGTTATCATATCCCTGAGGTCCATTGGCTTCTTATGGTAATGCACAGCAGCAATTGCAGCGGAAAAAAGGTATGGTTACCGTACACTGAGAAAGGGTATATTGTACAACAAAAAATTAAATTATTTTGAGCACTCATATAAACAGGGGATTGTTATTAAGCTATTATCCCTCTTAAATTGAGGCTCTATTTGAAATACCGGACCGTTTTTACTTTTTAAAGGTAGAAATAATTAAGTACTTTTTAAAGGTAGAAATATTATCCCCGATTTATGGCATGCAAGTCTTTTATTTTTTTTTGGAGTTTGTGGTGCATATTAAATCTGTTTTTCGTGAGTCTCACTATTTCAGCATGCACTTGCTGTTCTAAGTGATCTCACTGAGAGTTTTTTTCGTCCAAGTTGCGGACGAAAAAAAATTTCCTTCAAAAACGGGGCACTTCAAAAAAGAAATTCAAAGCTGTATTTTTATAACTGAGTTTTTAAAAACTGTGGTTATGATTAGGTAACTGTTGCGGACTAACCCGACGCCCCGGTCGAACTGGATAATCTTGGACCGCCTTAGCTCGCGGAGCGGTCGAGCGCGCACACAGTCAGTTGGAAAAGGGGGAATGAACACAGAGAGTTTTAGCGTGGGAAACCCATCAACCGGGTGAAAAACCACGTGACCGGGTCGCTGCCGGTCAAAATCCACTAGATTGCTGGAGGTTACAATTTGATGGGAGAATCGGGGCGACAGGCCGCTCCCGTTACAATCTTGAAGAGGGGGAGAGTGTATGCAGCCGTTGGTGGGCAACAGACTGCCTCACCAACGGGACTTGGATGGTGGAATGCGCGGGACGCTTTAGGCGCGTGTGCTCAGAGGCGGTGTGTATTCCAGGGTGGTTGCTGCTTCCCTTGCTCGTCTTTCTCTGTTCTGGGGGAGCTTCCTTTGCGATTGAGCGCTGGTGGGGTGCCAATAGCCGATGACGGGGCTGACGGCCTATGACGGGTGCTGACAGCCGCTGGCGGGTGCTGATAGCCACTGGGGGCCGCTGGAGATCTCGGGCGACGGCCGGTGGTTGGCGGCGAGAGGCGGCCGCTGGTTGTTGGCGACGAGGGGTGGCCGCCGGCGGAGAAGAACGGGAGAGCTCCCACCTGAGGAAGAAGAAGGGGGGAAAGCGTAGGAGAAGAAGATTATCAAATGAGGAGCCCCTGGAGTCCTTTTATAGGCTCCAGGGGGAAGTTACGGCGGGCCCCACCACTAACATAGTGAGTTAGTGGGTGGTTTTGCCCCGATCGGACGGCCGGCAGGGCCTCCCCCTCGATCGGACGGTGGGGAGGTCATCCCGAGGTGGGGCCGCCCGGACGACGCCGACGGCGAGGAGGCGGCCGGACACGGCGGCGGCCGGGGCCACGGCCGAGGCCGGCCATGGCCGGGGCCGGCCATGGCCGGGGCCGGGGCCATGGCCGGGGCCGGCCATGGCCGGGGCCGGAGCCATGGCCGGGGCCATGGTCGAGGCCGGCCATGGCCGAGGCCGGTCATGGCCGGAGGGGAATCGCCGGCGGCGGTTCCTTCCCCTAAAGGTGGGGAGAAAGGGGGCCTACTCCCATGATCTCCATGAGAGATCATGGGGGTTAGGGGGGCCCACCCATGATCTCCATTGATGGGGATCATGAGGGTCTCCTTTTCCTTATAAATTAAGGTGGAGCCCATCAGTAACTAATGGGAATAAAAATTATATAACTTAAAATATAATTATATTATTTATTATTTTACTGTATAAAAAAATTAATAAAATTAAATAACTTTAAATAAAATTATATAATTTTGAATTTTAAATAAAATTAAAAACTGATGCGACGGGCAAAAGGACCGGGCCTAGTGAGCCGGCCCGGTAAAAGCCCATCAAGGCCCGACCCGAGAAAAGCCCGACCAGGCAGGGGCGGATCTAGAGGGGGGCCCGAGGGACACTGGCACCCCCATTATTTTTCAAAATGATTAGTGTATTTGGATTCCTCTCGCCGAGGCAATGAATTTTGACTACTTATACGTCAAAAACGGTTGCCAGATAAGCGAGAAACTAATCTGATAAGATTGAAACGTTAAAATTTTTTTTTGAAAGAAGTTGATGTCTGGCCTCCCATGTTATAATTTTTAGAAACCAGTGTCGCATTCAAAAAAAAAATATTTTATGCACCCCCATTATTAATTTTCTGGATACGCCACTGCGACCAGGGCCTGGGCCGGGCCCAAGGCCCTTACAGGGCCCTAATATAGAGTTAGTGCCCGGACCCGGGCAAAGCCCGATTTTCGGGTCGGCCCGGGCCCTGATGTCACGACCCGTCTCGACAAAAGTCAAAGTGTGCTTCGGGCAGGCCGTGATGCCACAGGCATGGGCGGAAAGGAAATCATGCCTACTAAGGCGGATGTAGAGAATACTGAAAATAATTTTAAAACAGTTACTGTTAAGTAAAAACATGTTGATTTTTATATGCAGAAGCTTTTAGAATATGATAATGAAAATTTTGAATGCATAAGTATTTTAAATCAAACTCCGAACACAAGTTTCATACACAGATTTTTATGTCATGACAGACTCAGAAGAATGGACATGCAAATAATACTAAATTATAGTACATATAATATATAAATAGCTTAGCAGTTGTTCATGATACTAGAGAAAATGTCTGATTGCAATTATTACATAAAAAATTATTTGACAGTAAATAAAATGTAAACATAGAACCTGAAACCGTAAGCAGATCGGGCTAGAGAACCTGGCGGCGCTGCACAAACGCTAAGGCAATTCCAAAACAGAAAGGAAAAACCTCAGAATATTGAAATAAACAGGGTGAGCAAAGTACAGTATAGAATAGTAACAGAAGTAGAAAAGTATGAGTGTACCAGTTTTCATTAATCAGGACTGCTAACTCAGACATGTAGAAAGTCAAACAGAAATATTTGAATTAAGCTTACTTCAGAGCAGAACACATAATAGAACAAGTAATATCCTAAGCTGCAATCAATGAAGTGTGTAGATTTTTTAAGTGGTGCGCATGGTTCACACTCAGTCCGGATACAAGTCTTAATAGAAAAGCTTCTTGCTTGTAGTGACTCTCGTCACGACCCAGGCCCGGCTCAAGGAGTCTTAGTGGGTCCCAACTAGCACCGTGAAGGCTACAACTCAAGTGATCCAACACGTTTCAATGTTTGCTTATGATATTATGAGTTACAAGATTCACATTGTAGTGATTACTAACAGAAACAAAAATACTTAAATTAAATCAGATCAAAAATATGTTTTACTCGGGCAGACATACAAAACCAGATTTGATGACACAGAAGGAACCAAACAATGAGTTCTAAATCTTACGGGTTCGAGGGGTTAATGTTCCATTATCGGGAAGGTTTTTCGAGTAAATCGCAGAGGTAAGTTGAAATGTATCGGATCGGAGGTATCAAGTGCTCACTTAGGGTGAATCATCCTTTCACTAAAGTAACTTCCATATAAAAAGAAATGTGTTACGAGCATGATATATCCAATCACCAATCATATACGGCTAAGCCGAATTCATTATAATTATTGTCGTGATTATCGCTCTATGATTCTTCAAATTATTCATCTAAAGAGGCAAAATCAATCAATGTAAGTTACCATTCATATACATGTGTCCAAATAATACAATTCATACAATCCTCAATATTTGTCAATATAATATTTGTTAATCACTCTCAAAAATTCAACATACTTCGAATTATACATCAAACGAAAAATCTATTCATCCAAGTGAATATTCAAGTAAAATTATCTGCGATCATAATCTCGTGATATTCCAAATATATTAACCCTAAGACATTAACTTGCCAGATTAGATATTTGATATCTCAATTCATATGACGTCACAAATAGACATGGGTGAATTCGTATAATCAGAAGAACATGCCAAGTAATTGAAATTCAATGTTTGCAAGAGAGAGAGAGAGAGAGAGAGAGAGAGATCTACTTGCTTGAAGGAAGATACTGGCAGCGCCGGCTAAGCGGCGCGAGCAAAATTAGCACTCCTCAAGCGAACTTGTACAAGAATGACGAAAGCGATACAACAAATAATCACTACGCTAACACAAACAACTATACATTACATAACTGAATCAAGAGCGGCTAAAAAAAATACCTCCCCCATGAGTGAGCGGAGAAGAGATTTCATGCAGAGACAGAGACTTGGCGGCGCTCGGCTAGGGGGAAAATCCTAAATCGGAGAGGGCTTCCTTCACGAACTGTCAAAGGGTGCGACGAACGATGTCGAAGAACACATCGACAAAGAGAATTAACCAATTATTATGGGGTAAAATCATGAAACACAAGTTGCACGCAAATTGTGGCACAATCAAAACATTAGGATTAGAGAAAAATCTGAATAAGGGGGAGGAGGAGGAATCTTACCCCAAAGGAAGCCAAAATCGGCTCAAAAATCCAAGAGAGACCAAATCTGAGACCAAACAGCTATCAGAGATGTCTTGACGAGTATGTCATAATCTCGCGAGTTTATACCTTTACAGGTAAGGACTTTGTCGAGCACATTGACGTTGATACGCCAGTGGATGACGTCAAATCGTCGCTCGCGGAAAGCTTCGACCATCTTCTTGTGCGCGCCTTCCACAATCGACAACAGGAAAGCGACATCGATGGGTTGATGCGACCTTCCCAACATGCCTTCGAAGTCATCGGTGATGACAAACAGGAACTTGCTCCACCGGTGGACCTTGTTCGTCGTCCCGACCAAGGTGCAGACATGGCTGCTGAAGAAGATGACTCCCTCCGAAGTCGCGGCGAATGTGATGATCTTCCGAAAGATAGAAAGATCGAACGCAATTTTCTCCACCCGAAGGAAGCAGAGTAAGCCCATGATGATCATCACGCCATTGGGATTGATCTGGGCGGGCGCAATACAAAAATTTCGCAATATCTGGCAATATTCAGGCCACAATGGAAGTCACAGGACGACTTCAAAGTGGTGAAGTGATAGGACCATTCCACCTTCGATGTAGGTGTTTAGTTGCTCGTTCCGGGTGGGGAGCCTAGCCGAGTATCCCTCGGGAAGATGTCTTTGGAGGAAATCTTCCAGATCTCGCTCCGTGGTGGTAGACTTCTTGAAGACCGCATCAACAAAGTTCTTCGCATGGGCCTGTCGGCGAGCACTGACATCGTCTTCAACCATCCTGAGTGGCGAGTGCGAGAAAGGAAGTGCGAGTAGAGATAGAATGAGAAGGAAGACGCGAGCAAGGGCAGTTACTAGCGAGCAAAAGTCAGAAATCGCAACAGCATACTAAATTCTCACCTACCCCTTCTATTTATAGGCAGAGGCCAGGGGGTGTATTCCGTGCTTGGGCGAGTATCTACCTAAGTCGCGTCCTAACCGTTAGATCTATCCTAGTCACGAGCTCTATCTTGCACAAAGCTGTTCAGAATCTCGCCAACTCGCTAGTACCTGCACCTAAATCAAGACATCGCAGAAAAGAATAAGCAAAAGCAATCACAAAGAACACAAGCTCGACAAATATAACACGAGATTCAAACTCACTTATTACAAATCAAGTTGTTTTTTACATAGTCGCAAAGTAGCGAGTACAAATGAAAATGAAAAAGGAAAAAAATCTAAGTCCGAGGAGACCCTCGGTCAGGAAGATGTGGATGTCGCCCAACCCATCCCATCTCGCGAGCTCGCCCGAAGTGCCCGGTGGCCACCGTGATTGCGTCATCACCTCGTCGCAGTTGCTCTTCCATCCTCGCCAGCCCCCCGATAGACCTCATGCTCTCACGTATGTCGACCACTTCCTCACCGAAGAGCTGGACGCGATGATCGGTCATCGCTAGTCGTTGTCCATCTCCTGGATCATGCGGAAGCAGCCCTCGTAGGACACCGGACTTTCTCTCAGCTCTTCCATTTTCGCCATCCTCACCTCTAATGCCGAGATTTGGCGATGAGGTTCGCAGATGGCGAGCTGGTCGAATTTGGCCTCCAGCTCGATATAGGCGCGAGCAGCAGCGTGGCGGTATTTCCTTCCCGGAGAGCCCGAAGGCGTCGATGAAAGCACCTCCAGGAGTGGACGGGCGATCTGTCAAAGCAGAGGAAAATCGCCATATCAGTTAGTAGTCGGCAGCAACAGCCAAACCAGTTCAACAGTAGTACGAGCGAACTTGCCGAGGAGATTGAGATTGCCGAGTAGAAGGGCTGAGACGAGCTGGTTTTCGCGGGCCTGACGACGAGCCACCAGGGCGCTCAGTGGGTTTCCCCTGTCCGTGACCTCCCAGGTCGCGACTCCCATTTCTCGGAGGGAAGTAGCTGGGGCGCCTCCTTTTTGGATCCCGTGCTGAACCATCCGGCAGGATCCGAGGCCCTGAGATGCCCGGGCAGAGTTCAGGGCAAGTTTCGCCGCTCAAAGGCAAAGGAGGAGGCAGCGGCAGTGCAATGCCCGCTGGTTGTCGCGAGCTCGCAGGAAGAGATGGAGGTGACAATGGTGTGCTCCTCAGTTTTTGCGGTTTATTCGTAGGAAGAGGTGGCGGAGGCAATGAGGTACTCGCCGCGGGTAGCGTGGTTTTGGGCGAAAGAGGTGGCGGAGGCGGTGGAATGCTCGTCACCGGCAGCGTCGAAGTAACCGAAGGAGGAGGGACTTTGCCCGTCCCGGACTGTGAGGTCTTGGTCGCCGGAGGATCTTCCTTAGTCGCCGGAGAGACTTGTTTATCTGGCCCCATGGAGTCGAGATTGATCCGGACGGTGTGCGCGATCCGGAGCGGAGGTCGAGCTCCGTGTGCGACCAGTGGAATTCCTCGCAGCGGGGAAACATCCAGAATCTCGCCTGAAGTAGTCGCTGGGGGGAGTTGCATATACAAGGACGTGTCAGTATGAGAACAGGACAATTAGCGAATTTCTGCAAAGTGCGGCAAGGTTACGACCTTGTGAGGCACCGAGATCTGCCTGAAGTTGGGTTTGTGACCCAACGACTTCTGGAATGGAAGTGGTCGATGGGGAGAGCAGCAAGAAGTCGGGAATGTCGCCCAGCCCGAGATCGTCGAGGAGCTGCTGGGTGTTAGTCGAGGGTTCTGGCTGGTCGACCAGGGTTGCGACTTTCTTGGCCGGGGTTACGACTTTCTCCGCCGGAGGAGGCGGGTTGTCAGACTTAAAGGCGAGTTTCTTCTTCAACTTCTTCAGTTTCTTCTTCTTGGCGGGAGGCAGATCGGCAACGACTTCATCTTCTCGCGGGCTCTTGGGCCTTGACGACTCTAGTTCGAGAAATCCGGACAGCGCGGCAAGGCTTGCTTGGTAAGCTTCCTCGGCGGACTTCGACATCACGTGCAAGTTCAGAATGCGTGCTTCAAAGAGCAGCCACCCCCTATTTATATAGTTCAACAGACATCCATCAAGGGTGAGTAACCCAGATACTCGGCTAAGCAGCTCGCCAAATAAGCATTGAATGTTTCTTTTCGAGTTCTTACGTCGTTCGAAAAGAGCGGGGATTGTGTACAACCCGTATTCGTCGAGGGTGGACCCCTCCATAGCCAGGTTATCAGAAGTCAAAGTCAACAAGTCAAAACAAAGGTCAGAGTTAACGCGCCAAGCAGCAGAAGACCTGAGCGAGTATGACGAGCTCCCCTCGCATACTCGCTAGGTAGGCGACTAGGCATGATACTCGCCGAGCCGTGCGAGTTCCTCCAGGAAGTTGCCTAGTCGTCAAGGGGTGGTGCTATAAATAAAATCCCCCTCCTTTTGAATTTCCCTATAAATAGGACCCCAGAGGTACGAGGAGAGACACTTAAAATCTCGCCAAGAACTCGCGAGTTATCCTTCTTGGACGTCAGCTGGGCCTTTGAATTCATTTTTCTCAGAGACCAGGTCGCGACCTAGCGACTATCCTCTTTTAATCGTCGTAACTTAGTTACCAGCTAGTCTCCCTCGTATCCCGCTCGGTCATTTTTGGTCGTGGAGGGGTTGCTTCTTCCATGCTTCCGGGTACGTGGCGGGACCTCCCTATCGCAGCACATGGGGTCCTGTTTGTTGTTTGGTGATCTCCGTGCTTTAGCCCGCTAGCCGTCAAGCCTACCCGTTGGTCCGATAACCTTAGGTTGACTTGATTCGATTTTTGGAGTTGAGAATTTTTCCGGCTTCAACACCGGGCCGGCCCGATCGGGCTTTATGCCCATGACTTTTGTTCAAGAAAATCCGTGTATAGAGCTTAAAAAAATTAATTTAATATATTGCTAAAAAAATAATATTTATTTACTTTTATTATTTGTTGCATCTTCCCAGCATTGTCCTCGCAGCCTCCTCGTCATTGACGCCATTCGGTAATTTGTAACAAGCTCATCGTGGAACGTCGTGACAGGGTATTAAAAAAATCAAATAAAATTCAAATGACCGGTTTGGATGACGGCCGGTGCTCGGATGACCAATGTCAAAATGTCCGGAAATTTCTCTTTCACGTCAGCCTTTCTAAAACGGAGCTCGCGATGACTTCCCAAATGCCTCACCTCCGGATCGTTCCCGCCGGAACGGCACCCCGCCGTGTTATCAAACGAATAATTTAGTACTCAAAAAATAATTTATTTAATTTAAAAACATATCAACACTCATACTCAGCCAACGCCTTCTTTCTTCAACAATTTCTTTGGGAGCTCACTAGTTAGTCAAAGCGAGGTTTTGATAGATCGGTTTAAATTGGACCATCTTAGCTATTGAGCGGTTGAGTGCACAAATAATCATTGAGAAAAGAGACGGTTAACAAGTGATGGGGATGAAACCTCATTTATAGGCTTGAGTATGCACTTAACCATCTCCCCCATGATCCCTCATATTGTGGAGATCATGGGTTTGACCACTCAACCCACTCTCCATGAACTCCACCACAATAGGAGAAATCATGAGAGCCTCTCATTCAACAACTACCTCCGCCGCTGCCCGCCGCCCATCTCCCCAGCCCGTCGCCGCCGTCGACCGCCGCCACCGTCGGCCGCCCGCCGCCCGCCTCCGCCGCCCGCCGCCACCGTCGGCCGCCACCGGCCGCTACCGCCCGCCGCCCGCCGCCCGCCGCCGCCGCCCGCCGCCGCCGCCCGCCGCTTGCAAGCCGCCGCCGTCCGATCACTACGGGTCCTCCGTCGCCGTCCGATCTACAAGTAACAACCCACTAAACCACCAAGTTAATGGGGGGCGCCATAACCACCTCCTGGAGGCTATAAAAGGTGCCCCAGACCTCCTCATTTCTCACCTTTTCGCTCCCGGAGTCTTCTTCTTCCTCAAGCCAGAGCTCTGCCGAACTCCTCCCTCAGGTCATCTTCAAGCCGTTTACGAGTCAAGTCCCCAAGTGCGCGGAGAAGGGAAGAAGACAACCACCGTCAATGCTCAAACACGCCGGCCACCAAATTAGCGTCTAACACTCCCTCGGCGCAGCCTGTTGCCCGTTGCGGGTCAAAAATTCCCTCTCACCTCCAAGTTGTAACAAGGAGCGGTCTGTCACCCTCGATTCTCTGAACACATTGTAACCGCAACCTAATAGTGAACTTTAACCGGCACAGATCCGGTCACGTGTTTTTTTACCCAGTTGAACGGTTTTTCCACGTAAAAACATCTTGTGTCAATTCGTTCTTTTCCCTTACTGTGTGCGCGCTCGAACGACCCAAGAGCTAAGGCGGTCCAGTTTATTCCGGTCCGACCGGGACGCCGAGTTTGCCCACAACAACAAGAAAGTTTTTTACGTAGAAAAACCTGATAAATGGTGAAAAATCACGTGACGGGATCGGTGCCGACCAAACTTCCACTATAAGTTGGTTGTGCACAAAGTTTTTTGAGAATGCGAGAGCGATAGACCTCTCCTCATTACAATTGGGGGGGGGGGGGAAGAGAGAGATGTGTACGGAGGGTGACAGGTCACCGCTCACGAAAATCGGTGTTTGTCTTTGTCTGTGGTGAAGAACTCGCGCTCCGGAGACTTGACGGTCTTTTGCTTGTGCTCGGAGGCTGAAGCAGAGAGAGTTGCGGTTGACTGACGGACGCTCACTGCTGAGAGCGCTACTTGCTGTGACACTCCGGACTTTGGCTTATCTGGAAACCCGGATTATCACAAGGTATTCAAGCTAGAATTGGCTATAGACAAATTTATATATATATAAAATCTACATCAGAAGACTTTGTAATCAAACCATCAAATAAAAGAGTCTCTAAGCATTCAACTTGATATTTACATCACTATAGAGTCGTCCAAAATTTACACAAAACTTGGGATTTAAACCATCATGAACATTCTTCCAAAACATAAAATATTATGGACATTGATGGGTTCCCCCAAATAGGTTCAACCAAACTCAATGAACCGCTTGGAATCACCCGAGGTGTGACCGCCAAGGCGTAACCGTCCGAAGAGTAACCGTCGTCGTCATCCTCGCCATCGCCGTCTTTGTCGCGGTAGCCGGTGCCAACACCGCCCGTAGCGCGATCACCGCCGTCCGTCCGGCTGCCGCCCCCTTTGGCTGCCGCCCTCGCCGACCACTCCTCCCCTTGCGGGAGGAGCGGTTATTTTCCGGCAAGGGCAATTACTTTCCGGCCGGGGCGGTCTTGTCATTTCCATAAAATCCATGATTTGTGTGCTCTAAACAGAGCGATTCAATTCGTCCGACTCGTAGTTATGGAGAGAAATTACCGGCTTTCCCCTCCTAAAATATATAAATAACCCCTTTTACTCAGCATTTTCATCTTCTTATCGGCCCGAAAAATCCTCATACGGATTTTCTCTCTCCACTCATCCTCCTACGACTTTCTCTCCACCGCTTCCCTTCCTTGTGCGCTTCCGTGCACGCTTCTTCTGCGCGCACTCCCGCGCGCCTCTTCCGTGCGTGCTCCTGCACGCCTCTTCCGTGCGTGCTCCCGCGCGGCTCTTCCGTGTGTGCCCCTTCCCCGCGTGCTCCCGCACGCGCCCCTTCTGTGCGCGCTCCCCATGCCCCTCTTCCGTGCGCTCTCCCACGGGCGCCTCTTCATTTGCGTTCCCCCGCGCGCCTCTTCCGTTGTGCTCCCTCCCGCGCTTCTTTCGTGCGCGCTCCCACGCGTGCCTCTTCCGCGCGCGCTCTCCCGCGCCTCTTCCTTGCGCGCTTCCGCGCGCTCTCCTCCAGCAAGCGCCCAAAAAAACACACAAAAATGACTAAAAACCCGGGCGCGCACTCCTTCAGCAAGCGCCCCGCACACACTCCTCCAGTAAGCGCCCCGCGCGCTCTTCTCCAGCAAGCGTCCTACGCGCTCTCCTCCAGCAAGCGCCTCGCGCGCTCTCTTCCAACAAGATTCCCGCGCGCTTCTCCAACAAGCGCTCCACCGTCAAGACCGTCCAAGCCCGCATCCGCACGCCCCGCCTTCAAGACCATCCAAGCGCGCCACCGCGCGCTCCATCACTGAGATCGTCCAAGCGCGCCTCTGCATGCCCCGCTGTCAATACCATACAAGCGCTCCACCACGCGCCCCGTCATCTAGATCGTCCAAGTACGCCTCCGCGCAGGCCGTCATCGAGACCGCTCCAAGTGCGTCTTCGCGCGCTCTGCCATCCAGGCCGTTCCAAGCGCATATTTGCACGCTCCGTCGGGACCACCAAGTCTCCTCAGAGTCACCAGACTAAGCCCGCCAAGCGCAACACTCAAGCTTCCAAGCCCCAGACATCATCAGAGCGAGCGCAACAGGTTACTCCCAAGCACCTGTAGGGGACCTCAAGGCGCAGCAGGCACATTGCTCCCGACAACTCACAAAGAAATTCTTAGCTCCGTGAGTGGTGGTTGGTTACCCTCAGAGCTTTCCCACCACTCTCTCACTCGACAAATTGTAACGAGAGGCACTCTATCACCCTCGAGTTCTTCAAGAAAGCCTTGTACAACAAGCAAATACGAGAGGTTTGACCGGCACAGATCCGACTACGTGGTTTTTCACCCAGTTGACGAGTTTTCCATGTTAAAAAAAATTCTTTTTCCAGCTTTTTTACTTATTGTGATTGTTGGTGCGCTCGACCACTCCCAGGCTAAGGTGATCCAATTTAGTTCGGTCTACCAGAGCGTCGAGCGATCCCTAACAGTTCGATGCCATCTATGGGAACACAGTTCCCGACATTTCTAGAAGAAAGTACCTTCAACACAGCGGTACTCGTGACTAGAAAGCATGGCAGGAAAAGCCGCCTGCACAACCGAAAGAACGGTCCCAAGGGGGCACTTTGATCCAATTCTTCTTCCCTCGCTCGACAACATGCCTGAAGCAGTACTCCCCAAAGCAGATACTAAAGGGCGAAGAGTCCGTCCTGACGGAGGACCTGAATCTCAGTATCACTGTAACCACCCTAAAGCAGCAGGCCTAGGTGGGAGGCTCACTCTTGAAGAAGTTCGTAGCATAAACGCTGAAGAGCGCGAACAATGTAGACAACATGCCACTACGGCCCCCTTCCCTCTCCATCGCCGCTCACCATTCGCACCCGAAGTCCTGGAACTTCCGATCCCCTGTGGCTTCAAGCTCCACGAGACGAGTGATCCATCGGAGCACGTCAGGCACTTCGCGATCATGATACAACTCTACAATGCCCCTGATCCACTACTGTTCCATGCATTCCAGACGACACTGGAAGGACAAACTCGTACTTGGTTTCTTTCCCTAAAGGATAGAGAAATCAATAATTTCACAGAGTTGACTCAGCAATTCACAGACCTGTTCATTGTTAGCCGACGGATCACCAAAGACCCTTCCCACTTGTCAGGGGTCCGCCAAAACCAAGGGAAACAATCAAAGACTTCTTCTGTTGATTCACCGCCGAGGCACGACAAATCTCTGGGATAAAATCAGAGCACATGTGAGGATTTCTTCTTGGAGGGCTTCGCCCGAGTGGATTCCACTCCACACTAATATAGGATACAATACCTAGCTATCCCGATCTCGTTCGACGGATCGATGCCAAGATCGTCGTTGATGATGCAGTTGAAGCACACCGTCAACAGTTCAAGAGGAACCCGAAAATACACAAAGAGCAGAAGTCAATACCACCATTGGTTGATAAAAAGAATGACGCGCGCCGCAGCAATTCTCGCCGAGGTCGAGGATCACAACAACATGAGGATTATACTCTTCTCAACACCACTCGAACCAACGTTCTCTTTGCCATCCAAGATGACGACGCCCTTCGCAAGCCCAAGTCACTTGCTTCGAAAATAGTAGATCAGTCACAATATTGTGACTTCCATCAAGGACGAGGCCATAACATGGAGGGCTGTCACATGCTGAAGATGGAGATCGAGTGTCTCGTCCAACAAGGATTTATCAGAAGATCCTGCTGAACCAGGACCTGAACCGGGGCACGTAGTAAGCTGAGTCAAAGGACCTAAAAGTGGGGGGCTCTCCCAGAGTATAGTGAGCAAAGCTTACTCATCCACCTACAATTTACTTTTTTGTTATTTTGGTAGCAAACTACAAACTCATGCATATATGCTTTGATACTTTACAATATTATAATTGCTTCAAAGATAAAGGACATCTCAAGCAAAGTGCAGGTGGTTAAGACCACGGATCTGGATACCGACACCAAATAACAAGCTCTTCAACTTGATGCAGCTCGCCTATAAAGCAAGACACCCGCTCCCGCGCTGCTAGGGCTTCACGCCCCCGCGCTGCTAGGGCTTCACGCCCATCGCTGCTGAGCACCCGCTCCTGCGCTGCTAGGGCTTCACGCCCCCGCATTGTTGAGCAACCTCTCCCACGCTGCTACTTCTTTACTCCTCTGTACTGCTGAGCACCAGCTCCCGCATTGCTAGGGCTTCACGCCCCCACGCTGTTGAGCACCCGCTCCCGTACTGCTTGGGCTTCACGCCCCCCACACTGCTGGGCTTCACGCCCCTGCACTACTGAGCAACAATAATACTCGCCTAGCAGATGACTTCCGACCAACATCAAAGATGATCGCCAACCATTACTCGCCAGTAGCCGATCCAGGTTGCCAGAAGGCAGTAACTGATGATCACAAGATTGAATCTTCTCGCCTAGAGCCCCCTCCCTTTAGATTTGCCTATATATAGGACCCCAAGGGTACAAGAATATGAACTTCAAGATCTTGAAAAATATCTTGACAACTTCATTCCTTGGACTTTTAGCTGAGCTTTTGAATCCTTTCTCTGAATAGTCAAGTTAACCAGAGGCCCTCGTAGGGCTAGTGTCTCCCTTGTACCCTACTCGACCATCTTTGGTTGTGGAGGGGGAAGCTTCATCTAAGCATCCAGGTACATGGTGGGACCTCTCTACCATAGCACCTATGGTCATTTTTGTTGTCCCTGTTTCTGCATTCTAGCCTGCTAAGCCGTCGAGCTCGACCGCTGGACTAGTTACCTTAGGCTGTACTGATCCGAATTTTGGAGTTGAGATTTTCCCGGCTTCAACAGATATGTAAGAATAATAATTCACAAACAAGCTCAGTGACGTTAGCTCATTCCACTAGCACTCACAGTCCAACAAATCATAAGCAGGTACTGTGACGGTGGCTCATTCCACTAATACTCACAGTCCATCAGATCATAAACAGACACTATGATGGTGGCTCATTCCACTAACGCGCACAATCGATCACATAACATAAACATGTACTATGACTGTGGCTCATTCCACTAACACTCGTCGTCCGGGGCCGGCCAGAATACTGACCCCCTCCATCTCCCTCTCCGTCGGCCGACCGACCCTAGTCGGCCCGGCTTCTAGCCGGCTGGCGGGGCCGTGAGGGAGTAACCAGTGGGACCTCCCCCTCTCACGGACGCCGTTGCGGTCGAGTGAGGATGCGGGTCGCGGCCGGCCGCGCCAGGCCCTCCGGTTGAGTGCCCTTGGTCGGCCGCGCCCCGCGCCTTCAGCCGCCCCTTGCGGCCGGCCAGTGCATGCCTCTTGGTTGGTGCTGGCCTCATGGTCGGCGGGCTGCGCCGCGCCCGGTGCTTCGGCCGCGCCCCGCCCCCGCCGGCTCTCGTCGGTCGCCCTCCGCCGTTGGCTAGCATCGCGCCAGCGGCCGGTGCCGAGGTCGGCCACCCGTTGAGTGGGGGTCGGCCGTTTCCCTCACCCCGAGCGGCGCTTCCCGTCGGTCGCGCCACCACGCGATCGACCCGTCACTTTCACGATCGTCCGATGCGCGGGTAACCACCCGTGCAATCCCCGTCGTTGGTGGGGGGACCTTGATCGATCTTGGCGGCGGCATGCATTCAATAAACATTATATGATTATATTCGCCCCAAACTATGCGTTTTGTGAACAACAAATAGCAATTTGGGGGAAGTTATGGTGTGCGGATAGCCGGATAACCACCATAACTACCCCTCGAAACCTATAAAATGGGCCCACACCTCCTCATTTCTCATCTTTTTGCCTCGCTTTTTTTTACTCAGGTCAGAGTTCTGCCAGAATCCTCCTACATGCCACCGCCTCTCCACCAGAAATCCGTCTTAAGTCCACATCAAAGCCCGGGGAAGGAAGATCCGCTCGCCGCAAGAAGAAGCCTTGTTCGCGTGCGATGTTCAACAAGACCGCTCCAGCAAAGGACATAACAATCCGAATCTCGCGTGGAGCAGCCTGTTGCACACCGAACGCCTGTAAACTCTCTCTCACCTCCAAAGTGTTACGAGGAGCGGTCTGTCTCCCTCGATTCTGCAAGCAAACTGACGCCTATAGTGGAATTTGACTGACACAAATCCGGCCACGTGATTTTTTACCCGGTTAAAGATTCAGTGGAGAAAGTGATTCTTGGAGACAAATCCTGCCCCAGTTCTCTTTGTTTTTTATATTTGCTTGGGACTGAATAAAAAGAGAGATCCTAGATATTTTTTAGGACACAAATAGCAATTTTCAAGCAATTAATTATAACAATTTTCTTTTGTAAATGATAATTTCTCTGGTTCTTTGCAAGCATATTAGTATAATGATAATTTCTCTGCTTCCAAACTGTAGATTGGCATTTCAAAGGAAGCCCAAATGTAGAGATCCCCATCCACTGCATAAGATGTGAGAGCAATGCTTGTTACACAGAGCATGCAGATAGTGAGCTACAAAATGGGAGAAAACAAATCATTATAATGTTGGAAATAACATACATTATATTGACAATTAAGTTTAAGTTTTTTTTTTTGCGAATAGCATTCGTGTTTGTGAAATTGTGAATAACAATTACTTACTGAAATACATGTTTGCGGATACTCAAAAATACGATTAGCCAAAAATACAATGTTAATAACAATCCCTATAAATAAGGTAAAACAATCTAATAGTTCTGTGTCCTAGTTTTAAATAGGTTGTCCCCGTTTCAAATATTTTTTACTTCAAACATGTTCCTTAGTTTTGAACAGTACTTTAAATGTCCTTAAATTATCTTTAGTTAGCTATTTAACAATTTCAAATTACTTTGACAATAAATATTCTTTATTATCGGATAAAAATAATTTTAATTATTTCAATGGAATAATAATTTCAGCAATAATATTAATACTATCTTGTTATATATATTAAATGAGTGAATCTGCCCCCATGACCAACCGCGACAGTAGCTCAATTGCGATAGTGCACGCCCCCGCATGACATTATCCTGGCCACAACATTGTTCCAAGTACGGCGGTGCTCCCGCCGCTTACAAATCCCTAAGTGTTATACTCCGTCTATCGCTCGTTTTTGCGGTGTGCATGAGGATTTGCGAGAACCAGAGTGAACACATTTTTTATTGTAGGTAGAAAATTTTGTTTATATGAGAACACATTTTCTAAAATAAAAAAAACATATAAATTTTATAAAATGAATTTTTCTGATAAAGAAGAATAATGTTAAATCAAAGAAGGGTTTTCTTTTTAATATAGTATGGACTATGGAAGATCAGAATGTTGATAAATCAAAGAATGCGGAGTTTCAACCTTCAAATTTGAACGGGTTTTTTGGTAGTCTATGGACTACTCTTTGCTACAAGATAATCACAACAAATCAAAGTTCATTAAAATTTTTACTTGCTTTTATGTTTTAATATCTTCATTTAAAATTGTTACTTTATAAGATAAAAAATTTCTAGCTGCCAATAGAGGCTCCGTGGCAGGACAGTGACGGTCATGAACGTGGTGGTTATGAACAATCGTTCTTGAACGTCTGACCTCACATAAGGAACTTCATCCACTTTTATGTTCAAAACTAATTTTCTTTTCTTGGTGACTGCCAATCGTTCTCTTGCCAAACATGCATTTCACGATGATAACATTTTAACCCAAACTCACCAGAACAAAAAAAATCTGGCCAAACAGAGCCTAACTCATCATGATAATTCAAATAGTTACGTACAAGGCAAGCCTCGTCAAATTCGCGACATCTCAAATTTCACCTACCCTTCCCCGCAAATGAATGTTTGGCAAAAAAAAATAGCACCCAACAGAGCAAAAAAAGTCACCCCAACAAAGCATAGATCTCTCCAACACTCCCTCATGGGTTTGAAGAGTTATTGAGGGTCATGGCTTTCTCTTCATGGTTGTCTTGACATTGACTTATCTTGTTGTGTTACTTTATTGTTGTAGGGCTCTTCGTACACAAAATTTCTCAGTCTTAAAAAAATGTGATTAACTATAGATTATTTTTAAAGTTTGTATTCTTTTAAAGTATTTAAAAGTTAATAATCAATTTACAACAAAGTGCCTGCGTTCAATTTTCGGCAAAAAAAATGTAGGTTAGATTATATAAATTATATAAGTTTAGAAGGCAGTTCCAAATTACATTGCACAACTCAACATTAGATTTATGAAAATGTTTAATCATCCAAGGCTATTGCTCGGCCTTAGACTTAAAAGAGTTTTTTAATGTCACAATGTTCAGATTTCCACATTTTGCCCTACATTTGATAAAAAAAATTATACAGAATAAAGTCTACTGCTCAACACCTATTGGTAAAATGTTTTTGACACAACAAAGTCCGTTGAATGATCATTTTTTTATTATACGGAGACAACATTACTTAAAAATTAAAATGCATCACTTTAAATATTAGTTAAAAACTAATTTCACCACCCTTTGCAACAGTTATTATCACTTACTATATCTATATTATATTAAAAGAAAAAAAAACACAATTTAGTTAAAATTTTGCTTTCCAATTTTGCCAATCTTTCATTAAAAAAAAATCATATTTTTAAAATTTATATTTATCTTTTATTTTAAAAAATATGCTCTCATAGTTTCATCTAGACAAAATCCTCTAACTACAATAAAAAACGTGTTCTTCTTGTCGTTTGCAAACTCTCGTGCACACCGCAAAAATGAACGACGAACGTAGTATAACATTGAGGGGTTTGCGAGCGGTCGGGGCACTGTCGCGTCAGGACAATGTCGTGGCCAAAATAATGCTGCGCAAACTGTCACGATTGACCATAGAGGCGGAATCTCGTGTGTCACTCGTGTATCTAAAATATATTTATTTATATATGCCAATGATTACTATTTAACCTAAATACAAAATGGTTGATGTTGCCACTTTAAATTTTAACAATTATTATTATTTTTGGCTCTAGCATAGTAGCATACCAAATTTTAAGTGTGCGAATAAATAATTTTTTTTTGCGGGACCCACACCATTCCGCTCAATTTTTCCCAAAGAGGTCCCACATGGGAAAAGTAAAAGTAAAAATTACAATAGAATAACTTTGGACGTCTTTTTTTTCCCCATGAAAGCGACTCAACCCTCTCAATCCGAAATAGCCGTCCCGCCGGCACGTGCGACGTGACCGGTCGCGCAGCATCCCGCACATGCGGTCTTTTCGCTGCAGCAACAAGGAACAACGCCGTTTGACACTGTCATCTCTCCCGCCCATCGTCCGATTTACTTTCGACGATCTCGATGCGCGGGCGGGGCCCTCCTGCGCCCGCACGAGCTGACACCGGGCGCTCGCATGTCTGCTTCTCGGCTTTGACTCGGGCGTGCTTAGAAGGCCTCATCCCATCTGCCCGGGCCCGCCCGGGCAGCACACATTTCGTATTTGTCTGGCTTATTAGAGAATGGACGGTTGCGATGGAAGCTGTTGGCAGATGTTTTGCCCATAATTTATACTATATTAACCCTTTTGATTAAACATTTGCTCTCTCTCTAATTTTACCCTTTTTATCAAAAAAAAATTCTATTATTAAATTTATATGTTTTTCTTTTTTTTTAAAAAAATGTTCTCTCATATAAACAAATTCTTTCTCCCTAAAATAAAATATGTGTTCTCCGGGCCGCTCGCAAATCCCCATGCACACCGTAAAAATGAGCGATAGGCGGAGTCTAGGGGGCAATTAACCATCTTATGCCCTGGCAACCTTTTGAGACTTTATCTAAACATTTCATGCTTTTAAGACACTCCAATCACATTTAATAAAGGTTGCTTCAAAAAATCATTGAGAGTCATCATTAATCTTTGCAACCGAACTTGTGTTAACTGTTGGCAAAACAATGAATGTAGTATACATATGAATTTTCCCTCAAAATTAAACTTTTGACTATTTATCTCACCCCATAATTTATATCCTTGCCCATGAATTTTATATTAACCATTAGCAAAGATTTTGATTAAACATTTGCTCTCAAAGAAATCTCTAACCTCCCTTTTTTTCCACATAACGCAAACAAAGAGCTAGTTGCTCCTTGACACATTTTATCTAGAATAGAAAAGTAAAAAAGCTCTTGCAAAAATCTGGGTTGTTTCTGCACAAGCATTATTAATTTTTGGATTTGGAGCAATACTGGTTGTTTTTGCATTTTTTAGGACATTTTCAAATTTTTTTTTATCCGCTAGCCACTGCAGAAGTTCAAGAAAATTTCCCTTGTTAAAATGTTTTGACCACGCAAGGACAAACCTCATATAAACAAATTCTTTCTCTGATTGTTTATCCAATAATGATAACTTCTTGGGTTCTTTTAATAAAAAATGTGCACTATTAATCTTTTCATGTTTTTGGAATCCCTGGTTTGTTCCATGACTTATATCCTCCACCAGTGACGCTCACCCCAACAACAGTAGTTGCAACATCATTTTTGAAAATAACACACCAAAATGCCATCTTTTGCACACCGCCAATCATACATATCAAACCAAACAGCAAAAACGAGCGATCTCCCATTTTTCTCTAGGAATAACCTTTTGGGAGAACCTCTTTATATATATGTTTTCCTACCGCCTCTTGACTTTAATGGAAAGGTAGATATACTTTTTCTTAGGATCATGGAAAACAACTCCACATCATATTCACAACCAACAACAATATCTTTGGCACAGGAGACACGTTTATAATATCTTCGGATGGAGAAAGCAATCTCCTCATTTTCACTCTAGCGGGAGCGATTTTAACCTTTTGAAACATAGACGCGTGCTGTTCTCTTCTTCGGACCCTCTATTTTCACTTCTAATCAAGTTGAATAACATTACAAATTTGGATTATCGAATAAAAGGTATAACAAAAATCTATAATCTCACCCTCTAGTCAATACTACGTATCCCTAAAAACATTCATCACAGGTCTATCAGGCTTTGCTTAGCCACTAGGACTAATACCTCAAAGCACACCTAAAATATATAACAAATAAATACAAAATGATATCGATGAGGGGAGTTACCTTTAGAGGAGAAGCAATAAATCCAATTTTGAGTTTCCTTTCCATTTTTTTGCATTAATGGAGTTCCAAGTCGTAAGTAAAGAATAATGGTGGTCCAAATCAGTTCTTGAGTAACTCATGGAAACTTTGCTTTTAGTAAATCAATTTCAATAACGGAGCATTGTAGGAGAAATTTGATTTATAGAAATCTGAATTAGAACACATATTTTCAAAAGTTACCTCCTTGGTTAACATGTACACAAAAGTTTTATTCCTTATTGTTACAACCATATCCCCCCTTCCTTCTTAGATATCCCCCGCACCCATTATTTGAAATCAGAATTCGAGAATTTCACGAATAACTTTCATGAAATTTTGAACATTTTTGGACTGATTTGAAGTCTAGAAATGTGTTTGGATGCTTTTTTAGTTTTTCCCTCTCATTCTCTACACCTTTTTTCTAAGTTTGAAATCTGGACGATCTGTACACCTTGCTTAAAAAAAATATAGCTTGCTTAAAAAAATCTGGACTTAAAAAAAATACCTTGAAGAAGAAGAAGAAGAGGAGGAAAAACGGGAATCGAGAAGAAGTACCAGCACGGGAATGGCGAAAATCCAGCAATCCAGCACGGGAATAATTTGGGAATGGCGATCTGCGCCTCGCACGGGAATGGCGATGCGCCTGGCACGGGACTGCGGGAGCCGCTAGGGCACGACCGCACGGGGCGGAGGGTAAAAATCGGGTTAAAAAAAAAATTTTGGGGGGCACCGGTCGGGGAACCAAGTCTAATCAAACTCCAAAAAATTTGGGGGGAACGTGTCCCTGTGGCCCCCCTCGATCCGCCCTTCAAGGAAATCAAAAAGGGGCGGATCCAGGATCGAAGTAAGGGGAGACCCAAAAAAATTATGAACAAAATATAATGCAAAAATTATTCTAAGAAATTTTATTCAATAAAAGAAAAATTCAATATGTATGTTCGTATTTTAGTTGGGGTTTTTTCAACTCATATAATATCAATGATATCTTTCTCATCTTCTCTGCTATTTTCCGTTCTATGTAAAGAGTTCATGTCATAAATTAACTATTTTGTTGTGCACTTGTTTTTAAACTTTCAGAAAATACCGTTCTGTAGTCGCTGTTGAGACCGAAAGTGCAAAATTCCGAATTAATTCAAAATGCCGAATTCGCAACCGGCGGTCATGAGGCTCTTCCTAAAGGCTCTCCAGCCCTAGCGGAAAGGGGAGAGGGAGACCCTACGAGAGAAGCGAGAAGACAATCTCTTTTTCTGGAGGATTGGACTGAAAATAAGTTCCAGGAATTATTAAGTATATACATATATATATTTATATTATGTACATAACTTATATTTTATAATTTGTAAATTTCATCACTTATATTATATATATAACTTATATTTTATAATTAATAAAACCTAAACCTACATAAACTTCAAAATCATTGAGGGGGGGGGGGGGGGGGCACCCCCGCTTGCCCCCCTCTGAATCCCCTGGAGGCAGGGGGTGTCCGTGCACTATCACTTGTTTTATTTAAATGAATAAATAAGATAGACTGTTAATTGCTATGAATTATGATCAGTCCTATTTTGACTAATAATAGCTCATGGTTAGGAATAGACTGGGAATATTAATTGCAGACAAATGAGTTATTTGCAAATCAAAATAAGTATAAAAAATTGGACCAAGCATTTAAAGCAAAATCAAGTTCACTACTTCGACAGAGGAAATCAGCGCTGCCGTTAGTTCGGCGAGGATGATCAGACGTTCCATCGGGAGAGAAAATAGGGTTCTCAATAGTTTGTTTGAGAAGGGGGAAAACAAAATGTATTTAGCAATAGTAAAAGAGAGCCCGCTCATATAAATTATCAGCGAATTTGAAAAATAGTTGGAAGAAATGATTTGATGCTCTTATTTCTCAACAGATTCAGGAATTGAGATCCTTGATGGGGGGGGGGGGGGAGCCGCCGGGTTCCACTCCCGTATGAGGGGGAAAAAAGGGGGGAGGGGGAGGGAAGAGAAAGAAAAAGAGGGGGGGGGGGGGGGGGGGGGGGGGGGGGGGGGGGGGGGAAATGAAGAAAAAAATGAAGGGAAGCCCGCCGCCGCCACGTTTCTTAAAATCTTTGATGGCATTTTTAAAAAGTCGCTATTGATTCCACGATAGTTTAAAAAACCTCGTAAAATCGCCATTGTTGCTAGCGTCGGCATAGATTGTTGCGGCATTTTGTTTTAAAAACTTTGGTATAGCTCTTAAAGGCTACCACTGTGTTTTTCAAAAACATCGTGCTATGTATTCGTCAAAAACAATGCTTTTATAAATGTTTCAATATTCTTCTTTTTAAATTTAATAATAGAGAAGCTTTGGTTACACTTTTTCCTATAAATGCCGCAAATGTCTTTTTTTTTAATTTTTTTAAAAGGGTTATAATAAGAGAGCAAATTAAAAGCTCCAACAATTATATCCCAAGTTCCCAACAGCAATAAACCTGACCAGACAATTATAATTGACGATAAGTATGGTTGATGGCTTAACAAAATATCTCTCATTTCGCACAACTTCAAAGCCTCTTCGCAACAACTAAATAAATTAATGGTAATCATAAAGAGAAAAAATTTAAGAAGAAATTAAGCATATATATATATATACAAGCCCAAATAGAGGCGACAACACTAATTAAATATGACAAATTTTAATAACATTTTTGAGTTTAAAAAGATAGATCCAAAGTACAAAACAAAATGCTATGTTGATATTTTTTTAATGTTTGAGAGATACAATAATAATAGCAATATATTCTTGAGTTACAACCACACATCTACTTCGTGATTGTACGACGAGCCTTCCAACTGCTCCCTTCCCAGATTGCATCACCTGCATGAAAACATAACATATTGAGGTCAAGACAAAACCAATGATATGAGAAATCAAATTTTAATTGTGTTGTTAGCTAGGTAGTTGTGATGGAACCATTGTTACTAGAGGTGACCCAAAATTATTTTATCATAACAAAATTATGCATAGCACAATCAAATAAATAGCAAGACAAGAACAATATAAATAACCCCAATTTCATGAATCATGGTTTTCATAATCTCAAACTCATCCTCATATTCAGAAACCGATAAAATTCCATTGAATGATTAAGAAAGTTTGAAAGAGATTGTTGATAAATGAGGTCTATTAGATACCTTATCACATGGGCTTAAAGGTTTGGCAATTGAGTCCTAACAATTTAATCAATAAAAAACTTGCCCGACCACATATGAGAATTAAACTCAAGCAGGGCAACGACATTATGCGAGGTGGCAGCATTTGTGGGACATTTTCTCCGAGACAAATAATTTAGAGGAAATTTATTACCTCCTCGTGTTCCTTCTTCAGGGTGGCGTGCTCTTGCGTAAGCTGAACAATCTCCAACTCCATGAAAAGAAGCATGCAGAGAGTTGAGACCCTAAAACATTGAAGAGCAAATGCAAAATCCAGAAATAGTAATCCAATGAATGAAATCAAAAAAGAATTGCAGAAATACAGTTGTATACGTTGTAAAAGTAGCAAAATATCAGTTATTATAATACCATGAGTATCATGCCAAAAAATTGAGAGAACTTCACGTGATCGCTTCACCCGTATCAAATTTTCAAAGTCAAACATAAAATAACTTAATTATTATTTAACAAAGCTAAATCTTACCTAATTTCATTTAATTCTAATTTATTAACTTGCAACCAAATAAACCTTTGTGAGTGTAACTTCTGAAGCTTGTTAAAAAATCTTAATATTATTTACAGTTGTAATCAAAGTAAAATAGGTATAGTTTGGCAGTTAAAAGCTGAAGAAATTATAATTCTATTCATAAATGCTTTCAAAAGAAGTTACTAAATCTAAGCTATTACTTTTGTTTTTCATAAATGATTAAAAATAGTTTAACTAGGTGATGGCCTAATGTTAAAATCTAAAACTGAAATCTAAATCTAAAACTGATTTTAAAAACTAATATGTAAATCTGTTTTTAAAAACTGAAATCTAAAAGTGATTTTATAAGTTGAAATCTAAAATCTCAAAGTGAAATCTAAATCTAAACTGAAATCTAAAATCAAAAACTGAAATATAAATTGAAATCAAAGGACACTCCTCTAAACAAACTCTAAAACCGCTAGTTTGGTGACAGAATCTTTCAAATGTGTATAATTAATGTAGCACTATGCTTTCTTTCTCAAAAAAATGATACATGAAAAGGCTTCCACGTGAGATTGTAGAGATTGCACTCCACGGTGGGAAACTTAAAAATTAGCTGCATACAAGCATGTTATTTAAGTTTGAGGGGTTGGATAGGGGGACTCGGGAATATCACCAGTAAGATTATTGCCGCTCAAAATCCTGCTCGTGTTATCAAAGAGAAAAACATCATTATGGAATGGAAGGTAAATAATTATTAATGTGAGTTTAAATGGACATAACCTACAATATTTGAAGCTTAGAAAGCTTGCCAATAGAATCTGGTATTTTCCCAGATAGAAGGTTGTTTTCCTAGATCAAACGGGTCAAGCTAGAAAGATTTCAAAATTGTTCGGGAATTTGACCAGTAATATAGTTACCCGACAATGACCCTAAATTATTCAAATAATCAAACGATATTTCTTGGATCGATAGTTCAAAACGAAGGATAGATGACTTTGTTATTAAGTTGGGTGATCAAGATATTTCCTGTAGTGAGTGTTTTAAATATCTTGGATCGATAGTTCAAAAAGATGGAGGTATTGATAAAGATGTGACTCATAGAATTAAGCGGGTTGGTTGATGTGGAGAGGCGCGTCGGGGATCTTATGTGATCGTAAAGTACCACTAAAACTTAAGGGCAAGTTTTACCATACTGCAACTAGACCCGCGATGCTCTATGGTTCTGAGTGTTGAGCAGTGAATTGTGTACATATGCAAAAAATGGGAGCTGCGGAAATGAGAATGCTTAGGTGGATGTGTGGACACACGAGATTGGTTAAAATTAGGAATGAAAGTATCAGGGATAAGACAGGAGTAGCACCAATTTCATAGAAGATGCGAGAAGCTCGTCTAAGATGGTTTGGACACAAAATATTTTACTCAATTTTTTTTGCTCTTTCTGTAATGTAAAATAAAAAACAAATAAGATGAATCTTCTACTGAAGTGACTGTTATTGAAGAAGACAGTAAACTTAGGAAAAGTAGGTTATAGAATTCTGCAACTCAAGATTTGTATGATCCCAAATCTATCAAAGTATCAATATGTAGGTTAGTATTTAGAATTACTGAAGAAATGATTTGAAGCTATCTTAACTAATAAGCCGTGATTAAAAAAAACCTTCAAAGAGGAGGATTTTATCTTCAATAATAAATTAATTACTTTTACACACTGAATATGCAGTTTCTCCAATCCTCCTCACTGAATAGGTGATTACTTTAGCAATATTAATAAGTTTCTAGCATGCAGACAAGAAACAAATTTCTGTTCTAATAAGCAACACTTAAACAGTTTGGCTCAAAACAATAGAAACAACTTCAATAACTAAAAGAGAAGCCATCAAATCATAACTATACTTTTTTGCATAGAAAACAAATGAAAATTCTTGTAAAGATTGTAAGATCATTTTCATAAAGATAATTCTAGAAAGTGGCATAAATTTTAAGAACAGAAAAAAAATGACAAGAAATAATGCTCTATGATTCAGGTAATCATGAAACTTATGCTTGAGTTTTTGAAAATGGTATAGAAGATTGCGTTACAAAAAATTGAATAATTGAAAACACAAAACAGAGAACATGGCAAAAACCAGAGGTTTGCCTATGGTTCCAGATGTTGGCGGCACAAATTAAGATAAAGTGATTACGGCACAAATCCAACAACTTCTTAGTAGACATGGTTGGTGATTGACATTCTATAAATATGTTACTCAAGAAGAAGTGTTGAATACCATATAAAAATGAGCAGAATGAAAAGATGGAGTCGAATCAAGGAGGAGGCAGGGGAGATTCCAACCAAATCGCCCAAAAAAACACCCAACTCTGCATCCACCTCCTTCTTGAGAAGTTTAAACTTCTACTTGATGAACGTCATTATATCATGCCACGAAGAAGAAGAGGAAGGATTAATCAAAGAATATTTACCAATCTGAAAAAAATTGAGGGGCTCCATCCCCTACATTATACTTCGGGCTTGTAAGACCACAGAGCTTGTGAATCAGGAGATAGAAAGAGCAAGTAATTCAACAGTTGATAATAGCAAGGGAATAACAAAAGAAAGCAATCATGCACAAGCTATAAAAGCAAACTTCTTGGCAGAATGATGAATATACAAAAAAACTTAGGTAAATTCATACCATGCAGCTCCCATGTCAACTGGAAAACCAAATGTGTAATCTGTGTAAGCTCGGCCGCTAATTCTAGCTCGTGACTCCAACACAACAACCTGAACAGTTAATTCACTCCGTGGAAATCACCGTACTCCCTGACTGCCACAACGGTTCCCGCGGTGCGGTTGATTTCCGAGGCGGAGCCCCCACCGCCCCACCGCGAACATTTCAGTAAAGAGTGGTTGTGTTTCCATTGAAGTTATTGCAACACTATTAACAATATTGCGTTGTATTCTAAGACCACAAAGTGGTGTTTAGACATAATGAAAGCGAACAAATGTTGAAATTGAAATTTTGACATTACATATGTTTAATGGACAGCGCGCTCTATCGGGTGATCTGACTCATTGTGACCAAATGAAGACATAGTTGGTCTTAGTGAATTGAATTGCACTCTTGGGATCAGAAGAGTGGTGTCAGCAGTGCTGACGTTCCTGTGGACGGCGTTCGACGTCGGTGTTAGACGTCGGGGTTGGCGGTTCCTCTGGTTAATGCAGAATCACCTAACTACCAATATTTTAAATAAACACATGAATCAATGATTAGCACCCTCCCCTCCCCTTCTAGTTCTAGACAGACCCAAAATATCATTTAAAAAAAATGATATTTGTTTTTGAAACTTCTCCACATCTTTAACAACAAAAGCTTAACAAAAATTAAAAAAAAAATCAGTAATTGAATGAGCAAAGACAGAATGGTCTTGGAGCTCTATTAAATATGCTCACTATATAGAACTAAAAGTTTCATTGCATTCTAAGAGTTCATCACTAAACAAGGAAATGAAAAATTAGACATCTCAAACCTTCAATCTTCAACTTCATAGTTTAGGGATAGGATGAAGGGTGAAAATATTTTCCCCAATAAGGCAACCTTTAGTCAATTACATGTTGTTGATGCATTCAGAAAGACAGAGCTGTCGGAACTACTTATTTTCTTCAAACCAAACACAAAGATCATCTAAGTATGCATGGAATTGAATGTAACACAAAATGAAGAAAAAGTTTTTGAACTGGAATCAATGGTAGCTGGGTCATATAATTACCCATAAATTTCTCACTAAAACATCATAAAGAACAACACTTTTAAGAGAAGAAAAGCCGATAATGTGGTTAATCTTCCTACTTTGATCAGGTTTTCAATTGATCTACTAACATTCACTTCCCTCTTCCTCCTTGCTTTCCATCCTACACAACAGTCATGCTAAATCGTGAACTTTACATCTTGAAATCCACAGATTAATACTCGTCTCAACCCTTACCTCCCTCTTCCAAATATAGGAATTAAAACAAAAAAGTTGTTGACATGCTCACCAACGGCATAATACAACCTAGAACTAGCTCATTCTCCTCACCATCCTATAAATTCACAACAAAGATAGATCTGGCACTTCAGTGTAGACTATCACACAAACTCAATCACCATCAAAGACTGTTTCCTTGGTCCCACTACCAACAAGTTATTCAGCAGACTCTGCGGACTCTCCGTCATGACATTCATCCCGAATCAGCTAGACGGCCATCTAAACATTGTTACTAAGATCATATCTCACATGCGGTCCCTCGCAACATGAGAGTAAGAATCCAACCCATTCGAGCCAAGCCAGGCCATCCAGATTGGGGTAACTTCATCTAGTTCATCCTTTTCAAGGTTGTTAAGAGATGATTCATCTATTTCAAGTGTCAACTAACTCAACACAATATAATTTTCTCGTCAGCAAGCTTAAGTGATAAATTTGAGTCATGTGCTGGCAAAAAAATCATGCACTATTTGAAGAATCTATGTATAAGTACCAAAATTTCTACTCTTATGGCACCTAATGTACAAGGTAATTTACCATTTTTCTTTCCAAAAATACTGTCACTAAACAACATGAATTTTATGCATTGTTTTGCCAATTTTACTCCTCAACTGATTTGCAAAACTAACTTGTTAGAAGATGCAAAAAGTAACTGACAATGCAATTAGCAGAAATACCAATATGGACAGATAGGGGATAACTGGATTCCTGGTTTAAAAACATCATTTTAAATGCAATGGAAGTACACACAGCATAATAGCATGGTGAACCGCTAGATACGAAATGTCATCGAACTCACAATAAGATTTGGTTAACATATAACATGTTTCTAATTAATATTGGAATTTAAAAACATTTGTTTCAAAAAATTTGTGCGTGTTCAATAATTGAAATGACCAGTAAACATGAACAAAATGCACAAAATACCCTATGAAACATAATATGCATCCCATAAGCATTTTGAAGGTAAACAAGAGGAAAATGTACTAGACACTCACCACGATTTCGCCGGTCGAGCTTGTCTAATGCAGCAACAAGAAGGCCGCCGTCCAGTGGAGTAGAGGAAGCAGAGGGCTTCCTCGAGTCTCTGGAGGAGGTAGACGTAGCAGAGGGCCTACTCGAATCTCTGCTGGATTCACCGGAGGTATTTTCCACCGGAAAACAGCGATCGCTGGAGGTGGCCGGCTTCCGCCCGGGAGTGAGGAGCTAGGGCCCTGGAAGTCGTCGTGCTCCAAGTCGCATCTCCTCCTCTCCGTCGCAGTATTAGGGCTGGAAAATGCGAATCCTCCTCTCCGTCGCGTGCCTCCTCGCCGTCGTAGTATTAGGGCTGGAAATTGCAAATCGCCCGGGGTAAAATCGCGGAAGAGGCTAAGCGGATTAACGTAGTTTTTGGTAAATTGCAGGGGTAAAATGGAGAACACACATAATCAGTCCAATTCAGTGGACTGGAGTGAGGCCCGACCGGGGGGAGGGGGGAACCGTGCCGTAGGAGGCCAAACGTCCGCACGAGAAGAAGCACCCACAAGCGCAACCTGCCGAAGTGCAAGCACGCCCCCTGCGACGCACGGAGACAGGCAGCTCGCCCCTGCGGCCTGCGCATGCTAGCGCGCAGCCCTTGGGCGCGTGCTAGCACGCGCGACCCTTGGGGCGGCACGCGTGCGCGCCCCGTGCATCATACATACGCGCCGGCGGCCGCCGCTGCCGTCGGGCAACTGGCCCGGGCCGCCCGAGCTGCCTTGGGGGCACTTCCGTCATTTCGTGAAAATTAGTGATCCAGGTGATCGGAAACAGTGCGACGCCATTCACCGCCTCAAAATCCGACCAAACGCAATTACCAGCACGATCCTCCAAAAAAACAATAAAAGAGCCCCTGGACCCTCATTTGAAGACAAACAACTTCATAGGCTAGAGAGAGGTTTGAGGTTTTCTGGCGAGAACTTGAGACCTAGATCGTTCCTCCGCTTGAAATTCGCTCTACTTGTTCTTTTAGCCGCTTAGCGCTCAACGCTTAGCGCTCACGTGGATGCACCCGTGAGCGCAAGAGAAGACGTCAGAAGAATACTCTCCGGGGTACCTGCTTCACAGCTCTGCGGACTCCAAAGCTTCAGGGACTGTCATTTTCCAGAAGAACGCTCTACTACAAGCCCCAACGACTTAGCCAATTATTCGTTCCGGAAGAAGGCACAGATGAGCACTTCAGAGATCGTTCTCGTCAAAGCTTCGTGCACTTAGATTATTTTCGGCTCTTCTGGCACTCGAAGCTTGTAACAGAGAGGCGGCCTATCGCCCTCCGAAAAGATTGCCAATGCTTGTAACCTCAAACTATATAGTGGATTTAGACCCGACAAAGATTCATTCACGTGTTTTTCACCCTTTTCGGGGTTCCCACGGTAAAAAAAGCCTCCCGTCATTACTTTTGTTTTTCATTGACGGTTTGCCCATCCGGTCCAACTCCAACCTAATGCGGTC
Organism: Platanthera zijinensis; assembly: GCA_039513925.1. Lineage (NCBI taxonomy): Eukaryota > Viridiplantae > Streptophyta > Magnoliopsida > Asparagales > Orchidaceae > Platanthera > Platanthera zijinensis. The sequence goes on along the minus strand of CM077084.1, from coordinate 50,487,889 downwards.
CAATATTCTGAATCAAAGGATAACCGAATGACCCACAATAATTCTGATGCATATAAATACAAATGGTCCAATGAGAGCAAAAATTTCGAGAAACATTTGGAACATTTCTTTTATGAACAGAATAATCCTGTTCAATGGATTAAGTATTAATCAATACAAGTGGATCATACCATTTAATTTTTTCTCATCACCCTCTAAAAATTATTAATTTTCATTTTCTATTAAGCATTTCATATAATTCTCCTGCCGCTATATATTTCAAAATTATAAATACCTCCTCCTCTAAGGCTTCGTAGCATTTGGCGTTTCGTCGTCTTCGTTTGAAGCAAACACCGTCGGACGGTGGGTAAATAAATGAGTGCCGGCGATGTTTACTCCGTTTTCACCCGTCAGACAGAGGAAAAACCATCAAATCGGAGCTTTTCCAGCTTCGCCTCCCCCCTCCGATTTGACATCTCCGTTTGGACCCGCCGGCTCCTGCAGGACTTTTTTTGGGTACGTATACGTACACCGTGCGCGAGAAGATCTGACCGTCCAATCTGTTAAAATACGGTCCTATTTGGAATGTAAAAATACTATCGTATTTCATGAAAAATCCGACCGTCAACCATCGAATCGCGGATCAGACAATCAAATCTTCTCGCTCACGGGCAGCAATACATGCGTATTACATGCCAAAAAATTTTCGCCTCCTGCAACACGAAATAAAATGAACCCTAAATTTCCACCATTTACAAAAATTTTCGCCGGCTGCAACGCTCAATAAAATGTTATCAAGGCTCCATTTGGCAGGTTGATGGTAGTAGTAAACACATGGGTTAATCGTCATTCATTAAGAATCATCTAACAAACATCATCCGTTTGAACATAAAAGTGGATGGAGTTCCTTAGATGGGCGTTAACGATTGATGCCAAACGGAACCCTAAGGCTCTGTTCGGCACGGCGGTAGTGCTTGTGAGCCCGGTGATTATGCATGAACACCCAACCTCACCTAAGAAACTCCATCCACTTTATGCTCAAAACTAGACTTTTTTCTTGATGACAACATATTCTAGGATTATGGCATTTTGTCCAAAAGCTTGCAGGAATAGAAACACCACACCAAACAGAGCCCAAGTCTCCTAATTCTTTTTCTATCTCGCCCGGCCCCTAAATAGACTCAGAAGGTCACATGCCTACAGTGTAGAACGTATAATCTTGTCTCTAGCCATGGCTTACAAATAAATACCCTAAATTAAGCTTATACTAAGGAGAGAGAGAGAGAGGGGTGGGGGAAGAGTGATTGGAGGTGCAAACTCAATAGAGAAAAAGGAGGCGCATTACTAATTACGAGCATGTATGTCATCCAGTTGTGATCGGGCATTTCGGGTCACGAATGCGACCCGATCCCCCAAAAAACATAGCCTAAAAATACTAGCCAAAACAGCAAAATGTCACCCTCTTGCTAACACAATGTTGAAGTAATTATGACCGACCTAAAGCTAGCCCGATTGGTTTACATAGCGATCGAACCTCATGAATTCAGAACTTGTAAGCTTGTTCAACGGCGACAAAAAAAACAGAAACTTGTCAAACAAAGCTTGATGATTTTTTAATATATTTTGGGCTTCATAGAAGGAAATCGTAATGTTTCATATAAAAATGGTTAAATAATATTAAAGTTAGCTTATTTCAAAAATTAATTGTACATAAAAATAAATTTTAATTTAATGAAACTGTTGGATGCAACAAGCTTATAATGTTACAGAAATGAATGGACAGGAAAAATGAATAAAAATCATAAATATTCAGCAGCACAAAAAATGCCTGGAATCTCACATTTGATTTTTCATTTCTCTGTTAATCTCTGCATCTGCTCAAGAAGTAATCTCCGGTGCATAGAAATAAATGTGTTCCCAAATCCACTTCCACTGCAGGCTGATTCTCAAAGCACCCAATTTTGATCTGCAGAAACAGTAAAGAATATGTTACAATGTTTACATTTTAAGGATGGATTTCGCATTTCTTTTCTTTTCTTTTCTACCCTTGTACGCTCATCTCCTATATATGGGAGAGGGCTCCTTATTTGTGAGAATAATATAATTCTATTTCGTAATATATGGTATCAGAGCCTCCTCTCACGACCTAACATCCGACTACCGTTTTTGCATCTCGTTGACTCCCACGAACGAACCCAGGGGGGGCAATCCCGCGAACAAATCCAGCTGCCAAGCCCGCGACTGCTTCAATCCTCACACCCTCCAGAGAAGCCTCTCCCGTCGACTTGGACAGCCCGTGAACCTGCACAGTCCGGACGGTTCTGACTGTGCACGTACGGCCCCGATCTAATGACACTCTTTGGTTCCTCTGCATTCCTTCTTACACTCCACTCACCTTGATCTAATGACACTTTCCTTAACATTACAGATCTAGGGGTTGCCTTGGCCAAAAAAAACCATTTATCTTCTTTTTCTTTCTCCCTTCACGCAAGCTGGTTTCATAATATATAATACAATTCTATTTCGTAACAGAATATTTAAAAACAAAAAAACAAATGCTAGGGAGAGTGAAAACTAAATGCAATCTTCAAAGGTAACTCAAAACAAGCGAATATGGCAAATAATGATATAGCTTCAAGCCTCAATAGACAGACGTTCCAGATTATTTCAAGGAAATTTATTCTATAGGGAGACCAGGCGCTGATTTAAGTTAGGGACCTGTGTTATTCCGACACGCAGAAGTCAGAACACAATTTCTTCCTATATGGGCATTTTTCTTGTTATAATACTAGCACTTCTCTCCGTCATGCTAACTTTTTTGTTCAAATGCGAACTCTTTTTATGCTATGATGATCATGAAGGAATTAGAAAGGTACCCACGCCTAAATCAGCATCTGGGCTCGAGGTGCAATTTTAAAAGGGTGTTGTTACTAGCAAACCATAAAAGACTGTTAGCAAACCTTAATAAACCCGGTTCAGCATTTCTAACTTAAAAGAAACATTGTTAGCAAACCTAATTTATAACCCGAATCCTGCCCTAAACCTCATTTCATCCATGGGGACTTTTCCATTTGCCCTAGTCACCCGCAACAAAGTTTTTCCGCCGCAGTGGAGAAGCTTCGTCGGCGCCCGCAGCAAACTGCTTCCGCCGCCGTGGAGAAGCTTTGTCGGCGCCCGCCACAAAGTTCTTCCGACGCCGTGGAGAAGCTTCGCCGGCGCCCGCAACAAAGTTTCTTCCGCCGCCGTGGAGAAGCTTCGTCGGCGCCCGCCACAAAGTTCTTCCGACGCCGTGGAGAAGCTTCGTCGGCGCCCGCAACAAAGTTCTTCCGCCGTCGTGGAGAGGCTTCGCCGCCGTCTATGCATGATCAATAAATGCTTTGTAGTCATAGTAAACAGGCTAGATGCAATACTTATAATAGTTACATTACTTACGTTAATGGACGTTCATAAAATAATGATTCTAAAATGGCAGATAAATGACTTTTAAACAGTAAAAAACATCAGTTTATCAAAGAAAAAATATTGATCATTTCTATATGATAAATTAAGGTCCGGTTCAAGCGGTTACAACCGCATGAACCGGACCTTAATACCTCCGTTTGGGAGGACTTATTTTCACCGGTCAAGCAGTTACAACCGCATGAACCGGACCTTAAACGGAGCCTAATTCAAGATCCCCACAGTATGCGATGGAAGCAGATTGTTGGGTTCGGCACACCGAGAGATCCGTAATGGAATGAAATGAGTCGTGGTGAAAATTAGGCGCAATAGGGCAATCCAGTAATCAACGGTTCAGATCCTTTGTTTATAGATTAGACTATATCCTATGTTGCACCGACACCGACATGTGATACGTGATACAACACAACACGACACGACACGCGACTCGTCAATTCTAAAAAAATATCATATTCCAATACGCTATGACACGTATATTAAATATTTATTTTTTATAATTATGAAAATCCTAAAACATTTAACAAAAAAGAATAATCAACAAATATTCAAATAAACTAAGTCATGTTTAAATATTACTCATCAAATATTCAAATGCAAAACATAATAAAAGGTCAAAAAATGACAGAGCATTAACACATTACTATTATATATCATTAGTAAAAATAATGGATTCTCAAGCAAACTTTTTCCCCCACTTTCAATCTTCCTTTTTCTAGAGAAAATAACTACCCCACTAGTAGATCCACCTTCACCACATAAAATGCTAGAAGAGGGCAAAGACACTTTTTTAGAGGCAAAGACACTTTTTTAGAAACAAGACTTATTATTCTAGCATTCACCTCTTTTTTTAGTTTTTCCACCATCAAATAGATCATTCATTGAGACTTTTACACACTTACCAATTACTTTTCCATCAATCATTAACAAATGTGGTCTCACTCTTGTATATAAACTTATAAAATATTTTTCACAAAATTGCACTTCAAAGACAAATTGCCTCCCGCCTCACCATCAGTAGCTAGCTTTGGGACACACGTGTCCAATTGTGCGGGACACGCGAGCATCACGTGAACTAGCATGTCGGACTTCCGACATGAGTGTCGGAGAGTGTCGAAGAGTCGGATGAGTGTCAGAGAGTCCGACACTGACACGCTGGGCCTTTTGAAGTGTTGGTATTTCATAGACTATCTATCTAGCTAACGATTATTTGGAGGATCAACCCGCGTCTCAAAGAAGCCCCCCTGAAATAGAGAGAAGCTGCACCTGAACTCCTCCCAGCCGCTTGTATCCAAGCCTACCTCAATTTTTCTCTCATGACAGGGCAGGAGCTCCTCTCCTGCGAGCATTGGTCGGCGGCGTCTGAGAGTAAGAAGGCCGCAACACGTGGAGCCATGGTGTAGCCGCATGTTTTCTTGACTTCAAAGGGCTGTAGGCAGCCGAGGCTCGTGGTGCGGGCCAAAGAGGTCTTTTATCGACAATGAGCGGAGGAGAAGCGGCGGTTGGAAACCTTGAGGCCCTGAGAGTCCATGTTAGTTTTGATGGCGGCCATTGTTACAAGGGTAAAGATGCAGATGACTCATTATATGAGGGATGATTTGGGAGGTGTTATTGAGGCCATGGTTGTATAGAAGTACTGCAATGTGTGAGTGCAGAGGAGTGGCTGCGTGAACTGAGGCCAATTGGAACAGAGCCAGAAAGGCTTAGGTGGAGTTCGGTAGCTGTCGTTTGGGCGTAGGAGAGCAAGGATTGTTGAAGCGCCTGCGGTGCAACCGTGATAGTGGGGGTGCAGTGGTGCAAAGTGCGCATACTTGTGTAAAGGAAGGCGGTCAACAACAACATACTTAAACTCAGGCGAGTACAATGATCCACATCTGCAACTAGTAGCGTTTAGCGCAGGGAGGCATCTTAGCCTCCAGTAGAGATTGACGGCGAGATATCTTAGCCCCAGATGGGACAACCAGTTGAATATACGTATTGTATTTTAGTTTGTTATTTTTCCACTGCGCGTTACACGTGATATGTCACGTGTTTCTTACCATATATATCTATGATTGCCCTTGTGTTAGGGAACGATAATAAATTTTTTTCTCGCTCGATTTGGTATCAGAGCTTTGGCGTCCCGTTCTGCTTCCGTCGCTCGATCCCGATCCCGCATCCTCTACGTCTCTCCGCTTCCGTCGGTTGATCGCCTCGCCGTCGCTAGATCCTGCTTCGTCTGCGTCCCGCCCTCTCCTAGGACATCCTCCAGTGTTGTCGCTTCCTCCGCAACGTCCTCCAACGCCTCGTGCCTCTTCCCGCAGTGTCCTCCAGCGCCTCGCCGTCAGTTTGCAACAATCGACGCCTCTTTCTGCCCGTCAACGGGCAGAACTTTGTCTCAGGCCGTTTTGTCCTCTATGGATGCTGCATGAGACATCGTGGTAACATCCTAAGGTGTCCTTTCCGGTGGCGCGATCTAAGGGACACTCGTATGATGTGGTTTCTTCCGTTTTGAGTTCTTCTTGCTAGTTGTCTTCGATGGGTGATTCCTTCGATATCTCATCTTCTCCTCAGACAGTTCCCTCTGGCGATCCTCCTCGAAGCCACAACCAATCTGGCTACTTAAAGATCATCACTGTTACCTTGGATGACACAAATTATCTTGAGTGATCCAAGGCAAGGTTGTCAGGATCGAGATCCTAGGTGGGATCGTTTTGAGGTTGGATCAGATCGAGGATCGCAAGATCCTACAACATTCATAAATTAAAATTAAAAAAATAAAATTGAATTTTGTATCATTAAATTTTATGCCCAATTAACAAAAAAATCAATAAATTGAATAGTATGTAAATAACTATATTAATTTTTTTGAATAATTAAATCAAAAAAGATAATATCATATTAAGTTCAATTTCAGTTTCAGGTAAGACACTAAATGTTTACTAATAATAAAAACAAATCTGGATTGGAAGCGACGAAGAAGCCGCTCTTGGACTCAATTTGCAGTCAGCAATCGACATTTGGGATACGGTAAAGCAGCATGATATGATTTTGTGATGGAGTATGAGGCAGGATTGGGATAAGGTTAAACAATGGGTTATGGACGTTGGACCGGTTGAATGGGGTCGGAATAGAGTTATACATATTTATAGTTACCTTTGGCCAGACCGGTAGAATCGGGTCAGGATCGCGATCCTAAAGATCCTAAGATCCGGATCACGATCCTAGTTGTAGATTTGCCGATTTAGATCATAGGTAAGATCCGGATCGATTTGCAAAATCTAGATCGTAGGATCGTAAGATCCTACGATCCGGATCGCGATCCTGATAACCATGGTCCAAGGAGGCGCAACATGCTATTCGAAGTCACCAGCTCTACGAACATATTGATGGAACAACGGTTGAGCCACCGCGTACTGATCCCTCATGGAAAAAATGGGATGCGAACAATTCCTTGGTTGTCTCATAGTAACTTCACTCTATGTCCCCTCAGGTGTGCATGATTTTGAATTTTGCTCACGAAATTTGGAAAAGTGCCCGTGACACATACTCTCAGGCAGGGAGTTCAAAACAGATTTATGAGCTCACTCGTCATGTTTTGGAGCTGAAGCAGGGAACCATGTCGGTATCTGCTTACCACTCTGAGTTCAAACGTCATTATCAGGAACTGGATTACTTCAACACCTTTACGACTGTCTGCACAATCGATGGACAGGCTCTTTAGAAGGATAAAGACTGCTTTCATGTTCACGTCTTTCTTATGGGGCTCAATATGGAGTTTGATGTTGTTCGCCTGCATGCCCTCCACAGTGAGCTCTTCCCTCTCTTAGGGAGACCTTTAGATTGTTCCTTAGTGATGAGAATCGTCGCCGCTCTCTTGGTTCTTCTACAGATCACTCTGCTCTTGCTGGGATTGGTCGTGGTCCTCCTCCTTACTCTCCTGTATGCGGCCTTGTGGGAAGAAATGACATACTAAGGACACTGTTTTCGTCTACATCCTCATCTTGTTCCACCTGATTGGGGATCTGGTGCTTGTGGGAGAGGTGGTCACCATGGTGGTGGTCGTTTGACTGGTTCCCACACACAGTATTTTGCACATTCGATTTAAGCTTATGAGGACAACCCCCCTCCGAGGGCCTTTCCACTGTGGAGTTAGAGGCCTTCTGCCGTCTGTTGAGTTCACATTCCGACTCTACATCCGCTGATTCCGCCGCCGCATTTGCTACTTCAGGTATCTCGAGTGCCCATGCTGTGTCATTCTCCCACTCCGAGTGGATCATTGACTCGTGTGCCATTGATCAAATGACTGGCTCTGTCTCAGGTATTACCTCCTATAGTCCCCTCCCTGGTCGTGATAAGATTATCACTGCCAATGGTTCTCTTTCCTCTAAGGTTGGTAAAGGAACCACAACTTTTTCTCTTGACCTTTCTCTTTCTTTTGTCCTGCATGTTCTCACGTTTCCTCGCAATTTTCTCTCAATTAGTCATTTAATTACTTCGTTAAATTGCTCAGTAACTTTTTTCCCGATGCCTGTGTGTTTCAGGATCTGGCTACGAAGCGGATGCTTGACAGTGGTAGAAATGTTGGCAGACTATAATTGTTGAACCAGCTGCTTTCTCCCAGTGCTCTCTCCACCACCCATGCTCGTACTCCGCATGACATCCGACACTGACATCTTCGTCTTGGCCACTCTTATGCATTATAACTTACCAATCTATTTCCTGTTTTTAGTTTTTTAATTAAGTCGTTTACGTGTGACACCTGTGAACTTTCAAAACATGCTCGGCATAGTCTCAGTCATGCTTCTCCTCCTAGTTCTTGCCCGTTTGATGTGATTCACTCTGATGTTTGAGGGCCCTCCCCTGTGTTATCTTTATCTGACTATAAATGATCTGTAACCTTTATTGATTGTTATTCTTGTACTACATGGTTCTATTTATTAAAATGGAAGAGTAAAGTATTTTCTTGTTTTTGTTCCTTTCATCAAATGGCTATGACAATTTAATGGAACGATTGACCTGCTTCGTAGTGATAATGGTGAGAAGTAAGATGATTGGGGTGTCTTTGATGCCTACTGGTGCAGAGCAGAGACGAGCACGAGCTTTGAGCTCGTTCGCGACTGATTTGGCGACTTACCATATAAGGCGTGCCCGGATCGACGATCGGTCTTCGTGGTTGCGTCCGGAATGTCGTCACGAGTCAAATTCATATATTAGTTTTTTTTGGTTTATTATTCTTGTATTTTAGTGGCCTCTCCCACCGACCAATCATAGCCGTTGATTGGGATGCCCTAGTGTTTCATTTTATTATAAATAGGAATCTTGTGGGCTGAATTCGGTCATTGCAGAATTTGGAGACTTCTATTCCCGGATTCCAGCGATCAACCCTCGGTGCCGACGCCGTGGAACCCTAGGTGACGACTCCTAGGTGCCCGTTCTTCCCCCCAAGGTAACCCCTAACCCTAGCCCTCATTTTCCACCTCTCACACCTCTCACCCAGCCGCCGGCTGCCCCCAAAACCGCCTCCCAAGCCGCCGGCCTGCTGTTCCCAGGCCCTACAACCGCCGGCTCCCATAAACCCCCACCGCCGGCCTTCCCCCACCCTCCAACCCGCCGCTACCTGCTTCCCCCCTTCAAGCCGACCACCCCCCTTCAGTCTCCCATCCAGCCGACCACCGTCCTCCCCTCCACACCACCCGGAAGCCACCTAAAGCCCTAGCCGGCCACTCCTTAAATCCCCTTTCACGTGGATCCACCTTCCTATAATCTGAATTCACAAGATTAATTCAGATCTTGGAATTTCAGCCCCGATCCGTTATTTCCACCACTCGTACTTTCCATTTTTGCCCAGATCCAACCCAAAATAGAGGATCCACCCCTACTCGGCCCGGATCTACTCGTACGTGGTCGGATCTACCCTTTTCTCACCCGATCTCATCATTTACCGTCGAGGACAGCCACCACCTTCATTTTCACGTCGCCGGTTCCACCTTCGATCGCCGATCTATATATCCGAACCCTAATTCTCTAGTGTCTCGGTTCAACCCGCTACTTTGTGAGTTTATTTTGTGGTATTGAATTATTTGATTCGACATTTTCATTAGTGAATAAATATATGTGTTGTGATTCTTGCTCGTAGAAATTGTTTCGGTCCGCTAATAATTTGCAGGAGGAGATATTCGCCGCGCGTTTTGCTTTGGCCCTCTGAGCGGAGGAAGTCATTATAAATTGCCAAATTAATTAACTGTTTTTCAATTTCAAATATTTGCGTGGAGTTAGAATTATCATTGCTCAAATTTATTTGTCGAGATATCGACGATTACATTGCATTTCGGTTCAGATTAGCGTGTCACCATTGCACTATCACCTAGCGTCGTAGGTTTTGTGCACCTGTATCCTACTCCTTACATCATTTTGGTATCAGAGGGAGGTTATGCCATTTGCATGCTTCGTAGTGGTAGGTTTTAAATAGTCATTGGGTTCATTTATGTCTAGTTTTCACCGACGACAGTCTCCCCTATCTAGGTATCCTGAGTCTACTTATATCCGACCTTATAGAACCCCTTTAGAGAAACCATTATGTTATCATTATGATTATCATTGTTCCCCGCACACCACTCCTAGAGATCGTGTCGACCCCTCGACACAATCCCATTATGCTAGAGGCGATCACCACGACGAGAAGTCCTCGCGTATTCATCATTACACTTCTACGCGACTTCACGATGATAGAATTGAATATCGTTCAAGTCATCGCCGCTACACATCTCCTCTAGGAGAGGAACATGAGTTTTGATATGTGCGACCTCCACTGCACGTTCACAGAGCCCATACACACGCACAAGCACAATCTGATTATATTAGGAACTCCCGTCTAGACGACCCTCAGAAACCCTATAGAGGTCACCATCGGCAGGATCACGGTACATGTCAAGACCCTTTCAGTGTTCCACCAATAGAGTTACCTAAGGCTGAATTTCTGTGATTAGTTCTTGATCGCTCTTAGAAGCTCAATTTGATCACCTAAGATCTACATTACGAAGAAAGCCTAGGGATTTGGGTCAAGCCACCGATACGACAAGTAGTGCTCCCACCGAGATAAGAGACCCGACACTTGGTTGTGATCCTTTTCAGTTTGATGAGATTCAGTGCTCATGTGATCTTGAGGTTGAATCTGATCATGACCTTTTGATACAGGTGGAGAGTAATACTAGTGTGACTAGTGAGCATGGTCACGTGGGTGAGGACAAGCGACCCAGTGGCGCTGTGATGGTATACCCATCCATTTCACCTCACCTAGACCGACACCTAGACCTAGTGTCCCCTTTGAACAAAGACACAGTTCTATCGATTGACCCACACTTGAGTCTGGGCACCCCCTACTCTTCTCTTAGTACTATCTCGAGTCACTTCACTACTGAGAGTCGAGAGTATAGTGTTGACTTCATAGTGGTTGCCTCACCCACTTACGAGGGCGCTACCTCTATCAGCGATACTCATCTGAGGGACCTTCCCATTATTACTGACCTCACTGTTGAACCTCCAGATAAGTCTCCTGATGAGCCACTACTCCCTTGGGAGGTTCATGAGGCTAGCGTTGACTTTGTTGTGAGTGTCATACTTGCTCCCACAGACACTATTGTTATTGGTGCCCTCCTCGTGGTGGACTATCCTATCATTATCGACCTCTTCGGTATCAAGTCCCCGAGAGGCTCATTTGGCAAGCCTTCCCTCCTACCCTTGAGTGATGGGTCGTGTATCCGTACTAGTGATCATCTCACACGTGATGACTTTTGGTATACACCCCCTGGTGAGCCACCTGATGTGCTATATCATTTGAGAGGTACCCATCACACCAGAGCTCCACAATATTTTGTCACCCTCTACGTCGTCCCCATGGGCGATGATGTCGGTCAATCCAGATTTTTCTATCGACCACCCAGTAAGCCTCCTGATAGGCCACCCCGTGTTAGTAATATCCAAGTCATTGCCATGCCTTCCCTTAGGAAGTGCGTCGAGTATGTTGTGCTCTATTTATATCATTCGCTCAATTTGCATGAGTCAGTTGGGTCACTTGTTCGTCATTTGCATGCATTACATGGGTCGGTTCGTCGACGAATAATAACGAACAATGAAAACTATAGAACCCATGCGGATAAGCAAAGGCGAGAACAAGTATTTAATGAAGGCGAGAAAGTAATAGTTCGAGTCCGCCCAGAGAGGCACCACTCGGGGCCTGCCAAAAAGTTAAACGTCAGGCGAATGAGTCCGTACTATATTATTAGTCGTATTGGGACAAATGCATACCGGCTCGATATCCCGGCTAGTATGAGAATTCATCTGGTGTTTAATGTCGAGGATCTGACATCGTACTATGAGCCTCACGAGTATGTGGAATCGAGCAGTAGAGATGCCCAGCCACCCCCACCCCCACTTTCGTTGCCCTACCACTCTCATACTTCCCTTACATCTGATAGCCACTACAGCCCATCCACTGCTGGCAACCTACCACCTAGGAATTCGTCTTCTTTGGTTACACCACTAAAACCGCCGATCGCACCGGGATCCACCACTCGAGAGATGAGCGATGAGAGCATCACAGAGTTCAAATTCCACCAGCTTGTTCCTACTTCAGATGAGTTGCGCTGTCACTACTTGGTATATTGGCGGGGCCGCCCCTCCGAAGTTGACGCTTGGATACTTGCTGCAGAGCTTGATCGATTCGCCCCTGAACTTCGACTTCAGCACGACAGTCTCCATTCATCGGAGATGACAACTTTTCAGTCAGGGGGAGTTGATTCGCGAGGACACTCTTCCGCCGACGACATTTTGATGACTTCCGGTGGACCTCTTCAAGTTGTACCTGACATTCATCGAGAGAATTCCGATCCCAATTCATCGGGAGATGAATTCTTTCAAGTCGGGGAGATTGGTGCGGAGCAGAGACGAGCACGAGCTTTGGGCCCGTTCGGGGCTGATTTAGCGACTTACCATATATGGCATGCCCGGATCGATAATCAGATTCCGTGGTTGCGTCCGGAATGTTGTCACGAGTCAAATTCATATATTAGTTTTTTTGGATCATTATTCATGTATTTTAGCGACCTCTCCCACCGACCAATCATAGCCGTTGATTAAGATGCCCTAGTGTTTAATTTTATTATAAATAGGAGTCTTGTGGGCTGAATTTGGTCATTGCAGAATTTAAAGACTTCTATTCCCGGATTCCAGCGATCAACTCTCGGTGCCGACGCCGTAAAACCCTAGGTGACGACTCCTAGGTACTCGTTCTCCCCCCAAGGTAACCCCTAACCCTAGCTCTCATTTTCCACCCCTCACACCTCTTCGGCGGCCCCCAAAACCCCCTCCCAAGCCGCCGGCCTGCTGCTCCCAGGCCCTACAGCCGACAGCTCCCATAAACCCCCACCGCCGGCCTTCCCCCACCCTCCAACCCGCCGCTACCTGCTTCCCCCCTTCAAGCCGACCACCCCCTTCAGCCTCCCATCCAGCCGGCCACCCTCCTCCCATCCAGCCGACCACCCTCCTCCCATCCACACCACCCGGAAGCCACCGAAAGCCCTAGCCGGCCACTTCTTAAATCCCCTTTCACGTGGATCCACCTTCCTCTAATCCGAATTCGCAAGATCAATTCAGATCTTGGAATTTCAGCCCCGATCCGTTATTTCCACCACTCGTACTTTCCATTTTTGCCCGGATCCAACCCTAAATAGCGGATCCACCCCTCCCCATCCCGGATCTACTCATACATGGCTGGATCTACCCTTTTCTCACCCGATCTCATCATTTACCGCCGAGAACAACCACCACCTTCATTTTTCCGTCGCCGGTTACACCTCCGATCGCCAATCTACACATCCGGACCCTAATTCTTCAGTGCCTCGGTTCAACCCGCTACTTTATGAGTTTATTTTGTGGTATTGGATTATTTGATTCGACATTTTCATTGGTGAATAAATATGTGTTGTGATTCTTGCTCGTAGAAATTATTTCGGTCCGCTAATAATTTGCAGGAGGAGATATTCGCCGCGCGCTTTGCTTTGACCCTCCGAGCGGAGGAAGTCATTATAAATTGCCAAATTAATTAACTGTTTTTCAATTTCAAATATTTGCGTGAAGTTAGAATTATCATTGCTCAAATTTATTTGTCGAAATATCGACGATTACATTGCATTTCGGTTCAGATTAGCGTGTCACCCTTGCATTATCACTAGCGTCGTAGGTTTTGTGCACCTATAGCCTACCCCTACATCACCTACCATACTGAACATGATATTCTTCACCAAACCACCTGTGTTCAAACATCTACTCAAAATGGAGTGACCGAACGGAAGAATAAGCACTTATTGGAGGTCGCTCGGTGTTTGTTGATTGTCATGCACTTTCCTAAGTTCTATTGAGGTGATGTTGTTTTGACTGTCGCTCATCTCATTAATGATCTTTCGTCCCGCTCCCTTCACTACGATACGCCTCTTTCCTGTTTATCCCAGACACGCATTGTCCACACCTCACACATCTCTCCTCGCATATTTGGTTCGGTCTGTTTTGTTCATGTCCATACTCCTCATTAAGATAAGTTAGATGATCGTTCTCTTAAATGTGTTTTTGTAGGCTACTCTCCTACCACCAAACGTTATCGGTGTTATCACCCTTCTACACTTCGCTTCTACTGCACTGTTGATGTTACTTTTCGTGATGGGGAGTCGTATTTTGGTCCTTGTCAGGTGGAGATGGGTAGTGATATTGACGGGACCTTCAACTCTCCGCTTCTGATAATTGCTTCTCCACACATTCCTCCTCCACCAGCTCCTATTTCTCCAAGTACTGTTCCTCCCACTTCTATTCCTCCTATATTACATACATACTCTCACAGACCTCGTATAGCCGAGCAAGTGCCGTCCGTGGATGTTCCACCAGTGTCGGTGCCCGCTTATGCTCCAGATTTGGATGATGACCTCCATGCTCCTCTCGCTTTGCTTAAAGGTAAGACTAGTGGTACCAAACACCCATTTCTAATTACATTTCTTACCATCACCTCTCTCATGCTCACAGAGCTTTTATCTCATCTCTTTCCTCCATTGTTATTCCTAAGATATGGCAGGAGGTTGTTCAAATACTCGAGTGAAAACAAGCTATGAAAGAAGAGATGTGTGCGTTGGAAAAAAATGAAACATGCCAATTTGCGAGTCTTCCCCCTGGGAAGCGAGCAGTTGGATCACGCAGGATTTTCTCTGTTAAGAAAAATCAAGATGGAGTGGCGGAGCGATATAAATTGTGCTTGGTCACTAAGGGTATACCCAAACCCAAAGAATTAACTACCAAGAAATCTTTGCCCTTGTTGCAAAGATAAATTCTATTCATGTGATCCTCTCTTGTGCTGCATGTCTAGGGTGAGAGTTATAAAAGATTGATGTCAAAAATGCCTTATTGCATGGTGATCTGGAAGAAGAAGTCTACATGACTATCCCACATGACTTTATCAAAGGAGGGCCCAATGGAAAGGTCTGCAGTCTACAGAAATGCCAATATGGACTAAAACAATCCCCCAAAGTCTGGTTTGGACGGTTTTAAAAAACATGCAACAACTACATTATACTCAAGGACAGGCTGATAATACCCTCTTTATCAAGAGGAAAAGAACTCAAATATCGATACTCATTGTACACGTAGATGACATCATCATTACAAGAGATGACCTGGAAGAAATCATGCATTTGAAAGAATAATTGGGCAAAGAATTTGAAGTCAAAAATCTGGAAAAGTTGAAATACTTCTTGGGATTGAAGTAAAAAGGTCACGAGTGGATCTTCATCTCTCAAAGAAAGTATACCCTTGATCTTCTGAAGAAAATTTGTATGCTTGGGCGTGCTTCCGTGAATACGCCTATTGAGGCTAATCATAAGATTGATGCAAATACTAGTGGGGAGAAAGTTGACATCTCAAGGTACCAACAATTGGTTGAGAGACTCATATACTTATCTCATACTCGCCCAGATATTCGCGTGGATGTCCAGTATATTCATATTCCCACAACGTAGGTCGGGTGTGGATACCTTACGAAGTCCTATTCTGTTCTAGCAAATCAACCCTTATAGTGTTTCATGTATTGGGCTGACAGCCTATGTTCCCGGGACAATACGACACGACACGACACGCGACTCGTCAATTCTCAAAAAATATCATCCGACACAACAGTATATTAAATATTCATTTTTTATAATTATGAAAATCCTAAAATATTTAACATAACAATAACAAATATTTAAATAAGTTAAGGTTTAAATATTACTCATCAAATATTTAAATGCAAAACTTAACAAATGTTGAGATACCTTACGAAGTCTCCAGAACGTGGGATTCTGTTCTATGCAAATCAACCCTTAAAAATTGAAGTCGGTTTACTCAAATGCTGACTCTCCGACACCGACACGCTGGGCTGAGTGTCGGTGCTTCAAGTGACAGCCAAGACAATAAAAAAAATATATGATCGGGTATTGATCATTTGTGGGTAAAAATCTTGTATCTTGGAAGAGCAAAAACAAAATGTTATTGCTCGCTCAAGTGTCGAAGCAGAGTATAGGGCTATGACACAGAGTATGTGAGGGGTTGTGGTTGAAGACAATTCTCCAGAATAGAGAACTCCACGTGAACAAACCTGTTACAATCTATTGCGACAACAAAACCACCATCAATGTTGCTCACAATTCGGTTCAATATGATAAGACGAAATATGTGGAAGTGGATAAACATTTCATCAAAGATCACCTAGACAAGGGAAATATCTGAACACCCTTCGTGAATTCTCGTGATCAACTGACTGACGTCTTCACCAAGGGATTAAGCTATGACAACTTTATGGATGATACAGTCAAGTTGAGAATGATTGATATATACTCCCAACTTGAGGGAGAGAGTTGAATATACATATTGTATTTTAGTTTGTTATTTTTTCACTATGCATTACACGTGATATGTCACGTGTTTCTTATCATATATATGTATGCTTGCCCTCGTGTTAAGGCACGATAATAAAATTTTCGCTCGCTCGATTCAACCTACTGATGGGTTGCAGACTGATCGAAGTATCTCGGTGATTGTCGATGTAGAAAGGACAACTTCACACGATATCGAAAGATCTTTAGAGTATTGCAGGATGTTTGCTATAAGATCCAACTGTGGATCACGAGGGAAAAATCATTGCAAGTGTATTTGATGAATGTCATTTAAGGAAGGCTTTCCAAGTTAGACTTGGATCGTCCAATGGTTTTTACCCTACTTTGAGGGTTTTCTACGCATACAACTTTTTATTCCTGACTTTGATTGGTTTGTTTGTTGGGCTTTTTACACGCGGTTGTTGCAAGTATCTCTGCTCGTATCTTCACATCCACACAGGACTGGAAATAATTTTCCCAACACAAATGAAAGTTGAGAGTGATGGTGTTGATGACCAAACATTTAGCGCTATATGTAGAAATATTTAAAAATCTAAACTTAGTTATGATGGCATTTTTCTACACTTTAAAATGGAAAATTCATTTAAAAAATAAAGGAAATTGACTGCAAAAACCATTAAAACGATTGGTAAAAAAAGTAAGATGAATAAAAGAATAAACCACACAGACCGTTCCCTTTCCAGCCTGAAACTCCGTTCTAAGGTTGGAATGATCCCGGGATGACAAATATGTACATAAAGCTTCAGTAAACTTGTTATTTCCTGCAACAGACACAGTAAGAATGCATCAGAAGAGAGAATAACATACAACCGTCAGAAGAGTAAAAATTATAAGGGGAAAAATGAAATCACCGGAGAATAATTTGTCAATGGCTTCATAAACAAACACAAGGCTAGGCCTTGCAATGCTTACGGCAAATGAAAAGCCTGAAACCCCCTTGATCTCCTCACGGCAAACAATAACCTGACCAAAGAAAAATGTCACTGAGAGAATTGTAAAGATAAATACTAGGTTAAGTCAAATATGAGAAGAAAACAATGAGGGAAATGAACGAAATCAACACATCGAGATACTTTAGAACACTTACAGCATCCCTTGAAATCATACTGTGTTTAAGTAAAGGTGAACCCAGTGACTCCCTAATGGATTTTTCCTGGAAATGGTTTGAGAGAAGGATATTGCATTTCACTTTAAAGTATAAAAGAATTTAAACTTCTAATAAAACCATACCTGTGACTTCACAATTCTATCTAAAGCTAGTTTGTCATTGTCTAATGACTCATAGAAAACTTCGACCAAATCAGTGGGTTCCAGTCCAGCTTTTTTTCGCAGTTTCTGGATTCTGTTAATTACCTGAATGAAATTTTAGACGAATTAGCAGCATCAATTTAAATATACTAACTATAAATATTTACTAATCATAAGAGGATAAAAGTGTAAAAATTTGACAAAATAAACAATTAAATTACAAGCCCATTTTTAGCACTAGCCCACTATGCACATGTTGTAAAAAAAAAAAAAGAAATAATTCCAAGTAAGAACCTCCTGGAAATAATTACAGCCAAAGATGATATCCCAAACTCAGACAATATTTCAGACTAAAAACACGTAAAATTCACCCTTGCTCGAAATTACCTCACGTGCAATTCCAGCTTCAAATAAGGATTCATCAGGTCGAAGATCCAATATAACAAGGACATCACCTAAAAGAGTTCAACAATTAGCAAGCAAACATGACATCTAATATGCTCTAAAGATGAGTATAAAGAATTTAAATTACCATCTCCAGCAGCATCCATATCTGTTTTACTAATGTTGTGAGGTCTCTGAAATTCACGTAAAACCTGAAACATACGTGACTTCGTAATTATTCTAGGTGCAAATAAATAAATAAAACAAACGATAAATATTGATAACAAATTGTTTTTTTCTGCAGGTAAGAAGACAAATATAAGAGGAATCAAAAGGGAATGAATACACAAACTGTTAGCTACTATGGTTGGAGAGGGAAGGGATGAGAAGAAGGGGAAAGAAGAAGAGGGATGAATCTTGCTCCTAAAGCTCCTGCCTAATAGTTCTTACTTCTCGATCCCTCAAATGAAAGACAAGTCTAGGCTTATAAAGTGCCTAGTAACAATATATGCAAGAGCAATGGTAAATAATCAACGGCTCGAGATACATGTGTGAAAATAGAATATAACGACGACAGGTGCACTATGCTCGCACGCACTACTGCAGAACGTTCGTAATCGAGTTGGGATCTGTGTCCGAGCCGCCTTGGTCTCGACATCGACATATGCGTTGTGTCCTCGTCCTTCACCCTCTTTCGTCTTCGTAACAATTGCCGCCCTCTAGAAAATTCACTTTGTCCTCAAGGCCGAAGTAACGCTCTGAACCCACAGTAGCCGGGATGGTGGAGTGGCGGCCGGATAGTTTGGCACGACATCGTCCTGCAGGTGAGCGACAAAGTTGACAGCCATTGGATGCAGAGGAGTGAGGGCCATGGTCGGGCGGGGAAAGGACACCGCCCCAACAAAGAGGAAAGGAACTCCCACTTAAGGAAAGCGCATCGCCATGCGAGCCTAGTTGACATACACAGCACACAAGGTACGAAGCCACACGACGTCGATAATGACGTCAAGGTCACTAAGCTCGACGTAATAGAAATTTGCATGGAGAGGGCAGGGGCTCACAGTCAAATGCAAGTATGGGAAGTATACCCCACTGGTAGCGCGGCGATTTAAGCCCAACTAAACCGCGAGAAGAGCAGGAGACAAGCGAATATCGAACAGTGTCACCAAGCGCGGGGAGATGAAGTTGTGACCAACCCCACTATAACCAACATAGTCAGGGTAGTTCCATACATGGACCTAGAGAACGTCATAGTGAGGAGGCCAAAGAGGTCGCCAGTCGCAGAGCACAAAAGTTCAAAACGATGCATCCGCGCGTGGGGTCACGTGACGGCGGGGGAATCATTGCCCTCGAGGGCTTCGAAATCCCCCAGGGTGATCTCGAGGTCTTCCTCACCAATTGTGATGCGGAGCTCCTTCAGAGGATATTCATGAGTCAGAGAGTAAGTCTGTTTACAACGAAAACATAGGCTCTCAGTGCAAAGGCCGTGATACTCAAGGTTATTCATCCGAGAGCGGTGCAGTGGCCGAAAAGCTAGGCCGAGCCACGGGGGAGCTGTGGTATGCACCTGGGGTGGCGTCCTGAAAGGTGTAGAAGGGTAAGAAACCAGACAGGGCATCAAACTCCCTGGAGGCTGGCTGGTATCGACAAAGGGAACATTGACGTCCGCTTCTACCAAGTGGGTGAGGTCCATGGCCTCAACAACAGAGGGCAGGTGATGTGTGTAGAGGAGGACACGAATCTGCAGGAGGAGCCCATGCATGAAGAAGCTGAGGCAGTGGTCAGGGGGAAGATCGGTCACATGCGTAGCGAGAAAGATGAATTCGCTGATGTAGTCGTCGAGGGGGACCGTTTGATGAACAATTCAGCTAATTCATTTAGCAAGATTTGTACAACATAAGCACCTTCAGGTTTTAATAATCTATTGATGTATAAAGAATGTGTAAATTCATTTATGTTTATTGAAAAGAAGCCAACTAAGAAGAGAATTGCTCTGTACTCTACTTCTGTACTTGACTTTGCTACAACAATTTGCTTCTTACTTCACCAACTCACTAAATTCCCCCAATAAAGAAACAATATCTGGTAGTGGATTTTTGCAACCTTAACATCCAATGAAATCAACATCCAGTGAAATCAACATCCATGAATGTTTCAACATTCACATGCTTGTTCTAGGAAAATATATTTCCCGTCAGGGAGACTTCTTCAGGTACAATAACCCTCGTAGAGCGGCTTCCTGATGTCTCAAAGTGGGAGAATGCATGTATCTCCACAGGATCCCTACACAATACATGATATCAGGACGAGTGTATGTGACGCAGAAAAGCCTTCCCACTAATCTCTGATAGCTTGGCAAGTTTTTACTTTCTCACCATTATTGCCTTCATTGATTTTACAGTTTACTTATATGGGGTTATCTGCTGGTGCATATCAATGTTTCTTTTAGGAGATCCAAGACATATTACCTTTGATACATCAAGATTCCACAATTTAACCTTGCAATTTCAATTCCTAAGAAGTATTTCAACTTCCCTAGATCATTAACTTCGAACTCCTTCCACAAACGTGCTTTAAGCCAAGTGATTTTTTCCAAATAATATCATATGATAATAATATCCCAATGTGAATATTGGCTCTCTCTATTTTCCCCTTCACAAAGAGACTATGATTAGAGTGACCCTCTTTGTATCTAAATAGAATCATGACTTTATGGAACCTTCCAAACCAAAATCCAAGGGACAGTTTCAAAACATAAAGAGATTTTTGAGTTGATAGGCTTTCCCTTCCGATCCTCTTTTTAAAATCCGACGAAAACTTAATGTATACCTCGTCTATGAGATCAAAATGTACACAAGTATAATTTTACATTTAGTTGATGCAATTCCCATCCCAAGAATGCAACACATGATAAGACAATGTTGATTGAATTCATCTTGGTCACCAACACAAATGTTTCATGATAGTCAACTGTCAACTCGGGAGTTCTTTCATGATAGCCAACTCCAGGAGTTCGAGTATATCCCTAGGAGAGTAGCCTTGCTTTGTATCTCTCTACAACCCACTCTGGATTTTGTTTATGTGAAAACACTCATTTTGACACAAAAGTTATATTTTCATATGGTAGAGGAGATAGTTCCCAAGTATGGTTTTTTTTCTAATGCAATCATCTCTTCCCCCATTCCCAAGGGTAGGCGTGCTGATTGGTATAGAGAAAGGAAGAATAATATGGGGCCACAATTGGAAGAGGAATATTGAGAGCATTGACATCAATGTTCATCTTCCGCTGACGAGAGCCAAAAAATTGTTCCCCTTTGCAGAATGTAACATCCATGATACAAAAGAAGTGTTGAGAGAAAGGATTGCAGCGACGACACCCTTTCGTAGTGGATGAGTATCCAACAAAAATGCATTTGTAGGAATGAGCATCAAATTTATCACAGTTGAGTTGATGAAATGAAAAATAGACACACATCCAAACACCGGATGAGGAGATGAGATGTGTGGACGACACATTTGATGGACAAATGAGGGATAGGGGAGACATTGCAAAAAACTACACGAGAGACTGTTAGTAAGGTATGCCACAGTGAGAATAATTTCACCCCAATAAGATTTGGGAAAAATCCATGTAATAAGAAAACACAGTGAACTTCAATTGTCGTCGTACCCTCCCTCCAATTGTCGCCGTACCTTCTGATACAATGTTAGAAATGTAACTGTATTTGTATTGACACTTGAAAGGGACCAAAAGGTCTTACATATATAGGAGAAGAGCATGGGGAGAGAGCCCATCTAGACAATGTGGGACTAAAAGAAAAGAACAATAAATGCAATATTAAATACAATATTTAACACACCCTCTCAAACTCACGGTGGATCATGAACCGAGAGTTTGCTAATGAGATAACAGAATCTTGCAGTTGTGAGAGACTTGGTGAGGAAGTCTGCAACTTGTTCTTCAGAGGCAATGAACGTAGAGAGATAGTGTTGGCAAGGAATTCCTGACGAGTAAAGTGACAATCGATCTCAATGTATTTTGTCCGTTCATGGAACACCGGATTGGAGGCGATTTGAATGGCGCTTCGATTATCACAGAATAAGGGAGTGGGTCCTGTTATTTGCACACCAAGATCACGAAGAAGACAACGGAGCCAAACTATTTCAGCAGTGGT
The DNA here is from genome assembly GCA_039513925.1 of Platanthera zijinensis. Taxonomy (NCBI): domain Eukaryota; kingdom Viridiplantae; phylum Streptophyta; class Magnoliopsida; order Asparagales; family Orchidaceae; genus Platanthera; species Platanthera zijinensis. The sequence goes on along the minus strand of CM077084.1, from coordinate 50,465,697 downwards.
GGAAGCCATGGCACTATACTCAGCCTCCGTGCTGGAGCGCGCAATGGATTCCTGTTTCTTACTACGCCAGGAGATCAGAGAGTCGCCCAGAAAAATGCAGAACCCAGTAGTGGAGCGACGAGTCATAGCATCCCCCGCCCAGTCAGCATCCGAAAATGCTCGGAGGGTGAGTGGCGAAGTGGCAGAGAGAAATAACGAGCGGCTGACAGAGGCGCGAAGATAACGGAGTATCCGGAGGACCGCGACATAGTGAGCTAAGCGCGGAGCTTGAACAAATTGACTGACGAGCCTAACAGCGTAAGCAATGTCCGGCCTAGTCATAGTGAGATAGACTAACATCCCGACAAGGCGCCGATAGCGGGAGACAACGGAAAGCGGTTCCCCATCTGTTGGAAGAAGTTTCAGATTGAGCTCAATTGAGGTGTCAACAGTGCGGTTGTCAGTGAGAGCGGCCACAGAGAGAATATCCGAGATGTATTTTTGCTGAGATACAAGAATGCCGCGTTTGGAGCGCGAAATATCTAACCCAAGGAAGTAACGAAGGGGGCCCATGTCCTTCATCTCGAACTGACTGCGTAGGTGTTCCTGAAGAGAGGCAATGGTGACGTGGTCATCTCCGGTGATAATCATGTCATCCAGATACAAGAGGAGTATGGCGCAACCCTGAGCGGAGGTGCGTGTAAACAAGGCATGATCAGTCTGTCGTTCAATAAATCCAGCTTTTAGAACTGATGTGCGGAAGCGCTCAAACCAGGCACGAGGAGCCTGTTTGAGACCGTAGAGGGCCCGACGGAGGTGGCAGACATGGCCAGGTGGAGCGGAGAGACCCGGGGGAGGTGCCATGTATACAACTTCGGTGAGATCGCCATGTAAAAAGGCATTGGTTACATCCATCTGATGGAGGGGCCAGTTTCGGGCAGCTGTGACCGTAAGTAAGGTGCGAACGGTTGTCATCCGGGCAACCGGTGCAAAGGTTTCGTCATAGTCGATTCCATGTTCCAGTGAAAACCCGCGAGCAACTAAGCGGGCTTTATGGTGCTCAATAGAACCGTCCGGACGAGTCTTAACTTTGAAAATCCATTTGCAGCTGATAGGGGTGACACCATGAGGACAAGGAACGAGATCCCAAGTGTGAGTCCTGCGGAAGGCTTGAAGTTCAAGTGCCATGGCTTGCTGCCATTCGAGTTTTCCAACTGCCTCTTGGTATGACTGGGGCTCCCGGTGTGCGTGGAGAGCGGTGAGGAAGGCCTGAAAAGCAGGGGAATAAGAGGTAGTCGTGATATCAGAGCAGGTTTAATTTTTCGCGCTCGCCTCTCTGCTCGCGCCTTTGCCCTGCTTGCCTGGATCTGTCCAAATTTCTGGCCGAACCTGCACGGAGTTGTCCGTTCCTACCCTCATCTCTCGACCTGTCCGCCTTCACTCGCACTCCAACCCGCAACTCCCGCCCAGCTCCATCAACACCCTCCCTTCAACCAACCTCTCAGTCCGCCAACCTCCCGCAACCCTCCTTCAGCCCGCACACACAGCTCGCACCCCCCGCCAGCTCGCACCCCCGCCTGGCTCGCACCCCCGCCCGGCTCTTCTCCCCATGCTCTTCTCCTATATATGTAAGACCTTTTGGTCCCTCCAATTGTCACTTCTAAGGACACGAATAGTGCAACCAAACCAAGTGACCACCATTTTTTGAAAAAAAAAACTAAAACAATCAATAATGTCACATTTCCGTTTTAATAAGTAAACCTAAGTAGAACGAGAATAACAAACAATAAACGTCACAAACCAACGGTGACTAGATAAAAATACTAGAAGAAATGGCCCCAAACATCCATATGAATAACGAAGTAATGAATACCAAGTTGAGAAATAGATGAAAACACTACAAAAAAAATGCTCACAACAAAAAAGGGCTTAGAGAAGGTGGATCTCGACACAAGGTTCGATGGGAGCTCTCTGAACTTCATGTGATTTGTGTCAAGACAGAAACTGGAGCTCACATACTTACGTGGACTAAATCGCACGACGTAGAGTTACCTCGAAAAGTACTAGGACAATTAGATAAGGGATCACGAGATAATCAAGACACGAGTTCTGAAAGAGCTGAAGGGCATGAATTCCGAAAGAGATGAAGGGCACATGCTGGGCACGATCAGATTTGCATTGGATTTAACCGGCAAGGTTGCGACAGGGTCGGCGATGTAAGAAATTGACCAGTGAAAAAATCACTTTGCTCTATACTAAGTTGAGAATTAGAAGAATATATTATTTATAATCTAAAAACTAAACATTACAATACACCTTTATATACAAACAAAGAGGAGGGACCATAAACAATATTAGACTTGCGGGCCAAAATGAAAGAGGAAAAATATATGGGCCAGTATACAAACTGTAAAATAGTATTTATCACCCAAAAAAACTCTTAGCAGCTGTTACTAATGTATTGTACGAGAGAGAACTGATCTCAACTTATTTATGTGAGTATAATGGATCTAAGATAGCTTAGACAAAGAGAAAAGGGAAGCGAGTTGAAGATAGAGTAAAATATACCAATAATTCTATGTCATAGCATCCCCTTTATAAAAGAAGGTACATTTGTGCAGAAATACTGAAATACTAATGTCCTACATAAAAATAAATCCTCACAAAATAAAAATAAATAAATCAAATATCCCTAAGAATACATCAAACTAACAAAGTAATGAATAATCTATAACCACATCAACAACAGCAGGCATTACTTGATTGCGGAGTTTTTTAGTTACTAACTTGAAAAATATTCATATTCTACAATTCTAAAATTCAGCCACTTTGTCAAAATCATATATTCAGGTTTGATAGAAAAGGTGTTATTCATGTTTTTTGATGTGGACCTTTTCAAATGAACAAATAAACCTATTCCAACTTACCAATACCTTCCTACAGTTAGTCTATATGGATGAACTGAAAGATACAAGAAGAACTGATTATGAGCGTTTAGGTTAACTACAATTACTGAATGATAAGCAAATGCTTAAAGTAAATAATTAACAATATGTGCAACATCAGCAGTTTCAAACAAGACGAGTTGTTCTGGTGATTTTTATTTAGCTGAACTTTTTTTTAGCTTTCCTTCTTAACCCTAAGACTAATGCTCATATACGAAAAACTTCCATTCACTGCAGTGCAAAATAAATTTTTTTTGAGCAGAAAACTCTTTAACAAACTGTTTTTGGCATTGTGTAAAGTGATCAAGATCCAATATAACCCAAACGGTATGTTTAAAGCAATAATATTATCAGAACAATATGTTTATAAGACTTATTTACTTAGTAAGAATCGCAAACGTGCACGGGATTCCCCCATGTGAACTATATGAGATAACGTTGGTACAAGACTGTCACTCCAGCGATGGCCGGACAGCGTCACGTTTGCTAGTATTAATAAAAACAAATACACTTTTTTTTTGTTTATGCTAGTTATATGTATTAACAAAAACCACGCATTCACCGTGTGCTCCATTAGATCAGAAAGATTAAAATAGAAGAGCTTATATTAATTTGATAGTCTTATTCCAAGACCACGACCACCCAGATTTTTCTTTTTAATATAAAATAAAGATATAACGCAAACCTTAATTTCATTGAATTTTAAACTGTGCCCAGAAAATGTAGCTTCTCCAGAGCTTTCAAAAGCTAAAATATCAGCTTGCTTCAATGCTTTCACCTCCTTTGCAACAGCTCCCATAGCCTTTCCAAGCTTTACACCTAAGACACTGGATATACAGAAAAAAAGCAAATTTAACATGATTATGAAAGTTTGTGACTTATATAACAAACAAAAGATATTAAACTGCACCTGTAGTCTGGCTCTGCCCTCAAAGATGTATATTTTAATGGATCATTGCAAGGACGAATTGTTTTCACATTAAGCTCCTCAAGTACATACTTCATAGGTAGGAAATTGTTAGCAACTCAAATCCCTATAAAATCTTTATATAATAAAACAATTTAAATACTAGCACAAAAAGAATGAATAATTTGTATTCTGATGCCCAGAGAAAATATCAAACTAAAGCTTATCTAAAGAAAAAATTATGATCTAATCACATGAGGCAGACAATTGCAAAACAAGCAAATAAAATTTTGAAGCTATTTTCAAGTCCGGAAGAAAGCATGGTCAAAATTTCTTTTTTGATGATATAATCCAAAATAATTTCCAATAATGAACCTGTGCAAGTAATTATGTACTGCAGCTCATGAATAATCAAAATATATGAGGATATATATTGATGGGGGGGGGGGGATTAGCCTCATGTTCGTGATTGATGATGGAGGAGATCGGACCACCACTCGGCGGGACCCGTTTTTGCATAATTGGCAGAGATGCATTGATCGGATCAGCGATCCGAGACAGCGAGGTCGCCTGGAGCATCGTTTTTCATTTTATATGTAGTTTATTTATTTTTTTGGCATGTATTTGAGTGTTTTAGGATACCGGGCGTAACGGACGATCATAGTCGTTCACGTGGGTGCCCAACGACCCCTCTCGTTATAAATAGGGGCAGATGTTCTCATTTTCATTCATTGCAGAGTTTTGTGAGAGATTCAAGATCCGGCAATCTTCGTGGTGCGACGCCGCGAGCCCGGGGTGCGAAACCTTGGTTTTATTTTCAGTTATTCTTTTTTTATTTCTTGGTGGTGGAAAGAGAAAGTGCAAGACAAAGTGAGGGCAAAGAGGGTCAGCTATAAATCACTCTACGCTTGTAGGAATGATGAAAACTTAGCCAGACATAAAGTCGCCAAAAAAGAAGCTAAACAGACAGTAAATAAAACAAGAAGTTAAGTTTATGAAGAATTTTTTAAGCGACTAGATACCAAAGAAGGAGAATATGACATATATAAAATTGCTCGAGTTAGAGAAAGAAAGACAAGAGATTTAAGTCAAATAAAATGCATAAAGGATGAGACAGATACAGTTTTGACGGTTGATGTGGATATTAAAGAGTGATGAAAAAGATACTTTTATCAACTCTATAATGAAACAAAAGAACAATGAATTGAACTTGGAAGAGTTAAGTAAATCAGATAAGTATAAAAACATAACGTTTTATCGTAAAATTCAAGTATCAGAGGTAAAAGATGCTCTAAATAAGATGAAAAATAAAAAGACGGTTGGACCAGACGATATACCCATCGAAGTATGAGAATGTTTATAAAATGAAGGAACTTTGTGGCTTACATGTTTTTTCAATAAGATATTGAAGTCAAAGAGGATGTCAGACCAATAAAGAGAAAGTATCTTGGTACATTTGTATAAGAATAAATAAGATATACAAAATTATGTTAATAACAAAGGAATTAAATTGATGAGTCATACCACAAAACTATGAGAACGAGTAATAAAAAGAAGATTAAAACGAGAGACTAACATCTCAAAGAATCAATTTGGATTCATTCCAGGGAGGTCGACCATGGAAGCTATACATCTCTTGAGGAGACTCATTGACAACTATCGAGAAAGAAAACAAGATTTGCATATGTTGTTTATTGATCTTGAGAAGGCTTATGATAAGATTTCAAGAGAGATCTAATAGAGAGTCTTAGAAAAGAAAGGTGTAAATATATCATATATTGACACAATCAAAGATATGTATACAAATTCAGTGACAAGGGTGAGGACATCTATAGGATTAACACAGGAATTCTCTATCACTGTTGGCTTACATCAAGGTTCAATTTTAAGCACTCATCTCTTTACCCTCATCTTAGATGAGCTCACCAGACATATCCAACAAGCAATACCTTGGTGTTTATTGTTTGCGGACGATATCGTTTTGGTTGATGAGACGCGTGAGGGTGTAAACACAAAACTTGAATCTTGGCGAGATACTTTAGAAAAGAAGGGTTTTAGGTTGAGCAGGGCAAAGATGGAGTATATGGAGCTTAAATTTAGCAGTACAAGGACATGTGACTTTGTTATTAAGTTAGGTGATCAAGATATTTCCCGTAGTGAGTGTTTTAAATATGTTGGATCGATAGTTCAAAAAGAAGGAGGTATTGAAAAAGATGTGACACATAGAATCCAAGCGGGTTGGATGAAGTGGAGAGGCGCGTCAGAGATCTTATGTGATCGTAAATTACCACTAAAACTTAAGGGCAAGTTTTACCATACTGCAATTAGACCCGCGATGCTCTATGGTTCTGCGTGTTGGGCAGTGAATTGTGTACATGAGCAAAAAATGGGAGTTGTGGAGATAAGAATGCTTAGGTGGATGTGTGGACACACGAGATTGGATAAAATTAGGAATGAAAGTATCAGGGATAAGACATGAGTAGCACCAATTGCAGAGAAGATGCGAGAAGCTCATCTAAGATGGTTTGGACACGTACAAAGGAATCCATTAGAGACACCTGTTAGGCATTGTGAGAGTCTAGTCACTAGGCATGTTAAACGAAGGAGGGGTAGACAAATAAAGACTTGGAATGAAACTGTAAGGTAAGACATGATGTACTTAGGCATTAGTGAGATTATGACAAAAGATAGGACACAATGGCGACAAAGGATCTATATAGCCGACCCCACTATAGTGGGAGGCTTGAATGTTGTTGTTTTTATTCTCTTTTTTATTCACTGTTTCCCCTTATTCCCCCTGTGAACCATTCCTGATATCCTACAATCCGCTGTAAAACCGTCATTGTTCATCCCTGCATCGCACGATTCTCGTCCAATCGAAGGAGGAAACTGCCAAATCTCCCATGTTCATCATCTCCTAGCTTGAGCCACTCAACTCCATCCCACGTCCAGTTATATCCCCGTCCTTCCAGTCCAACGCCAATTCAAGGTAGCGTGGATTCATCCCTCTACATTGCCTCAACGACAATCCTCACCGGGAAAACCTTCCTCCCGTGTCCATTTCCAGTACCGTCGGCTCGCCATTTCCTCTATACAGGAATTTGATTCCCTCCCCCGACCACTTCCCGTCTACAACAGGCAATCTACCTCGCCCCCCACGATTTTCATCCAGAAATCGGCTGTAAAACTCCCGTCAATCCTACGCTCGCCTCTCCCTCATCGCCATGCCACTGTATTTCTCCCTCCTGCCTCATCTCCTGTGGTCGATCCTCCAACAAACCACTACAACAGCTCCTCCTTAATCCCTCAACCGCACATTGTTCTTCTTCCCACCTTTTTTTGACACAGAACCACCAACCAGTGCCGTCAGCCATCTTACAGCCACCCTAGCAAATCTCCTTCTGTTGAATCCCCCACTTACAACGCTAATTCCTTTCATGCCCAACAACCCCAAAATAGTGTTCCTTCTCTACAACCACGACATCCTCTTGTGGAGCCACGTGCACCGCTACCGGCACCGGATTCCTTATGCCTTGTGAGTATCAATTAATGTATTATGTTCTTTATTGTAGATGAATATGTCGTATCTGTTTGGGTACTGAGATTGTTAGTGCGGTTCAATTTCTTTGAATTCTATAAAACTTATTTGTGTAATTTGTGATAAATAGTACCTCGTGCAAAGACAAGTGTGATCTTGGTTAAGCTCCAAAAATTACAAACTCACAATGTTTAGATCCAGCGTAATTCTTATAATTACATTTTTCTAGCATTTGATTCCGACTTAATTGAAAACAAGCACGCATTATTTAGGTCTGGCTTAATCACATTCATTTCGCACATCCACATAGGAGTGCATTAGCGTGTCGGCACATTCATTTTAACAAAGGACAGTCCTGCGTCACATATATTTCTCAGAAAGAAAAATGGGATAAATTGGTGGGTAAATCCAAACAAATATTTTAAAAAGCTTTCCTAAAAGAAATAGGCAGTAAACACAACATAAGGATATTTGGAAGAAATTTTAATACTCTCTATAGATACAACGACAACAACACCCAAGCCTTTATCCCAGTATAGTGGGCTCGGCTATATGAATCCTTTGTCTCCATTGTGCCCTATCTTTAGTCATAATCTCACCGCATGTGGGATAAATTTGAAAAATACCAACAGTTTTTAATCGTCGACATAGGAAGGCGTCCGAGGATATGGGGTGGTAGCTTCCACCGCCCAAAACATGCCTGACTACAATGCCTCGTTATAACTACACAACTGACCTTTTAGAATATCAAAGACTATCCAATATAGATAATGGCCAACATCACATAAAAAAGGAGACAAATTTCATAGCAAATAAAGGTAATTTCTTGCAACCAAAAATGATTAAAACGTTGACGAGTATTTCACAAACCTCTCTAAGTCTGACAGTAATGTCTTCAAGAAATCCATCATCAGGGTGAACAACAACCATCTCTCTTAAGATAAATAAAAAGTGAAATAAGAAAAAAAAGGAAAACAAAGAAAAAATATTAGGAAATTTGTAATCATGCCTTAGCGGTGTTTTAAGAGGTTTGTTGTTCCTCTCGCGAATGTTTCTGGCAAGATCAATAATGATCATCATCCTTGTAACACTTTGTTCAATGCGCTCATCCCTCTACAAAGTTATATATGTATTGTTCTATTATTATTAGAAAATCAAATATAATGGATGAGCGCTATCCATGAGATTTCTGTGTTTAGTAGTACCTCTCCACTGGCAGAAGGGAAACCACAGTAATGAATGCTGTCCTCCAATCCACTGGAAGCCTTCCTCAAGTTTTGGAAAAGAGTTTCAGTGAAGAAAGGTGTAAATGGGGACATTGCCATGCATGTTGTCAAAAGAACCTGCAAAAGAAATTGAGTCTAGTTAAGCTGATGGAATGTTCAGCATATGTATTGCCTTTGATCTCTAAAGTGGGGTCATAAGGTCAAACCCTTGCAAAGAGTTTAACTAAGAATTCCAGCAAGCAAGTTTACAAAATCAACAATGGGTTTAACATATTGAGAAACATGAATAAAAGTAATCAACAGTAGCGAGAATGTGTAAGGAAGGCACTTGAATTGGGAAATTGGTTATAGCACAAAACTAGCTTAAAAAGCTCAAATTTTGCATCAGATAAGATCCAAAGTAATAGAGGGTCGTGACACGTGTCTGCACGGATTGGGCTAGGAAATGACGATCAGAGTCATTCATCATGTGAGGATTGACGACTTGTAATTTTAGTTATTTATATATAATGTGCATTTTATTTTAGACAAGTTGGTATACCTCATGATCATGAGCAGTGCTCTATAAATAAGGATAGAATACACTATTAATAACGATCAAAAGCTAGAGAGAAAATATTGAACTTTTGGTCACATGGTGTAGAAGCCAGAACCTAGGTGCGAAGAATAGGTTTCCCTACCCGACAACCCTTCGATGGCCCCCTTCTCTCCACCCAAGCCAACCACCATCACCTATCACACCACCTAGCAAGTTACCACTCCTTGGCTAGACCTCCTCCTTCACCTACCAGCAATCCTCCACAACCACCCATTAACCTCAGAACTACCCCCACTATCCAATAATTACCGCAATCTCCACTAACTATAACTACCTAAACTCACCTCTACTACCAATAACTCCTCATAACCACCCCACCTTCTGATAACTCCCCCAGCTCTCTCCATATAACCACCCCCACTTTCCCATAACTCCTCCAACTCTCTCTATCCTCTAGATTCACAGAATAAACTCACTTTTCCCCAGACGAGGGGTTCCTATAGTCCAAAAACTTCTCAACTGTGTGTGAACCCTATCCAGCCCATCCGAACCCTCCTACAGCCCTCCTGTTCTTCCCAGTGCTTCTCCCAGCCCAACCGAGCCCCTGTTGTGCTACTCAGGAACAAACCAACAGTTCAATAAGCCCTCCCCACCAAGGTTGTCAGGATCGCGATCCAGATCATAGGATCTTACGATCCTACGATCCAAATTTTGTAAATCGATCCTGATTTTGCAAAGCGATCCTCGATCCGACCCTACTATCAGATCCGATCCTACCTCAAAACGATCTCATCTAGGATCTCGATCCTGACAACCTTGCTCCCCACAGCCCAAATATTCTCCTACACCTTGCATAGAGCCTCCCCAGCTCCATGGATTCCCCCAGAACCAGCCCAAGACCTCCTAGCTTCTCAATTTGCAACCAACATGGAACCACCACCCTCCCAAGCCTTCTGCCTCCATCCAGAACTCCGTCGATCCTCATACAGTGCCTAGGTATTCATTATCCACCCCCACTTCCCCCACAACAGCCTCTCCAACTCCACCATAACCTCCGACCTTCTCCACATCCCAAATGCAGTTCACCACCTCCTTCCTGGACACTCATTTCACATAGACGGCATTGTTCGTCGAGGGATACCACCACTGGATATCCAAAGTTACATCCTCCATGCTTCTCTTTCCCAAAGCTATCTATCCGTTGTTTTCAATTTGAGGGTTTTAAATTTTGTTGTTGTTCTTATTTCTTATGGATATTCTCTGCTAACACTTATACCATGGTCTGCAGATCTTGATTCATTTAAGCATTTTGTTAATTCATACAATTTATCCTGCACACTCATACTTTATTCCCTTACTTAAAAATTGCACTTTTTTGTGGTTGTTGTAAGTCTATTTGTAAGCTTCTTTTATTGCAAGCTTACTTGGCACTAATGTAGGCGTTCTACATACCACTAGACCATACCCTACATCACAAATCGGATCATGTATCACATAAGCATAGACAATTTGAAGATCAAAACTACTTTGAATCCAATTCCAAGTCTGGCATTAACATCTTAGAGTGCTGATTCAATTATCCTCAGCAAGATCAGGTGCAAGTGTGTGGTGCTTGTATATGTATAACAAATACCTTGAGGTAGAAGATCTTCTTGGTTCTTGCAACTGACCTACTAAATGCATAGCACAAACTTTGAATAGCGTAAGTTTAAAAGCCGACCATGTATCACATAAGTACAAACCACTTGCTCGATCAAAACTACTTTGAACCTGATGCCAAATCGGCTATGAATGGCTTAGAATAATGACTTGGATAATCTTGTGCATATCTGGAGAACATGAATGTATGCAGTGCTTGTGTATGTAAGCATAAGGCTTACGAAGTTTAGTTGACTATAATTAAGGCTGAGCATATATTCGAAACTCGAAAGTCGCTTGAATATTGAGCCGAATTAGAATCGGTTAAAATTGAATCGACTCAAATTGAGTCGATTCAATTGCACTCGAATATGATTTCTAGTTGATTTTGAGCTAGCCCCAAATAACTCAAAATATGATTCGAATCGACTCGATTTGTTAAAAAATAATATTTATTTATTAATATATTTCTATTTCAAAATTAAAATACTAAATTTTAAACCTAAATAAAAAGATTGAAGAATTTAAGTATTTCATTTGCTAAATTTTGAGGTTGCCCAATTTAATTTCGAGCCAACTAGAAATAAAGAGAAAAAATGCTAAATTCGAGCCAGCTCGGAATCGAGCCATTTTGAGTCGAGCCGACTCGACTCAAAATTGAGTCGATTTCGAGCCGAGCCCAAATTGCTTGAATTTGACTCGATATCATCCCTACTAATAACTGTAATTGTCCTATTAGATCTGCAAACTAAGGCTTCATTTGGCGCCGCATTTGGAGTAAACGCCGCCGGACAACGGGAAAAAAAATGCTGTCCGGCGACGTTTGCTCCCGCAGCAAGGGAGAAAATCCCCGCAAACGGAGCGTCTCGAACTCCCGCCTCCCCCCTCCGGTCCCAAAGCTCCCTTCCCAGATGCCGGTCCACGGCGCCACCGCCGCGCCAAACAAGGCCTAAGAGTTGGGTACCGGACCACCAGAACACTATCTAATGCCATCCAAACAAATAATAATAATAAATAAAAAGCAAGACACCTATTAGAAGACATAAGGATAAATGATGTAAAGCCTCTTTCTCCTATATACGCCTCTTTCTTTCTTCTCTTTTAGTCCCATATCTATTGTATAGGATTCTTCCTTCCTCTCTCCTATATATTTGTATTCTCTCTTGTATTTGATATATGAAAGAAGTATATACAAGGTTCGCCTTTTGTTTTCTACATGGTATCAGAGGGAATCGGTCAGGCCTGTTTTCTAACCGCTCGGCTTCCATATCCGCTCGGTTTCTCTTCTTGATCGGGCGGCTTGGTCTTCCGCCTGACTTTTTCTTTTTTTTAACCGGACGGTTTGTTCTTGCGGCCTTTCTTGTTCTAACCGCGGCTTCCCGCACGGTCTATTGTATTTTCTGACCGCTCCTCTTCCTCTCTCTCGTGGCCTCCACCTCATCTTACCTCCCCCCTTTTATAAACCTCTCGGTCTGGTGGGCCCTTGCCCCTAACCGATCGGTTTCTTCTTTCTTCCCGCTCGGCTTCTCGCCTTCTCGCTGCGGTTTCTTCCTCTACCAGCAATCTCTTCTCTGATCTTATCGCGCGACTTCGTTCCTTGTCGCTGGTGTTATCACCGAGACCGCGTGGTTTTCCTTACCGTTGCTGCTCTCCTACCCGCTGCGGTCTCCCTTCTTCAATCTCTGCGGGCGCCCCGCTTGGCGCTCTCCTGGCCGTTGCGGCTTCTCTCCCGTTGCGAGCTCCGCTCTTGGTCGCAGCATCTTTCCTTGTCGTTGGTGTGCTCACTGTGACCGTGCGAACTTCTCGCGCGGTTTCTTCTCTGCTTATTCACTCCGACTTGTCTTGTCGATCGCGGCCTCTCCTCTCTGCTGAGGGCTCCGCATATTGATCGCAACATCCTCTTGCCGCTGGTGTGTTATCACTGTGACCGTGCGACTTCTCCTCGTGTCTCGGCGTGGCAGTTTCTTCAAGCTAACCGCTCCGCATCTTGGTCGCGGCCTCTTGCTGCTGGTGTGTTGACATCGGGAACGTGCGGCTTCTCTTGCTCTCTAGTCTTGGCGGCTTCTCTTCTCTTACCACTCCGAATCTTGGTGCGGTCAGTCTCTCCCGCCCGGTCTTGTGCCTGTTCGCTGGCCTTTGTTCTTTCTACCCGCTGCCGCTCACAGTTCTACCTGCCGCGACCTGTTTTTTTTGCTACGGGCTCCCTTCTACTTCCTACCTCTCACGCGATCTCCTTTAGTCGCGTGGGACCTCGTCTTACCGCTGGTGCCCGCGCGGCTTCGTTTCTCGCTGCCCTCATCGTTCTTCCGGAGTAGCCGTTGGTTCTGTCCAACAAGCCGCCTGCATCCTTGCCGCCCGGCTTCTGTGCCTATTCGCAGCTCAGGATTATGGCATCTGGTTCCACCACTACTGATGATATTACCGCGTTGCGTACTCAACTCCATCAACTTCAAGAGGTGGTTAGTCGCTCATCTGGCTTTGTGGCCTCGATCTTCAAGAACGGTATATTATTCTTCTCACACAACTCTCCCTGGATAATAGACTCGGGTGCTACACATCATCTCTCTCCGCACCAGCCACCCAAATACTTAGATACTGCTTAACCCAAGCACATCACCGTGGCCAATGGTGACAGGATCCCGGTTTCTGGCGCTGCTCATCTGCCTCTTACTCCGTCTCTCTCCTTATCCTTGGTTCTTCACCTCTCTGTTAGCCGTCTTACGCAAGACCTTGATTGCTGTGTTACTTTCTCACGCTCTTCCTTTGTGGTGCAGGATCGACTAACGCAGAATATACTTGGTAGATGGCTACTGTCTAACGGGCTATATCTTCTTGATGTTCCTCCCACTGCTCTCACTACAGTCTCCACAACTGGTTGGCATCGTCGTATGGGGCATGCCCCTCTTCCAATTCTCAAGAAAGCTCTTTCTACTGTCTCTCTTCAAGAGTTCTTTTGTGAATCGTGTATTTTCGGCAAACAACACCGTGTCTCTTTTTCTCCTTCATGTACCTGGAGCGATGCTCCTTTATCCTTAGTACATTCTGATATCTGGGGGCCCTATAAGGTCCCTAGTGTCTTTGGGTATCGATACTTTGTTACCTTTATCGATGATTACTCACGGGTAACCTGGTTGTATTTACTTTGTGATCGTACCGAACTCCCAACCATGTTATGTACGTTTCTTACGGAAACTCGCACTCAGTTCTCTACCTGTGTCAAAACTCTTCGTACAGACAATGCTCGCGAATATACTGGTCGCACCTTCTCCAATCTATGCACTGAGTTTGGTATTATACATAAGACTTCATGTGCCTACACCCCTCAACAAAATGGCATCGCGGAAAGGAAAAATCGCCACCTCCTTGATGTGGCTAGATCTCTTATGATTCAAGCAGGTTCCTCCCCTCTATTGGAACTTTGCAGTCTCTATTGCTTGTCACCTCATCAATCATATGCCTTCGTCTGTCCTCAACTTTGTGGCACCCATTACTCTCCTTTTCCCATCCACGAATCTCTTCTCTCTCACACCTCGTGTCTTTGGGTGTACCTGTTATGTCCACCATCTTAGTCCTTCCACTGACAAGCTTGCCCCTCGTGCTAACAAAACTATGTTTGTTGGGTACTCACGCATTCAGAAGGAGTATGTCTGCTTTAATCCTATCACTGGAAAGGTGGTTGTGTCTGATGATGTCTCCTTTCATAAAGACCAACCATATCACGCCAGTCCTTCTGATCCTCTTCTTCCTCCTCCGCTACCTCGACCCATCATTCTCGTAACGTCTCCGCTTCCACCACTTCACCCTACTCCTCCTCTGCTTCCGATTCCTACATCACCACCAGTACCCTCCAAACCCGTCCCCTCCAAACCTCCTATCATTGAAGTTTACACTCGTCGTCCTCCACGTCCAGCTACCCAGCAACAGCTTCCCTCTACCGGTGTGATCTCGCGGCCTGTTGATCCAGCATCCTCCTCGACGACTCATCCCTTGGCCAATTATGTCTCTCTACATCGGCTCTCTCCACCTCTTCTTACCTTTGCTCTCTCTCTCCTCTATCTCTATACCTAACTCTGTGCAGGAAGCTCTCTAGTATTCGGCATGGCGTACCACCATGGATGAAGAAATGACTGCTCTGTGGGGTAATCATACTTGGGATCTTGTGTCTCCTTCTCCTGGCCACAGTTGTGTTAGTTGTGGGTCTTTACAATCAAACATGCCGCGGATGGGACAGTTGATCGCTTAAAGGCTGGGTTTGTGGCACGGGGTTTTACTCAACAGTACGGGCTTGATTATGAGGAAACGTTCTCCCCAGCCGTGAAATTAAATACGGTTCGAGTCTTGCTCTCCTTAGCTGTTCATCGCCACTGGCCCCTCCACCAGCTGGATGTCAAGAATGCCTTTTTGAATGACGATCTTCTTGAAACTGTCTACATGCAACAACCGCCCGGGTTTGAGACCACGGGGGAGTCTCGTGTCTGTTTACTTCGCAAATCCATTTATGATCTCAAACAGTCTCCACGGGCGTGGTTTGGAAAATTCAGCAAGGCTGTTTGTGCGGTTGGCTTCAAACAAAGCTCAGCAGATTCCTTTCTCTTCACTCGTCACCAATCAACGGGAACTATAATACTTCTGGTTTATGTGAACGATATTCTGATCACTGGTGATGACTCCGATGGGATACATGTTAAACGACATTTAAATTCTATCTTTCAAATCAAAGATCTGGGAAATCTTCGATATTTTCTTGGACTAGAGGTAGCACGGCGACCTGATGGCCTTGTCTTATCCCAGCGTAAGTATTGCATTGACCTTCTGGAAGATGCTGGTCTCTCGGGTTGCAAAACAGCGGAAACCCCGATGGAAGTCAACCATATGATGTGTGCTCAAGGATCTGAGGCTGACTCTCTACTTCCAAATCTAGAATACTATTGTCGTCTTGTGGGAAAACTGATATACCTAACCGCTACGCGACCAGATATATCATTTGCAGTTGGAGTGGTTAGTCGGTTTATGCATACCCCATGGGTTTCTCACCTTCAGACAGTGGAACGGATTCTCAGATATCTAAAAACTGCTCTTGGGCAAGGACTTGTGTATAAGCCATCTTCCTCCCTTTCTCTTATTGCATACTCTGATGCGGATTATGCGGGCTCGTTGGATGATCGACGTTCGACTACTGGTTTTTGTATTTACTTTGGAGGAAATTTTATCACATGGCGGAGTAAGAAGCAAACGGTGGTTGCTCGCTCGTCTGCTGAGGCTGAGTACCGTGCGATGGCAGCCGTTACATCAGAACTAACCTAGCTGGAAAGTCTTCTAATGGATTTGGAGTGAGGTTGTCCTCACCATCGACGTTGTTTTGTGACAGTCAAGCTGCAATACATATTGCGAAAAATCCTGTGTTCCATGAGTGAACTAAACATATTGAGGTTGATTGTCACTTTGTTCGGGAAAATGTTCAATCAAAGGTGCTAAAGCTTGAACATGTTCCTGCATCTGGGCAAGTTGCTGACTTCCTTACCAAGGCATTACCTCGCAAATTGTTTTACCAGTTCTTGTTTAAGCTTGGTGCCTACGACTTGTATGCTCCAACTTGCGGGGGAGTGTTAGAAGACATAAGGATAAATGATGTAAAGACCCATTTATAGGCCCCTTTCTTCCTTCTCCTTTAGTCCCACATCTATTGTATAAGATTTTTCCTTCCTCTCTCCTCCTATATATTTGTATTCTCTCTTGTATTTGATATATGAAAGAAGTATATACAAGGTTCGCCCTTTGTTTTCTACGACAACAAATCACATATTTATGATTCATGACAGTATAATGACAAGCTAAACTTGTTAACTATACATTCTGGAGTGAATATAAAAGTCACCGAATTTCATTTCCAAGCTACACCAAGGTGGATAAAGAAAACAAAATTGTGTTCAAGGATGCTAAAGTATTTTATGTAGATTTGAGAAAATCCAGTAAAGAAATTTCAACATTTGCTAGAACTATGAGAGACTTAAAAATCAAGTTAGACAAAAAGTAGTGCAAACTATATAAATATGGACCATACAATAAACTTAATCGTGAAGGAAACAAGACAATAAACATTTCTTTATCATATTCAAATTGAATGTGCTACTAGAATCTATGGTAGTTGAAGTTTAAGACAATCTGCATCCATTAAATATTCTCTCTCATTTCATTTTCCTTCATTAAGAGATATAATTCATGGAAATATTACACACACAAAAACAAATGAGAAAGATCTACTGCCAAAAATAATTAATTCACTGGTAGGTACAAAGAATATCATACATGGTAAAGAGTTGACAGTGATATCCTGCAGTCCTCTTCGCCTGTACGCCCCTTCAATCTCTTACGGTTGAATCTGACGTATATATTTGTAAGATTGTCGATAAACTTCAAAAGATATGGTACCACCTGATGGACAACAGAATAAAGGCCGAGCGTCAGGAAAAATAAAGGTTAAAAGGAAGACCATGGAAGAGCTTTCATCTTGAAAATATATGACACCGTGTCGAGTCGATAAGCATCCATTTCACGGCGAACAAAATGAGCCAAACTTTCTGTAGCGGAATTGATCCACTGGTCAAGCACATTTGAGGAATTCTGAAGAACTGCACGATCCATTGGTGTAAAGGGAGTAAAACCTTCAACCTCAAGTCTCTTTGCATTTTGGACAAGAAATCTATATGCATTATACCAAGGAAGGAAGACGTCTTTCACCTAAATCAAAGTTGGAAATTGAAACAAGTTAAGAAAATCGACAGTGTGAATAAAAAGAAAACATAAAACAGAGAGCATCACAGAATTATAATTCATAATTTTCTATAACAGACAACAGAATACTTACAACAGCATAAACACCTTCTTTTTTGAAACTTAATGATTCTGCACGGACAACAGGGGAATTCATGAGGTATAACCGCAATGCATCCTGCACAAAAAATAAATTATGAATTTCTTAAGGGGATGCACACAACGCTCATGTCACCCAATATCAATAGGACTTGTGAAAACAGCTGGGTATCAAAAATTCCATCAGAGAGGAAAGAAAAGCAGATCTAGCCTGTCAAGAAACAATCACGATACCTCTACAACATGACTTCAGATCCAAGATAACTACGTTATATAATAAAGGTATTAGCGAGATGAACAGTGTCACGAGTGTGTCCGTTGCTCATTTTTTCGGATTTCTGAAAAACCCCTTCACTGAATTTACAATTTTACCCCTGATCAAGAGGAAAAATTTCCACTTTTAATCAAGCCCGCGCACGCAAGAGGCCATCTTGCAATTCAAATTCCGCACGCAACCCAGATAAAATAAAGCATGTGTGGTAGCCCATCCACGAGATGGCCTTTGGAGCCCTCCAGCACAGGCAGAACCCGGAACCCGTCAAAGAGTCACGCACTGAAGGATTTAAGAGCGTGACTCTTTTATACTCTAGAATTCATGTTGTAACAGAGATGTGGGACTAAGCAACATTCGCGCGCGCAATCTTTATAGGTGCGGGGTGCGGATAACGAAAAGCAGCACGAAAAATAAAGCGTACAGATAAACCAAAATAACATAACAATGCAAATAAAGTAATTATGTCGGCGGCACATCTTCGATCTCCTCTAGACGGACCCATCATCGTCTCCCCCCGCGTGCGCACTCGCCATCGTGTCTCGTCGGCATGCGCAACCGTAACAATGCCACTGTTTGGAAAATATACCTTGTCCCCAAGGCAGGGGTCAGAGGGGTGGCAACAGAACTGTTTCTGGGGCAGCCACGTAACTTCGGACTCCAGACAGCAAGACCTAGCAATAGGGACCTCCTGCGAGCCAGAATCCCCCTAAAGGTGGTAGCGGCGATCAAGTAGCTTGGTTGGGTAGTACGGCGCCAACTACCGTCTTTTTTCCGTATTAGAGAAGGCTGGCCTGGTGGCAATCCTGTCGGAGGTTGGAAGACGTCGGCGAGTGCAGTAGAAAACTCTTGGTGGTCCGTTGGGAAAGGAAGCGGCACAATGAACGGGCCTGAGAAGCCCCGCAACACCGCAAAGAGGCCGACGTCCGTGGTACGCTGGATCATGCAGAGGGAGATTGGAGAGCAGAGCGGAGTCACCGTCGAGGTGACATGACTGGCCCTCGTGTAGAAACAACATGGACATGGTCTCCAAATTGATGCACACATCGCCAAGCGTGCGGAGCCAAGCCACCTCCAGAATGACGTCAAGACCGCCTAAGCTGAATGTGTAGAAGTCCACGGTCACGGAACAGGACCCCACAAAAAGAGAGGCGACAGTGCAACGGCCCTGAGTCGGTTGGTGGTGCCCATCGCCCCTATGGACTGTAATATCCCGCGAGGGAACCGAGGAAAGACGAAGTTGCTGCACCAGGTGCTCAGAGATGAGGTTGTGGCTTGCGACGCTGCCCACCAAGATGATGATCAGGCGATCCCGTAGTGTGCCCGAGAGCTGCATGGTTTGCTGGACAGAGATCCCGCCCGTCGAGGCATGGGATAACTCTAGGCGGTGGAACGTAGTCATGGTGGGGTCGAGAGGTGTATCCCCCGTTGAGAGCTCCAGAGCCTCAAAGTCAGCCAGGGTTACCTCAGGGCTGACGTTGTCGATGATGGTGTGGAGCTCCTTCACGACGCACTCATAATTGGGGTAGTAGGGTTGGCAACACCAAAAATAGAGACCCTTGTTGTGAAGCTCATTGTAATCACCATTCGAGATGCGGTGAGGGGCCGGTGGACGGCCCAACCGGTTTACCCAAGGTGGCGGTCGGGGTGGAGCTGTGCCTGGTGGTCACCAAGGCGGCCGAGGCTGGTGGTGGTCGGCCGTAGGAGGAGGTGGTCGGGGGGAGAGGTCGGTTTCCACCAGGCACGCCAAGTCCATGGCGACGGAGACTGTGAGGGTGGTGCATGCAGAGACAAGAGCGGATACGTGGCAGCAGACCCTGCATGAAGAAGCCCAGGTAATGATCAGGCGGTAGCCCAGGGATAAGAGAGACCAGGGCGACAAAATCATCAGCATAGTCGTTTAGGCCGGCTGTCTGGCGGATGCCGCAAAGACGCTCGATAGCGGAGGAGCCGGAGTAGCGGGTGTCATACCGCCAGATCATCACCTGCTTGAGCTCGGGCCAGGAGAGGCACTGGTTCGATTGACGGAGCCACCGAGCCCAGTGGAGGGCCGAGCCATCTAGGACAACCACTGTCGTAGATACCTTCTCGGGAATGGATGGTGGTTTGGTGCCTAGGAGAGAGCCGCAGTCCGCGGGTGGGATGGAATCGGACGCAATGGATACGACGACGACGAACGCTTACAGGGAGTCAATCTTGGAGTGGAGGGCGAGGAGCCCTACACTTATGACTGGTTTGCATAATTGAACTGTTAGACACCGTAACAGTTAACAATGTCGCATCTGGCAGAATCTCTAGACAAGGTCTATGCGTAAAAGATTCCGCAATGAATGAATGCGAGACACTCCTGCCAAAGAGAACCTTGGAGATTATGTTCTGAATCATAAGTATTCCTATATGCATGCTTATATGTTTGAGTTACGCGCTACTGGGAGGGAATACCTAACAATTTAATTTAACAGAAATCAATACCTGTGACCACATTCTCCTCCTCTTTGGCCTCTCGGTGACCAAGACCATAAGCTCTAGGTTGGACTAAACCTCGTCCTGGAACTGGCTTTTGGTTAGCGTACATCAACGACTTTCCTTTATCCACCATACTTGGCCTGCCAACTTCAAATTTTGACTGCAAGACATGTCAGAGTAATGAATTTAGGCTAAGATAGGCTGAAATAATATATCGAGAAGCTTCAGATTTAAAATTATATTACCTAATTACTCGCAGATCCTGGGCGGGAACAAGCAAAATGCCCTGGTTGTTGGCATTTGTAGAAAACTCCGGAAGACCCCAAACAATCACCTAGGTGATAGAGGTTGCACTTTAGGCAGAGGGGATAATCCTTAGCCTCGAGCTGATTCCCCTTCTTATCACCCGACCTCTACTTTTAACTCCAATTCTTACCCTAGTTGCTCCTACTCTGCTGCGGCGGCGACGCTTCATAGGGCCGCTTGGAACGAAAATTGTTGTGCCTCTGAACTCGCTATTGATCGGCGTTGACCATAGTCATCAGCGGTTGCCTTAAAGAGTCACGAAGGCCATCAACGAACAGGTTGCATTTCTCGACCTCGTCACCTTGCATTGAGCCCGCATAGCGAGATAAGTGGGTAAGTTCTCGCTCGTACTCCGAAACAGTATATCGCCTTGAAAGAGCCCGAGGTACTTCTCCTGGAGACTTCGACATGCATAAGGGGGTACAAACCAGTTTGTGAGTGCCGAAAAAAAGTCGCTCCAGGTGAACATATCTGTTGAATGACCTGGCATAGATGTAGGTCGGATTAACACCACACTAGATAGATAATAAATTCTAGGGGAAGAGAAAATTAAACTTGATTTCTTACCGGCAAGATCGTCTGCTGGGCGCTTGATCCACAAAATTTTAGCCTCACCCCGAAGAAGGAAGGTTGTTAGTGGAACCTTCTTATTCTCAGGACACATCATTACATTCAGCAAATCTCTAGTATTCAATATCCAATCATCCATTTCCATTGGGGTTTATTCTCCACTGAAGTAGGAGGGGTGGAGGTCTCTAAAGTCCCTCAACAAATGGTCCATCCCAACCTCCATAGCTGCAGGTGCAGGGACCGGTGCTGGAATCCCTGCAGGTTGGCCTTTTTGAAATTCTAACAATGCTACGGCTACCTCCTTGGCGATTTGGGTTGCTAAGTTAGTAGGTTCTAGTACAACTGGTGTTGCTAGTGTTGCTGGCACATTGGTGTCACTCATGGCGATTTCAAGGGCAGGATTCTGACATGAGGGTTCGCCCGCTTCACTGATACGAGGTGCCTAAAAGACGTAGAAAAATAAATTATTACTGAGAGACACAAATGAAAGATCTAATACGGAAGGTATTTCCATACACAAGCAAAAAATAAAGTTAGACAACATTTGATGACTCTACTGACGAAGAAATGATTCTGATACAATCCTAGGGTTTTGTGGCTCAGCGAACTTTTCTGGGTCATGGGATCCTAAACCTACCTCTGATACCAATTTGCAACACCCCAATCTAATTTAACACTAAATCAGTAGTCCGGTCGGGCCCCGCGATAAGAAGTAAACTAAGCAACAATATTAAAACTGGTATTTAGCAAACATTAAAGAAAAGGTACTAAAATTAAGCTTATAGCGGAAGTAAGAAAGACTGAAGAAAGGGTAAACAGGTGCACCTCAAAAGTTGATTCACGGAGCCACTAGTAATAAAAAGAGTCATACAGTTTGCATTTACTGAAAAACTTAAATATTGTCTGATACAACAAAACCATTAAACCATCCTGTTACATGATCAAATTAAAGTACAACAACTGAACTGGAAAAACAACTGAAATAAAAGGCGAACAAGTACGAAGGAATGCGCTATTATCCTATGCGCAACTCCCCACTGGTGACCCTTGTAAAAACAAGTTTCAACTGGGCAAGGCTGATACCGCTAGGGTATCGTGGCGGGGGCAAGTAGTCGCCCGTCGGGGTCGGGCAGGGGGGCGGCGGCGGTAAGAGGGGAAAGGAGGAAGGGAGAGATTAGAAGAGGGAAGAATTAGGGTTAGGGAGAGACGAGGGTTCAGCCCTCACTAAGCAATTTCATTCATGGATACCAATAAGGTTTACATACCCCTCCTATATATAGAGGTCCCGTAGAGGCTAAAAGGAAATAGCATAAAAGGAAATAGCATAAAGGGAAATAACATAAAGGGAAAGTGCCTCAAAGGAAACAACATAAAAGGAAATAATATAAAGGAAATATCATAAAGTCGCCGGTGCCGCTACTCCCCCGCTCCGGTCTCGCCCTCGCCCGCGGTCGGAGTAGATCCGGCATGGCTAGTCCCGTCCGCCGTCTTCCCTCGCCGAGTGTATACTCGCCACGGCGGCTCCTCCGGATGGAGATCGGTAACAATACCGCCGTCTGGGAAATTTGTCTTGTCCTCAAGGCAAAAATCTGGAAACTGTCGTCGGAAGTCGTCGCGTAATAACCATGTTGCCTTTTCCACTGGGCGATTCGTCCAAGCGACTCGGACTTCCTCCGGGCCGGCGGCGTTGGAGCGGTGGTGTCGGTGGCCGATGATGGCGTCGGGGTACAGAGAGTCGTCGCCGGGCTGTGCATACTCCGCCGGTATATGCTCCAACGTGGGGTGGTCGCCGACGACGCGGCGGAGTTGGGAGACATGAAAAACCGGGTGTATCTTGGTGCCCTCCGGTAGACGAATGCGGTATGCCACCGCCCCAATGCGGCTCATGATCTCGTAGGGCCCGTAAAATCGCGGTGCCAATTTCGGGCAGGTACGACGGGCGGCAGAAAGTTGCCGATATGGTTGCAGCTTGATGAACACCCGATCGCCCACTTGGAATGAGAGGTCCCGACGCTTCTTGTTAGCAAAAGCCGACATCTTAGCTTGTGCTCTTCGTAAGTGGTGTTTGAGACTATCAAGAATGATATCCCGATCCTGAAGGTGCTCCGCTAGGCTCGCCACGGGGCATTCCCCGGGTAGATGGCGAACGATGGACGGCGGGGGTCGGCCGTAGACTATTTCGAACGGGGATGTGTTGGCTGCATGATGATAGGCCGTGTTGTAGGAGTACTCCGCCCAACACAACCACTTGGTCCAAGTGCTCGGTCGTTCGCCGATGAAGCAACGTAGATACGTCTCAAGGCACCGGTTTAGTACTTCAGATTGACCGTCGGATTGCGGATGGTAAGCTGTACTCATGCGCAAGCGGGTGCCTTGGAGGCGAAATAGAGACGTCCAAAAATTGCTCAAGAATAGCGGGTCGCGGTCGCTGACGATGGACCGGGGAAACCCATGCAGTCGGACCACCTCCGTGATGAAGGCCTCGGCCACTGTGGAGGCTGTGTAAGGATGATGCAGCGGTATGAAGTGCGCGTACTTGGAAAGTCGGTCCACCACGACGAGTATGCAATCGAATCCGCGGGAGCGAGGGAGGCGCGTGATGAAGTCCATTGCGATGTCCTCCCATATGTGATCCGGGATGGGTAAGGGCTGCAGCAGGCCGCTTGGGAACATCGCCTCGTATTTGGCCTTTTGACACGGAAGATACGCCGCCACATAGGCCTTCACTTGCTGAAACATCCGGGGCCAATATAAGGATGCCGCCAGTCGGCGGTAGGTGCGGAAAGCCCCCGCGTGGCCGCCCGTCGGTGTAGAGTGGAACTCGGCTAATAATTGCGGAATCCGGTCCGAGGAGGCGGAGAGGACTAATCTGCCCCGGTGGAACAAACGTCCTCCCTCGAGCGTGTATGGCGGGTGTGCATCCGGGTTGGCCACGAGGGCGGCTCGGATCGCCGCGAGTCGCGGGTCGCGGTCCACCTCTTGTTGGATACTTGCCGCCTCGTCCCAAATCGGTCTAGAGATGGCCGAAAGTTCCACCGCCAGTGGATGGCGCGAAAGGGCATCAGCCGCGCTGTTTGTCCGCCCCGGTTTGAACTCAATGGAAAACTCGTAGCCGAGCAGCTTCGCGACCCAAACTTGTTGCGTGGGCGTGGCAATCTTCTGCTGAAGCAAGTATCGGAGACTATGGTGGTCCGTCCGAACCACGAACGGCCGGCCGAGTAAGTATGGCCGCCAATGTTGCACGGCGAGCACTAACGCCATGAGCTCGTTTTCATAAGCCGAGCGGCTCCGTACGGCGGGCGAGAAGGCTCGGCTGTAGTAGGCGACCGGCCGACCGTCTTGCATAAGGACCGCGCCGACCCCGGTGCCGGATGCATCGCATTCGACGATGAATTGTTTGGAGAAGTCCGGCATGGCCAGAACCGGTCCGTGCACGAGAGCCTTTTGGAGGGAGGCGAAGGCGTCGGATGCCGCGGAAGTCCACGTAAAGGGGCCCTCCTCCGAGAGCTTAAGTAGCTGGGTAAGTGGCCGCGCCAAGGAACCATAGTTCTTGATGAAGCGTCGGTAGTATCCGGTGAGGCCCAAGAATCCGCGGACCTCCCGAATAGAAGTGGGGGTCGGCCATTGCACTACCGCCTGAACCTTGTCCGCCTCCATTGCCACGCCCGAGGCCGAGATAGTGTGGCCCAAGTAACTGACCGAGGTTGCCCCGAACGAGCATTTCTTTCGGTTGAGGACCAGCTGGTGGTGCCGCAGTGTGCCGAAGGTGTTCCTGACGTGAACAAGGTGGTCCTGCCACGAACGACTAAACACCAAAATGTCATCGAAGAATACAAGAATATGCTTACGGAGGACCGGTCGAAAGATGTCGTTCATTGTTGCTTGGAATGTGGCGGGGGCGTTGGTGAGCCCGAACGGCATGACGAGGAACTCGAAGTGGCCGTCATGGGTTCGGAAGGCCGTCTTCTCGATGTCCTCCGGCTGCACCCGGATTTGGTGGTATCCGGCGCGGAGATCCAGTTTGGTGAAGTAAGTCGCTCCCTGAAGCTCGTCCAACAGTTCTTGAATCACCGGAATCGGATAGCGATCCGGCACCGTTGCCTTGTTAAGCTCTCGGTAGTCGACGCAAAAACGCCAACTGCCGTCCTTCTTCCGTACAAGCAAGACGGGGCTAGAGAAGGGACTGGCGCTGGGGCGGATGAGGCCACCCAATAACATTTCGCGGACTAGGCGTTCCATTTCGTCCTTCTGGGCGTGCCCATATCGGTACGGCCGGACGGAGATGGCGGCGACGCCCGGTTGGAGGAGAATCGGGTGGTCGTGTGCCCGCGGTGGTGGCAGCCCCCGAGGCGTAGTAAAGATGTCTGAGTACTCATCGAGCAGCGGTCGAAAATCCGTGGGAAGCAACGCAGTGGAGTCGATGGTCTCGACTGCCCAAAGCCACGCGGTGAAATCCACGTCCGCCACCCGGTGGAGCGCGCGGGCCGAGATAGGAGAGCGGAGGAGTGTTGCGTCTCCCGCGAGGTGACAGGCACGGCCGTGGTGGTGGAACCGCATGGTCATGGCCGCCCAGTTCACTCGGACCTCGCCCAATGTCTGGAGCCAAGCCACTCCAAGAATGAGGTCCAGCCCGCCTAATTCAAACATATAGAAGTCCGCCGTGATGTCGCAATTGCCCACGGAGAGCGGAACGTCCGAGCAATGTCCCAAAGTAGGTCGACGGCGGCCGTCCCCCAAGCACACCGTGAAGTCCGGCGATGGCAGACCGGAAGCCCCAATGCGCGCGCGACGTGGCGAGAAATGAAATTATGGCTTGCGCCGCTGTCGATCATGACGATCACCGGCCGCCCGTGGATAGTGCCGGCCATCTTCATGGTGCGAGGGCCGGTGATGCCGCCCACCGAGTATAATGGCAGCTCCAAAATATTTAGGGCGGCGTCTGCGCCCGGGGGTCCGTCATCATCCCGGATCGCGAGGGCGTCGAAGTCGGCCATGGTGACTTCGGGTTCCTCCTCGACGAATAAGGCGTGGAATTCCTTCACGGTGCATACATGCTGCGGGGAGTAAGGTTGGCGGCACCGAAAACACAGCCCCTTATGGCGCAGCTCGTTGTAGTCGTGGCTGGAGATGCGATGAGTGGTATCCGGCCGCGGCGGGCGACTTCCTCCAGCCGGAGGCGGACGGTCCCGTGTTGCGGGCGGCCGGATTGGATGTGGTGGAGGGGTCGGCCCCGGGTGGATTCCCAAATCAGCCTCCACTGCGCGAGCCAAGTTGAGGGCGTCGGAGAAGGTCCGCGGGTGGTGGGTGCGGATCCGAGAACGGATGGAGGGCAGTAGGCCTTGGAGAAAAAATCCGAGGTAGTGGTCCGGTGGAAGGCCGGGCACCTCTGTTACCAAGGCCACGAATTCATCAATATATGTATCCACGTCGGCCGTTTGGCGGGCGCTGCAGAGGCGTTCAATGGCGGACCCGGTGTACCGGGAGTCATAACGGGTAATCATTTCTTGTTTGAACTCATGCCACGAAATAGACGGTTGCACTTGACGGAGCCAACGTGCCCAGTGAAGTGCCGACCCGCTGAGACCTACTACTGCGGTGCTGATGCGGTCCGCCAGCGGTGTTCCGTTGAGGTCGAAAAACTGTTCCGCTCGTGCAATCCACCCCAAGAGGTCGACTCCAGAGAAGTCTGGAATATCGAGGAGCGGTGCCGCCCGATTGAGGAGCGGCGGCGGGGCGGGAGTGGGCGGCAACTGGGGTGGAGTAGGCGGCATGCCTAGGATGGACCGGGCGTCGGGCTGGGCGGTAGAGCCCGACGACGGCGTGGCTGTGACGGGGGGGGGGGGGGGGGGGTGGAGAGCGTCCAAACGCCCCAGGAGCAGTGCTTGACCGGCGATGATGGCCTCCATGGAGGATTGGAGGGTGGCGAGATGGGCATCGTGGCGGTCGAGGCGTTGGCGGGCCTCGTCGGCGTTGTCCGCGGAATCGACGGGGGTGGATCTCGTGTTGGGTGCCATGGGAGGAAGTTCCGGCGGCGCGAGGCGGGCGGAGATGGCAGGTCGGACCAATGATACCGCTAGGGTATCGTGGCGGGGGCAAGTAGTCGCCCGTCGGGGTCGGGCAGGGGGGCGGCGGCGGTAAGAGGGGAAAGGAGGAAGGGAGAGATTAGAAGAGGGAAGAATTAGGGTTAGGGAGAGACGAGGGTTCAGCCCTCACTAAGCAATTTCATTCATGGATACCAATAAGGTTTACATACCCCTCCTATATATAGAGGTCCCGTAGAGGCTAAAAGGAAATAGCATAAAAGGAAATAGCATAAAGGGAAATAACATAAAGGGAAAGTGCCTCAAAGGAAACAACATAAAAGGAAATAATATAAAGGAAATATCATAAAGTCGCCGGTGCCGCTACTCCCCCGCTCCGGTCTCGCCCTCGCCCGCGGTCGGAGTAGATCCGGCATGGCTAGTCCCGTCCGCCGTCTTCCCTCGCCGAGTGTATACTCGCCACGGCGGCTCCTCCGGATGGAGATCGGTAACAAAGGCCCACTGGAGAGTAAGGAAGACTACTCCCAGTAACACTAGAAAAATACATAATTAACTTGTATATGAAAATATGTAATTAGCTTATTACTGCATGCTTTTAAATTACCTGTCTGCAAAATTACAAGTCTTCTGAAAAATATGCATTATGATTTTTATTTTGTTACATGAGTTCTTACTTGAACTGATTTTTAGGTGTCCTGATTTCTTTTCTAAAAAGTTGGTAATCTAATTTTATGATTTATAATTTGTAGATTAAGACTGATTTTGGAGCCCAAATAGCGACCTGAAGACGTCATGAACTGAACTGAAGTGCTCCCTGAGTGGAACACGACTCGCAACTGAAAATCTCCAAGACTGGAACTGTGGCTGACAACCCCTTGTCTGAGGCTCATATGAACTGTAGTCCGTATGAGAAAGAGGTCGCTGATATGAAATTTATTGCTTATTTAAAACATTTCCTCCATCATCTCTTATTTATATTTACTCTTATTGTGGGTGTATGTAATGGTATTACACATTGTATATTTCATGGCACTGAAAGGTTGGTTTCAACATGCATTACTAAGTTATGGGGTAATTATATTTTTTTGCGTGTTCTGGAGTAATTTAATTATATATACTGGCTCACATGTTTAAATTACAACAACATTCTTGAATAATTTAGTAATTGCAGTTATATGGAGTGGTATGTCTAGTCAAGAGCAGTCAAAATTCTTACAGCGGTGTTGCGGCATTCATACACCTGGCGCGGCAACATGACTTCGTTTGAGAAATTTTCTAAAGCACTAAATTGATCTCTGATTAGAAAGGAGACTCAACTATTGAAGAATCCTAAAAGACCAAATAACATCCTTATAAGTTATAACACTCTCCAAAATTTAAGGAATATATATATTGTACTATAATAAAAGTAGGACGCTTACCACTTCTCTACTAGTGGAGGGTTGAGATTCCTGAAATGAAAATGACCTTGCAAAAACTCGAAGTTGCTGAAACAACCATGATTATGAGGATCTAACCCCTACATAAGATTCTACAATGCTTAAATTGAAAATCCTATACGCAAGGTTTCACAATTGTTGATTGTAATCAAAATGAAGAAACATCCTACCTGAGCGAAATCGAAAGGAGAGGGTTGAACAACAACAATCTCTAATGTGAGGACTCAAGAGGGCTTTTGCAATTTCTGGAATAGGAAAAACAAATCCCTAAGAGTCTGAACTTGATTTACCGAGGAAGGATGAATAAAAGCAAGAAATGCTTCTCTGCGAAGTTGGAAAAAACTTCAAGGAGGGTTCAGTCGATCACCTGAAGAGGGAAGAGGGCTCGAAATCCGGCTAGGGTACAAGAGCTCTAAGCGTCATTCCTGCGACTGGACTTCCTACTTCAGCCGAGCGGCTGGGAGCGGAGAGAAACCGTCTAGGGCTGCTGAGGAGGAAAGAGGAGAGGGCGCGACATCGACGGAAAACGGCGACAGGGAGCGCCTGAGAGAGAGAGAGCGGCGGTTTTGAATGCTCGGCTGGGAGAAATAGGGTTACGCGATGAAAGGGGGTGCGGGTTTTTAACTGGGAGCGGTATCGTGAGAGGGGGGGGGTATAATAACAGTGATTTTATTCATGGGGGAGGGGCAATTTATTTCCTTTATTATTATACCCTTAAGTGCTTCCAATTATAACCAAGCCCGCTATGACATCTTATTTTATATACTTTAATTAACTTATTTATTGACTAAAATGAAAACATACCTCGCCAACAAAATTATTAAAAAAAGAAATACAATTTTATATAAAATATATAATAGTATACATTAAGACAACATAAAAGCCTTTATCCCACTATAGGGGTCTGCTATATGGATCCTTTGTCACCATTGTGCCCTATCTTTAGTCATAATCTCATTAATGCCTAAGTACATCATGTCTTTCCTTATAGTTTCATTCCAAGTCTTTATTGGTCTACCCCTCCCCTGTTTAACATGTCTAGTGACTAAACTCTCACAACGCCTAACAGGTTCCTCTATTGCACCCCTTTGTCCGTGTCCAAACCATCTTAGTCGAGCTTCTTGCATCTTCTCTACAATTGGTGTTGTAACGGCCCGAATACTCCCCTATGATGAGAATATTATTTCAGTACCGATTCGACGTCGCATGTTAATTCTGATGTTTGATTTTTTCGTTCGATTCTGCGACAGTCGTTTCGTTTTCGTTTAATTTTGTATAGCTTCGGTTGGCCGGATTTTATATAAGCATTGGGGGCTTGATTTGGTTTGGACTTTGTTTTGGGGTGGACTTGGGCTAAGCTGTTTTTATATGGCTTGGCTGATTTTTTGTGCTGGTGCATGTTTCGACCGGCTGAACCGGTGAAGTTACCGGATGGCTCGGTTCAGCGGTGGATAAGTACTCGGGCTGTGTTCATCTTCTCCTCATTTCTTTTTGACGGGACGAAATCTGCGGAAGCCGCTGCTCCCGATTTCCGCCGCGTGCTCCACCGGGCTTGTTTCTTCTCCGATTTCGGTGATTTTTCTTGCGAATGAAAAGTAATCTTCTTTCCTCCACTCCTCTTGTGTTGATTTTAGAGTTTGTGTATGGATTGGAGGTGGTTGGAAATCTAGGGTTTTGGAGTTTTTGAGCTTCTTTACTCTCTTTTGTTTCCAAAAGCTTCTGAATGGCTTCCAAAACCCCACCTTTTGATTTTGAGCCATTTTTGGGTAAGGTGAAGTTAGGGTTTTGTTTTACCCCTTTTTCTGTGATGTTGCCGGCTGTGTGTTGTGATGCCAGTTGTGTGTGTGTGCCGGCTATGCTGTTTATGTGGGCTGATTTGTGTGTTTGTGTCGGCTGTGCTGTTTGTGTGGGCTGATTATGTGAGATATGATGGGACTATCCCTTATGATGAGCTGCAATTCACATCCCTAGGAGTTGCCTTGACGGCAATCCTTGCGGTTGTATGTTGGAGCAAATTGGAATGTTGCACATTTAGTAAGAAGTCACCCATGCTAGTCCTTCCCTAGGCAACTCCTAGAGTCGTAGTTGTGACCGTGTTAGGAGTCTGGTCGTGTGTATTTACGAAGCAACCCTAAAGTAAATTATTATTTGATACTGCAGAGGATGGCGTCCGGTGATAGACGCGACGAGAATCCGACAAGGGACAAGGGCAAAGACAAACTTGGGGTGAGTTCTTACTGTTTTAATGATATGTGAATATTTTGTTTAGCTTTCAGATTTGACTTATTATCGACTTCATATAGTTCGAACTTTGAATCACTGAAAGATAGAGATATGTTGAATGCTCAAGAGCAAGACCAAAACTGAAAGATTCTGAGGGATGTACAAATGAATATATTTATTTCTTTTATTCTTACAATATATATGAGTATAATCGTAAGAAAGAAAGAAAATGTAAACTACAAAAAGATTGCATACATACCATAGCCGTTGAAGGCCCAGGGGTTGTTTAAGACCCAGATGCATACATACAATAGCCGTTGAAGGGCCAGGGGTCGTGGAAGACCCAGATGCATACATAACATACACTGATCATTTCCCAATTTGAAGCCCGTCGTCTTCTTTTGTTTAGGATGTTGAGTTGGAGTTGACTGCGCAACGAAAAGCAAGAATCATTGAAGAAGAAAGAAAAAGATTAGCTGTGGAACGAGCCGAGGTATGAGTGTTGTTTTATGTGTCCTTTTAGTACTCATGATAGATATTGAGAAATCTGTTACATCGAAAACTTGGCAAATGGAAAAGAAAAAGATTTTCAGTGGGGTTTGAGTTGAGACCTCACAATTTGGTATCAGAGGGAGGTTTGCCCGGTATTTCGATGTGTATGAGTACAAGACACATAAGATGTTGGGTGCGGTTATTAATATTTTGTTTTTGTGTCTGAAGGCTCCTGTTCATGTCTACTCGAGTCGACGAGCTCGAGATGGTCATGATGATCAAGGATCAAGATTACGTCGAAAGTGATTATGGGAATCAACCAAATCAACCGCATCCACCAGTGACTGACTTAGCCCTAGCCATCGTGGAAGCTTTAAAGATGGTGTTACCTACATTGAATATAACAAGCCCAGTTGTTCCTCCGGTGAATGTTCCGCGTGTGCATATTCCGCCCGCAGTACATGCTCCTTTTGTAAATGACCCGTTGCCACCTCCTGTGCAAGTCCCTGTAGTTCCAAATATATCAGTGACCCCGCCATTATATCGACAAGTAGATGTCGACTTGAAACAATTTCTGGATTTAAAACCACCAGCATTTAGAGGAGACTTATCCCCACTCGATACCGAAGACTGGCTACTGAGAATGGACATTATTTTTGAAGTTATGGCGTGCCCGGAAAATAGAAAAGTGGGGTTGGCTACGTTTTTATTTGAAGGAAAAGCTAAGCGTTGGTGGGATGGCATTATGAAACGAAAATATCCAGTTCATGGTCTCACGACAATAACGTGGAAAGAATTCGAACACGAGTTTACATCCTGGTTCGTACCTCGGTCAGAGAAACAGGTGTTGCAGGACCAATTTCTTCGATTGGTGCAGGGAAATAACCCGGTACTTCAGTATGAGGCAGAGTTTTCCAAATTAGCTTATTATGCAGATGCTATGGTTGATCTGGAAGAAGATCGGTGCTGATTGTTTCAGCATGGTCTTCGTGAAGAAATTCGAACTTTCGTGGTGTCTCATGACATTAAGAATTACGGCAAATTAGTGGAAAGAGCCCGAATGGTGGAAATTGATTTAGAGAAGTCTCGAAGAAGGCGTGAAATGTTCAAAAGAAAGTTAGGCGAAGGCTCAAGTAAGGAAACAACGGAAGTAGTGAATGAACTGCCGTGGAAAGAGAAGAAGTTATCTCAAACAACTCCTGCAGTAAGTACTAACGTGTCCCAGATCATACCAAAATGTTCGAAATGTGGGAAAAATCATAGGGGAGAATGCCTTGCAGGTGTTTGTTTCCATTGCCATCAACCGTGCCATAGGCGAAATGAATGCCCAAAATTTCTTCAAATGAAAGAAGGAAGTTCCCGAGGAATCCCAACAATCCCGCAGCAGAAGCTGTACCAAATCGGTGCAGAATCATTAGCCTCTGCGCCAACACCAGAAGAAGCAGATCCAGAAGAACGTCTTATCGAGCCACGAGCTTTTAACTTGGGTAAACCGTGGGAAGGAAAAGGAAAGAAATAAAGTCGTCCGTTGTTGTTAAGGTGTATGATGGTGTAAGAATACAGAAATAGTTTCGATGTTTTGCTGATAATGGAAATAGTCACTTTGTAATGCTCACTTGGTACATAACTTTGTAACTATTAACTTTGTAAATATCTTTGATGATGGTGTATGTCAAAATGTTGTTTTTACATGTTTTTCGTGGGCGAAAATTTTTTAGGAGGGGTGAGTTTGTAACGGCCCGAATACTCCCCTATGATGAGAATATTATTTCAGTACCGATTCGACGTCGCATGTTAATTCTGATGTTTGATTTTTTTGTTCGATTCTGCGACAGTCGTTTCGTTTTCGTTTAATTTTGTATAGCTTCGGTTGGCCGGATTTTATATAAGCATTGGGGGCTTGATTTGGTTTGGACTTTGTTTTGGGGTGGACTTGGGCTAAGCTGTTTTTATATGGCTTGGCTGATTTTTTGTGTTGGTGCATGTTTCGACCGGCTGAACCGGTGAAGTTACCGGATGGCTCGGTTCAGCGGTGGATAAGTACTCGGGCTGTGTTTATCTTCTCCTCATTTCTTTTCGACGGGACGAAATCTGCGGAAGCCGCTGCTCCCGATTTCCGCCGCGTGCTCCACCGGGCTTGTTTCTCCTCCGATTTCGGTGATTTTTCTTGCGATTGAAAAGTAATCTTCTTTCCTCCACTCCTCTTGTGTTGATTTTAGAGTTTGTGTATGGATTGGAGGTGGTTGGAAATCTAGGGTTTTGGGGTTTTTGAGCTTCTTTACTCTCTTTTGTTTCCAAAAGCTTCTGAATGACTTCCAAAACCCCACCTCTTGATTTTGAGCCATTTTTGGGTAAGGTGAAGTTAGGGTTTTGTTTTACCCCTTTTTCTGTGATGTTGTCGGCTGTGTGTTGTGATGCCAGTTGTGTGTGTGTGCCGGCTATGCTGTTTATGTGGGCTGATTTGTGTGTGTGTGCCGGCTGTGCTGTTTGTGTGGGCTGATTATGTGAGATATGATGGGACTATCCCTTATGATGAGCTGCAATTCACATCCCTAGGAGTTGCCTTGACGGCAACCCTTGCGGTTATATGTTGGAGCAAATTGGAATGTTGCACATTTAGTAAGAAGTCACCCATGCTAGTCCTTCCCTAGGCAACTCCTAGAGTCGTAGTTGTGACCGTGTTAGGAGTCTGATCGTGTGTATTTATGACGCAACCCTAAAGTAAATGATTATTTGATACTGCAGAGGATGGCGTCCGGCGATAGACGCGACGAGAATCCGACAAGGGACAAGGGAAAAGAAAAACTTGGGGTGAGTTCTTACCGCTTTAATGATATGTGAATATTTTGTTTAGCTTTCAGATTTGACTTATTATCGACTTTATATAGTTCGAACTTTGAATTACTGAAAGATAGAGATATGTTGAATGCTCAAGAGCAAGACCAAAACTGAAAGATTCTGAGGGATGTACAAATGAATATACTTATTTCTTTTATTCTTATAATATATATGAGTATAATCGTAAGAAAGAAAGAAAATGTAAACTACAAAAAGATTGCATACATACCATAGTCGTTGAAGGCCCAGGGGTTGTTTAAGACCCGGATGCATACATACAATAGCCGTTGAAGGCCTAGGGGTCGTGGAAGACCCAGATGCATACATAACATACATTGATCATTTCCCAATTTGAAGAAAACGTGAACTACAAGAAAATAAAGAATAAGAAGAGAATAGAAGATAGTGCACATTTTAGTATTACATTTATTGAATTATACCTGCTTAATGATCCTAACGTTTATTGTTTACTTGTAGCGCGGTTAAAGAGGTATGTTTTTCACTTAGTCATATTTTTATGACTAAGCCCGTCGTCTTCTTTTGTTTAGGATGTTGAGTTGGAGTTGACTGCGCAACGAAAAGCAAGAATCATTGAAGAAGAAAGAAAAAGATTAGCTGTGGAACGAGCCAAGGTATGAGTGTTGTTTTATGTGTCCTTTTAGTACTCATGATAGATATTGAGAAATCTGTTACATCGAAAACTTGGCAAACGGAAAAGAAAAAGATTTTAAGTGGGGTTTGAGTTGAGACCTCACAGGTGTCACTCATGTATTATCTCTGATACATTCATTCTTAATTTTATCTAGTCTCGTGTGTCCACACATCCACTTAAGCATTCTCATCTCCGCAACTCCCATTTTTTGCTCATGTACACAATTCACTGCCAAACACTCAAAACTGTAGAGCATCGCTGGTCTAATTGTAGTACAGTAAAACTTGCCTTTAAGTTTTAATGACTTTACGATCACATAAGATCCCTGACGTGTCTCTCCACTTCAACCAACCTGCTTAGATTATATGTATCACATCTTTATCTATACCTCCATCTTTTTGAACTATCGATCCTAGATATTTAAAACAATCACTGCATGAAATATCTTGACCACCAAACTTAAAAACAGTAATCATTCCTTCTTGCACTACTAAAATTAAGCTCCATATACTCCGTCTCTGCCCTGCCCAACCTAAAACCCTTCTTTTCTAAAGTGTCTCGCGAAGATTCAAGCTTCAAGCTTCGTGTTTACACCCTCTCGCGCTCATCGACCAAAACATTATCATATGCAAACAATAAACACCAATGTATTGTTTGTTGGATATGTTTGGTGAACTCATCTAAGATAAGGGTAAAAATATGTGCTTAAAGCTACAAATGATGTAAGCCAACGGTGATAGGAAATTTTTGTGTTAAAACTCTAAATGTCCCCACTCCCGTCACTGAATTTGTACATATATCTTTGATTATGTCAATGTATTATATATTTTCTTTTCTAAGACTCTCCATAAGACCTCTTTTGGAACACTATCATATGTTTTCTCCAGGTCCATAAACAGTATATGCAAATCTTGTTTTCTTTCCCGGTAGTTGTCAATGAGTCTCCTAAAGAGATATATAGCTTCCATGGTCAACCGTCGTAGCGTGAATCCAAATTGGTTCTTCGAGATACTAAAATACAAAGGTATCAAAATACATTTGTATTACTCGTTCCTATAGTTTCATGGTATGTCTCATTGATTTAATTCCTCTGTAGTTGACACATTTTGTATATCTCTTTTGTTCTTATACAAAAGTACCAAAATACTCTCTCTATTGCTCGACTTCAATATCTTATTGAAGAAATATGTAAACCACAATTTTTTTTCATATGATACATCGATTGGTATGTCGTCTGACCCAACAGTTTTTCAATTTTTCATCTACTTTGGAGCATCATTTACCTCCGTTGCTTGAATTTTATGATAAAACATTATGTTTTTATACTCCTCTGATTTACTTAACTATTCGAAATTAGTTCATTGTCTTTTGTTTTATTGTAGAGTTGATAAATTTTTTTTTCATCACTCTTTAATAACTACATCATCCATCAAAATCAAATCTATTTCATCGTTTATGCATTTAACTTGACTTAAATATTAGGTCATCCTCTCTTTAGCACGAACAATTTTATATATGTCACGCTATCCATCTTTGGTATCCAGTTGTTAATAAATTTCTTCATAAGCATAATTTCTTGCTTTACTTACTGTATGTTTAATTTTTTTATGACGGTTTTATACTTTGCCAAGTTTTCATCATCCCTGCAAGCGTAGAGTGTTTTATAGCTGACCTTCTTTGCCCTCACTTTGCCTTGTACTTTCTCTTTCCACTACTAAAATTCTTTATTTGGGAGTGCATGACCTTTTGACTCTCAAAATACGTTCTTTCGACTCACCCTTAAATGTGAACACATAATTTCCATGACACTAAAATCAACATAACGGTCATCAATTAGTTGTTCAATAATTGCTGTCTTAAAAGTAACCTGTTTTCCATCTTCAAGTTCCACTGCCGATTTTTTGGCAACACTGTCCTTGTCTTAAATTTATTATATTTATTTGCACGTCCAACACCACTAGCTTGTGTTGTATTGTTAAAACTTTTCTGGTATGACTTTGTAATCCAAACAGATCATTTTATACATTTTGCGAGTAATAAAATAATTAATGTGTGATTTATTTGGTCAGCGTTTAAATGTAATTAAAAGTTCTTCCCTCTTCACGAAGAACGTATTTGTCACAATTAACTCATGTGTTATGACAAAGTTTAAAATGGTTCTTCTTTCTACATTTCTTTTTTCATATTCAAATCCTATATGAAGGGCTGTATAATCTATATTTTTCTTCCATATATGTCGATTAAAGTAATTTATTATGAAAATCTTCTGTCTTTGTGAGATTTCTCTAACTAAATCATTTAAGTCTTTCAAAAATTGCACTTTAATAATTTCATTTAATCCTACTTGAGGCCCATAAACACTGATCACATTAATAGTTTCCTTTCATATGACTAATTTAAGAGCTATGACTCTATCACTTTTTTTACTTATCTCAACAACTCCATCCTTTCAACTGATATCCACAATAATAACTACTCTATTATTTATTTTATTTTTTACTGTGTACCATAATTAAAACTTGAACTGTCTAAAAATTTAGTTTTTTCACCCACCCATTTATTCTATTGCAGACATCAGATATGTATCCTTCTCTTAATCAATGTATCTACTACTTCCATCGTTTTTCCCATTAGCGTACCTATATTCCAACTTTCAAAACTAAGTCGATCACAAATCCTACGATTTACTTTCCTAGTTCATTTAATAAGAGAGTGATTGATGTAGGGTAGGTTGTGCCGTGAATTCTTAGGATGCAAGCTAGTGATGTGGAGGGGTGGACTCACTAAACCCTAGACCGATATGAGACGACAGGACTTAGTCAGGCGACTAGATTAATAACTTGCAACAAACATTATAATAGAGCGGCGCATTTAGCTTTAGAAGAATATGCAATTTTCTTTTAGGCGCGTTAGGCGATAGCTTTCCTCCGCACGGAGGGCTAGGCTAAGCACGCGGCGAATTTGAGCGTCCTGCACGTTAGGAAATCCACAGGCAAACGAGAAAGAACTATAATTCCATTAAAGCATAAGTTCCACAACATAAACAATGTTTTCACAACCAAATAACAACTAACAGTGCAAATCACAAGAGAAACAAAATCTGAAATAAACGTGGGCTGCAATGATTTTGGAAAACTGAAATGATGGGGGTAAAGTGGAGTTTCCGGGTGGTGAAGACTAGATCGGGTGAAGCGAAGTGGTTCCACGGAGGGGTGACGTTGCGGGGCTACGGGTAGGGGAAGGATGAGGGCCGAAGAGGCGGTTTGGGGCTGGATCCGGAAGGACCCGTCCAGATCTGGACAGATCTCGGAGTGGGGGGGTTTTGGGAGGAGGCGGGCTGTCGGGTAGCAGGTAGGAGCGGGTTGGGTGGAGCAGGGGAGGGCCGGCTGGATGTTGCAGGGAGGTATTGCGGTGGTGGTGATGTAGGGAAGGCGGCGGGCTGTCGGATCGCAGGTAGGGGTGGGCTGAGCGGAGCAGTGAAGGGGGTGGCTCGATGTTGCAGGAAGGTTGCGGGTTGGGGCTGCAGAGGGTGATGCGGCTGCTGGGGGCAGGGGAAGGGGCTGGCGGCTGGAGATGGGGAAGGAGGTAGACAATAAGGAAGGATACTTACCCAAGGAGTCGTCACCAAGGGGCTCCACGGCGTCGGCACCGCGGAATGATCACCGGAAACAAGGAAGAAGATCTCTCCAATATTTCAGCAATGTGGAAAAAGCTGCAGCCAACGTTTATTTATAGAGAAATAAAATTAGGGCAACCAAAGATGAACGACTATGATTGGCCGTCGATCCCGGCGCCAAAGCAACGCTAAATATAATCCGAAATACAACATGCTATATATGAAACTTAATCAGAACGATGAGCCGGACGCAGCCACGGTGGCGGATCAGCGATCGGGTCACGCCCTCCTGCGAGAATACACGAACGTGGGGTCCACCCTGCGCCGTGTCGTGACGGATGGTCCCCCATCAACTCCCCCGGACTGAAAAGCATTCATCTCCGAAGAATGGAGACGATCGTACTGAAGTCGAAGTCCCGGGGCCAGCTGATCCAACTCTGCAGCAGTAATCCAGGTGTCGTCGGTAGGAGGTCGTCCAAGCCAATGGACCAAGTAGCGGCACACGAGCCCACCCGAAGAGGGGACAAACTCATGCGCAATAATCTCAGTAATCTGCTCAATCCTCCGCTCTCGGGGAAAACGATCCGGTGATGGTGGTGGTGCTTCATGTGAAGCCAAAGGCGACGAGTTCCTGGGGAAGTGGGGGTTCAGGGGGAGGTGGGGGGTGGGGGAAATGGGCGATGATGTCGGCTCGGATGGGCCTCTCGTGTAGGGGTCGGGATACTCATGAGGTGCAAAGTAGGATGTCAGGTCCTCAACATTGAATACAGGGTGGATACCCATGCTCGTCGGAATATCCAGCTCATATGCGTTCGACCCGATTCGTTTCAAAACTGAGTAGGGCCCCATTCGCCCGGCGCTTAGTTTTTTAGCGGACCCATGAGGGAGTCGCTCCGCACGGACTCGGACCATCACCTGTTCGCCAACCAGAAAATTTTTGTCCCGCTTATGCTTGTCGGCCTGCTCTTTATAATGCTCGTTGCTTAAATTAATTTTTCGCCTGACAGACTCATGCAACTCATGCAAGTGACGTGTAAAGGACTCAGCCGACTCGCTAGGGCGTGCTTCACTCGGGATGGGTACGAGATCAACCGGTTTCCTAGGGTCATAACCTGATACTACCTGAAACGGGCTCCGACCGGTCGACCTATTGACGGAACTGTTGTAAGCAAACTCAGCTATGGGGAGTACCGAGTCCCAACTAGACGCGTGCTCGCCGACTAGACACCTCAGAAGGTTACCTAAACTCCTATTCACCACCTCAGTCTGACCGTCAGTCTGAGGGTGGTACGCGGTGGAGAACTTAAGAGTAGTCCCGGTTTTACGCCATAACGTCTTCCAAAAGTAACTAACGAACCGCACATCTCGATCGGAAACTATGGACTGTGGGAGACCGTGTAATCTAAAGACCTCACTCATAAATAAGGCCGCGATGCGGGGGGCATCAGCGGTCTTACTACACGCGATAAAATGTGCCATCTTAGAGAACCGGTCAACCACCACAAAGATAGAATAGTGCCGCCGCTGGGTGCGCGGGAGTCCCAGCACAAAGTCCATACTAATGTCCTCCCAAGGGCGGTGGGGGACGGGTAAAGGGGTGTATAAACCTGTATTCTGCTTCGTTCCCTTGGCCGTCTGGCAAACACGACAATGTCGGATGATACGTGCCACATCTTTCTTCAGACTTGGCCGATAGAAACGATCCTCTACCATAGCGATCGACTTATCTCGCCCAAAGTGACCGGAGGCACCCCGACGTGTAATTCCCAAACTAAATGATCACGATACGAGGTGTTGGGCACACACAAACGGGAGCCCCGAAATAAGAACCCATCGATGATCCGAAACCCCTCAATAGGATCGGGGGGGTCCCGTGACAGCGCCGTGTATAACGCGGCAAAATCAGGACAGGTGGGGTAGTCCATAATCATCCTCTCGAAGCCATCCACCTGGGCCCTCAACGTGTGGAGTAGAGAGACTCGACGACTGAGTGCGTCGGCGGGTTTGTTCTCAACACCGGCGCGGTGTTTGAGGACGTAGTGAAAATCCTGAAGATACTCTACCCACTTTGCGTGGCGGTGATTCAGCTTCCTCTGCGAGTCGAGGTAGCGTAGGGCCTGGTGGTCAGAATACAAAACAAATTCCCGGAGGAGGAGGTAATGTCGCCAATAGCGTAACGACTGGACGATAGCATAAAATTCTCGATCGTAGTTCGAGTATTTTTGCTTGGCCTCATTCAGCTTCTCACTAAAGTAAGAAACTG
Organism: Platanthera zijinensis; assembly: GCA_039513925.1. Lineage (NCBI taxonomy): Eukaryota > Viridiplantae > Streptophyta > Magnoliopsida > Asparagales > Orchidaceae > Platanthera > Platanthera zijinensis. The sequence continues at coordinate 50,424,879 of CM077084.1, read as the reverse complement.
GGTGTCCCTCTTGACTCAATACGCCCCCTATACCGAGACCCGATGCGTCGCAGGCGACCTCAAAAGGGTGGCTAAAATCCGGTAATCGTAGGACGGGAGCCGTCGTCAGTCTCTCCTTAATCTCCTCAAAAGCTCTCGTGGCTGCGGGGGTCCACTGGAACTCGCCCTTCTTGAGACAACTCGTGAAGGGGGCCATGATCGTGCTGAACCCCTGGACAAACCGCCTATAGAATGTGGCAAGTCCGTGAAAACTGCGAGCCTCGTGGATATTCTTAGGCACAGGCCAATCTCGAATAGAGTTGACCTTCTCAGGGTCCACCGAGACTCCAGTAGAGGATATAATAAAGCCCAAGAAATGGACCGAATCGGCGAGGAATGCGCACTTCTTCAGATTCACATACAGTTTCTCGTGGCGAAGGGTACCAAAGAGAAGTCTCAGATGCTCGAGGTGGGCAGCCCGGGTCTGGCTGTAGACTAGGATATCGTCAAAGTATACTACTAGAAACTTGCCCATGTAGGGCCGCGACACTTGTGTCATAATTCGCATGAACGTGCTAGGGGCATTGGATAGCCCAAATGGCATAACTAGCCACTCATAAAGACCGTCCTTGGTCTTGAATGCAGTCTTCCACTCATCTCCCTCACGGACTCGTATCTGATGGTACCCACTACGCAGGTCGATCTTGGAGAAGATCAGGGCACCGGACATAGTATATAGGAGGTCATCGAGCCGTGGGATTGGGAAACGATACTTAACGGTGATTTTATTAATGGCGCGGCTATCGATGCACATCCGCCAACTGCCGTCCTTCTTAGGGGTAAGAAGGGCGGGGACCGCGCAAGGACTCATACTTTCACGAATGAATTGCTTCCGGAGAAGCTCATCAACCTGCCGTTTAAGCTCAGCGTGCTCATCCGGGTGCATACGGTAGTGGGGCAGATTCGGGAGGGAGGCTCCCGGGACTAAGTCAATGGCATGCTGGATATCTCGTGCAGGGGGTAGCTCATCGGGGAGTTCTTCCGGCATGATGTCCGCAAACTCGCCTAAAAGGGGACGCACCGCAGGCGGGTGGTCAACAGGCGCCACCTCAGTCACCCGTGTGGCAGCGACCACATAGATGATATCTGACTCAGCGCTATCTCGCAAGAACTCACCTCGCCTCAGAATGTGTAGTGGCCGCGAAGTGCCCGTGCTCACCGAGGGTTCGACCACCGCCTTCGATCGGTCACGAGGCTGAGTGGGTGTCAATGTGATCTTCCGGCCCTTATCATAAAAGGTACACGTGTTTGAGCGGCCAAAACACGTGACATCGCGATCAAATAGCCAGGGGCGGCCAAGCAGCACGTGAGCGACGTCCATGGGAATGACATCGCACCAGACCTGGTCCTGAAAGGACGCGATAGTGATCGGGACCAAGCAACGCTGGGTAACCTGAATCGATGTTTTGTCAACCCAGGTGACACGATATGGGTGCGGGTGGGGCTCCGCCTTGACCTGCATACGCTCAAGCCCCTTCTGGGCTACGATGTTTACGCAACTTCCGCTGTCGATAGCTAGCTTGCAGGGGCTGCCTGCACTAGGGAAATATGTGTAGAAAAGGGTGGTGCGTCGCCAGTCCTCATCCACACGTGGGGTGTGCAAAAGGCGTCTGACCACTCCCACTTCTAACGAACGTTCAGCGTCGCTCTCCCAACCATCCTTGACTGTGGCCTGAACTTCCTCTTGGTCCCTCTCATCGTCCTCTAAACTCTGCTCCTCTTCCTCAACCAGCAGGTTCCTCGTGGGGCACTGCGCCGCCACGTGGCCCTTGCCAGAACATCTATAACATATGATGCCCCCAGATCGCTGACCATCAGTGGCTACGGCTTTACCCTTCGCATCCGCGGGAATACGAGAGGGTGCCGCCGCGGTGGTCTGGGGCGGAGCGGATTTCCTAAAAGTCGAGGAGTCAGTCCTGGGAGGAAACTGCCTCGTACTAGACGACCGGAGGTACTGCTCGAACTCAAGTGAGAGCTGAAATATTTGCTCAACGGTCTCTAAACGGTGGGGAATCAATTCCCTGCGAATGTCGGCACGAAGGCCAGCCTTGAAACGGGAGGCTGTGGCGATAGGTTCCTCTGAAATGTCACTCCGAACAATCAGCTCATCGAAGCGGGCCATGTACTCAGCGACAGTAAGAGACCCCTGTCGGAGGTTCTGTAGCTGCTCAAATAATTGATCTCGGTATGACGCGGGGAGGTACTTCTCCTTTAGCCTTTCCTTCATCTCATCCCATCGGGCGATGGGATAATAACCGTCCCGCCCTAAGGCTCTCTCAACACTGATCCAAAATACTTTAGCCTGCCCGGTTAATTTCATTTTTGCGAAGCGGACACAACGTTCGTCACTCATATCATACCACTCGAAGTAGTGGTCCATGTCCAAGAGCCAATCGCTAAAGGCCTTCGGATCAAGACGACCGTCAAACGAAGGGGCGTCGAGTCGGATACGACGAGTGATGTCATGGTGGTGGTCACCTCGACGTGGGTCGGGATAATCATCGGGATAGTCATCCCGAGCGTAATCGTGTCGACCCGGTGGGGGCCCACGTTCTCTCCTACCCGGGGGATAGTACTGATCTCGACGGTGACCGAGTGGTGGCGCTCGATCCGGGTGATCGGGTGGAGGTCTACGAGGCACACGGTGCTCGTCATGTGGAGGTAGGGGCCTCTCACGCAATGGGTCCAGATGCCTCCTGGCCGGAAGGGCTGGGGCTCGAGGGTACTGATCCCGACGGCGGCGGTCTGCAGGAGGTTGACCATCTCTCGGGCGTTGGTCATAACGTGGAGGTATATCAAGGTCGTCCTCGAGTGAGTCATCGTGCTGCGTCGGGGTGTCTCTGGCGTGTTCGAAGTGGTCTAGACGAAGGTGAACCTCGGCCAGATCATGGCGCATGTCGTCGAACTGGGCACCTAAGGTGTCGAAACGGTTTAGAATAGTGCGCTGAAATTCCGCAAGTGTGGCGCCCGAGTTCGAGCTTGTGGTGCGGTCGTCAGTGACTTGGGGGTCAACCATGTTTCCTCTAAAGGTCCTACCACTACGGAGCATGCAAAAGATTAACACAAATAAGAGGGAGGATGGAAAAGTTTGGGAAAACTTTTCGGGCCCTCTGATACCAATTTGATGTAGGGTAGGCTGTGCCGTGAATTCTTAGGATGCAAGCTAGTGATGTGGAGGGGTGGACTCACTCAACCCTAGACCGATATGAGACGACAGGACTTAGTCAGGCGACTAGATTAATAACTTGCAACAAACATTATAATAGAGCGGCGCATTTAGCTTTAGAAGAATATGCAATTTTCTTTTAGGCGCGTTAGGCGATAGCTTTCCTCCGCACGGAGGGCTAGGCTAAGCACGCGGCGAATTTGAGCGTCCTGCACGTTAGGAAATCCACAGGCAAACGAGAAAGAACTATAATTCCATTAAAGCATAAGTTCCACAACATAAACAATGTTTTCACAACCAAATAACAACTAACAGTGCAAATCACAAGAGAAACAAAATCTGAAATAAACGTGGGCTGCAATGATTTTGGAAAACTGAAATGATGGGGGTAAAGTGGAGTTTCCGGGTGGTGAAGACTAGATCGGGTGAAGCGAAGTGGTTCCACGGAGGGGTGACGTTGCGGGGCTACGGGTAGGGGAAGGATGAGGGCCGAAGAGGCGGTTTGGGGCTGGATCCGGAAGGACCCGTCCAGATCTGGACAGATCTCGGAGTGGGGGGGTTTTGGGAGGAGGCGGGCTGTCGGGTAGCAGGTAGGAGCGGGCTGGGTGGAGCAGGGGATGGCCGGCTGGATGTTGCAGGGAGGTATTGCGGTGGTGGTGATGTAGGGAAGGCGGCGGGCTGTCGGATCGCAGGTAGGGGTGGGCTGAGCGGAGCAAGGAAGGGGGGTGGCTCGATGTTGCAGGAAGGTTGCGGGTTGGGGCTGCAGAGGGTGATGCGGCTGCTGGGGGCAGGGGAAGGGGCTGGCGGCTGGAGATGGGGAAGGAGGTAGACAATAAGGAAGGATACTTACCCAAGGAGTCGTCACCAAGGGGCTCCACGGCGTCGGCACCGCGGAATGATCACCGGAAACAAGGAAGAAGATCTCTCCAATATTTCAGCAATGTGGAAAAAGCTGCAGCCAACGTTTATTTATAGAGAAATAAAATTAGGGCAACCAAAGATGAACGGCTATGATTGGCCGTCGATCCCGGCGCCAAAGCAACGTTAAATATAATCCGAAATACAACATGCTATATATGAAACTTAATCAGAACGACGAGCCGGACGCAGCCACGGTGGCGGATCGGCGATCGGGTCATGCCCTCCTGCGAGAATACACGTGGGGTCCACCCTGCGCCGTGTCGTGACGGATGGTCCCCCATCAGTGATCTTGCCTATTTACCACTACACCGTCCTCTTGGAGGTGTATCGGTTCTTGCCAAGACATCACATTTGGACCATATGATGATCACTCTTGCATATTTAACACTACACCCAAGTCCTAGAGATGTAGCGGTCCTTGCTAAGACGCCACATTCAGACCATACGACACGTTCCTTAGGGGGAACAATCTAGCTTTTGCGCAATTTCTAAAATGATCCATATTAATAAGGGTGACTAGATTTTACGTTGGCTGTCTACCTAACATAACCCTCATCATTTTTCATCTAAGCTTGAGACTGGCATAGGCTGGTTTACAATAGTATACATTAAGAATATAAATTAAAAAAATTAAAATTAAATTATATATAAAATGAAATGAAATTAAGTAATAGGATAAAAACATACAAATCTTAATTAAATTAAACATAGAAGTAAAATAAAAATAAAATTATAACAAACATACGAGTGACAGTACATGGGGCCCCCCTGCAAGGCCGCGACAGAACCACAACGCGAAGACACTCTCGTCGATCGCAGTCTCCCGAGAGTAATTGTGTCGTGGGGTTGCATTCGTGCGCTCGGGGGGGCTGCAAGCGGCGGGAGTGATGTCGCGTCGTGGCATTGTCCTGGTCCCCAAGGGCACGAATGCCCCACGACATACTTCCCTCGGGGGCTGCGAGCGTCATAAGTGTCATCGGGGTGTGGCACTGTCATGGCTGGGGTCCTGTCGCAGCCTCACAAGCGGTCCCAATACATAATCACTCGTGCAACATAATGCCTTTTTGATGAAACTATTTATAAGAAAATGAGCTTGGCATTAACAAGTATTAGGGAGTAATTCTTTACTTATGAGAATTAGAAAACAAACACCAATGAGTTTGGACATTGCATTATGTTTGGGAAGCTATCACGTCGTAGAGATTAATGTGAAACTGAGACAGTAAACGAAGATGTGAGAATACAATCACATTTGGACCTTTCAAGAGAGTATTTTGGCCCCAAAACTCCATTATTGAGGTGGGAGAGCTCGTGTCCACCTGACCACACATCAATGATATTTGAAAAAGCGGTGCCGCTGTCAATGCAACCGAAAATATAGGAAGACTTTTGGTAGCCACATCACGAACTCATTTCTCCGACCAAGTGCTTTGGCCCAAATGCCACACTACAAGTGGTGTTCAAGTGTCAACGGTCGTAAATGCCCAACCAAAAAAATAATGTTCCAAAGGGAACTTCACTGTCATCGATCCAGTATCCATCATAGTTTCACACTGCTACCACTTAAACGCCACTGCTCAAATGCCATAACTCTCTCAAATATAAATGGAAGGGATGACCTTTTGGCCGAAAATGCCTTTTCAGAGAAATGATGTTCACAATCGCAATTACTCACATTGCTACCACTCAAACGCCACTACTCAAATGCCATAACTCTCCCAAATATAAATGGAAGGGATGACCTTTTGGCTGAAAATGTCTTTTCAGAGAAATGATGTTCACAATCGCAATTACTCAAAAAAACTTATGTTTCCCAACTATTGCATTCGCAACCACCACCATTCTCATAAACAGAGCCTCATGTCAATCACGGAGTCCAAGCAATTGATCCCTTGCCGAACCCTTTTAGGTTTACCATTTCATATCTCTCGACGTAGAGAGGAGAATAATATATATGAAAAGGAGTCATCAGATAATTAAGTGGCATGGACACCTCCTGGCGTCAGTTCACATGCCTCATCCTCAAGCTACAACAGGGAAGGAGTCGTGATACTCATTGCCAAGCTTCTCCCTTATACATTTAATCTTGATCCCAGTTAAAGCATTAGTAAAAAATATCAGCAAGTTAATTATCAGTTGTGACAAATTTATATGGAGTTTTGTCTGCAATCTTTTCTCTAACAAAGTGAGAATCTATCTCGATATGCTTAGTGTTTTCGTGAAAGACATACTTAAGAGGCTATATGCATAGCAGCAACACTGTCACACAATAGTCCCGTAGGATTATTGACTTGTTTTCATTCAGGAAAAAATTGTTTGAACCAAACCAACTCACAAGTGGTTTGACCCACAACTTTGTATTCAGATTTAAAATTAGATCTAGGAAAGGTATGTTGTTTTTAATTATCCATGACGCCATGTTCCCTCCAATCAATAAGCAATAGCTAGTAGTGGATCTGCAACGATAAGGTGATCCAACCAAACCAGCATAAAAATAATCATCTATTCTCATATGATTGATATTCTTATACAATAACCCAAACATTGGAAGTGCCCTTCAGGCATCTGAGAATGCAGATCCCCTCTTCATATGAAGAACCCTTGGGGAAGACATAAGCAATTCACAATACCAATGGGAAAAGATACATCTGGTCGAGTGATAGTGAGAAAATTTTGTCTGCCCACTAACCTTCTATATGTCTCTGCATCAAGATAAATGTGTCCAGCAACTTCACCCTTCATAAGTTTGACATTGGGATCTATAGGATTTTCCACAAATTTGCACCCCAACATTCCTGCCGCTTTCAGTAAATCTATGGTGTATTTATGTCATAGTAGGCATATCCCCTTGTTGAAACCGGATCTCGGTTCCAAAAGGAGTTCGGACCCAAAGAGAATAACCTGCACGTACTTCTTCCAAGGAAGAGCACTAGACCGATGGCTTGGGACTACGGAACTGACCCTGAGCTACAGCGCAGAGATCCCACCGCACACCCAGAAGATCAAAGAGAGCTTCCTCTCCCTAACCAATGATGAGTTGAGCACCTTGGATGACATTGGGAGCCAACCAAAACTAACCAGAGAAGGAAGAAGCCAAAGAAAAGAATCCCCTCCAAAGGTGCCAATGGGGTCTTTTTATAGTTTTTCAAGTATGGTTTGCAAATAACGGAATCCCGTCTTTTAATTTACTATACGCAGTCCAAATTGGTCTGCCAACAACGAAACTCCGCTGTTAGGAGGGGCTATTAGCAGACATAAAATAGATCTTAGGGAAAAACTTCTGAGCGACTCGGCCAATCGCTAGAGAAGGTGAGTGCTTAATGAGGCCAGCACTCGCCGCTCACCACTGGCCGCTCACCTTGGCCCGGGGGCGAGTGCGGGCCACGCCGCCCCACTCGCCCACCCTTTGCCCCGGGCCCAGAGCGAGTGTAGGCAAGATACCCCACTCACCCCCTGACTGCCCGGGGCATTCTCCATGCACGAGTCGGGCTCCACCTGCCCAATCAGCTCGCCTGGATCTGAACGGTCCCTCCTGGTCTTGATCCCAACGGAGGGCCCCACTCACCAAATACGAAGTTGTACGCAATCCCCGCTCTTTGTGAGCTTGTCCCAAGCTCTTAAAGAAAAGTACAACCCCAGGTATTTGGCGAGTGACAGTTGATTTTCGAGGGAATCTTTTAGTGGGTCCCCCAACGATCTATATATACACCAAGTTGAGGTGGGGGTAAGGTGAACCTTGCTTACCAACCCCCTCCCAGCTCTTCTGCTCTTTATTGTGAGATGCCTCTTTCCAAAGAATTCCAGGATCGTCTCGCAGCGGTGCGGGAGCAAAACAAATCTGACACCGCCAAACTCATGCTCTGGTTATCTCATCGGCTCCCAGGCTCGTCGTTAAAGCAAAATTCAGCCAAGAAGGTCAAGCGCGACCCTGCGACCGGCGAGCCCTCACCCCCCAAAGTGCCGCCTTTAACACCAGGTCACGGGCTCACGCCACCCGATGAAACACAGGTTCCCTCGACAACATTTATTTGCGATATGTCGAAAAGCTTGGACGTGACCCTCTCGAGTGCTATTGCAGGGAGATCATTCTAAGGAGTAAGACGTCGGAAAGGTCCCTGTGGATCTTGGCACCTCCTCTCGCGGCGACGCGAGTCGCCAGATAATTCTAGAACCCCCCTTCCTGAGGGCATGAATCCTCGCGCCTCCCCGAGCGGTCTTTCACAAGCACCTGATAAGTGATCTGCCACCTGTCTACTGGTTTTTCATTTTCTTTTTCATCCGTCGAACTGATCTCGCGCTGCTTGTCGCAACTCCTTCCTTTGGGATTACCAGCCTGGGCGTTCTCCCTTCGAAGTTGCCGACTCGCTTGGATGCAAGTGACCCTGCCTCCAATTCGGCGCCTCCGGCAAAGGGTACTCCCATCCCCAGCCCCGATGTTGCCCGAATCGCCAACCTGGAGCGCTCATCGATCGAACAAAGAAAATATACGCCTTGTGCACCTAGATCTCCAAGCCGTCCGCGAGTTAAACTATCTTTGCCGGCCGCCGGGGGCAGGGGCGCGAGATCGAGGAAGGTGGAAATGACTCCAGTTCTGAGCCTATCAACACTCGCTCTCCTCCCTCTCCTTGTACTGTCTTTCTTGTGTTCTACTCTCTTTTTTTGTGAAAAGTCAGACTGCTTGTGATGTTTTTTATCTTTTTCTTTCGTTTTTGTACTCGTCGAGAACTTATGTGTAATAATAAGCGCGTGCTAGCTTCGCGTAAACGCAAAGCTATAATCTTCTCGGCTTCTTTTTCTTTTATGATGAAGCTGTTCACTCGAGGCGCTCGTGGGTAGAAAAGGTCTCGCGGGGTTAGCACCAAGATAGGCGAATGGACACGAGCTAGTTGCACGCACGCCCTCAACCCATCCCTGGGCCGCTCGACCTTTTTCTATAAATAGGCCCCACCCTCTCTTACTTACCTACCACATTTATTGCCCTTGCGACTTCGGACCCAAAGGGGGTAACCTGCACTTCTCCCAAGGAAGAGCACTAGACCGATGCCTTGGGGCTACATAACTGACCTTGAGCTACAGTGCGGAGGTCTCACCGCACATCCGGAAGATTGAAGAGAGCTTCCCCTCCCTAACCAATGTTTAGCTGAGTACCTTGGAGGGAACTGGAAGCCAATCAAAACTAACCAGAGGAAGAAGCCAAAGAAAAGAATCCCTTCCAAAGGTGCCCATGGGGTTATAATTTTCCAAGTTTGGTCTGCAAATAACGGAATCTCGCCTTTTGATTTTACTATACGCAGCCGCAATTGGTCTGTCAACAGCGAAACTCCATTGTTTGGAGAGGCTATTAGCAGGACAAAATGAAGCCCCTGAAACCCGGATCTCGCCTCTGGATCCCGGATCTCGCCCCTGGATCCCGGATCTCGCCTCTGGATCCCGGATCTCGCCTCTGGAGCCCGGATCTCGCCTCTGGAGCCCGGATCTCGCCTCTGGAGCCCGGATCTCGCCTCTGGAGCCCGGATCTCGCCCCTGGAGCCTGGATCTCGCCTCTGGACCCTGGATCTCGCCCCTGGAGCCTGGATCTCGTCTCTGGACCCTGGATCTTGCCCCTGGACCCTGGATATAGCCCCTAGAGGTGACTTCTCCTGCACTCCCTAGGTGGGAGAGATCATCTAGATCATCCTCGGTCATCTCTGATCTCGACGAATTACGGGTTATACACCCCTCTTTGTAACTAACCACTTCTATACCAAAAAAGAACTTTAGTTGCCCTAAATCGTTGGTCTAAAATTGCTTGCATAGGTAACTTTTCAACAAGGCAATCCCACATCTATCATTGCCGGATATGGTAATGTTATCCACATACAATATATAATAATAATAATGCTCACATGTTGAGCATGAGTATAAAACATAGAGTGGTCAACCATGCACATGGTGATAAAAAAGTCTTCCAAAGCAAATAAGAACTCAAACCACGCCCTTAGAAATTGCTTCAAACCATACAACGATTTCTTCAATTTGCACACAAAACTGCACTCCCCTTGAACAATAAACCTTAGTGGTCGCAACATACAAATATCCTCAGCTAGATCACCATTGAGAACACATTAGAGATATCCAAATGAGTTAGACTCCATCCATACATGATAGCTAAGGCAGTAACAATTCAGATAGAAGCCATCTTTGCAACAAGGGAGAATGTATCTCCACACTCAATGCCATAAGTTTGACTAAGTCCTTTGGCAATTAAATGAGCTTTATACTGACCAATAGAATCATCTGGATTGGTTTTGATAGCATATACCCATTTATACCCAATAATATATTTCCCTTTAGGGAGGGGAACAGGATCCGTAGTCCCATTGACCTCCAAAGCATGAATCTCTTCAATCAAAGCAGCTTTCCACTCGAAGTGTTTTAATGACTGCCATATTTTTTGGAATAGTATATTAAGAAATTTTGGAAAGAAACACATAAAAATTTGCATATGTGAAAGCATAAGGGACATTTGGAAATATGGTATTTGGAGCAGGTTCTCTTACCTTTTCTCCAAAAAAATAGGAAAATCCAGATGGGAGTCAGGTCTGTAGTCCGAGAAGGTTTGATGTAAGTTATCCAAGTTTGTAGGAGAGGTGGTAGAAATGAAATCAAATATATCCTTTGGACATTTAGGGCAACTTTTGTTAAAAGGGTGTCACAAAAGGTGAAGGGAAAGTACCACAGTTCACATGATGATAGGGGTCGTGAGGGATAATAATGCCAGCAGCAAGTTTAGTAGGAGGTTCCACAAGGGGATCAATGGACACAAACTTCCTCCCTCGAAATGTCAAGGGAGAACATAGAGCAGGGGTATGAAGAATAGGGATACTCTCTTCATCCAACTCACTCATATTAGATAACCTCTTATAGTAAGGGGTGGTCTAAAAAAATGCCACATCTTTGCACGCAAAGGTACACATGAGAATATGACTATAACATTTATATCCCTTCTGACATTTAGAATAACCTTGGAACAGGTATTTGATATATTTAGGATCAAGTTTCCCCCTTTTAGGCCTAATTGTGAACAAAGCATACACTTCCAAAATTTTTGGGAGGAATTGAAAAGAGTTCCCAAACTGGGGATAGAGCATGGAAGGGAGTATCATTCTCTAAAATAATAGGAAGAAGACAATTGATAAGATAACAGGTAGAAAGAACAACATCATCCCAAAAGGTTTTTTGGAATATTCATATGAAACATCATAGCTCTAGCAAGTTCAAGGAGATGACAATTCTTGCGTTCTGCAACACCATTCTGTTGAGGAGAATAAGTGCAAGTAGTATGAAGTAAAATGCCATTAGCAATAACAAAATTTTGGAGTTGCATGGATGCTTTGTACTCAGAAGAATGATCACTATGAAGACCAAAAATTTGCCTAGCACGTTTATTAATTAAAGGAGCATAAGACACTTTTTTATGCTATCCCTAACTCAAAAGACTCATACTCAATTATAGGGTCAGAATTAAACTTAGGGTACAACTATTGATGGCGAGGGAGGGAAGGATGATCTAGTTGACAATGAGTTGAAATAAGGTGGCCAAAGCAAGCTGTGAGCAACAATTTTGTTAGCATTTGGATAGTAAAGTGCACCAGGATCAGTCCCCGAACCAAAAAATTCTCCTCGCTCGCTGAGCAAGCACAACACAAGAAGAGGGAGAAAAGGTTATAGTGCAATAAGATTCTTAGTCAACTACCAGATAAAGATTTCACAGGAATTTTACTACATGCATAACAAAGGTTAAAGCGAGTGTTGAAGTAAGGGAAACATCGTTGACGCCAATAACAATGGATGGATCCATCAGAAAGTCACAGTGGATAACTCTTATAAAGGAGAAATGATAGAAAATATAACTGCATTCTTTATCATTGTTCAAGGCTCCCGAGTCAATGACCCAAGTGCGAGGAATGATGGATAGAAAAGTAGATGAAGTACCTGTCTGAGGACAAGAAACATCGCATGACGAAACTGGGTTAGGAAAAGAGCTTCCCAAGGACTGTATGAATTTAAGGTAATCTTCTCTGCAAATCACTACTCGAGTGGGTTGGTAGATGGGATAACATCTATCTCATACACAAAGGTAACATGAGCACCCTTCTCAAAAGGCTTCCCATGGAGATTCCGACAATTTTCTATGAATGATTTTCCCCTCCATAATGAAAACAAATTCTTCCACAACCTCAACCACCTTAGTTTTCCCTCCCTTTATCACATCCAACGCCTCCTCGTCCACAACTCAACATGGAAAAATTATCAGGGTTAAAAATATTCCCAACAAAGGAATTTGCACATGTATCATCTCCCATATCTCTAATAACCTGAGAATAAACCACAAAAAAGGTTTCCAGTGATGCATATCCAAGGATTTCTAATATGACACCACTAAACTCCGACCTTGAATGGTCGAGAAAGGTCATCAACACTAATTATTCTCTCTGCTCTAACATAGACATCACATCTTTAGTCATAGAAAGTAGTGATGTTAATTCTTCATTAAGTCGAGAGTAATCATCAAAGAACGTAGAAATAGTGTGACTTCCCATGACACACGCACTATGCGCTTGGAAACTTCATAGATGCAACTAGAATTGTAATTTCCAAAGTAGAGCATTTCAAGATAACTCCATAATTGCTTAACATTTGTGCCACATCAGATTCACCAAATTAGTATCACACATGTGCCACTCCACGCTCCTGGTGGGAGTCTCAAAACGAGAGTCTCAAAACGAGAGTTTTCCTTCCCCTTTAGCTTCTAATTAGTTAGTTGGGTAAGTATCACATTAGTAATGCTTGAAACCACAGTAGGATTTGATCATTCTATATTTAGATTCACACTCATGATGACAGAGGAAAATAGTCGCCACACAAGCCACACAAAAAGCCCCGAGGAAGTTCTGAACAAACACAAGGTAGTCCTGACGAAATAAAGGAGGAACAATGCAGGAATATGAAACCTCCACATGCAAAAAGTGCTGGAACCCGCGGAATAATCCCGCTGGAAGACAAGAATGAAAGCAAAAACTAGTCGCAAAGGACGAAAGCAGGCGACGATCACTTGGGCGTTGATCACAGACGGAGAAACCAAACGCAAGAGTGGCCACGCAAGAAGCTGGTGTAAGCGTTGATAACATTAGAACATGGCTACGACCCCGCAAGTCAACCAGGGAAGTTGGCTCTCTTGGTCTCTTGTAGGGAGTAGAAACAAGTGGCGATCACACAAGCAGGCATAGATAAACAGGAGATGTACCGATGATCCTAGACGCAATACTGTCAACCAAGGAAGCATGATTTCCTGATCAATCGCTCTGATACCATGAAAGTAGTACCTGGAGAGAGGAGATGACGACCACAAGAAGTCCTAGCAGTCGAGCCCTTGCCGAACCTTTTTAGGCTTTCCACTTCATATCTTTTGACAGATAGAGGAGAGTGATATATAGGAAATTGAGCTCCTCATATAATTAACTGATATGGTCACCTCTTGGTGACAAGTTCTCGTGAACTTCTCACAACCATATGTTTTGAACCCACGTAAGGGGTGACAACACGTAATCATGGATGACGAGTATCCTCTTTATGGATTGTAGCTTTACATTTCCGCATTGTGATCTTTTCGTGCATTTCTAATTACTCACACATCATCTAGCCTGGTGAGGGGCATTTTGTAATTTTGTGGTACTTCATCCTCTCACTATATATATGTGAGGAAGGCGGGCTTAGATGGTATGAAGAATGAAAATCTAGTTCCTCTCCTCTTAGGCTGAGTTTGGCTTAGCTAATCACGACTTATTTGCTCCAGTGAGGTTGGACAAAAATGCATTGTCATACCAAAATTTTATGTCTCAAACTAGTTTCTTTTTTATAACATTTGTGATATCAAACATACATTCTATGACAATGACGTTTTTGTCCAACCTCACTAGAACAAATAAGCTGCGATACGCCGCTCCAAAGTCAGCCTTAGATTCTCCTCTCTCCATCTCCCTCTTATCTTCTTAAGTTAGAGCTAGGGTTGAGCGAGACTCCCTTCCTTCCCTTCTCCTCGCGGTCAAGCCCGGCTCCCATTGTATCCTTCATTATTGGGAAGGCTAGGTAGAGGAAGGGTCGAGACGATCCTCTCCCGAGACTTCTTCCTCTCCGGACCACAAACCTGCTCTCAATCGAAGGACCGTAACAAATTGGTTTCAGAGCCTCCTTTATCATCTGACCGCTGCATCCTAATCGATTTATCGTGTGATGCAGAACATTGGAAATAGAGAAATTGACACTGTTGATTTCCCCTTTCAAAAGGGCCCATCCTTGTGGGCAAACCTTGGATGGCACCCATCAGCTGCATCGTTCCCTGTTGCACCCTCAACACCTCTCGTCTTCATTGATGACACCAAGCGATCGAACCTAGCAATCTCGAGCAACCCAACTCTTCCTACGACGACTCCAACAATGTCGACGACAATCGTGAGCGTCCCTCGACAACTCCAACAGGGCGATGACTCTTGCACCTGCAGACTCCACCCCAGCAAGGGCAATTATGTCGACTGATCGGTCAAAGACCCCAGCGGTGCCCAACTTCTATACTCCAGCGGTTGTTACTCCTCTTGCCAGTCGACCAACCCACACCCACCTCCGAAGAGTTTTTATCCATCCCACACCGCCGCTCTGCTGCTCCCACGGCCTCTAGAGTGCCTTGCACTCCATATCTGATGTCTCTACAACCACTTATGCCACCTCCGGACAACCACCAAGTGGGTTCTGTGACCATAGAGGAGAGTGTCCTTACTCTCACACAGATTATGGAGATCATGCAAAAGCTGAGAGTCGCTTAAGATAAAAAACAAGCCTCATTCACCGTTGTGGCTGCCTACATCGATGCCTTGCATCCGCCTTGCTCCCACCAACCACCACAACACCCCACGATAAGTTTCAATCCTGCCAAGCAGTCATTCATCATGCTCTCCTATTCCCACATGCCTCAGTCCACAGGACGAAGTGTTCCGTGAAGTTGGATTTTTTCTATTTGACGACGAGTGATCCCCTGACCCGACTCACGTGTTGTGAGCATTTCTTCATCAACCAGATTACGCCACTAGATGATTGGATAGGATTAGCTTCCATCCACCTCTTGGGCTTGACACAGTTATTGTACGTCCAATTGGCGTTGGAGATACCTAATTTAAATTGGACGACCTTCAAGCATTCCTGCAATATGCGCATCGACCTACCCCTCTGTGGCAATCCCTTGGGCAACCTTGTCAATCTCAAACAACCAGAACCCATCAATGATCACTTGGAGAGCTTTAAGATGTTACTGCCAATCTGTATGATCGGCTATGCCTCGATGTCAAATTCCAAGCCTCGCAGAACCTCAACACAGTCATAAGCTTAGTTCGTATATGTGAGAAACATCTCCTCAGGGACAACTCATATGGAAGTCGTCGTGGCGGGAACGGGGGTAGTCGGCGAGAGGGCACCCCCATTCCCAGCCTCATAGTCTTTTCACACCATTGAGGAGTAGGGAATTAAGCGACAACCCAACATCATGTGTTTATCACGAGTAGAGATAGCAGAACAACGTGCACAAGGGCATTGTTTCAATTGCGACAACTCATATTCTGCTAGGCACGAGTGCAAGTATCTTTTTTGGCTAGAGGTGGATGATCTCATGGACCTCAAGCTTGATCTGCATAGGGGAGGTGATGTTATGGGCCCATGTAGGGGGTGACTGTTGAAACCAGGAAACCGGTTCAACTAAGTTCAAACCAAGGGGGTGACCAAAGGTTACTGGTTTAGTGGTCGACCCAGTGAGACTCGACAAGAATAATCTAGCGAGCACAAAGAACAACTTCAGAGTCTACAAACAAGACCCGCGCGCTGCAGCGAGGAGGTCCCATCACACACCCGAAAGTCTATGAGAACTTTCCCTCCTAAAGCCATTGCTGAGCTTGCCACAAGTGAGGCGGGCACTGAACTCACCCACCATGGGGGGGGGGGGGTAGGTCTCTTTTACTTGTGGCTCGAAGTCTTATTTATAGGCAAATCCAAGGGGGAGGGGGTACGGTCTGCGAATAGCTACTACCGTCTTAACCAAAATGATATTCCCAAACCTAGATGGGGTGCGAGTACTCTCCTTGAGGCTGCTGAGTACTCTCATGTAGGTCGTCGAGTACTCCCGCCGAACACTTTCCTAGAGGTCGCCGAGTACTCCCGCTGAGTACTCTCCTATAATGTCTTCCTTAGGCTTTTTTGTTCTCGACGAATTACGGGTTATACAGTGACAATGCGTGACCATGGACGACGTGCATCTTTGTTTTGGATTGTATCTTAACATTTCCATATTGTTATCTTGCGCATTTCTAATTACTCACACATAATGTAGACTGGGTGAGCGACATTTTATAATTGTGTATGAAGAATGAAACCCTAATTCTTCCCCTTTTAGTTTCTCCTCACTCTCCCTCTCCCCTCATATTCTCAAGTTAGAGCTAGGGTTGAACAAGACTCCTCGCTTCCTCTTCTCCTCGTAGTCGAGCTCGACTCCCGTTGCATCGATCATCATTGAGAAGGCAAGGTTAAGGAAGGGTAGAGACGATTCTCTCTGATACTCCTCCCTCTCTGAACCGCAAACTAGCTGTCAATTGAAGGTAACCATACTACAAACATACATGTGGTAATTTGTTTTGCCAAAATACATGTTTGCTCTTTAACATCAACATATATGTGTATGCACACAGCCTAAAAAATTTAAGAGATTGATACACACAGCCTAAAAAATTTAAGAGATTGAAAAGTTAATTAACATGAGAGTAAAGATGTATCAAATATAATTTTTAATCTGTTATTTTCTCAATCTAAATAGTGAAAGGTGATGCCATTGTCAATTATATATTAAGTTACAATACAAAATTAATAATTGCATCAGTCAAGTATAGTGGATTTAAATTGGTAAGTATTAAAATTGTTTCCCTCAAATTTGTTCATAAAATGCCAAAAAAAAAAACTTGAAATGAGTAATCTTTCATACGTTTTGATGATATAAGACATAAATGTAATTCAGCAGCTTAAAATATCTAAAGTCATATAATGCAAGATTTTCTTGGTTTAATACTCACTGCACCATAGTCGTTAATGACTTCCATAGGTGAAGGATAGTTCCGTAGACTTTTGCTCATCTTTTTCCCATCCTTAGCAAGCACAAGACCACTGCAGATGAGATTTCTAAATGCCGGTTTTCCAAATAGAGCAGTTGAAATCACCATAAGAGTATAAAACCTGAACGTATGATCAAATTTGACGCATAAGTTTCTCTCAACGGAAGACTATGAATAAACCTTACTGAGTAAAGAACTCGCACAGATGTCAAGAACATTGTAAGTTTTCAAGATAATCATCATTGCAACAAGATTTACTAGAACAAAGAATAATGTTTCAACATGAAAACTGATTCAGAAATACAAAAAATCAGTAATAAATATGAAAATAGATTCTGAAAATGAAGCAGAAACAAGCAGACAACAATATGAAATTAATTCTGAAAATAAACAATCGATTGCAAAAAGGGGACAAAAAGTAAAAATATTAAATATGGAAGCAGTCCCAAACTAAAAGACCAAGAAAAAGGTTGGAAGATAAAAACTAGTACCTAAAAAAGTTTTTTTTATATAAAATAAGTAGCAGCATGTATCCATGAAACATAAGGACTCAAGTGTGGTGGTGAAAATCCGCATTGAGAGGCTCCCTCGGGGGTTTGCTAAGAATTTGAGCGTTAGGCGAATGGGTGCCAACACAATCCTGAGAAATATCAGAGCAAATACCTACGAGCTTGATATCACTAAGAGTATGAATATTCATCTCGTATCTAATATTGAGGACCGATGCCATGCTACGAGCCTCCTAAGTAAGTGGGTATGTATTGTCATGGTTGCGCATGCCGACGGGACACGCACACGCCGACGAGACGCCGAGGCGAGTCTGCACGCGAAGGGAGATGATGACGGGTCTGTCTGGAGGAGACACCGAAGACGCGCCGTCGATATGATTATTTTATTGCAGTTGTTATGTTATTTTTAGTTATGTGTACGCTCTATTTTTCACACTGCTATTTTGTTATCCGCACCCTGCGCTGGCCCTTCCCCTTGCCGGATTCCTCTCGGGTTTGTATCAATTTGGTCCGACTGGCCTCACCGCCCGCCATCTCGCTGTCGGTGCTCATGATTGCGTATCTCCAATGCGGTTTCCCAAACATCCCGTCGGCGCCGAACCGCGAGTTACCACTGCAGCGCCGATTTCGTTCCCCTACAATACCCTTTTGGCAAATCATTGTTTCCGCGCCCGATCTCGTGCGTCCCCCAACCACGCACCGCCCCGTCGCCCGGATCCGCCCAGCCATCGCGTTGCGAAGCAGTACGCGACTTCGCGACCCATCCGCCTGTCCGCTGATCGGCGTTCCTGTGCCCACTTCGTGATCCGGCTGCCAGTCTGTCGATCCCTACGCCCAAACTGACGCTGAAATGCCCCAAGACTTCGGTTTCCACCGCTTGCACCAAATCCAGCCTCTCCCGGCTGCCTCCCTATGTCTCCAGGCCATGACTCCCACCACTCGCTCCTCCGGCGACCCCGCTCCAGATGCGGCCACTGAAGCCCTAAGCCGTTGTTGGAGGCTCAAGAGCAACTCGTCGCATCCATGCACGCCTCGCTCCTTGCCCTCCACTCAAAGATTAACTCCCTGCAGACACTCGCCGCCATCTCCACCGCGTCCGGCTCCGGCCCACCCACGGACTGCGGCTCTCTCCTAGGCATCGTATTGCCGTCCATTCGTTCAGGGACCACTCCTTCGCCCATTCCGGGCCGGTCCTCCCTTTCCCTCGACATTCCATCCTTCGTCGGCGCTGACCCGATGGATTGGATCGCCAAAGAGGAACAATATTTTGACCTCAACTACATACCAGAGCACGACAAGGTAACTACGGCGGTGGTTGTCCTAGACAGCTAGGCCCTCCACTGGGCTCAGTGGCTCCGCAAGTCCAACCCGCGCCTCTCCTGGTCAGAGCTCAAGCGGGAGATGATCTGGCGGTATGACACTAGCTACTCCGGCTCCGCCGCTATTGAGCGTCTTAGCGGCGTCTGCCAGACAGCCGCCGGTCTGGACGACTATGTTGATGAGTTCGTTGCCCGAGTCTCCACGTTCCCGGTCTACCGCCCGATCATTACCTAGGCTTCTTCATGCAGGGTCTACTGCCTCATATCCGCTCTCGCCTCCGCACACAGAACCTCACATCACCGACGCCATGAACTTGGCGTGCCTGGTGGAAGCCGACCTCTCCCCCCGTCCACCTGTTCCTACGGTCGACCACCACCATCCTCGGCCGCCTTAGTGACCACCAGCCACAGCTCCACAACGACCACCGCCTTGCCGCCCAATGCCCCCCCAACGCATCTCGAATGGTGATTACAATAAGCTTCATAACAAGTGTCTTTGTTTTCGGTGCCGCCAACCCTACTCCCCAACCATGAGTGCACCGTGAAGGAGTTCCACGCCATCATCGGTGACATCGACCTTGAGGTGACCATGACCGACTTTGAGGCACTGGGGATCTCAGCAGGGAATGCACCTCTCAACCCCACCGCAGCTATGTTCCACCGCCTGAAGTTATTCTGTGTCTCGAAGGACGGGCTCTCTGGCCAGCAGACCATGCAACTCTCGGGCAAAATGCGGGATCGCCCAATCATCATCATGGTGGACAGTGGTGCAAGCCACGACCTCATCTCTGAGCACTTGGTGCAGCAGCTCCGTCTCCCCTCGGTTCCCTCCACAGATGTTATGGTCCGTATGGGCGATGATCGCCACCGACCGACTCAAAGCTCTTGCATAACCACCTCTCTTTTTGTGGGGTCCTGTTTCGTGACCACAGATTTCTACGCATTCGGCTTAGGCGGCCCCGACGACATTTGGGGGGTAGTGTGGCTCTGCACGCTCGGCGAGGTATGCGTCAATTGGGAGACTACGTCCATGCAGTTCCTACACGAGAGCCAGGCATGTCGCCTCGATGGTAACCCTGCCCTCCTGTGCTCTCTGATCTCCCTCTGCACGATCCAGCGGACCACAGACGTTGGCCTCCCCGCGGGGCTGTGGGGCCTCTCGGGCCTGTCCGTTATGTGTCTTCCCTTCCCGACGGACAACCAAGAGTCTTCTACTGCGCTTGTCGACATCATCCAGCCTCCGAATGAATTGTCATTAGCCTAGCCTTCTCTAGGCCGAAAGAAAAACGATAGTTGGCGCCGTACAAGCCAACGAAGCTACTTGATCGCCGCAACCACCTTCAGGGGGACCCTGGCTCGCAGGAGGTCCATGTTGTTAGGACTTACAGTCTGGAGTCCGAAGCTATGTGGCTGCCCCAGGAGCACTAATGCCACCACCCCCCGACCACTGCCTTAGGAACAATACATATTTTTTCAGACGGCGGCATTGTTTTGATTGCTCATGCCGATGGGACACGCACACGCCTACGAGACATCGAAACGAGTCTGCACGAGAAGGGAGACGATGACAGGTCCTTCTGGAGGAGGAAACACCGAAGATGCGCCGTCAACATGATTATTTTATTGCAGTTATGTTATTTTTAGTTATGTGTACGCTTTATTTTTCACACTGTTGTTTTGTTATCTGCACCTTGCGCCTATAAAGGGTTGCATTGTACTCTTTTTGATGATGCTTTTGATGTATGGAATTTAGGGTTGCTCCACAGGTTTTCGTCTCGTTCCCTCCTCCTTCCTCTTCCTCACCTCCGCCAACCCTTCCTCTTGTCGGATTCCTCTCGGGTTCGTATCAAATGCCTACAAGCTTGATATCCCTAAGAGTGTGACTATTCATCTTGTATCTAATATTGAGGACCGACGCTATGCTACTAGCCTCCTGAGTAAGTGGGCCCGTATTGCAGAGACCTCCTGAAGCCTACACTACCACATCCTCATCCCCACACCCAGTCCACTCTTGAGACCTACTTGCCTTTGGTCAGTCGTCTATGGCTTCATAGTCTGCACCAACAATCGCATTGGGACTACCAACACATCATCGGATTTTTGAGAGTATTATTGATATTATGGCCCACGAGTGCATGACCACGCCTGACGGACAGACATAAGAGTACCAGGGAGAGGGTACTCTGTCATCGACGATACTTGGACGACGTTTGATGGACCACATTGATTCTTACATGGAATACACCGAGAGGATGTCGATCTCAATTCATCAGGAGATGAATGCTTTCAAATCAGGGAGAATGATGGGTTTTGACGATGCGGACCCGCGGTGGAGCGCGACTTTTGGGTATGTTTGAGACCGATTGGCCATCTGCCATATTTGGCGACTCTGGATAGATGATCCGACTCCGCAGATGAGTCCGGATCAACGTTTCGATATTTTCATATATTTGTTTTATTTGTGTATTTTATTTAGTGAGATCGGACAACCATCGTGTACGACCAATCATAACCGCCCAAGATGGTTGTCACAAGTCATGTTTTATTATAAATATGAGAGAAGGGGCAGTCACCATGCTATTGCAAATTTTGGAGAAGAAACATTCTCGGAATAAGGTGATTATCCCCTTACGGTGACGACTTCGTGAGGCTCTAGAAGATGACTCCTAGGTATTTTTCAACAACACCTTTGTATCCCCCATCCATACCCGTTGTTTTCCCCTCTCCAAAACCTCTACCAAAACCATACAACACTGGATTTTCTGCCAGCCAGCTACAACACCCTCAACCCCCGTTTCCTCCAAGGAAGTCTGCAACTTGGGTTAAATCAATCCTTTTTTTCTCCTTCCAGGACCCTTACACCACCAAACCCCCAAGCCCCTCTCAGGACAGCCCACTACCCATTTCCCCCTTCCCTCTACAAAAATCCCCTCCACGGAATCGCCTATTCCCTCCCCAAAATCACCTTTGTATCCCCATCCATAACCGTTGTTTTCCACTCTCCAAAACCTCTACCAAAACCATACAACGTTGGATTTTCTGCCAGCCAGCTACAACACACTCAACCCCCGTTTCCTCCCAAGAAGGCTGCAACTTGGGTTTCATCAATCAATTTTTTTCTCCTTCCAGGACCCTTATACCACCAAACCCCCAAGCCCCTCTCAGGACAGCCCACTACCCATTTTCCCCTTCCCTGTGCAAAAATCCCCTCCACCGAATCCCCTATATTCCCTCCCCAAAATCCACGCCTAATACCCACCAGCATATCACAAACAAACCCCTCCACTTCCCCCGCAAGAATCCCTACGAACAGCCCATCTAAAACACCACAGTAATCTTCTTGCAATTTCCTACCGAGCCTTACCTAGCAGCCCTCCTAATTTCTCCTCACTTCTCCTCATTGTTTCCTCCATGAATCCCCCACCGAATCATCAAGTACTCCTCCAGGAAACTACGCCCAGCCACCCTGAAGACTATTCTCAACCCCGATCCAGTCCAACACGCCAAAAACAGCCCTCCCCGCCTACAATACCCTAATTCCTGCCACTGTACAACCCTGCTTCTTCCTCCGGACATCCACCAACCACCTGCGAGTCATCGGATCTCCAATGCTCGGCAACCCCCTTACTAAGTGAGTGTGTTTTGTTGCATGGAAAAATTTCTCAAATATTAATATATGATGATGTGATTTCATACTTGCTTTGATCTATAATATCGTGGTTGTTTGATTTAGATTAGTTTGTGTTTTGCAGGAATTATTCACCGCGCGCTTTTGATTTGGCCCTCCACGCGGAGGAAAGGGTAAGCTTGCTTTGCCTTACAAAAATAAAATTGCACCGCTTAAATTATTTGCATCCAATTTCATATTTTATTACTTGTTTTGTTCTCTTCGTTGTGCTCCATTTGCTTGCTACATATATGAGAGCTAATTTCCTACACCTCGATTTTGGGTTGCTTGTTAGTTGCACGCCAACATATCCTGCCCTCATTAGACGGCGTTTAGATTCATTGCATTTGTTGCATGCTTACTTGCATTACATCTAGGGTTAGGGAATCATTTGTCCGCCACCTATAGACTCGCCCTGCGTCAAAGTGTAATCTATAGATGAATCATTAGTCCAAACTCCAGAAGCAATGGATATAATTAAACAATACAAGAAGGTAAGATAGCAACAATTGCATAATTTATTTCAGAAAAGACACAAAATAAAGAAAATGGAGACTTTGTGTTAAATGTGAACAATAAATTTTGATGAGGGACCAACCATCCACGAGTTTGATCAATGCCCTCGGCAACAAAATGACCAGGGAAGTTATTCTCAAAAAGCTCAACATTCTCAAATGGGTAATGAATATAAGCATAAGGCATACACCCACTCTCAAACCAGCAGTCAAATACCTGCATCAATATTAATTTCAATCCAATGAAAAATAACTAATACATGGAATAATTTGTAACGCACTATTTTACTGATTCAGGCAAAAATATAGTAAATCATGCTATATTAGGAAACTATAGAAAACAAAAATTTAGATATCATTCAATCACAAGGACAATCTCTAGCTTTAAGGAAATGGTAAAATTATTATTCTGCAATCATCTTAATCAGCCATTAGAATATCATAACTAGCTATCTATATCTTCATCATTTTTCATGATAACATCGAGGATAAATGTGTGCTAAAAGAGCAATGAAGTGACATATGCTCCTTAAAATATGAACAGAAGCTAAATAAAGGAATAAACCCAAATATGTATTGTTCATACAAAAGCTCCTTTTTGAAAATAAGGGAGGTTGTTACCACCTCATCTACATGATCGCCACATTATTCATTTGATGTAAAGTTGGAACTTTTTCCAGTCTTTTTTTATAGCTACTAAAAACAAAACCCTTATGATACTATTTCTAGTAACAAGGGAGAAATTATCAAAAAAAAAAAATCACTCCATAAGTCTATAAACCTTTAGCCAGGAGTCTTGCTTTATCATGGCCAATATGTCCATCAGGAAGAAATATGACAACAAAGACTTCTGAACAGCCAACCAATGCCACAGCCTGGGAGTGTGGGAACAAGATTCAAAGTGTTACGAGAAAGAAGAGCAAACATTTCTTCATCCATAATCTGCTACCTACATAGGATCTTCAAAGCTTCTTGGTAAGATGTAGGAACTGTCATAGCCAATAAGGCTACTGTGAACCTGCTACATGAGGTACTCAAATGCTCATAAGAAACCACATAGGAAATAGAATATTGAGTACAAGATCTTTTGTGTTTCCTAAAAGTAATAGAAAGGTTGCAATCCAAAGCTATGAGTGGAGTGGAGCCTTCATAGGAAAAAAATGTTGGCCTTAGAGTTGAAGAAAGAATTACATTAGTAGGAGGAAGTAAAAAAGTAGGTGGATGAGGAATCTCTCAGAAGACTTAACGAGCAGAAGATGGAGGAAGTGGTGGCGGCGGTGGTGGAGACGGTGTTGGTGATGGAAAATGTAGAATAGAGTCCGGAGGTAGAAAATGAATAATGGGTATAAATAAAGGTCATGAATTCAGAGAGAAGGGAGTCAGAGGATGGGGTGAGGAGGATATCCAAGAGGAGAAATTGACCCTTCTCGGAAAGATATGATTGGTTTCAAAAAAGAAACATCAACAAAAACATATTGACGCCCGCGGATGGGATCAACACACATATCTTTTAAAAGTTGAAGAGTATCCCAAAAAATACACTTAAAACGACACGAGCAGCCAACTTGTCACAACCTCGGGAAGGAATACAAACAAAAACGATACATCCAACAATGCAAGGAGTGAGGAGAAAAGGAGATGAATCTAGATGGAGTATAGAGAAATAAGATTTTACTCGGAGAACAGAAGATGGTATTTGATTGATCATATAACATGCGATAAGAACGACATGACCCCATTATAACCAAGAGTCATTCATTTGACATAGTAAAGTGAGGGCGGCATGAAGAGGATGACGATTCTTCTGCCCGACTACACAATTTTGTTGAAATGTATAAGCACAATTAGTTTGAAGAAATATGTCATGACTGGTATAAAAAAAGGAAAATGGCTTACTCAAGTATTCTTTGCATTGTCGGATTGCAAATTCTTTAAAGAAGTTCCAAATTGAATTCTTAACTTCATGATAGAAAAGGCAGCCTGGTGCACAAAGCAACCCCGCACAACGATGGTCCAGGGACGGGTCCCACCACAAGAATGAAATGTAGGTAAATCTTACCTTGCATTTTGGCAAGAGATTGCTTCCAAGACTCGAACTAGTGACATCAAGGCCACACGACAACATCTCAATAGGTGCACCAAGGCTCCCCTTCATGATGGAAAAAATTGAAGCATTTAGATATATCTTTCATGAGGCAGGCCCAAGTGCATCAAGAGAAATCGTCAATGAAGGTGACACAATAAAATTTTCTATTATTTATGGACACAGTTGGATTAGGACTCAAGATATCGGTATGTACCAAGTCAAAGGCAACAATACTTAATTTCACAATTTTAGTAAGAAAAGAAGTATGATGATGAGTGTTATACTGGCAAGCTACACATTCTAATATAGATGTTGGTGTTGTACATGTCGGTCGACATGTCCGACATGTCAGCTGACATAAATGTTTGAGATCTAAAATACCACGTTTCCGTTTTTAATTTGGGGAATAACGTTTTGAAAAAAATGCGAGCCGATATATCGCCCATTATTGAAATATCACCCAAAAAAACGGTGTTACATCGGCCAGTTTTTATAAATAAATAAATAAATTTTATTTAAATAATTCAACCTTTAAGCTTTCGACTCTCCCTCGATTCATTTCATTATGATTGCTTTCTCCTGCCCTGGCTCTCTCGCACTCTCCGTCGGTGCTCTCCCTCGACTCTCTCGCTGATTATTCTATCTCGGACTCTCGACTCTCTCGCTGATTATTCTATCTCGGACTCTCGACTCTCTCACTGGTGCTTTCACTCTCACTGTTGGCTCTTTCCTCTAGTAGCTTCATCCTCGTTGGTTGCTCTCTTTGGTGTTCTTGACTCTCTCGGCTGGCTCTTTTCTTAGGTAGTTTCATCCTTGTTGGTTGTTCTCTCTGGTGCTCTCGACTCTCTCGGCTGGTTCTTTGCTCTGATAAAAGAATCCTCCTTGGTTGTTCTCTTTCAGGCTCTCGACTCTCTCGTTGGTGCATTCACTCTCTCGGCTGGTGCACTCTTCTCCCTGCCTCTCCCTCTCAATCTCTCGCTCTGCATTCTTCTCCCTGCCTCTCATTCTCCAGCTCTGCATTCATATATTTGTCATGTTTGTTGATTTCCTTTCTGGTGGTTGTAGCAAGGTGGTCGTGGTTTGTTAGTTGCTTTACTGCTCTGCTGCCTTGTTGGTGGTTGTAGCATGGTGGTTTGTTGGTTGCTTTACTGCCTTGCTGCCCTGCTGGTGGTGTAGTATGATTGTAAAATATTTAGTATTTTGACATGTATTAAAAAAACATATAATTATATGTATAATTAATTAAATATTAAAACCAATAAACAAAATATCCCTGATATATAAAAAAAGACATGAAAACCCAAACCGACCTTTTCCCGACATCCGACATATGCAACCTTGATAGATGTAGATGAAAAATAGTAATAATAACGAAGTTAAATGGAGAATGAATGTCATCAAGTAATATAGTCCTCTGATTTCATTGCCAGTG
This sequence comes from Platanthera zijinensis, assembly GCA_039513925.1. NCBI lineage: Eukaryota > Viridiplantae > Streptophyta > Magnoliopsida > Asparagales > Orchidaceae > Platanthera > Platanthera zijinensis. The sequence goes on along the minus strand of CM077084.1, from coordinate 50,398,044 downwards.
GTGATCGTGTTTCTCAAGTGAAGGTCCTGAAAATAACAATGAAAAGGAATAATAAGCCACAACAATTTAGATTTTTGTGATGGTGCTAAGGGAGAGGAGATCTCAAGGAAAATTAAGGATATAAAATTTCTGCTCGATATGAAAAGATGTGATAACATCCACTGTCACACAAGCTGAAGCTATGGAGAAATCAACAACCACAACAAGGGGAAGACAACTATGCCTGTTAAGACAAGTGTAGGCAGTCGTGTCTCCAATCTTAAGACCAATTGCTCCAGATTCAATGATCACTTACCTATAATAGTAACACAAGCGGTACTTGAGTTAGATGAAGCAGATGTGACAACATTGGCAGAACCTTGAGAGGCTGAAATAAGGGTCTGATCTAAGATATCCAACTTCCGACTTCTGCAAGTTTGGGAAGAATTATAGTGAGCTCTGGATGCAAGTCCAGACATGTGAGAATGTTGTTTGGAAGACCTCACAAAAGTTGAATCATGCGACATCAAACGCTAGAGCCTCCTGTTTTGATATTCGATAAGCGAAATTTCGCAAGAGTTCTGAAAGAGGGAACGCGATCTCGAGTGAGCTCGATCCGTAGAATCATGCAAGAACTGGAAGGTTATGTGAGATCAACTCATGTCCACTCTAAGAACAGAGCACGCGGGAGTAAAGGGCACGCGATAATGATTTAGTAAGACCATGGCAAGTGCGTGCGAGAGAAAGAGATCACGTGATGCATGAGAGTCGTCTCACGTGAGAGACCAGTTTAGTGAGACCACAGACCGACTATCATAGGCATGTGTGAGGGTGATGTGGTCTGAGTTGTTTAGCGGTCTCAGCTAGGTATCAAGAGAGGAGAAGGGACGGGAGAGCTAATTGGCGTTGGGAGGGGGCAATAGAGCGCAAGCGCTGGCGAGGGACGAGAGAGTGCGAGAATTGATGCAGAGCGTGACGTTTCGTGGTAAGGTATTGCGGGCCACCTAGAGAAAGAAAATTTATGCCTGATACTTTGTTTGAAGCTTAAATTTTAAAAAATTGTACTATACATTGAAACTCCCCTCTAAATATAAAGGGGTTCTGACAAACTTCATTAGGACAGATAGAACTAAAGATGAGCAAAACGATAATGGGCTTTATTCAATGGGCTAGAAACATGTTTTGTGGTAAGGTATGACGGTAATGTTTTCATTGCAAAAAATCTACACATTTGCACTTCCTCCGGTAGAAATTTAAGTACATCAAGTACCCAAAATATAGAATGTACTGTACTGAAGGTGCCTGTACTTTGAAAAACAACAAAACAAAAATAAGTACTCAAATTTATTGTGCCTAGAAACATGTTTCTTAAAAACTGATAAGAAGATGCATATGTTGCGCAATTCATAGCATATACTCCTGTTGAAAAGTCTATTGTAAATAATAACCCAACACAAAATAGTTTTCATAAAATCAAACTTCAAAGATAATGAATTGAGAAATAGGCAGATAAATCATCAACTGAGAATCAAATTGTCCAGAAAATGCACATAGCTTTAAACTATCTCATTTTATTTACAATAAGATTTAATATCATTAGTCATAAACATGAAGCCTTGGTGCACTGGTTGAGGTGTTGTCGTGTGGCCTTGAAGTCACGGGTTCGAGTCTTGGAAGAAGCTGATGGGGGACCATCGGGCGCACTTCGGCGCAAGGCGGACCCCACCTTCGTATATTCGCGCCGACGGACTTGATCGAACCGGCGATCCGTTACCGTGGATGCGTCCGGCTCGTCGTTTAGATTCATTTTCATATATAGCACTTTGTATTTCGGATATTATTTTATATAGTTTTGGGGACGGAACCGCCGCCAATCATAGCCGTCGATTCCGGTTGCCCTATCTTGACTTTCTTATAAATAGAATAGGAGGGCTGCAGGAATGGGCATTGCTGAAGTTAGGAGAAGATCATCTTCCTCGCTTCCGGTGATCATTCCGCGGTGCCGACGCCGTGGAGCCCCTTGGTGCCGACTCCTTGGGTAAGATTCCTATCTTTTCTTGTGTCCTTTTCCCCTACCAAGCAGCCCCGCCCCCTTCCTTGCCAGATCTGGCCGCCAGCCCCTTTCCCCTATCAATCCCACCGCCGGCCACCCTTAAACTCCCCCATACAGCCCGCCGCTCCTCCCTCTTTCCCCCTTGCAAGCCACGCGCCGCCCCCCCCCCCCCCCTAATCCTCCCCACAACCACCTACCGCCGCCCTTCATTTCCCCACCAGCAGCCCCACAAAGGCCCCTCCAGCCCAAACCGCTGCCCCCCATCAGCCCGCCAGCACCCTGCCCGCCCAGATCTGGGCTGATCCCACTGGATCCAGCCCAGCCAACCCTAAAACCCCCCCTTTCTCCCTTCGACCAGCAGCCCCCTTCATTCCCCCACGTGGATCCACCCTCCCCCTTGCCCGATCCAGTCTCGCCACCACCCGGAAGCCCCTCTTAACCCCGAAACTTCAGATCTTTACATATTTCCTGCAGTCCGAATTTTAATTCAGAATTTCGTACTTGTTTTTATGTGGATTTTATTGTTGTTGGTATAAAATATTGTGCACGTTGTGGATCTTGTGATTGACGGAATTATAGCACGTTGTATTTGCCTGTGAATCTCTTGCCTTGCAGGACGCTTTATTCGCCGCGCGCTTAAATTAGCCCTCCGTGCGGAGGAACGCTATTGCCTAAATTGCTGAATAGAAATCGTTTCTCTTGTTTAGAATGAATGTAATGTTTTATATTTTGACTTGTTGCTTAAATTAATTTAACGCCTGATTAATTTCATCTCGCATATAGTCATTGGTTAGGGTGAGTCCACCCCCCTCATGTCACTAGCAGGTGTCTTAGGAGTTCACCCCACAGCCTACCCTACATCAGTTGGTATCAGAGCCAGGTTGGGCTATTTTGCATGCTCCGTAGTGGTAGGACATTTAGAGGCATGGTAGATCCGCAAGTCACCCACGAGCGAGCGGTCGGCTTGAATTCGAGCGCCGCCACCACGATTTTGAGCGCCTTATCTTAGATCGCTTTGATGCCCTAGGCACCCAGTTGGAGACCGTGTGACACGATATCACTGCGGTGAATCGCCGCCTAGATCGGCTAGAGCACGCTAGGGATGCTCCTTCCCTACATGACGATGAGATCGCAGATGACCCACGACTCTCTCCCGTCGCGGCCAGCAAGTCAGAGATGACCCGCCGCCGGCAGACCGCTATCGTCGTGAGATTCCTGCGAGAGCCCCCACCCCGCGTGCGAGGCGGAACCCAGAGCCAGCACGTGGCCGACCACCGCCCCCGCGGGAAGATTACTGCACCCCACGTCAGCCGGGCCCTAGGAACCGTGTACCTCCCCACGATCGCTATGACCAGCGTCGAGACGAGTATTATCCACCGGTCGACGCGAGCGCGGACCCCCACCCGCTCGGCACGATTATGACCGCGACGACGATCCTGACGATTATCCTGACCCGCGGAGAGGCGACCGCGCCTTTGATATTACCCGTAGGATTCGTCTTGATGCCCCGACCTTTGATGGCCGCCTAGACCCGAAGGTCTTTAGTGATTGGCTCCTAGACATGGATCACTACTTTGATTGGTACGATATGAGTGACGATCGATGTGTCCGGTTTGCCAAGATGAAGTTGGTCGGGCAAGCCAAGGTGTATTGGATTAGTGTGGGCGAGCCTTAGAGCGTGATGGTTATTACCCCCCATCACCATATGGGATGATATGAAGGAGAGGCTTAAGGATAAGTACCTTCCTGCCTCCTACCGTGATCAGCTACTTGACCAGCTGCAGAGTTTACGCCAAGGGACGCTTTCCGTAGCCGAGTATATGGCTCGATTCGACGAGCTAGTCGTTAGGAGTGATATTTCGGAGGAGCCTATTGCCACAGCCTCTCGATTCAAGGCTGGCCTCCGATCGGATCTCCGGAGAGAGCTGATTCCCCATCGTCTGGAGACCATGGATCAGATATTCCAGCTCGCCCTCGAGTACGAGCAGTACCTTCGTACACCTGGTACGAGGCAGTTCCCCTCCCGGACGGAGTCATCGACGTTTAGGAAGCCCGCTCCAGCCCAGACGGCTACAGCCGCCCTACCCTCACGGGTCACTACTGACTTGAAGGGCAAAGCTATCGCTACTGAGGGCCAGAGGCCTGGGGGTATCCAGTGTTTTAGATGTTCGGGCAGAGGACACGTGGCGGCCCACTGCCCCACGAGGAGTCTGTTGATCGAGGATGAGGAGCAAGGAGTAGAGGGAGAGGAAGAGGTTACCGAGGAGATCACTACCACCGTTGAGGAGGGATGGGAGAGCGACGCTGAGCGTTCATTAGAGGTGGGAGTGGTCAGACGCCTCCTACACAGCCCCCGTGCGATGAGGACTGGCGCCGCACCACCATTTTCTACACGTATTTCCCGAGTGCAGGCGGACCCTGCAAGTTGGCTATTAATAGCGGGAGTTGCGTGAACATCGTGGCCCAGAAGGGTCTAGACCGTATGCAGGTGAAGGCGGAGCCTCACCCACATCCTTATCGTGTCATCTGGGTTGATAAGACAGCTATCCAGGTTACCCAGCGCTGTCTCGTTCCCATCACCATCGCATCCTTCGAGGACCAGGTTTGGTGTGATGTCATCCCTATGGACGCCGCCCACGTTCTGCTAGGCCCTTGGTGCTATTTGATCGCGATGTCACGTGCTTCGGTCGATCGAACACGTGTGTCTTCTATGACAAGGGGCGGAAGATCACTTTATCTCCCACCCAGCCCAGAGAGAGGCCTAAGGGCCGGGTCGAGCCGTCCACTAGCACGATTGCCTCGAGACCCGTGCATATCCTTCGATGTGGTGAGTTCCTGAGAGACAGCACTGATGCTGGTATCATGTATGTGGTGGCCGCCACTATGGCATCTGATGGCCCCACATCAGAGGCTCCTCCTGCCGTGCGACCTTTGCTAGATGCGTTTGCAGACATTATGCCAGAGGAGCTCCCTGACGAGTTACCCCCTTTGCGGGACATCCAGCATGCTATAGACTTAGTCCCGGGGGCCTCGCTCCCCAATCTGCCGCATTATCGCATGAACCCTGTTGAGCACGCTGAGCTCAAGAGGCAGGTTGACGAGCTTCTTCGGAAGCAGTTTATCCGTTAGAGCCCGAGTCCATGTGCCGTACCCGCCCTTCTTACCCCTAAGAAGGACGGCAGCTGGCGTATGTGCATTGATAGTAGAGCTATCAACAAGATTAAGGTGAAGTATCGTTTCCCGATCCTCCGTCTAGACGACCTATTAGACACGATGTCCGGGGCCCAGATCTTCTCGAAGATCGATCTCCGAAGCGGTACCACCAGATTAGGGTTCGAGAGGGAGACGAGTTGAAGACGGCGTTTAAGACGGACGGTCTGTATGAGTGGCTGGTCATGCCATTTGGGCTCTCGAACGCCTCGAGTACGTTTATGCGAGTCATGACCCAGGTCCTACGGCCCTACATGGGCAAATTCCTAGTCGTCTACTTCGACGACATTCTGATCTATAGCCACACCGAGCCAGACCACCTCGAGCACTTGAGGCTTCTATTTGATATTCTCCGAAAAGAGAAATTGTTTATCAACTTGAAGAAGTGCTCCTTCCTAGCCGAGTCTGTCCATTTTCTGGGATTTATTATCTCCTCCTCAGGCGTGTCAGTTGACCCTGAGAAGGTCCAGTCCATCCGCGAGTGGCCCATACCATCGCCAGATTCATGAGGCCCGTAGCTTCCACGGACTTGCGACCTTTTACCAGAGATTTGTTAGGGGCTTTAGCTCGATTATGGCCCCATTCACTAGTTGTCTGTGCAAGGGAGATTTTCAATGGACCGCCGCGGCCACTCGAGCATTTGAAGAGATTAAGGACAAGCTGACGTCCGCCCCCGTTTTGCGACTCCCCGATTTTAGCAGAGCCTTCGAGGTCGCGTGTGACGCGTCGGGCGTAGGTATTGGAGGAGTGTTGAGTCAGGAGGACACCGGTTTTCTTACTTAGTGAGAAACTGAATGAAGCCAAGCAAAATACTCGAATTACGATCGAGAATTTTATGCTATTGTCCAGCCGTTGCGGTATTGGAGACACTACCTCCTTCCCCGGGAGTTTGTGCTGTATTCGATCACCAGGCCCTACGCTACCTCGACTCCCAGAGGAAGCTGAGTCATCGCCATGCGAAGTGGGTAGAGTATTTACAGGATTTCCACTGCGTTCTCAAACATCGCGCCGGTGTTGAGAACAAACCCGCCGACGCACTCAGTCGTCGAGTCTCTCTACTTCACACGTTGAGGGCCCAGGTGGATGGTTTCGAGAGGGTGATTTTGGACTACCCCACTTGTCCAGATATTGCTGAGATTTACACCGCGTTATCGAGGGACCCTCCAGATCCTGTTGAGGGGTTTCGGATCATTGATAGGTATTTGTTCGGGGCTCCCGCTTGTGTGTGCCCAATACCTCATATCGTGATTATTTAGTTTGGGAACTACACGCCGGGGGTGCCGCGGCCATTTTGGGCGAGATAAGTCGATTGCTATAGTAGAAGATCGTTTCTATTGGCCGAGTCTGAAGAGAGATGTGGCTCTTATCGTTCGACACTGCCGTGTGTGCCAAACAGCCAAGGGAACAAAGCAGAACACGGGTCTATACACTCCTTTACCCGTTCCCCATCGTCCTTGGGAGGACATTAGTATGGACTTCGTGTTGGGACTCTTCCGCGCACCCTGCGGAAGCATGATTCTATTTTTGTTGTGGTCGACCGGTTCTCTAAGATGGCGCACTTTATTGCGTGTAGTAAGACCGCCGATGCCCCCCGCGTCGCGGCCTTATTTATGAGCGAGGTCTTTAGATTACACGGTCTCCCCAAAGTCCATTGTGTCCGATCGGGATGTGCGGTTCGTCAGTTACTTTTGGAAGACGTTATGGCGGAAAACGGGACCACACTTAAGTTCTCTTCCGCATACCACCCTCAGACGGACGGTCAGACTGAGGTGATAAATAGAAGTTTAGGTAACCTGCTGAGGTGTCTAGTTGGTGAGCATGCGTCTAGCTGGGATTCCGTGCTCCCTATAGCTGAGTTTGCATACAATAGTTCCATCAATAGGTCGACCGGTCTGAGCCCGTTTCAGGTCGTGTCAGGTTATGACCCTAGGAAGCCTATTGATCTTATACCAGTCCCGACTGAGTCACGTCCTAGTGAGTCTGCTGAGTCCTTCACACGTCATTTGCATGAGTTGCATGAGTCTATCAGGCGTAAAATCAATTTAAGCAACGAACATTATAAAGAACTGGCAGACAGACATAGGCGGAAAAACATTTTCTGGTTGGCGAACAGGTGATGGTGCGAGTTCGTGCGGAGCGGCTCCCTCAGGGGCCTGCTAAGAAACTAAGCGCCAGGCGAATTGGGCCCTACACTGTTTTGAGGCGGATCGGGTTGAATGCTTACGAGCTGGACATTCCTGCGAGCATGGGTATCCACCCTGTGTTCAATATTGAGGACCTGACACCTTACTTTCCACCCCACGAGTACCCCGATCCCTACCTTGGCGGCCCTCCCGAGCCTCTACCCCACCCCGTTCTCCCACCACCCAGCCTCCCCTTGACTCCCACTTCCCCAGGAGTTCACCACCAGTGGCTTCACCTGTGGCACCACCACCATCACCGGACCACTTCTCCCGAGAGCTGAGGGTCGAGTAGATTACAGAGATCATTGCACATGAGTTCGTCCCTTCCACTGACGGACCCGTGTGCCGCTACTTGTTTCGCTGGCTTGGACATTCTTCATCCGACGATACTTGGGTTATTGCAGCTGAGCTTGATCGACTCGCCCCGAGCTTCGACTACAGTACGACCATCTCCATTCATCGGAGATGAAGACTTTTCAGTCGGGGGGAGTTGATGGGGGACCATCGGGCGCACTTCGGCGCAAGGCGGACCCCACCTTCGTATATTCGCGCTGACGGACTTGATTGAACCGGCGATCCGTTACCGTGGATGCGTCCGGCTCGTCGTTTAGATTCATTTTCATTATAGCACTTTGTATTTCGGATATTATTTTATATAGTTTTGGGGACGGAACCGCCGGCCAATCATATCGTCGTCGATTCCGGTTGCCCTATCTTGGCTTTCTTATAAATAGAATAGGAGGCTGCAGGAATGGGCATTGCTGAAGTTAGGAGAAGATCATCTTCCTCGCTTCCGGTGATCATTCCGCGGTGCCGACGCCGTGGAGCCCCTTGGTGCCGACTCCTTGGGTAAGATTCCTATCTTTTCTTGTGTCCTTTTCCCCTACCAAGCAGCCCCCGCCCCCTTCCTTGCCAGATCTGGCCGCCATCCCCTTTCCCCTATCAATCCCACCGCCGGCCACCCTTAAACTCCCCATACAGCCCGCCGCTCCTCCCTCTTTCCCCCTTGCAAGCCCCACGCCGCCGCCCCCCCCCCTAATCCTCCCCACAACCACCTACCGCCGCCCTTCATTTCCCCCACCAGCAGCCCCCACAAAGGCCCCTCCAGCCCAAACCGCTGCCCCCCATCAGCCCGCCAGCACCCTGCCGCCCAGATCTGGGCTGATCCCACTGGATCCACCCAGCCAACCCTAAAACCCCCCCTTTCCCTTTCGACCAGCAGCCCCCTTCATTCCCCCGTGGATCCACCCTCCCCCTTGCCCGATCCAGTCTCGCCACCACCCGAAGCCCCTCTTAACCCCGAAACTTCAGATATTTACATGCAGTCCGAATTTTAATTCAGAATTTCGTACTTGTTTTTTGTGGATTTTATTGTTGTTGGTATAAATATTGTGCACGTTGTGGATCTTGTGATTGACGGAATTATAGCACGTTGTATTTGCCTGTGAATCTCTTGCCTTGCAGGACGCTTTATTCGCCGCGCGCTTAAATTAGCCCTCCGTGCGGAGGAACGCTATTGCCTAAATTGCTGAATAGAATCGTTTCTCTTGTTTAGAATGAATGTAATGTTTTATATTTTGACTTGTTGCTTAAATTAATTTAACGCCTGATTAATTTCATCTCGCATATAGTCATTGGTTAGGGTGAGTCCACCCCCCTCACGTCACTAGCAGGTGTCTTAGGAGTTCACCCCACAACCTACCCTACATCAGAAGCCTCTTGTAAAAAAGCATGGTAAGGTTTGCCTACATTTCACACTTGTGGTGGGACCCTTTCCCGGACCCTCGCTGTGCGGGATGCCTTTGTTCACCAGACAGCACTTTATTTTAGTCATAAACATGGATCCCAAAGCCACAATTCTATATTAATTCAAAGCATTTACTGTGAATATAAAAAAGAGTACAATATAAAATGCATGAGAATGACTCAAAAACCTCACATCATCAACACGTCGAAGGACACCAACTCAGGGCCTCGGCCAGAAGGAATAGTAATATGGTCAATATGGTGGCGATGCAAATCAGTAACCTGTGAACAAAAAGGGCATATTAAGTTATATATATTTTTTGTTACATAATCAACCACCCAAAATATGGAACTCAATAGAGGATAATGCATATTTCTTTAGAAAGCTAAATGGAAAAACAACCAAAGGAAAATTCATAGGAGGAGCTACACACACAAGAAAATATAGTCCAAAATACAAAATAAGAAGACTTTGAGATTAAGCAAGCATTTTCAATAATAATGGACAGAAGTCACAAGAAGGTACAACAAAATCACCTTGATACCAGACAAGGTTTCAAGTTTAGCAATGGAATCTATGACAACTTTTTCAACACCATCATCACTAATCCAAATGGGAAGAGGAGTGCCCCAAAAACGACTCCTGCTGATAGCCCAATCACGTGCATTCTCAAGCCAATTGTGGAATCTTTTATCCTGTGATAATGTAATAGCTATAAATATCCTTTGGAATTAGAAAAAAAAAGATGTACTGCTGATAATAACACAGACAATTAAATAAATGGAAACTTAAGTTATCCATTGCATAATATAGCAACTTACTTGCATTCTATGTAAGTGACTTAAATTTGGTTGAAGAAATGGACATTGTTACAGCTGATGAAATAATTAGCAGAATTCTCCCATGCACCATGATAAGAAGTTTGATAATTACATCATGGTCTATCAGACTTCTTAGAAGTCAAAGGACCCAACAAACAAAAAGAATATTTGGTGTACAGCAAAACTCAATCTCATAGCTACAATATGAACAGTTCAGGATGCAGGAGTTTGGAGTTTCCATGACAACAAGCTCACACATAGCATGCACTAAGATGGTGTTTGCTGATGAATGAAAACAAGCACGTGACAATGCAAATGAAACTACGGGCCGACTGACTAAAGATGTGAATGACTGCATGCACATAATCAGATGAACAAACAGTCATAATATAAACCCTATCCTAATGTCAATGAAAATGATTCAATCATGAGCCAATGTTTTTCCGATCATTCAATTAAATAAATAACATTAATTTAAAATGTTGCATGAATATAATACTTGATCACAAGTAGGAATAAATTAAGTTAACAGATAATAACTTCATATTTACTGAAAAAGTTTAATGCAGGGCGAATACAACAGATACATGCTGAAATTTAAAAGTACAATGAATTTGCGCAAAATTTCATAAGGAATAAGGATAAACTCATAAAATGTGAGAAAACGAAACTATATTAAGAACTCACCAAGTAACTAGATCCGATGCGGGACGATGCTGGATGTAGGCTAGGTCGTGGGAGGCTAATAACATGCGCAGGCAAAGCGTTGGAGGGTCCCCAGAGACGGTGGAGGCTGTTGGAAGAGAAGCACGACAACTGTAGAGCCATCGAGGCAGTAGGAGACTGCTGAAAAGGATGGAGGGTGGCTAAGGGCCTCCAATAAGTAGGAGGATGCTGGAAGCACAGGGAGAAGTGCAAGAGTAGGGCGGCGGCGAATCTCCCTATGCTGGAAAAGTCAACTTTTTGGGGGGGAAGGGTGAATCAATGTGGTTGGTGACAGGGAAGGCAGAAGCGGTACAGGGAAGGACACACTGGCTTCAAAATAGGAAGGAATGGTGAAGGTTCCAAAGGTTGGCAGAGGCGTTGGGCCTCTGGTGGGGGAAGAAACGAGCAACAAAAATCAGATGCCTTTACCTCTATATACCGACAGATTCATTTTTGAGCATACCCTTGGTACCTCCACTAGTCGGTTGTCGCAAGGATAAAGGGTAGACATATCCGATGGCTAGATCGCACGTTTGACTATATTGTTGTCCTAATCCCTATGATACTGTTACGGGCTCCACGTCCAGTCATTCATGTCCTGTACCTTCCAATTAATCTTTGATAGCTCATAGCTTTAGGAGTTGATTTTTCGCCATCCACGTCTACATCAAATTGCAGTTGACTTCAATAGGAGTGTCAGCTAGCGCACAACCGAAATATCTACTTATTTTGGAAGACATAAGAAATATTTCCTTCTCTGGGAAGTAAGTATTCTACGATCAGATCAAACAACTTCAATTCCTAAGAAATATTTGAGCTCCTTAGGTTCTTGACCTGGAATGCTTTGCATGGGGCATTTTTAAGCCACATATTTCTTCTGGGTCATTTCCAGTGATAATAATGTCATTGACATGGACAATAAGAATTGACTCTTTCTATTATTTAACGAAGACAGTGATTGGAATGCCCTTGGTTGTACCTAAGAGAATCATGACTTTGTGAAACCTCTCGAACTATGCTCACAGGGATTGTTTTAGGCCATAGAGAGCGATATTTTAAGAGGACAAGCAACTCCATGGTGTCCGATGTTTTAGGAATCCTGATGGGAACTTCATGCAAACTACTCCTTAGAGATCACCATAAAATGTTTTTTGACATCCAACAGTTGCAACTTCTAACCAATGCATGCAACATGGGACAAAACAATTTTGATAGTATCCATCATTGCCACGAACGCAAATGTTTCATGACAGTCAATCTACAGAGTTCAAGTATATCCTTGAGTGAGCAGTCACACCTTATATCTTTCGATCACCCCTTCCGAGTT